>OZ032120.1:7493547-8093547 GCA_964026355.1 Pseudorhiza aurosa
AATGATGTTTAATAATTTCATCTTAATATTGTATGTGTTAATTGTAACTAGCATTGGTTAATGAAAAATGAAATGATATTGTTAAGAGGGATTTTTTATTTAATTGGGTTATGTTGAGGAAAGGCCACAGTGGCCTATACAAAGCCCCAACAAAGGAAGAAAGAAGAAAGCAAAAAGCTTAGAGGAGAGAGAGATCAGATCAAGTTTAGCAACCTTAGATTTGAAAGATGGCAGGTTGTAAGATTCAGGAAAGCAAGAAGAAGGCAAGAGATTCCGCAAATTGCATGTTCTTGGGATGAATGATGATTTGTGAGATAGAGTTTGTGAATTTGCACAACACTCAATCTTCTGGGTTGAGCCCTGAGCTTCTCAGGAAATTGTTAGCTTATTGATTTCAGCTTTTTCTATTCTTTGGGGGGACTTTCTTTTCACCACCTTAGAGAATTCTTTAAGAATTGCAAGTACTCTTTGAGCTTGACTGAAGATGATTTTTGATAAATTTTTTTACTCTCTTTTCTTTCTGGGTAGTTGGTTTACTTGCTTTTCCTTTAAGTTATGTTAGTACAAAATTTCATAGTTTGGGATGTCTTTGGGTTGTCTAGGATATTTTCTTAATTGTTTATGATTTGTTGTTTACGCTATCTTCAAAGTTGTTTACATAGACCTGTTTACAATTTTCTAAGTTGTTTGCGCTTTTTGTTTTGCATTCAATGTCTCTATGGACTGAATCGCTTGCGTAGTTGAGAGGCATGAACTCTTTCATTGTTAAATAAGTGGGTGGAAGTAAGGTTGGAAGTAGGTATGAGAAGTTTTTTTGCTTTGGCTTGTTTGCAGCCTTCAGTATTTTGCAGCAGGCTACTGTGATGCTTGCGGCTAAGCAGGAAACAGTCATTAATCAATGAAAATCAATTCGCATTACAAACCTGTGGACTTTTATCGTTGCCGCAGATCAAAGCAGTCACAAGTTGAATTGGTTTAAGTTCTTTCTAGAATTGTTCTAGAATTTCTTTCAAAACTGAGAAAGTATTTCATATCATTTTGATATATTTCTTTCTATTTCTATTTCATAAATTTTCTTTATTTCTGTAGCCCCTTTCCCTTAATTCTTTGGTACGTTAACTTTAGAAATTGATTTCATCTTTCTTTAGCATTCACCTCAAGTCTTATTTCTGCTGTTTCATAAGCAACTAAATTGCAAAAGTCCTCTTCTACCTTCTTTGTGTGGTAAGTGCATTCTATCCGTATCCGCTTTTGAATGGTGCATACTGTCAATGGCCAAGGACTTTGAATTTTTCTGTCAAGTCTGTTGACGCCTCCTAACATCCTACTGGTGAGATTCCCATCGACATGTTTACTTTTTGTATATCAAAAACAAAGTTTGAAATTATCATTACTATCATTACTATGGCCTTTTCTGGTGCTGCTATCTTCCCCTTGCCATTATATGTTTAGTATGCATCTATTTTAAGCTTCCCACATTGTCAAGAATAAATACATCAGTTAGGTTGATGTATCTATAGACAGCATGAGTTGTCAAGTTTTGAAACAAATTAAACTGAGACTGCCAACTGTGGTTGAACTTACAACATTAACTGGAAACTCTTTGATAATTTCATCTAGTGTGTCAAACTTTGTTTGTATGTCAGAAGCATTCTGAGCTCTGATGATAAATGTTTTAATATCACTGGTTGGGTTCATTCTCTGCAAAAAGAATAAAATTGCATTAAGTATAAAAAGGTAATCAAACCATCGCAGAGGAAGCGAGTAAGATTGCAGATAGTGTCATCTTTGAATTTCATCTATTATGTTGCTTTTCCAAAATGGTATGTGTAGTTTGAGCTTTGATTGCTGTGCGGTTCAATACTGGTTGAGTGGATGAAATATCTCAGCATTGTATGCTGGGCAGTTCCTTTGAAAAATTTAATGGTCAGAAGAAATTATCCCATCCATTTAATCAATTTATAGCAACGTTTTGATGGCTTGCTGAAGCAAATAGATCTACTTTTCCTTAAAAAGAAGCTTTACATTTTGCATAGCACACTCGATTTCAGAATATTTACCCTGAAGAAGACACAAATGTATGTATGTGCGCATGTATATTTCGCCAGATTAATTTCGTTTACAAGCTAGAAGTTCAAAGTTGAAAGGAATAAAGTACAACAGTAAAAATTAAAAAACGAAGACAAACATCCTTAATTTCAGTGGCTGGAATAGCATTAAGGGTTCAATCTGACCTTGTTTTCATAACGGTTCCCCTACGGATGCTAACTTAACAGGGGGAAAGAGAGAGAGAGAAAAGAATGATACAGAAATGTTTTGACGAAGTCTGGTCACAAACCAGTAATTATTAGTAGACAATTACGCTTTTTCCCTTTTTAGATGATGTCAAAAAGTTCGAAATAACGCCATATTGGCATTCGCTTATTAGTAATTACTGCAAATGCATTTCACGAATTGAGCTTTTTTCCTTTAGAAGAAGTTTTTATTTCCTCGTTAATAGGGATAGCAGGACCTCGCTATATGAAGTGATCACCACCATTTGATCTTACCTTTGCGAATGGATTGTGGCTTACATGCAGCGAAGTGGAACCATTGTAAGTAAGGTTGCTTTTATTACTTTGAAACATTGTTTTTAAAAAGTATTTCACACCAACTAAATAAGATTTTCACTTTTTGTAGGTAAACCTTTTTTCACAGATCGCATTTCGCGCCTCTTGACCTGACCTCGTCTTTGCAACGAGGTTTGAATGCAAATGGTAGACGGGGGCAATGCCATGAAAGTTTTCGATACCTTCTGATCTTCTCTGATCTCTTTTGGATTGCCGGTGGAAAGATAGCAAACAAACCTTAATCACTAGCAATATAACAATAGAAATTTCGTCTAGCACATGGCCAAGAGAAAATCGCGACTTCGATTTTACACGAGACTTTGATCAATTAGGAAGAAGCAGACCAGAGTTCTTTTCTTTTTGACATTTCCCGCAGTTTTTCGACTTAACCCTACTAAAAAGAATATGAAAAATTCTCCAAATATCTTAAGTTTATTTGTTAACATCAGTGAATTTTTATTCAAACCTTTCTTACTGCATATAGTCTTTCAAACTTTTCAATACTAATGGGATTGTCTAGAATTGGTACCAAAATCAATTCTCAAGTATTGCTTCAAATTTGATCTGCTTACAGAATTGAATTGATGATAATCGTAATTTACACTTATTTCAAAAGGTGCAGTTGATCAGAATAAGTTAATAAGAATGAGTTCCTTTAACCAGCAAAGATTGAAGATTGAGAATTAGAAGTTGAAACTCAAATTCGAAAATCCTTCCGTCGTCGTGTTGTGAATGATATAATACTAGTAACGACAATGATAGTAATGCATAGTAATAAAACTCGGATCATGGATGATGGATTTGTCAATGATAACGGCAGTTTGGATCCATAAATGAAATGAAAATGCGAACTAGAATTTTCTCTGACTATGATCATCGTCTTGGCTTTCGTTATTCAATGCATCATTAGGCTGCCATTGCCAAACATGTGCACATTTAAAGCATAACTTCTATATTGCGTTGCATACTCGATTTTGAGTTTAACAGAAACCAGACAGAAGGGCTTTGAGTACTTCTTAGAGAATGAATTTTATGAGGTGGTTTCCGGTTGCCATGCTCACCTATGGTGCTTTTTATTGTGACACGTGCAGGATTCGAACTCACAACCCCTGTTTTACGAGTCCGTACATTGAACCACTACACCAAGGCACCGCTCAACTGACATAGCATCTCATTCTAGCATACTCTATTGCTATTTACAATAATACTAATAGAACTGCACGCATACTTGTCTCCTTCTCCTTATCCTTTGAGCCACACACGTGTGCAATGGAAGTAGATGTGACAGTCAGGGGTGAACCAACTGGTAGTACCATGTAGAATGCTCTCATACTCTTGCCCAATGTGCTGGGTGCAAAGCAGCGCGTACCAGTTTCAAGTTATTTGTACGACCCGGCGAGAAATCAAGCTCCGACCAACTACATGCAAAGCAAGCAGTCCACTGCTATGCCACGAAGGAAGTAAGGGTACAATGAACGTGTAAACTGTCCTTGTAAATTAAAGCATCTAACGGTGATTCCACGTATGAATATAACATTTATTTTTATCGTTATTATTCATGCATAAAAAGTGAGTCAAAATCATATAATGCACTCATCGATCGATAGAGTGGCCTAATGTTTGTATAAGCCGAAGAGCTATTGAATCTGAGATTCCATCTATCTGATACTCCCAGACCATTTATCCCACTTTGCAGGTTAACAGAACTGTGCTATTCAAACGCTCGGGAACGAACCCGGACCTTGCGACTGTCGATTGAGCCGCAGTATTTTAAGCATTCTTTTAGTGGGTTATGTTGAGGAAAGCCTATGGTGGCCTATGCAAAGCCCCAACATAGGAAGAAAGAGGAAAGCGAACAGCTAAGAGAAGAGATAGATCAGATCAAGTTTATAAATATAAGTGTATATTCTATATATATATATATATATATATATATATATATATAAATACATATATATATAAATATATATATATATAAATTTTCTTTAATGAGATGCATCATTTATTCGACCGAATTCTAGATCAACTTCTTCTGACTGTCCATCTTTTGATTGTCCTTAATTCAGTCTAACCAATGATGCTTGGTCACCACCATACCCTCATTAGATAAGCTAGTAGTTTCCTTTCTGGTAGATTAATTGCCATTAGAGTTGATGGCTTCCTCTCTAACGCCCACTCAATGCATGCACCCCAGGCCTCTGTCATCTCTTTTGCTCTCTTCATTATCTTCATAAATGATTTGCCCTCCTCTATGTCTCCTATCATTCTCTCTTTTCCTGATGATAACTCCCTAAGTTCTTCTTTTTTATTCGACTCACACATGGCCTACGGTGATATCCCATACCATAGAAGCATCTCAGGCGCCCTTCTCACTGATAATTTGATAGCTATTTAGAAGCGGATGACATCTATGGAACATCTTGCCTTCTTCTTTCTTTCCCGAATGGTACAACTTGCAATCTTTCAAATCTAATGTCGATAAACTTTATTTTATCTCCCTGTTCTCTTAGCCTTTCACTTTTCTCTTTCTTCCATTGTTGGAAATTTCCATAGGCCCACATCTCCTTTCTCCAACATTACATTCTTCTCTTCAAAACAAGCAAATAAAAAAGGGGATTTGAATCATTCTTAGATTGGAACCCGATTAAGTTCTATAAACACATGATGTTGCGATTTTAAATGCTGCACCATAAAGCTCCAAATCGTGAACTTCATGTTGTAAGATTTTTTAAATTTTCAAAACGCCGAGCCCTCTTTAAATCCACTGTTAGGGCCGAATCCAGTGTATCTATTCCGAAAATTCCCCTTTTGTATTCTTCTACGAATCCCCACCCCCACTCCCCATTTTCAAAATAAGCCTCATCTTCTGTCACTTCAGGCTTCAAAGAATTGCAAATGAAAGCGAACTGGAGAAATATTTTGCCGAGTTAATGATGAATCAATAAGGGAATTCAAGCCTTGATTCACAGCCAATGAATATGACCTAAAATGTGAAATAAATATGAATTCAATCGATCTGATCGAAGATATGCTACTGGCACAACGCAGAGCATCCCAAGTTGCATCGGACAATTACCCCCTGATATTGATCGATCTGGACAGGACTATGTAGGCTGTGCGCAGATGCCATGCGCGAATTCAACGAATACTGACAAGGCCGCCAAGTACGTGATGGCCGAACTTTGAAAGCACCGAAAATAGACTGGATTTGACCGTAAAATACTCGACAACTAGCACTATTTGGTCTTGTTGGTGGCAACTAAAGCGTGCAGATAAGCTTCAGGAAGCGGGATTGAGGTACGTCTTTGATTGATGTATCGATTTTGTTCCTTTTTTGAGTGACTTTTTAACTGCATTTTTGTCAAACATCAATTTCCATCATGAGGTCCAAAGGTCGTGCGCATGCCCTGTTACGCTACCGTCTGATATACGCGCAATTTTGAAATCTGTCAACAATTTTTGAGGATCTAGGAATCTGAATTTTGTTTCATACTTCCAACGATTTAAACCACTCTGGTGAAGGTGTCATTTTTGCTAGAGCATGCCAAATTGATTTTGTCGGCCGCATCTTGTAAACGTCAAACCAAGTTCATTCAGCTTGTTAAACTTGAGTTTCTCTGATAACGAAACAAGTGATATAGTGCGTCTTTTACTCACGAAGATCTGTAGCCCGTTTTGTTTAATTTAAGCTGTTTAGTTGTTCAAAAATCCCCCTCCGACTGTGTGCCCTAACAACACCCATGTAACTTTTGGTATTGTCAAATATGAAGATTGTCTCTAAGAGAACCTTATATATCACAAAAACAATTTGTCTGTAACTGTCTTTTCATGAATTAGCCAGTTCAAATCCCATACTCAAAGCAAGCCTTGGTAAGCACCACAGCAGCACTCTGCTAGAGAGGTCAGTTGCTTTCCTCACCAATCTTAACCCCTAACTGCACTCCAGGCACACATTTTATTACTTGTTAAGCAGAATGATGGCATCCAGGAACAGGCAAGAACATCAAAGCCTTTTTAGAGTGTAAGGCTGCAATCCTCTTTCAGTGCTTCTACAAATAGGAACCTTTCAGCAAAGTCTTACACAGTATTCAAGAATGAGCAATTGTTGAAGTGCAAAATGGTGTAACACTATCTAAGGTACTTGTGGGCAAACGCATGCAGCCCACTGAGTGCTTTTTTGTGGCTCACCAAGAACTTGTATCCAGCAAAAACAACTCTCCTGTTCTACTCGTTTTCTAATCGCTTGATACCGTATAAGAGCATTATAAACATGTAAAGCATTGGCATTCTGAGGATGGGCCATGTTTTCAAAAGATTTAAGCATATTTTTCATTTTTATTGCATTAAGATCTAATTTTGAAAAAGCCTTGGCAACATACTTTGTGACTGCAGCCCTATTGAATGCAATGAATTATGTTTTTGTTAATGTGGGGCCAAATCTAGACAAAGACATCCAGAATTCAACATGTTCCTATTTTGATTTTCTTGGCCCATCTACCCATAACTGAATTTACATAGAAGACATAACGTCACATGAAAGTCATTTGCTCCTCAACAAAATGCAGATGAACAAATCATGGGAACCCTTCAGCTTCCCTAACAATATTCTGAAAGAAAATGCCAACATGTTTTCTAGTATCCTCCATGTATTAATTTCAAAATTACTTTGCGAAGGTCACTTTCCATCATGACTCAAAGAAGCCAGACTTGCCCTATTTTTAAAAAGGACGACCATGAAAAATGTAGTAACTACCGACCAATCTCACTACTTTCTAACATAAGTAAAATCTATGAAACATTAATGTACAATAGAGTTCATGATTTCATGCTAAAGGAAAATACTCTTTATGACCTGCAGTTTGGTTTTCGAAAAGGAACCTCAACTACCCATGCACTCATAAACTTGGTTGAAAATATAAAGAAATCCTTCGACAATAAAACAAATGTATGCAGGGTATTTATTGATCTTCAAAAAGCTTTTGACACTGTCAATCACAAAATATTGCTTGACAAGCTTTAACACTACAGCGTTAGAGGACCAGCTCCTTTGGTTGGAATCCTTTTTTTTAACTGACAGAAGCAAAAGGTACATTTTGCAGATGATACAAACCTTATTGTTTCTGATAGAAGTCTGAAAAATCTTAGATTAACAATGAATAAAGAACTAGAATCTCTGTATGACTGGCTTTGTGCAAATTGACTATCAGTTCATGTTGGGAAGACGGAGTTTCTTCTCTTAAGAGGCAACTTGAGCAAAAACGAGAACTTTAACTTCACTTTCTGTTTGAATAACAAAACACTATATGTATCTCATCATGTTAAGTATTTAGGCATTCTTGTCGATAACAGATGAAACTGGAAATCACATAAAGAACTTACAAAAACACTAGGTAGAGCTATTGGCTTGCTAAGTAAAATCAGACATTTTGTAACGAGCTTAGCTCAAGAACGCCTTTATCACAGCCTTTTTAACTCACACCTTGTATATGGATGCATTTTATGGAGAACTGCAACGGATGTCCAACTTAATCGGGTTCATGCACTCCAAAAACGGGCTAGATGAAAAATCACTTGCGATATACAACAACCACACATGGCAGCATGTTCAGAGGCTTAAAATTCTTGAAGTTAAATGATCTTCTCAAGCTTCAAGAATTACTTTTTATGCATGACTTTGAAAAGAATCAATTTCCAACTGGCTTAAACTGGCTTTTCCGGAGGATTGGAAATGTGCACAATTGACTGACTTGTCTTTCATCTGCTAGAGGACTTCATGCGCAAAAATTCAACAAAACTACCCATGGGCTAAGCTGTCGGCAATATACTGGCACCAAATCACTTAATTGTCTAAAAAAGGACCCTGTCTTCAATAATGTGACCAATAAAAGACACCTTAAGTGCTTATTCTCAAATCTGGCGTTTGAATCTTATTGAAAAAAGGAGAGAAAACTCTGATCACAAAATACTTTGTAACTATTGATATAGCATAGCTTCTTTCCTTTTGCAGCCGCTACACATAACAACCAAAATTTCAATTTGTACTTCTGAATCAGCCAGATCGGCCGGGTGGGGGTCTATGAATTAGCTCTGCTATAAGGTCCCTACCCAACCATTTAGTTACGCAAATTTAATGGAATCACTTTTTCCTCGTTCAACTTTGGCATTCAATTGTTGTTCTTACATTCCTTATTGTTGATTACAGTTCCCTGTAATTCTTCTTTTGGTTGAAATGAAAATTCTTATGTCTTTATGTCACATCTATAGTTTTAAAAGTTTGCCCACGACTGATCTAAGGAATCATATTGAGGCATATCTGGAAAAATTCCCAGAACTTTTCGTTGCTTGTTGCTGTTCAAATTTATTTCAAGAATTTTTTCCCTCACATTAATAAAGGAAATGTAATGGGAAGACATTGTTACTGAGAATGCTGTCCATGAAAATATTTTTGAAACTGATTCATGATTTGTGTTTTCTTTGTGACAGGACTTACTGATGTTGGAGTAAGGGCTCAGTAAGACTTCATTTATTTAAGTCACCTTACTATGGAGCAAAAGACTAGCAGTATCAAGTACTCATCGGCACAGGTCCTTTAGACGAGAGCATGGCAATGCAAAATGAATGTAAACAAGAGCGTACTGTATGGCCAACCTACAACTATAAATAATCAACAAAATGTTATGCATCCAACTTCGCCAATTCCTGGTCACCCGCCTGGGTCTTCTCCATACAGATATCCAGTTGGACAGGCTGTGAGATCTAGTGGTGGAATAAATACCAATCACTGGAGAAGTGGATCATACACGTCTCAATCGAATAGGGCTGTCTCCCAGTCACAGCCTCACTTTCATAGTCAACATCATCTGCAGGAAAGTTCGTTGATAAGACTCCCAAGTGTAGCACCAATTCCGATCACAAGTAACACTGTTCACTATCATGGTGATCACTTATCAACTGTCTCTAGCACAGTGAATGTTAATCCGCATAGTGGTCCATTTGCACCAGGGTGGAACTCTCACATACAGTCCAAACCAGCAGCTCAAAGTAAGTTTACAGTCAGCTCCTCAAGCTCAAACGCAAGTCATTTTGATAGTCGACAAGAGATAAAGACCGAAGATGAGGATCTAACAGATCCTAATTTATTAAGACACAAAGTTTTGGAGATCTATATGGAAGCCATGGAACATGTAAGGGTTACATATAGGGACAAGCTTCAGGAACTTTTCTTTCTTCAAAATGGGGGAAACTTAGTTGACTATCCCGGTTGGAGGAAGCGACCAAATCCACAGCTTGTTGCATTTTTGAATGCAAGCCGATTAGATCACGAAGTGAGTATGTCAACTCCCACAGCCACAAACACTGTATCACCGTCCATTCAAGCGCAAGCAGTTTTCACTAGTCAGCATAATCCTCTGCTGATGTATCAGCAAGCAAGGCATCCCACCCCGGAACAAATGGATGCTAGGTTGTTGCAAAACCAACACGGGAAGCCTGTGCAGCATCCATTTGCTGGTCATGTGTATTCTCAGAATTATGGTTTTAATCCCCAGTTTTCTCAGTCAGTGCATTCGCAGCCTGTACACCACAACACATCGTCCATGGTTATTTCGCAACCGGCGTCAAATCAAAATATACAGACATCACATTATGACTCAACAATTCGCACAACACCCGTTAATAAAAGTACTCTTGTTCAGTCTAACCCTGGTACAACTGCTAGTGGCGCGCATCAGGTGTCTTTGTCCTCAATATATGCACCAGTTCTTGGCACCCAGGAGGACATAGCAATGCAAGCGCGGAAAGAGCAAGACATCTTACAAAGAGTTGCAGAACTTAGAAAGCAAGGGCTATGGTCTGCAAATCGCCTCCCCAAAGTCCATGAGCCCCCAAGGAAGAAAGCACATTGGGATTATCTTCTAGAAGAAATGCAATGGTTAGCTACAGATTTTGCACAAGAGAAAAGATGGAAACGGAATATGGCTAGAAAGGTACACCTGCTTATCTGTCATATCAGTTGCATTTTGAGCTAATAATTTTGACAAGATGAGTTAACAATAGTTGCAACACAAAGCTGCACCTTCTGAGTGCCAGGCAATCAGTCATTAATCAGTGTATCAATCAGTCATCAATGGATCAGTGAATACATCATCAGCCAGTGAATCATCAGTCAAAGATTGAATCAGTCCATTGAAGTGTTGATTCGTAATGTACTTTATCTTCTGAATCAAACCTGTCATTGCCCTTGAAGGTTTCAAAGTCAGTCATGAAGTATCATCAAGACAAGAGGATGAAAGAGCAAAGAGCAAAGAAAGAGGAATCTGCACGGCTAAGACGTATAGCTACAAGTGTTGCCAAAGAGGTGAAACAATTCTGGCAGGCAGTTGAAAAGGTATAAGCTGATAAGATAAATTTTTGCAATTTTTGATTTTGTTGCATCTAACTTCCTGTATTTTGTCACCCAAATTAGATACACATCAGTTATTCTAAGCTTGGCTGAGTTCGTTTTGAATAACTGATGAAATTTGTGCATGGTTTATGAATTGGCTGCTCTGATCTTCAGCTCTAACTTCAAGGAAGAATATGTTTATTTACTTCTTAAGCCTAGTTTTGATCAACCAAAGCAAGGATAATACACAGGTTGTCATTTCACAAAAACCCAACCAAAAATTTCCACCTATCCACACAAATGGTGATCTACTGGACACTCAGCTTCTTTCACACAACTTGATCTTTCTGTTTTGTCCAGAAAATCACACATTGGTTCCATCACTAAAGATGCATCTCAAAAGCTTGGTTTCCTCTCAAGAGCCTTTGGATTATCCTCATCTCATCTACTTAAAAATATTTAAGTCCCAAATTTGTCTTCCTTTGTTGGTACTTTGTATAGGCCTTCATGACCTTTCTTCAACAATACTTGCTAGAATAACTGTTTCAGCTTCTCATCTTTCTTATAAAAGTTATTCTATATCTGCTCAAATATCGCTTCTAAAGGTGACTATAAAGTAAGAGAAACTGAATTGAAAGTAAGGGCTTTGGTATGTGTGAATAAGGTAAGAAGGAAATGCTGGGGAATAAATCAAGAGGAATGAAATATGAGTGTGAATCATTGGACACGGATGTAAGATATAATAAGAATGGGGATGATTGAAAAATTTGAAGGTGCTGTCACAGTGCCAGTAAGATATCTATATAAGTAGCAGCTCATTTATTGTGACTGCAAGACCCAAATTGGTGACAGTGCTTGATTATTTCACAGTAGATGTATGTAGACAAGTATAGATAGCTTACAAGTGGACAAGTTAATGAAAAGCAATGGCGGATGTTGCATTTTGTTTTTGTTCTTGTCATAGGTTGCACAGTACAAGCACCAGTCAAGACTTGAGGAGAAGAGGAAGAAGGCCCTTGATCTGCATTTGAATTTCATTGTTGACCAAACGGAGAAATACTCTTCATGGCTCGTAGAAGGCTTCAAATCCTCTGAGAAAGGCTCAACAGTGTCATCACCAAGATCAACCAATAAAGACGCAGGTATGCATGTATGGGGTTTATCTTCTCTGAAGTTATTTACCCAGGTCCATCAAGAAAGCTTTATGTTATAGCATTACTCATCTCAGCTTTACACAATATGCTATGTTGGAATTGGCGATTAATCTTACTTTGCACGCTGAATTCTTAGCAGAATAGAAGCCACAGGCTGTGTCCCAAGTTTCCTAAAGAAATTGTGTTTTATTATATTGTTTTCTGTTGCTCTCCTCACTGATGGTGTTTTTATTGGGAAACATGCAGGATTGGAACGCACAGTCCTTGCATTATGAATTTGCACACTTAACTGGTACACTACAGCACCACACCTGGCCATTGGCTGTTCCCAAAGAGCATTCTATTTGATGGCTTATTGGTTACAGAGTGTGTCATAGCCATGCGCCTCTTCGATTTTTATTTCACGTAATATGTTAGAGGTTAATGGTCTCCCCCATTCCATTAAGAAGTAGTAAACCATAAGTCTTTAGATTGGAGATAGGTGTATGAATAGATAGATAGATAGATAGATAGATTGATAGATAGATAGATAGATAGATAGATAGATAGATAGATAGATAGATAGGCATAGATAGGCATAGATAGGCATAGATAGGCATAGATAGGCATAGATAGGTTTCTAGCTCCTGTTGGGAGCACATACAGTGCATTTTGCACTTACTGGGTTACAGATAGCCAGCAAGATGGCAGCACTTGTGAACGTTTGGTCATCAATAGAAATGGAACCATTGATTTTATACTTGATGTAGACAACTCAATTTGCTATGTTCACAACTTTTGTGTTACAAACAGGTTCAGATGCTTATGAAGTCTCAGAAGGCGAAGATGATGAAAAGACAATTGAAGAGGAAGAAGAGCAAGATCAAGTAGGAAACTTTATGTAAAGATAGGTCCAGCTAATTTACCAATTATGATGATGATTTGGCCTTAATGGTGTGTCTCTGTCACGCTTGCCCTCTGACTGTAGGCTTGCTGGTGGCTGTGTAGGCCAGCCTGCAAGCGGCAACTCCGTCCACAGCAGTTGCACAGTGACTGTCCATTGTTTCCGCTGACAGCGACATGGCAGCTGCACAAAGCACTCCTAGGCACCAGCCACGGCACCCATCATTAAACAATGCCTCCACTTTATGTATAGGCTGCCATAGCCTTTCCACACCATAATCCTCTAAAAAACTCTCGGTCCGATGCGTTGTCCTCCCAGCTTACCAACTTTCTAATAGCTGTGTAATTGTCCCAAAATTGCTTCGATTGACATTGGAGAGCATTTGAATGTCACTATGCAAAGTGGTGTGTTTTTTAGCTGCCACTAAGAATCATATTCCACACACCGATGAGCATATGGATTGTGGTCAGAGCAAACCTACTGGGCTGAAGGTTCTGGGTTTGAGATGCACTTGTTCACGTTTCTCAAAACCCTCACTCTTTCTGTCCCCAGCAGTAAATGGGTACCTGGCGTAGAGTTTGTGGTAATGTGACAAGGGAAAGAACAGGGCACCCTTTATTCACAATGCCCTGTCTCAGGATAGATCCTCTAGGTGCTTCCTGGCACTTATGTTGGTTATCATTTTGGCACTTGACCTGATACAGATACGTCATCTTTTAATCTGTCAATATCAGATCTCAAATATCAATCTTTTTACTCTGCACTGGTTCATTTATAGGACAATGGTAAATATTCAGATGAAGTTGAGGCGCTGCAGAAGGAATGTGAAATGTCTTTAGATGATATTTTGGACACTTTGCCACCAGAAATGATCAAGCACCTTACTTCCCTGAAACCAAGGGGAAAGGGCAAAACTGAAGATGACTTTTTGACAAATGATGAAGATGAAAGGTGATTTTTAGTATTTTTGTTATCTTGTTATCTTGCAAACCTTTTATGCGCAAACCATGTGTTGAATCCTTAAAGAATTTAAAGCTATTTTAAGCATTGCATCTGTTGATGCACTGCCCAATTTTGCTTAGCTTTGATTTCAGTTCATAAAAGTATTGCTTCACCATACCAAAATATACCTTCACTTCACTTCCTTAGATTTTTTTAGACTTCCTTACCTAACCTTGCAAAGTTGCTTTTTAGTGCTGAAGATGATGCAGAGTTTGAAGCTGTTGATCAAGATGATGATGACGATGAAGAAACATTAGCAGAGCAAGAGAAAAATGAGGCAGACAAAGTAGACCACAAAGAGGAAATAGAACATTTGGCAAAAGAAGGTTTGTTTTTTCAAGTGCATCTTAGAATAGTAGCATTAGAATAGTAGCATTGACGTTTTATCAGGTTGAATGCTGGTCTGTTAGCCCTCTGTTAGCCCTCTTTTATTCCCATTTTTTCTTGTTTTGTAGAAGCGTGCGCTTGACTTGAAGGCAGAAGATAGGTGTCACTAAATGTGCCCTAATCATGTTTACTTACTCGATTTTGTGTTGCTGCTCATTTAGAAATCAACTTAAAGAATAAAAGGCAATGAAGAGGGAGCCCAGAAGCAAGTCTGAATATCCGTGCAATGATTACTGCTTTGATTTTGGTAACTGCAGTGCTTCCTTGGATCATGTTGGCACTTTGATATATATCAATGTATGAAAAACTCACTGGAACACTGGCCGTACTCTGGAGTATGTCGCATGAGTCCAAAAGCTGGCGTAAGCTATAGTAGACCATCATTTGTACTTGTGATGGATTCAATGGGAGAAACCTGCCATGCCAACAACTAAAGTTAGTCCCAGAACTAAAATGATCCCTTTTTATCATAGGTGAAATGCCAATATCTGAGCTGTTGAAATTGTATGACATTGATCAGTCTGAGATTGGAGTCAGAGAAGAAGGCAAAGAAGATGTAATGGAGCAAGAAGAAACCTATTCTTCAGATGAAGGTTATTGTTGTTTACCTGTCTTAAATTGTGCAGTGATAGTAATGCAATGGTAATCTGCAAACTTTTCCAGTCTTACAATTGGCTCCCTTAGAAGATATTATATTATCTTGTGTTTGTCCCCATTAGGCCTGCTTTGAGAGGGGCACTTGGCATATTGGTAAGAGAGCACACATGTAAAGCTCCGAAGGTCCTGGGTTCTAGACACACTCCTGTATGTTTTTCTGCTCCTTCTCTCTGTCCATTTAACAGTAAATGGGTACCTGGCGTATAGCTGGGGGGTAAAGCATGGCAGTAAAAGAACCTGGCCACCCCACCTCACAATGCCATGGCTGTGCATGGTACCTCTGTATCAAGGTCCTCCTCAATGCTCGTTTTTATTATAGGATTCAACGTTACTGTGGTGCCTGCCTTGTCATTTTATTTCTTTTGTAGTGATCATAATTGATTTCATTCATTTTATTTTCATTTTGTTGTTAGTTGAGATTTTAAGTGAATTCAACAAAACTGAAGGCAAGTTATTTTTGCTTTTGAAACGTCATTCCGCTATATTTTAAGATTTGATTTTTTTGTAGACATGTCAGAAGATGATGGCACACAAGCTTTACTTGAAGGATCTGCATACAAGGTTATTATACATTCATATGCTCATGTCGCTTGATTGGGCTTAAAGACTTGTCCTCATTTTCTTTAGTGGGAACTTTAAGAGGCTGTTTCACTAAAGGTTATGTTTGTATTGACAGGATGAGAGTACAGAGAAGGTTCCAGATGAAGTGCTAAACGATGTGGCGGCAACAGCAGAAAGTCTACAGCCGAAAGGCTTTACATTGTCTACTGCAGAAGTGAGTTGTTTGTTGATTATGATATTTCAATTGACTGTGGTATGGTTTTTATTTGATTGATTCCATATGCAAGCCATTTTCCAGAAAGCTCCTTTACAGACTACAGTAGAACCACATACTTTTCTAGGTGTGTAGGCCCAAGCATCATTAGAAGTTACCTTTTGGTTGGCAGGTTAACACATTTTTTGGGGCATATTCCATATCTCTTCAATCGTGATGGTATTGAAGTATTTGCTTGTCTTCTTCTTAACATTTCAAATAGTCATTATTAGTGGAAATTTCCAGTTACACTAAGTTGCAAGAAACTAGCTGTGACAAGCTGCCAAACAAATTGCTACCGGTTAACCTGTTACCTAATGGAGCATTCTCCATGCAATGTAGCCGTGATTGGTCAAAAAGTGGACAAAGCAACGACGAGCACCGCCATTTGCACCAGAATTGGGTCAAGAGGACCTTCTCCCTTCAATTGTTTCTTGTCCTTTTTCAGGTGAAAACTGCAGTACCATTCCTACTTCATCACACTTTACGAGAGTACCAGCATATTGGTCTTGATTGGTTGGTCACCATGTATGAGAAGCAGTTGAATGGCATACTCGCTGATGAGATGGGGCTGGGAAAGACCATTGAGACGATTGCATTATTGGCACATTTAGCATGTGACAAGGAAATATGGGGCCCACATCTTATTGTTGTACCAACTAGTGTGATGCTGAATTGGGAGTACGAGTTCAAGAAATGGGTCCCTGGATTTAAGATTCTAACTTACTATGGCACGCAAAAGGAGAGGAAACTTAAACGACAGGTGCATTGAGTATTTGCGATTTTACCCCAGCATTAGTCATCATGATTTATTATGTATGCGATTGATATTAAGATTTTCCATGCGTGGATCTCAGAGCATCTGTTGAAGACTTGTCATTGTAGCGTAGTGATTGCAGTAGATCAGTCCTTTACATTTGAATCTTCTGCCTTTGTACAACTGTTTTGTCCAACGACTATTGATATTCATTTGATGTCTTCCTCTGTTTGATAGACGTTTGCTCAGCAGGCCATTATCCAATGTTGGTGTTCATCCTTATTGATACTGACAATTTCAAGTGGCCTAGAGGAATGCTTGGATGCCTCACTTTTTTAAATGATTTATTCTATATCAGATGAATGAGGTTCTTTGCAACATACAACTGTACTATATATTAATGTCAATGTATCATGTAGATATTCAGCGTTTTCAGATTCAACCCGGTTGATCAATTTTCCAATGTATCGGTCGATTTTCTTTCCACTGCTTAAAGACAGGTTCCTTATGACTTCCTGACACATCCGTCACTGGTTCGAATCCCCTGCACGTCATCATGTCAACAGTGGTTGGGAGGAAGAGCGGTAGAAAGTCACGTACCATAGAAGATTCGAACCCAATGCACCCTGTAGAACTGAAGTCCGCTTTAAAACCAGTTTAATTGATGATTAAAACAACAGTAAATGATTTAGTCTTTGTCAGCGGTACTTCTTACACATAAAAAATCGAATAGCATCATAAGCACTCTGATCTGGTTAGTTTGTCATTGAATCTTAGTTATCAATATCTTATAGTTGACTTCTGACGTTACTTGCAGGGTTGGTCCAAGCCAAATGCCTTTCATATTTGCATTACATCTTACAAGTTGGTACTGCAAGATCATCAAGCCTTTCGGCGTAGAAAATGGAAGTACCTCATTCTAGATGAAGTAAGTCGTAATCCGTACGTTAGTATTTTGATCTAATATAATGTGCTCTCATCTGTTGTAGCCTGCTGTGTTAAAATCTGATTTAAACTGACTCAACCTGACTGGCTCGATGTCTTCAGATAAAATGGCTGACTTTACCAAGCCCTATAGTTGTGTGTACTAGAGGGTCGATGGCTGTCAGCCTACAAAAAAAGAATTCGTTACAACCTTCGAAAGTTCTTCGTATTTTCAAAGGCCTTAAGAACTTCTTACAATTTTAGTTTTTGGTTCATTTCATTATGAGTGATAATGAGTGTACGATTTTTAAGATTTATTGTAGAACTGTTTGTGCTAGCCATCTCTGATTTGAGTGATTATTAGTTATCATTCAATCGGTTATATTATTAAATGAGATTGACAAGTAGAGATAACTCCACGGAGGGACTGACCGTGCAGAGAATCTGATTAAACCTACCATAGATGCAGAATGCATCAATTTTATTTATACTGATCCTTGTAGCCACATTCCAGAAAATATAAATTTTGGCTATGTATTAAGTTCAGCCTGTGTTGCTTTTGTTTCTGATTTTAATATTTCACCTAGTGGATTGCAGTCGGTCCTATTGCTTCAATCATTGAAATATTAGCTACTTCTCAGGCATTTTCAAGGCCATAGCTTTCACCAGAAGGTTGAAGGTGTGTGACGGTGCTTGGTCATTGATTAATTGGTTAGTGGTTCGAGTCTACATCCGGATTGACCTAAACTTAGAACTAGAAGAGTCACTAGCTCTCTGTAATTCCAGGTACAGGAATCACGAAGTGTAGTCATATTTACAGAGAAGACTAGCACACTGCCATATCCGCCTAGTTTCTTGACATCAAAAAATTTGCCCTCAGATGCTATGTATAAATCATGAAAGAGAATGTTGATATCTACTCAAAGTTTACAATAGAGTTATTCCTCAGCACCGTATGATGTTAGACGTTTGGCCTTTGTATGCGTAACTCTGAATTTCAAGGGACCAAAATGAGTAATATTTTTTGCAAATCTAGCTGCTCGAAATTATGATGTTCGCGCCTATTTCAGGCACAAAACATTAAAAATTTCAAGTCACAGCGATGGCAGACGTTGCTGAATTTCAACAGCCAAAGACGATTGCTACTTACTGGAACTCCCTTGCAAAACAACCTGATGGAATTGTGGTCGCTGATGCACTTTCTGATGCCTCACTTGTTCACGTCTCATCAAGATTTCAAGGAGTGGTTTTCAAATCCTCTAACTGGAATGATCGAAGGAAGTCGAGAGTACAATGAAAGCATAGTCAAACGACTTCACAAGGTCAGTGCGCGGAGACATTTGGCTCAACTTATATGATAATAATTGTCTTGAAGAATAAGACTTATTCATTATGCAGTTTATTAATTGTGCTGACAGATTTAAGGCTAGACATAGAAGTAGAACTAGACCTGTAGACCTAGACTTAAGGCCCATGTTAAGTACTAAACACCTTTCAGTACGCGGAAAGGAACAGGTATTGCCAGTCGTTCAATAGAACACTATTATGTGTCCAGCGGCTAGTGATGTGTGATCTGAGTTGACCTGACTCAGCCTGATTTGACCTGACTCTACCTGACTCAACCTGACTGGCTCGATGTCTTCAGATAAAATGGCTGACTTTACCAAGCCCTATAGTTGTGTGTACTAGAGGGTCGATGGCTGTCAGCCTACAAAAAAAGAATTCGTTACAACCTTCGAAAGTTCTTCGTATTTTCAAAGGCCTTAAGAACTTCTTACAATTTTCGTTTTTGGTTCATTTCATTATGAGTGATAATGAGTGTACGATTTTTAAGATTTATTGTAGAACTGTTTGTGCTAGCCATCTCTGATTTGAGTGATTATTAGTTATGATTCAATCGGTTGTATTTAGATAATATTAAACACAGTCCTTGGTAGTCATCGCAATGATTGCAAACGGTTAACGATTAAAGCGATATGATTTTCTTTTGTTAGTAGCAGTTTATCTTGATAGCCATCGTGGCTTGAGCAGCGGACACCGTTGCCTTCCTCGTCATTCAACTCAAGTACGGACGATTTTCATATGAATATATTTTTCCTTGTTCCAATCCAGGTGCTTCGGCCTTTCTTATTACGAAGACTGAAAAGCGAAGTTGAGACGCAACTTCCCAAAAAGTATGAACATGTAATTCGCTGCCACCTATCAAAACGGCAAAGATTTTTGTACGAAGAATTCATGTCAAGAACAAAGTGCGTATTCTCTATCCTCGTTTTTCTCTTGATGTTGCTTCATCTGCTTTATTTCCTTCAGCCTATTTGACATCAACTTGCCGCCAGTCGTGTTTCATCAATTCATAGAACTAAGCTCTACCTTTAAATTGCTTGCACTTTTTGGACAATGTCTTTTATCTTTGGCGATGAACTCCAAGGATTCACTATGAGCACCGATTTTTCATGAAGACTTCGTTTTGTTATCAAAGCCTTGTTGTGCATTTCACTTGCCTAAGCTAAGCTAGGTGTTGAAGTGCTCAGGGTGGATTTTAATTTTTCCGAGCTGTTTTCATCAGAGCTTGCTAATCAAACCGTAAATTATATGGTCGTATACAAAATTCAATGGTGCTGTGGTGTAGTGGTTGAGCATACGGACTTATAACACAGGGGTCGTGAGTTCGATTCCTCCATGTGTCATAATAAAACGCCATTGGCGAGGAAGGCAACGGGAAACCACCTCATAAAGTCCACTTCCCTAGAAATGCTCAAAACCTAGTCTCTCGTTTTCGCATTCTCAAAACTGAGTATGCAACGTAGTTTTTATACAAAATTTAACTTGCATTGTTTGAAATTCTGTATTTAATGTATGAATTTTTTTAATCAAGGACAAAGGAAACTCTGGAAGGTGGGAACTTTCTCAGTGTCATCAACATTTTAATGCAGCTGAGAAAGGTATGCCATTTTCAAAGCTCATGTATTTGGCTGCTGAGTTGTGTCTCTCGAAAATTCTTCTCTTTTGTCCCCTATTTTCTCTAGGCATTTTCTCCAATGCAACTTATTTGATTTCAAAAATGTTCGAAACTATTACTTCTTGCAAGAAGTTGAGTCCCTCCATGGTCATTTGGGTGAATTGGGAGTGTGTCTGGGGCGTTCCATTGCAGAGGCGTTCAAGTCTGTGTAAGCACAGCAAATTTAGCAGTTATGGAGTGACCATCTGGTAGCAATCGTTGTTTTAACTCGCATGCCCTATTTTAAGTGTTGAGTGGTAAGCGGAGAGTACAATGTACTATTTTTAAAGTCTTTGTTACCATTGTGTCAAGCCTCCGTCTACTGTATGTAAATGGAGTATCTCACCACTGGACCATAGTCGAAGTGGTTTTTACAGAGTGTTTACCAATTCCTAATTGTTTTCAATAGGTTTGCAATCACCCGGATCTGTTCGAGACAAGGCCAACACTATCAGCATTTGTCATGGATACAGGGATTTCTTACAGAATATCATCGCAACTTTTGGTAACAATCGACAAAGATCCTTTTGATTTTGTCGACTTACGAACACTTAATCTTCACCTCGCAGACACAGAACTCTCATTGCCAGCATTTGCTAGTCACAGGACGCAAGAACTTCAATGTACAAGGAAATTGATAGAAGAAATAAGCGACTTTGATAGCGATGTAAAAAGGACTAAAAATAGTAACGAAATAGTGACAAATAATTTGTTCGATTTATTGAATCCTGATGTAACAGGAAGTAAAGCAAATATCGATGGAAACAATTCATGTGATGGAAACGAGATTGACGTGGTTGGTGATATTGATATGGAGGATTCTATGGTTGCTGACTCGGACTTGAAAGCTGGCAGATTATTGGACGATTTTGTCAATAATGAAAGCTCTCTTTTTAGCATGGTGGGTTTCGAAGTAGTTTCATCTTTTACTTCAGTACTGGATAGTTGTCTGCTAGAATCTTACCGCTCAGCTCTAACTTTTGCCTTCTTGTTGACCTTGACATGGAATTTGAGTAACGTACCTTCACATTTTCAGGTATTTTTATCATCATTTTGTAGCCAAGTTTAAAGGAAAAAACAGTTCAGTACAGAAAGCAAAGATTGGCAAGAATTGCGAAAATAAACGAGAGACGGTGTGCTAATCAACCAATTTATGGGTCCGATCTGTGTCACGCTGTCATGGTAAATAAAGGCAGACAGAGTCACTGGGTGGGAGCTTTAAGTCATCAGAAAAAGCCAATGCTTACGCGGTGCACGACCGTCCTTGAAATGGTTAAAAGCAGAGAAGAAATGTTGGAAGAATTGAGGGATATTATTGAAAGGTATACGAAGAAACCAGATGATTTAGTGTCAGCTTCATTATTATAACAATGAACTTATAGCACACTGTAAATATTTATACTTGATAGGGGCAAGTTGATATAGTGGTTACAGCATTTTTCTGTTATGCTAAAGGCCCAGTTTCGAGCCGTGTCTGTTTACCTTTTGTTTCCATTCGCAGATACGTGTTTGTGATACCGTCAGTTGACTCACCCAGGATCGATTGCCATGTGTCGCATCCTCCTCCAACGTGGCTGAGCAATCGGAAGCAAATCGAAGTTATTAACGAAACGTTGTCGGATGACAATCCATCGTGGAATATTCAACGACAGATGAAAGTTCAATTTCCTGAAACGAGGCTAATTCAATATGATTGCGGTCAGTTTAAATTAGATTATTTGCATAAGGTCAACAGTTGCATATTATACAGAAATCTTGTGTGCATTTTATTGTGATTGCCGTAGAAGTGTGGATGACTTTTTCTTGCACTGATATAATATTATATAAACATTCACTAGTCCATCTTTTCAACAAGAAATTTATTGTTACAGGCAAGCTTCAAACGTTGGACGTACTTCTTCGTATGCTGAAGCCAGATAAACACAGGTACGTTTTTTGAATTAGTCGTGGATGATTATAGCGAAACTTTGTCTTGTTTGCTGTATTTGATTTGAGGACGATCGATTGCTGAACGTTGCGACTTGATTACTTTTCAGGGCGTTGATTTTCACGCAAATGACGAAAATGCTAGACGTTCTAGAGAAATTTCTGACATATCACGGACACATTTACTTGAGACTAGATGGTACTACGAAAGTAGAGCAGCGACAGGTTCATTTTACTTCTGTTTTGCTTTTATTCCGTTTCGCTTTTATTCCGTTTCATCTTTCTTCGTTATCCAATTTGGTGTCCATTCATTATTTGTTGATTTCTTAAGTCTTCACGTTAAAGTTTTGTGTAGTTTGATAACCAGTCAAGCTTAAGCTCATGTCAAACCTAGATTTTTTTCGTGAGGATTTTTTTGGAAGGTTGACATTTTAGATTATTAGCATGCAGTGGTAGGACCACAATTCGGCAGTTTCATTCTTGCGATAAGTCTCTGCAGTAAACACTCAAGATTCGCATCAAAAATTTTAACATAAATGATAAGACTGATGCATATATTTCTGACGAGTACATCATAGTGATAGATTATGTTGATGGCTGAGCTTATCTGTTAAAGAAAACGTAATTCACAATGGATGCTGGTTGAAAGTTGAACTTGATTCAACCGCCGAGGGAACGTGTATCATTTACCATAGATTTTGTCGGTTTGACTCGTAAAGTTTACACGAATTTGATTTCTTTTTTAAACCATAGAGGGTTAACATCGGTTTATTACCGCGATGTCGTTTTCTTTAGCCATCGGTATCAGTTTTCAGCGCTCTTTTATGATCAGTAGCCTCTTATAAACACCTTTGAATTCCACTTTAGGTACTCATGGAAAGGTTCAATCAAGACCCCAAGATATTTTGTTTCATTCTGTCAACTCGCAGTGGTGGTATAGGCGTGAATTTGACTGGAGCAGATACGGTGATTTTCTATGACAGTGACTGGAATCCTACCATGGATGCACAGGCGCAAGATAGGTGTCATCGAATCGGTCAGACCAGAGATGTTCATATCTATAGGTAGGAAGTCCCTTCTGGTTCATGCCATTGATATCGTTTGTTTGGTCTTTGTAAGGTTGAGTCACATGGTCGAAGTGGTACCGAGTTCTAGCGCCTTGTTAGAAAGGTACCATCTTGAGTGACGGCATTGTTAGGTAGGGTGTCCAGTTCATTTCCTCACCGTACTTTACCCTGAGCTTTACATCATGTACCCATTGGATGCTGGCCGTACAGATAGAACGCCTCGGACCCGGACCGACCGTCCAGCGAAGATGTGCTCCAGTCATCATGCAAACCCCACCTCAAGAATGTACAAGAATCTTTCATATCTAGGACTAGTTCTTCTGTTGGTGTTGATTAGTTGTTTTTTTGACCGTGCATTTTGCACCTTTCAGGCTGATATGTGAGCAGACGGTGGAAGAGAACATCTTGAAGAAGGCAAATGAAAAACGAATCCTTGGAGATATCGCAATCGAAGGAGGAAACTTCAACACTGCTTTTTTCAAAAAGGTAACGAAACTATCAGTAAATAGGAGCAGTTGTCCCAGTGGTCAAAGTTCACATCTACTGCGCTTAGGGTCCCGGTTCTCAATCTCTCTAGTACCCATTCCTAGAATCTTGGCCGGTCCAACCAGCAGTTAATGGTACCATCTCACGAACTGTTGGGAAAGTTCGTCGAGGATATAAACAGCGCTGCAAGATTGTACCTTTCTAACAAGGTGCTCTCCGACACTCCTCTCGGATTTGAAACTCGACTGTACTTCTGATTGATTGATAAACCCTGAACAACGAAAAGGAAGGTTTCAAACTTGCTGACAGGATTGCCTCATAACCGCTTAGTTTCTCCCCATCATTGAATCAATGGCTACGAAACAAACAATTGGCAACTGTTCGAAAACAGCGCGTGATTATTCGTTTTCTCTTCATTTTGCTTTCATCCTGTTGTTTAAGCCCGCATTTTGAAAAAGAAGAAGTAGAAAGTTCAACATAAGCACATTTTGTAAATGCAATGCTAACTGCAAAGGTATTATATATTTATGAACGGAACAGTCAAAATCATCGTATTCTGTGATTCTGTTTGCGTCACGGGCCTTGTCTGCACATCGCACATCATACAGACAAAGGCCGCTCCAATTCTGGTATTTGTACCTCGACATAGAAGAGAAGTTTCTCTCCAACTATGATCCAGAAAATATGCCTGAATTTTCAACCTGCTTTTGTGGAACGTCAGGGCGAAGTCAACAATCGAAACCGTCGCTCCATCTGCAATTCATGGATTTCTAAATCTTGCTTTAGAGTTGAAGTGAGACTTAATAGTTGATATGTCACTAACATAAAAGCATATCCTTTTGAAGTACCTGTCATGTGCAATCCTTTGATTGTCTTGAAAATGTCATTTTGAGGCAGTGTCGGTTTGCCGTTTCTTATCATGATATGTACTAATTTTCTTGCAGAACACGCTAAAAGACCTTTTCGAAATGAACGCCAATAAAGAAGATGTGACCTCCAATGAAAGAGTTGCTGCCATCGAAACAGGAGAGGGTGTAATTGAAGTAGAAAGATTCGATAACGCCATGCCTGCCACTCCAGAATCCAGGACTGAAAAGAAGAGAGTCGCTGCTTTTGAGCAAGTGAGTTTTTAGCTAAAATTTTAAAAACTCAAAGTCGTGGGGGCTGCAGCAACCGATATCTCACACGTTTGAGCGGGTTAATTTTAAGCTGGTATGCTTTTGAAGGAAGCTAGAATTCCTTTATCATTCATGCTATATTGCACTAAAAGACATATGTCACGCGCTAAACACGCGCAAGTTCCTTTGCGATAGACGAGAACATTGAACGAAAAGCAAGCCACTTAAATCGGCAGAGACTATTGTGATTGAGTATGTGTTGATTCTTTTCAAGGCCCTTTTCAAAGCTGAAGACGAGCAAGATGTTAGAGCAGCATCTACTGCCAAGGCTGAGCAAGTTGCAGAGATGGCAGAATTTAACGAAAATGTCCCTTTGAAAGCTGATGTGAGTATACTAATAGACTGTTCTGATAACCCATGAGTGTTATCCAGTATTCAACAAAATATGGGAACCGTAACCGGTAGTCTGACTGAGGGTTGTAAAATTATATTCATGAATGAAGCAGTCAGGTATGCCGGTGGCGATCGTTAAGCTGATTGATTCGAATGACTGACTGACTGATGGGTTGATTGACCGTTTGAAACGTTCCTTCATTGTTTGCAATTATATTTATCTGTTCAACAGGACGAAAACGAAGAAGGAAAGTCGAAAGTCGAAGAAGAAATTGCAAACCTTGAAAATGAGGTACAGCACACTTTGTTTTTGTAGCAGACACCAAATTAGATTTTGAGATTAGCACCAGAGAATGACCACCCAAGCTGAGATGAAGATAGAAACAAAATTCCGAAAAAAAATGCGTAAGCTTAAAGCCAAAGAGAAGATATAAGCGAAGAAAATGTAAACGAAAATCATCAAATAGCCCGTACATGAAATTTCTTTAAAAATGGTATTGTATTTATCATTAGAGAGGTAGTAAACCGACAAGTTAGCTTCCTTTTGATGAGAAAAAATATTTCGGAATTTTTCAAACAAAGAAGTTTCCTTTTCTGTAAGAAAAGTGAGTAACTTTAGACCTAAATTGGACCTGAGGCTACTAATGATTATTCCTGCTATATGCATAGATATTCATGATCAAGTTTGCATTAACAAGAATAGCTCCGCTTTGACGTCTGTTAGTTGAATGGTCTGATTGACTGCATCGTTGGTTCGTTGATGCATTGGCTATATGGTTGATTGGTAGATTCGTTGATTAATGGATGGATTGGATTTGATGGTTTTATGTTTAATTGACTTTGCGATTGATTGATTCATCGATTAACTGATTGGTAGAATTACTGATGATAAATTCCAATTAATATACGCATTTGTGTTCATTTTCCTTTCTTTCCTGTCAGCTGACTCCAGTCGAGCGATTTGCTGTACGCTTCTTGGAAACGACATGTGATTACTACAATGTTGAAGATGTTGATGATGCAGAGGTAATAATTATTCTATGTCTCGAAATTGCTATCTATAAAATGCGATTGTCTGACTTTGGATGAGTTGCAATGATTGAATCGCAGTCTCAAACTTGAGATCACCAGTTTCATCATTCGTGAACCTAGCGCAATATACTTCGTTCGAACTTTTTCAGTTGGTTTCGCAAGTCAATTCCCTATTCACAACTCACCTAATACAGCACAGTTAGCATTGTTAACGTCTTGAACATAAAATTTATTATCATCCATGTTGGTGGTGGGAATATGTTAAATAATCTGTAGTGCTATCGTGCGAGAAACCAGGACTCTGCCCCTCTTGGAACCAAACCCAATCCTTGCGAGATTGGTAATTGCGTGCCAGTTAGTTTTTGGACTAAGTTCAGTACTAAAAGACTGCGCCGATAAACATACCGCAATTGCAAAAAAGACGTTCGAATATGAATAGTCTGCTCCGGGCCATGGACTAACGATGATAAGCACAAAAGATTACGATGTTCTTCCCAGCTCTTTGTTTTTTATTATTAATTATAATTGATAATTATCAATGTTATTTTAGGAGTTTTCGGCTAACTTTACCAAGCCCTCTGGTTATCATATACCCTGAGGTCAATGGCTGTTAGCCCATATTCAATCGACTGAGTTACAACCTTTGAATGGCTTTTGTCCTATCAAAGGCCTTCGCAGATCAGACAGCTCTCACTTCAGTCATTATCCTCTCATGCCCTCCTCTTTAATGCTGTTTTCTATGCAACATTGTCTTTGCTTTTTATTCCATGTTCCCTACCTAACACCCGAAGGTAGATTTTAGGATACAGAGAAGCTATGATCATCAAGGCTTGTTCTAGTCCTACTTCTTAATGCGGTCAAACTTCGCGAGTCATACGCCTGACATTACAGAGTGCTAGAGACACTCGTCACTCCAAGGGAAGATTATTTCGTACTACCAACCACCGAGTTTGTATCAACCGAGCAGTCTTAAGCTGTTCTGTGCTATTCTGTCCCAATCACCACTGTCTTGTCGCCTATTGCCTTCACTCATATTGACTTTGCACATCTTATCTCGTTCTATACCATTCTGCATTGCCGTTCTTGTGCTGCCACGGACTATCCCTTTATGCTCTCGCCCTATCGTTTGCTTTCTCTCACCTTGTTCAACGTAGTGTTTTGTGGTTGTCCAATAAGAGGCAGTGATTTTTCTAATCGTAGAAGCAGATAGAGGTTGCCAAAAAAGAATGGGAGCTGGAGCATTTGCAAGCTAAGAAGGAGGCGGAGGAGCGCAAAAATGCCGCTGAGGAGGACGACATGTTCTTCACATACGCAAGGGATGAGACATACGATCAGGTGCCCAGTCCTAAATCACCATATAATCATACTGCAGTGAATAAATTGAAAATGCACGCTGCTAAAGTATTACCGAATGGCAATAGCAAGGTGCATGAACGGCAGTTGTCGCAAGAGGTTGTTGATGTTGATAGCGGCAGCTTGAACAGACGGGGAGAAGACTATGTTGATGTTATAGACGATAGGCAGTCAGTGGATAGTGCTGTTGATTTAAGGTCTAGTCGGTGGAATAGAAAGGATAGTGTTGAAAAGGAGGCACTGTCTTGTGCCAAGTCTGTTACTAACAGTAGACCTGGTAGATTACCAAGGCAATCAAGTAGACAAAATTCAAGATGTTCTAGTCGTAGTAGTTCTAAGAGTCGAGTTAATCGATCATCGAACCACACAAGTCCTGCTCATTCGCCAAGGCACCGGAAAAGTTCGTCCAAAACATAGTTGTATGCCGACTTCTGTTATGATATTTAATTATTGCTGTGGCTTACTGGCTTCAAAACTTGTCAATTTAGATGTAAATAGATGTATGGTTAAAAAGCAATATTTGTTTAATAATGATATTAACAGATCTTTGTTGGACCTTGAAATTAGGTTTCCTAACGTACGTAAATCGATTTTTTGTCAAAACCGGTAAATCATATTGATCGAAGACCTGCATAGAATAGGCCAATACAGTACAGGATGGTTTATCAGATGTAGACGCTGTGGCCTCTGTCCCAGGAAACAACATTTTTCCTGATGAAAGTTAAGGAAATTCTAAACGTTCCGTTTCGTCCCTGTCAAAGCTAAATTACTTGACCATTGATGATACCAAAGGACATCACTCACTCTGTCAAAGTAAAGGGTTACTGCTTCTAAAGCTACTTTTTAATTCATAACGTTAAAAACTCCTTCTTAACAAGGCAGTTGGTATTTTGTTGATTATTCGGCATGGGGATTAACCACTGTCAATTTCCCTTCCTTTGACATGAACTTGCGATCCATTCAATCACTTTATGGCATGCCTTCCTCGGAACATATTTTGTAAGAAAAGCGAAAGTGTGTAAAGGCAATTGCTATCTCAACCAATTTTGTTTACGTTTCATGTTTTTGTATGTATTGTGATGTAAATTGTTTATATTTTGATACACAAACTGAAATGAGCATGCAAAACTTCACAAACGTCATTTTTATCCTGTGTTTTCCTTCCTGGCCTCAGCAAACGGTTTGATATTTTGAATGATATCATTCCTATTCCGCCTGTTTGATACTCGTCTTTACAGCAAGGTGACAGTTTGTTCTTTTAACCAGTTCTCCTGTTGGCACAGACTTAGTTTAAAATGTCATCTTCGCTGACTTAATCTGTTCTCATATTTCGTCTTTCATTCATAATTTAACCGTCAGTTTAACTTGACGCTTTTAATAGTTCATTTGTTCTTAGATATGCCTTTTGTCTTTAACGGCTAAGCCCAAAGCTACAAACATCTCAACATCCTTCTCTGCTATTTGCCAATTTTCTTTCGGTAAACTTAAACCACTCTCCCTACTTCAGTAACTGAAAGCATTGCTTCATAAGCCTTTCTTATCTTCATTAGCCAATTTTTTTGCTTAATTCTTGAGCTCACACATTCGTGCCTTTATAAATACCAAATTTTTCAAAGCTGACTTTCCACGCCTGAAAATAATAATTTGTATTTACCGATAGAGAGGCATCACCATCTCAGTTTTCTTGTCATTGAACAGTAGCAACCGAGCTATCACTGCCATTCTCGCTATGTCGCCTTGCTGTTTAAACTGTGTCATTCAGGAAAGCCAGGAAGGATAACTCGACTGGTCAGAACACACTGTCACCTTGGTTAAGTGAAGAAAACTCGGTATTGTTCCTGCAAATTCAGAAGCGTCTCATAAACCTACACCTCAACTGAGGACGAAAATTTAGCGTGCAAAATTATTTTTTACTTGATGGAGTTGAATGAATCATCATCATCAGTAGTCGGGTGCCCCCGAATCCACATGATTTCTCCATAACTCTCTGTCTGACGTGGCTGTGCGGAGTTCTTCGTTAGTAAGTCCGGTATCTTGCGTGAGGAGGGTGACATAGTCACGTTTAAGTCTACCGGGTCTTCTGTAACCACGTTTTAGTTTCCACAGTATGAGGTTTGCTACAGTTTCGTCACTTCGATGGCAGTGGCCGGCTAGACATAATCGGCGTTGCAGTATAACTGAGGAGATCTTATGAAGATCACCATATAAGTCTACATTTGATACGTGCTGTCTCCAGTTGATGTTAAGAGCACGATGAAGTAGGCGAGTGTATGTGCCGTCGATTTCACTATTCATTGTTTTGGTCATGGTCCATGTTTCAGCGCCGTATAGCAAGATACTTTCTACTGTTGAGCGAAAGAAAGTTGTTGGTAGCTAGTGTTGGTATATGCTGCTCTTATAGCTTTGATTATCTCCTTTGGGAAACCGTATGCTGCTAGTATGTCGCATAGCCTTTCTCTGCTCACAGAATCCGCGAAATCTAAGACTGCTAGTATGTGGTTATTTGAGCTTCTTCGATGATTCGTCTTAGAGCTAAAATTTGACCGAACGTGGACCTGCCCTCTCTGAAACCATTTTGGTTTATACGGAAAACTTTCTCGAAATGTGGTTTGATACGGTTGTGTAGCATTTCGCTGAAAATTTTCGTTGCGGTGGGAATCAAGCTTATTCTGTAGTTTTGCCTGTTGGTAAGATCTCCTTTCTTTGGTATTGGCAAAATAGCAGCTTTGCGCCAGATGTTTGGTGCTTCACCTGAATTGAAGACTTTGTTGCAAACGTTTAGTAGATGCTCTAAAACTGCCCCAGACTTTCAGACTTCTGTAGGGATGTTATCCAGTCCAGTGGCCTTGCCCGACGAAGTGCTCCTTATCGCTGAAGTTAGCTCTTCCATTGTAAACTCGTGGACAGGAATCGGTAAAGTTTCCAAGATGATTGGATCAATTGCTTCTGGATGTGGTGGTAGAGATGCAGGTCTACCCAGAAGATCTTTGAAATGTTCTTCCCGTATCTTAATTCTTTTGGACGGATGATCACCAGATGGTCTTGCAGCACGAGATTTTTTGCGGTTTGTCACTTCATGTACTGTGGCCCATGCTAGTTTAGATTCCTTGTAACGTGAGCTGTTTCAATTTCGTGGATCTTATTTTCTATGTATGTTTGTTTGTTCGTATCATAAGCAACTTTAAGGGTGCCTAGGGCGTTAACAAGAGGGCGTATTTTTTCTCTCGGTGGTTTCTTAACATAAGCACTATTCTTTACTTTTACGTTGGCTCTGAGTCAGGCTAAGTTGGAATGTTCCCATGGTAGTTGTTTTTTAGTTTTCTTAAGACAGGCATTGCGGCTTTAGCTTCATCCTCGTGTGCAATGGTGATCGAACGATGTATATGCTCTGCTGATTGGTCGGTATCTTCTACATTGAGTGCATTGAATCGTTTTTGAATTTCTAATTGGTACTTCTGCACCACGTCAGTGTTTTCCGTTAAAGCTTGCCAGTCGTACTTTGGTTGGTGTTTGCGAGGTTTTATTAGATCGAAGTTTAAGTTAAAGTTTCGCTGCAATAATTCTGTGATCTGAACCGACTGAGGAGAAAGAGTTGTAATCTTCAGCGTATGTTGCACTGTTCTGAATGAATAAGGGACGAGTATTTGTCTGTTCTTTTCTTAATTTAAAACCTGGGCCATAGAATTGCAGAATCAATTTAGATTTTCTTCAAATATCAGGAATGATTGAAAAGTATTTGCGATTTTTGTTAATGTACTTCCATCAAAGGATGGAAGGTAATAAACGTATGATACACTGGAATGAAATTAAAGAAGACTAGAAAAAAATTTATATGAATTTAAATTAAATTATGTATTTTGATGGTAGTAAAGTTGTCAGTTTAAATGTTGTCATTTTACTAGCTTAACTTTAAACAATATAAGGTAAATGTTATTTATATGATATGAGGGTCTGTGGTATAAGGATATGATATTATATTGGTGAGGCGCTATAAGTAAAATCTTTTGAAGTAGCTATTTAAAGATTTTTATTTCTATTCTGTTTAATTACTTTGCCTTGGTTTGGGATTTTTATTATTGATGAACACTTGTATTTCGATTCTTATATGTCGCCATTTTGTTGAATTACTTTATAGATGGATAACCCCTTGTAAGCCAGCTCTGCTGAATGGGTTACCGTCCGAAAATAACGGAATTTGTTAATTGTTATTATTATTATAAGGATAACCGCTAGCCCCATGTAATTCCAGGCGTAGTAATCCCATAGCATGGCTACATCAGGGGAATGGCTGTAATCGACTTGCATTATTCTTCCTTTCCCGAATCCTACAGCTTGCCATCTTTCAAACCTAAGATTATTAAACTTGATTTGATATCCCGCTTCTCTTGGTCTTTCGCTTTCTTCTTTCTTCCGTTGTTGGGGCTTTGCATAGGCCACCATGGCCTTTCCTCAATATAATTCACTAAAAAATGCTGCTCAACTGCATAGGTTATCACGTGTCCTAAAACTACTCTCAGATGTTGAGCAGAACGCTTTAAGTATAAAAGATGATGTTGTAGAAAAGATGGTAAGAATTGGGATGACTTAGTTCAATATAAGGAAGACTGAGCAGAACATATCTTATTTTGTAACAATATCGCATACCTCTCGTGTTGGCAGCGCAATTTTCTCTTTAACCAGTTGTATCATACGATGTGGAAATTTTTCCGCCACCAATTCCACATTGAATGCACAATTCTCAGGCAACACGCATATGAAATCCTCCTTTGACAAAGTTGGTTGACTATCTTGTGTAGTGTGCTGAATTCCCTGTGTCGAATGACAAGGAATGGGGAAAACTAAATTCAGAATGTCTGAAAAGGACTGTCCTTTTTTCAGAAAGAATGTTTCAATTTCTTAACTTTTATTCATTTCAGCCCTACATTGATGACTACACGGGTGCCGAAATGCCTGTAAGTACAACCTAATTTAGAAGGATTATGGTTCATACCCATTCCGTTTTACATTTTTGTCAAGTGCAGCAATTTTCCATGAATAAGGAACGTTTTTTAATCCATTCAGATCTGGACCCCTCCGACACCCCCTGGTGGTGACGATGAAGCGATTGTCGATCCTGCCTTTCATTTCCTCTACGAGTCAAATGTCATCCCGGAAAATCATCTTCCGCCCACTAACATTTTGAAGTAAGTCCGTTATTTTGTTAGCAGTGCATTCTAGTCTTGGTATTCAACGTGTTTACAAATTATATCACACACAGCCCAAAAACAAGTTACATATTTTCTACTTTGTTACGTAGTTCAAAATCACGATATTTATCTCTTAGTCCCACCAAAATTATTCATTGGTTTGTGTAACAAAACTTTCCTCATGTTAATCGAAATATTATGATGATTATATATGTTTCAGAATTTTACATATGGATATTATATCATATCATCATATTTGACGTTGTGGATTTTATCCATTTTATTATGTACTAAATGCTGATTCTATTGTTTTTATAATGTTTGATTTTATCGTATATCAATTATTACCCAATTTTGTTACATATTAAGCACCTCATTTCGTTATTTAATGATTGTCTAATTTTACCATCTGATTGTAAATAGGAAAAATGGGATGGATCTTTATGCAGTGAAGTCGCACAGCAAGCATACTCATTATCTAGGTGTTTTCAAACGCAAAAGGTTGACATTTTGCTATTTTTAACTTTCCATTATTAGTCAGTACGATCGCTAGAAATCATCCACTTTCAGAGGAATTAAATTCATTGCAAAACATGATTACCCAACACCTCAGTTTCTAACACTAATAACCCGACATATTTTAACATGATTGATTACAATAAGATGGTACCGTTGTGTAATTGGTTATGCACCTATGTAGACTCATAATGCTGTGGTCGTGGGTTCGAATGCTTATGGCTTACTAAGTATGCAATGTCAGTGAGGAAGGCCAAAGGAAACCACGACGTAAAATTAACTGCAATGGATTTCGCCTCTCGTTTCGGCTACGCTCAAAAGTCAATTATACTGCACCAAATGCATTAGCGACAACATTGCAATGTACCCCGTCTTATCTCTGCAGTGAAGCTTCGTGCATAGCAATGCATTCATGGTACGTTATTTGTGTTCACAGGGAAAGGATCGCGAAAGCTAAATCGATTTTCGACAAAAGAGCTTTAGAGTTGCTGAACCGTGCTAAATTAAAGAAGTCAAAGTTGAAGCAAAAAGGCGCCACACTGCCATTGCAAGGACACTCCAATAAGCCGGATTATTCTCAGGTTCTTCATGATACTGTTCTCGCTATTCTTTGTGTCTCTGTGATGTCTCTTATCCTCGACGCTTTCGTTCGTCAGTTCTCTCACTGACGGTTGATTGGTTTATTGAATGATCACTCGATCGAGTGAGTAATTATGCGAGTTATTGATTGATTGATTGATTGATTGATTGATTGATTGATTGATTGATTGATTACTTGCTCAATGATTTATGTAAACGCCAATTTTTATTCTCTCAGCATGGACCAGAGTGGCAAATTAACGAAGATTGGGCACTTTTGCAAGTGAGCCTTATGTACTTTATTCTTTGAATATCTTTCTATTGCACAAATTTCTTATGCATCACTTCAAACTCGCTCGTGAAAGCAGACGCAAGAAATCCCAATCCAGGTATGCCAAGAAGCAAACAGTACAAAGCTGCACAGGTTGATTTTAACGTTTTTTATTCCTGTTATAGGCTGTCACGACTCTTTCTGAACTACCGTTGGACCCGGTCTCTGAGACATTACACAACAAAATACCGAACTGGGAGATTGTCAGTGAAATCGTTAATGCAACGAGTATAGTCCGGCGGTCTGCACGACAGGTGAGGCGTAGGCATGTCTCGTTGCTCTTTTACTTATTGATGCATGTTGATGGTGCAATGTCGTTATCATACGTTAACAGAACTCAATACTAGTACAGAACACAGCACTAGTGGTTCGCAAGGGAGCCGCTTTTTGTGAATGTCAAAATTAAAACAACTACAGCCAAATATCAGTTGCTAAGTAAGAAAGATTTCCTAAGGTGTTTTTTCGCCCCATTAGATAGGGACAAAAAGGGACTAATGTTCCCAATATCCCATCCCTCCTTGTTTTCATTTTTGCTATCTATTCTAATCTTTAGATCTTCTCCCTATTTTCAAATTTGTTCTCATACTATTTGAGTGTACCGTTTATGCTTCATACGTCTGTCATGATTATGTGACTCAATTTCCAGTGCCGCGATCGATACATGAATGTGATTTTGCCGAGAGAAGAAGGAAAGGTACGGTATTTTTCATGCTTTGTTGTGCAACTTTTCATGCTTTTTATCCAATACATTAAAGGATTTCCCCTGCAAAAACTGTGCTGGTATCCCACGCTGTACTACTATCGCTTATAAGTTGTGCCTATGTTTGCAGAAGGATTCCCGATTTGTTTACGCAAAGTGAACATTCTGCCCTTGTTTGGACTTGAACTACTGGCTAAAATGATTGGTGATCATCTGTGCTAACCTTAATCCTAAAGACTGTATACTCTTAGTAAAAATGACTTCGAATCACTACTTTTCTATATAGTCCCGTTTCAATGCTTGGTTTGTTCTTTTTACGTAGCATTCTAAGGTAGCTTTTAGGACACTTGCAAATTATGCTTATCGAGTAGTTTCCAGGTCATTCCTTTCTGTGCAATTCCTACGCATGGACTTAAAGTAAGCTAGCATTACTCCTCCTCTGAGTGAGAGGGAAGCTGAAAGTGGGAATCGAACCATTGACCATTATACCTTACCATCGAGCCATACACACGGCTATTCATTTTCATGTATTTTATCTAGTGCACCATCTCTGCAATATACTTGATTCTGAGCATGTTTGCAGAAGACCGTATGCTTTTGAATATTAATAACTTGCCAATGGAACTTCCAGTGTTACATATTGACTATTAGCTGTAACTCATGTTGTACTCCTAACTGAATTCTGCTAGTTCATAATCCTGAGTAGGCTACTTATACCAGGCAGTCTTTGTTCTTGCGTCACTCAGAGAGGCGCAAATCGCACCCAGAAGATTAATGTTGGTTGGTCCCAGCTTTGGGTGGTATTCATTTTTCGATGTTAGAAGGATGGAAAGATTGTTGACCAGTGTTTTAGAGGGTGGATTGGAGTTTTCTTCCATGGGTGGATGGAATCTAGGTTTTCTCGCTTGATGTCGCAGCAGATTTTTCACGACGTCACCACCACCACTGTTGAGTGCTGATTTGCACTTATATCCATTTATGTTGAGCTTATACCGAAAAATAATTCTTTCTTCTCCTTAGCAGGCTGGTGCGTACCACGATTATGAACAGAAATCCAAAAAGAAAAAAGGAATCTCTATGCCTGTCAAGGTTTGTTTCGCATCCTAAAATTTTATTTGGATCAAATTTTCCTGATGTTTGGATAGAATTCTTTCGGTTTTCTTTGCCACTTTTGTTTCTCGGTTTATTTAGACAGTTGGAGAACATAGATATTTCATATGGATGTCGATTCTTTGAAAAGTAGTTGAAATGGATGAAAAACTTAATTTGAGTGTTAAAAGGAAGAAGAATAGAATTTGTGATTGCATAGGGCTATAATTGCGGGCAGCGTAACCCTTGTTGGATGATAGATACGTCAACGTTTCCCCATTGAAATGACGAAACACTCGAAACATGTACGTATGTATGGATGGATGAATTTATATGTGTGGCTATGTATGTATGGCTATGTGCGTATGGATATATGTTTATGTATGTTTGTATGCATGTATGTATGTCTGGCTATGTATGTATGTAATAACGGTAGTAGACCTCATCATGCAGTAGTCCCCATCCCTCCTTATACATTTCAGAATATTTCATATCGTCCCTTGTTTACTTGCTAAGATAGCTGTACTGGTTTTAGAGATGATTCCTAGTTTCCACTGATGCGAAATGCTTTCTTTCAACTGAAGTTATTTGACACCTTATGAAGTAACCTAAACTTCTCGCTTAACATTCATTTCCCTGTTTTGTACGACAATGTCATCGTTGGAATGCGTTCTTTCTCCTAGATGCCGATGTCCCATCTGCCGATGAAAACACAGCCCCTTTTCAACAATGATCAAGGTCATAAAGTTCTTGGGATACACCAGGGAAAATTTGAACTGCACAAAAGAGCAGCCCAGAAGCGTAAGCCGCCATTAAAGCCGGTGTAAGTGAAATGACAGATTCTTGCACCAGAATTTGTCTTCGAGTCAATACTTGTAATGTATTGCACTATTGATCCTTCAAAAACGCTTCATTTCTGTTGGAAGGAGTGCGACGGATGTTGATACATTATGCCCAGCATCACAATTGTTGACCACTCTTGTACTTTTTATGCCATTAAAATTCAACTGAAGCAACTTGTTTCCCCATTTTCTTTACTTTTGCTACCCAAATACTTCTTACGAATAATTGCCCCAAACGTCATTTGTCGATAGATCCAACCATATCAAATCATGATTTCAAAGTTTTATCAAGCCATAGGTATGAAGTGATCATTTTATCCCTGCTTTGTCCATAGATTGTCGTCTGACCGTTATCAAAAGAGTGCCAAACATTCTGCTTCCACTACAGTTCCAACCACGGAGGTAAGCAGTGACAAAATTCTGAATCCACTTCAATTGGCAGCTCTACGAACAGAAAGAATCACAAAAGAGAAACACGCTTTAGCTCAAGCAGCGGCATCGGTGAGTAAACGATTTCTTTATCTTCATTTTCTCTTGATTTAGCATTCCCTAACGCTCACAGCTTTCAGCATTCACTATCGTTTTAAGGTGCTTTTGCCGTAGTCATAGACACAGCAACGGCCTCCGCAAGAAGGTTGACTTATTGAATTGAATGTATTAGAAGTGGCCGTATTAGTCCACAACCTGCAGTAAGCTATTTACACTTGACAGTCTTTCTGCATTTTGGTGCCATTCGACAGGCAAAAATCGCACATCTGAAGACTGAAGTTAGTCTCATAATTTTTTTGGTGCACCTTTACCGACCTCAGAAGGATGAAATGCTGAGATGCCTGTATGGGGAAGCGTTCGGGAAGGCTGGTTGGAATTGGCGTCTATGGAGATTGAGCCGGCTTTCTTGCATGAAAGCAAGGTAGATCCCAATGTACCACCAAAACCATCACTAGATAGTGCCAAGCGGCAAATATTCTACCGCTATAAAACTTCCTCTGTCTGACGCGTAATAATTGAAAAAGCTAAATTTTTGTTATTTCAGCAACAATTACAACAGCAGCAACAGCAACAACAACAACAGCAGCAACAGCCTCAAACTCAGGCAAGCGAAGTAACTAAAACCGATGCCAACAAATATCGAAATCTCATCACAACACAAACGGTATAACAAAAACTTTCAGTCCATTTACAATCTCAACTATTTTTTATTACCTTGGTGGTAAAATGTGATTTATGTTAATTTCCATGATAAAACATGACTTATGTTGATTTCCGTGATAAAAACATGATTTTTGTTGATTTCCATGATAAAACATGATTTATGTTGATTTCCATGATAAAAGATGATTTCTGTTGATTTCCGAAGCAGTGAAAGGGGCATAGTTATTCACTTGCTATCGCCCAAGAGCATTCATACCTGTCAGTTAATTCTTGATTTGCTCGGAATGGAATAAGCCGCATATTCACTGTCATTACCATAGGTGCGATATAGAGTGGGGTTGTCTTCGCGTCTTGTTTTAATGCTGGTTATCTGATTCCTTCAAAGCAGGCGCAACAACATTTACAGAAAGCAGTTGCCCTTGGAGCATCGCAAGCAGCGAACGCCGCCGTTCTCAAAAGTGAGTTTGCTTCGGTTTTCTACCTAACACCCTAAGGTAGATTTTGAAAAGACAGGTTGTCAGCCTTGTCAAGTATGGTCCTAGTTATTCCTTTTCTTTCAGCCAAATATTAATTGATCTCTAGCACTTCTGTTTTCGGTTTTAAGTCCTCGAAATTGACGGAGGCCCAGCGATGTTTAATGCTTCTTGCATTGCTTTGTCTAGCTTTTGGTTGTAGGTTTTACCACATGTAGAGTGTTCTTTTGTCTGGCATCAGGCAGTAATCTACACTGCAATTATGCACGGAAAGGTGCAGTGAAAACTGTATACTTTACTTTTAACTGTCAAGTTAATGACTTCGGGCTTTCTGCGCACTTGCATTTACAAAACGAAAGTAATACATACTAGATACAGAAATTGGTGACAGTGGTATGGCAAATAATTATGTAACCGTTACTTGCATGGTTTCCACAAAAAATACCAAGATTGAAATACGGATAAAATATTGCAATGTAGTTTTTGCTTAAATTTTTGTTAGCTCAATGGTTGCTTGTCAAATGCATTTGAGTTTTCCACTTGATTCGTGAATTTCAGGTGGATTGGTCCTTACGTCAGGTGGGGCTATTTCAACTGGCTCTGTTGCTGCCACCACAAACAACGTAACAACGTTAAGCGCCACCGCAACATCTTTCACCGCTGGAGCCAAACGGGCTCGAACTCTTGCCACTGTCTCGTTAGGACAAGTTCCAACGGTATGTGATATATCTTCGTATTGGTAGGCCTCATCTTCTTTTTATTCTTGCTTCAATGCCACATAAATGAGCTGCTAGTAGGGATTAGCATTCAGCTGCCAAGTGCATCATGTAGCCTAGAGTCTTGCATGGGGACTGTCATTTCGCAGCCGGGTGCCCCTCTGCCGCCAAATCTTTGCATTCATCTAGGCTCGGCACAAATCAAAAGCGAAATACTTTATGATATCTCTCTCTCTTCTTGAACCTCTTTCTAGCCTATTTTGCTTTACTATAGACCACCCTGGCCTTTCCGCATCATTACGAAGTGAAAAATTCATCTTATGTCATTGTATTTTCCCTTGCTTATCTTGTAGTAATCTTGTACAATTCTGATTCTAAAGTAAACAGTAAAAGATGTAATTGTAGGAGTCAATATCTCCGTGTGGTTGAATAACATGTCATGAATTCCCCTAGTCCTGTTATCTTAAATGTCCTTTTAGAGCGCTGTGGCCAAACCAGCAGGTCGTTTGCTTCAGGGTCAGCAAGTGGGTACATCGTCGGTCTCTGGGATCGCAACGAGCAAGATTACCCAGCAAACTGCTAATCTTGTCGTGACCAGTTTTGCTGCTCCAGCAGGAATAGCTACCGTGGTAAGACCAACTGTCAATTGTTGAAAGTATCTCCTGATGCCTTCTGAATTTTTATATGAATGTTTCATGGAAGAAAGTGCAACGGAATCGTCTGGGTTTGAAGTTAGGTGTTCCTTTGATGGTGAAGCGCTCAGATAAGGGTGACGCAATGTCAAGATTCTTTCATTGAAGACCGAGTAGAACTTGTTCGTTATCGGGTAGAACTTATGGCATAGGTAAATAAAAGACGGATCGCTCTAGCTTAGCTGAAAAAAGAAATGTAAAAATTGTAGAGATCTGGCATGGAAAATGCCCTGTAGTACAGCGTTGCCTACAAAGGATGGTAGGTCCTATTTTCAGTGTTTTCAGCCCCATCTTGAACTTAACTTCTTCCTAGAGCGGGGAGGACCTTTAGTTATCTATAATTCTAGGCATGGATATCTTGAGGTCTGATCACATCGAATAGGACACTGCCCGACCAGCATAACATCTCAACGTCCTAAAGCTAACCCCGGATGCTAGATAGAGATTTTCAACAAGAGTCTTCCACAAAAGATGAAACATTGAATTTGATTCTGCATATTTGAATTTAAGAAGTGTGTAAAGATCCTTGAAGTTTCTACGATCAACCGGTTTTAATCGACCAGCTTCATTCTACCTTCCATTTAAGCATCATTACGGCATGATTGGAAGCTTTTGACGCACAGTCCAACGCTCACCATTCAATTTCTTTTTTCCTAGGGTCAGCTTACAAGGGGAGGCTCAACGATTGTTGGCAGTGGAGGTATCTATAAGTTATATTTATGCTCAAACGTGCATAATTGTCATTGCATGGCCGACGAGACATTTTGGCAATGATTAAAGTCCTCCTTGCGATGCTTAACTGATATTAGTCTTGTATAACAAATGCAGAACTAAAAAACTTTAGTGGAGCTTCTTATTGTGGTACAGTTGCGCTTTGACTTCTATTTAGAGAGAATTTTCATCTGCGTAAGCCACGGCGAAAGGTACTTCTAGGTGAAGAAAGAAACCTGATTTGACTCAGTTTCCTTCTTCTTCTTCATTTTGAGAGGGCTCACCAGCTTGGATGTATTCTTCTACATCCACATTTTGTATAGTCTGGCATTGGGCTTTACGCAACCCCCAGTGACTGGGTTTGATTTTATGAAAAGTCCTGATGTGACTAAGTATTCCATTGAATTTGCTCTGCTGCAAGTCACTTCATTCAGTTTACGTAGATTTTCACAGTTTGCTTGATTCCTATTGAACTCATCCTTTAGCCACGCCGCAACTCGTCACCAGCCAGCAGTTGCTTCAAACTAAAACACTAACCGCGCAGCACATTGCGTTGCTACAAAAGCAGCAGGCTCAGCAGCAAAGACTGCAACAACAAAAGCAGCTCTTGCAGCAACAGCAACATTTGCAGCAGCAAACACAATCCCAACAACAAGGCGTGCAACAACAGCAACAGACGCAACAGCAGCAGACCACGCAAGGACAGCAACAGGTTACAGTCACAGCTGCTCAGTTGGCAGGTACGACTTATGAAGCTTCCCATCTGATCTTTTTTGGTATTTAACAATGGGGTAGAATCACAAGGTCCTTGGCGTTTGCCAAAACTCGTTTAAGCATCTAGTTACCTTATTGGCAAGAACTGTATGAATAAAAAAAGTAGAATTGTTTGAAATTGGGCGTGTGTTGGGTGTAGCACCTTGTAGCTTCCTGGGAGTAGTTTTCGAGAAAATGTTTAAAAGAGTACGGAGAGTGGGGATGTTGATAATTGTAGATATCTTTATGTCTCAATCGAATTTTTCTTTTTCCTTCCTCGTTGGGGTTGAACTGCCAGGAGTGTCCCGCAGCAGACCTCTTTACTTGTCGTGAAGGACGCAGGAGCGACGAGATTTGGGATAAGGAAGCAGTTGAGAGCCGGAGAAACTTCCGCCCTATCTTATGATGTTTTTTCAAAGGTGTACATATTTTGATGCATAAATCTTCTGTTGAAGAAGCTCACAAACAGCCCATGGAGACATTTATCGATCGTTTCACGTTGTTGTTTGACGTAGTTCTCATCCTTTGAATATCAGTGGCTTATTTCATTCACAGTTCGGTCGGTTTGTTATAGGTCTCACTGTACAGACAATGAAAGGGCCTGTGTCACTGCGTGGTGCTGCCCCGCAGCTGCCAACTGCTCAGTTATCAGAAGCGCAGCGGAACCAGTTCCTCAAGCTTGCTTTACAGAAGCACGAAATGCTTCAGAAATTGCAACTAGCCCAAGGCAGCCAACAGCAATTGATATCCCGGCAGACGCTTACACCACAACAGCAACTGCAGTCTCAGCAACTCAGTCAACAGAGACAGCAGATACAACAACAGCAGATTAAATTCCAGCAGCAACAACAACAGCAGAGGTCAGCAACGGGAACGCCTCCCAAACCACAGCTGGTAATGACTCAGGTAAGAACTGTCGACATTCGATTCGAATGTTTGATTTAAGGATAGATACGTATCGATTAACGTTGTGGAAGAAAGGAGTACAAGTATCCAACAGCTGCCTATTGAATGTGTTGTCTGAAGCTGAAATTTAGGATCTCAGAAATTGTAGAATGAATTTGTTGATGTCCGAAGGTTCGTATTGTATGGAAAGGCAAAAACATGTTTTTGTCGTATCTAGTACGATGGAGTGGTCCTATGTTGGCATGATTCAGCGTGCTGACTCATAACGTATGCATTTTCACTCACAAAACCCGCTTCGTCAGAAAAACTTGGAATCCTGTCTCTGGTCTCTGCAAAGATGATAAATTGCGAATGCTTCTGCCTTTCTGTGCTGTATTTAAATTTGTTAGCAGAGGGGGTTTTTTGCTTACGTTGTCTATCATCGTTCTAACGTTTTCCGTTTTGCAAATATTCAATTGAAGGAGTTTGTGTATATCTGTAGGTTAAACAACAATCAGGAATCACAGCGCAGCAGTTGAAGCAAGTACCTACGTCAAGTCCAAGACCGCAGACTCTGATTCAGCAATCAAATGGATCACTTGCCCAATCAGCATCGCAATCACTGCCCCAACAAATCCTCCTCCGCTCAACTGTATCGCAAGTGAGCAATCAAGCGCAGCAGATTCAAGTACAACAAGGCTTGCCTCAACAAATCCAACTACGAGCAACTATGGTGAGTCAGCAGACTCCGCAGGGAATTCAACAATTGCGGCTAAGTCAACCACAACAACTGCAAGCAATGCAAGCTCAAGTGCAGATACCTTCTGGTATGAATTTTGGCATTTAATACACTGATTCGTTGCACTTAGGCTTTTTTGTAATTGAAAATGTTTTCAGAGTGAAAATTCTGCAGGGCCGATTTGTTCTAGGTTCCATTTAGGTCCATTCAATCTAAATGTGTGCAGTTATAAGGTGATCTATTCATTTCATTAAAAAGGACTTCTCTTTGTGGTCTGAAGCCATTACAGTATTTTGACTCTGAATTATGGAATACACTTCCACTACTCATTCGGGCTGCGCGTTCCATTAACAGATTTGACTGAAATTTTAAAAGCTCATCTTGTTGACTCATATGCCTAATTTGCCATTTAAATGAGGCCTAGTTTGTTTCATTGATGCTTTTGTTACTGTTTTCATGAAATTTTGTTTGATTTTATTCACAGAGAGGGCTCTCTCGATTAGTTTATATATTTAGAGAGCTTCTCCTTAATCAATCTATTGTATACACAGCCTTGTAGTTTTATTTAAGTTATAATTTGTATAGTAGTTTTTGATATAGTGAATGGACTTAGATATGAAATAGGTCGATGAATTTCTGAAATGTAAAAGGAAATGAAAGGTTGTGTTTCCAATGATGTGACAAGCTGGACGTCACCTTTCCTTTGACTATCCTCTGTTGAACAGACTTGCATTCTGCCATTAGGTTATTTTAACGATCTTATTCACTCTGAAGGTACGTTGGTACTACAACAGCAGCAACAGAATCAAGCCACACAGAGTCTTGCACAAGTAATCGGGTCAACCCAAGTGCAGGTCGTTTCATCGCAGCAACAACAGCAGCAGCGCGCATTTCAAGCCAGTTTGCAAGCGCAGTCGAAACAAGCAGCGTCAGCAGGCCAAGCAATCAATCAATTGCAGCAGCAACATCAACAAGTGCCGCAAACAGTTCAACTGAAAGTTGTAACGCAGCCGCAACTATACGCCCAGTCACAGATTCAAATACAGAGCCAAGCGCAAACGACTGCCACTGCACAGCAAATTTTACAGCAACAGCAACAAAGACAACGCCTGCAGGCCCAGCAAGCTACCACACAGCAACAGCAACAGAAATTGACTACTGCGCTGCCGCAAAGACAACTTCAGCAACAGCGTCAGTTGCAACAGCAGCAACAAGCGGCAGCAGTATCACAAGGCTCGTCACAGGTGGCCCAACCTGGACGAACCTCGACTCCACAGAGCGTGCCTGAAAAAAGCCAAATTGTCGATGACGAATCACAGGATGATCAGCAAGAAAGAAGGGATAATGCTGCGGGTTCCTATACATTACGAAGGAGAAATCAGCAGAAACATTGACTGTGAATATTTGTTAAGGACTTTAAGGCTACTATTGAGATCTTAAAATGGGGCCACCAAAATTTGGGTTGAAAACAGTCCTGTTAACTAGCCATGGACGCTGTTTGTGTGATTGTTTCAATTCAAAATGAGTTGACTACTTCTCACGACGGTTACAGTTCGGTGTCCAGTCAATGACACCAGCTAATGGGCGGTCCGTACACTTTTCCAAGTCGTAGCTGGAGTAGAATTTGGTAGTATGAGGCCTGTTCCACCGAAGGTTAGCTTAAGATCTCAATTTGCAATGTATTGTGTGATTGTATCCCGTGTACGATATTGTTATGCTACCATAATTATTTAGATTAACATGCAGTTGTTAGACTAGTAAGGCTGCTTGACATTCGAATATCGATCAAGCCATAGACAACGTGTAGAACGCTGTGTTAGATGTAACTCACACGTAGAAATAGCTTGTGACGTAGTTTAATATGCGACTGCTTCTGTTTGAAAATGAAGTAGTGATTTGGTGCTACGGTAGTCACACCTCCAGTAACCGTAATAATCCCGTATAATTTGTGCAAATTGCAATGGTACTCGCATGTATCGATAGAAAGTTGGTGCGTGAAAAGTCTTAGCAACATAGTCATGAAGGCAGTCAGCAAAGCTCTTGCCTCAGATGATAAGTATCTGTAATTTATGAATTGGGGCAACGTACCTCTATATGTAGAGGGGAGCTATTCTTGATAGGCATATGATTTTGTAAGCCAGCCTTTAACTATGTGCCGGCTGACACCTTCAACCTGCCTTTTGAAATAAAGGCCAGCTTTTATCATGTGCAACCTATGAGATTTTACCTTGCTTCAAAAATAGTTCGGTTTGGATTCAGCAGACAGCAAATCCTTCCATACAGATTTAGAAGCAGAGTGCCGTTGTAAAAGGAATATTCGTGGATTTTAGTATTCAATATCTGAGTTTGAATGAAGTGATGGGTACCTTAGCCAACCTCAAAGCATCAGCAGATAGATATGTTTGTCCTCCGTTGTAGAAAGGACAGTCTTAAGAGAACACTGAAAATATAATATACTGGACAGCGAGATTGGCATAATAGGTGCCAAGCAAAGGAAGCTTCGTCTGAATAAAGCTTCACATTGGGACTAGGGAAGTCCGAAGTAAGTGGAATTCAGTTCGCTGTTCTACCGTTGTACTTTGAGCTTAATCAGCAAAAAACAAAATTCTTCTTAAACTGGAAGTTAAAACCTTCAGCTTTGTAAATATTGATATATTATTGTTTAAACTGTACTGCTAGACTTTCTTCTTTGACTTCTCTTTCATCAGCTTCAATCTACGTACAAATTTTAGTTCGCAGAACTTTTATCCCCCATGATACGTGTCTTTGACTTTTCCTGAGAGGTGTTAGTTTACCAGAATACTTCTTCTTCGAGTATCATGGCATATTCATGCCGTAGATGAACCAGAATACAGGTGTTCCTAACTAGATAAGGGCGTGCAAACTGGGTTGCCTCCATTTATATTCGGAATCTAGCATATCTAGAAATATGAAAGTATTTGTGAGTTCAAAATTTTGCCACTTTGATATAAAAAAATGAAATTTGATTTGACGTACTGCAGGGAAGCTTTGGTTATTTTGACTACATCCGTCGCATCTTGCAAGAAAAATTTCATTTTGGAAAGAATTCCTAGCAACTGGACAATGCTATTTTTTGGGCTTTTAAGACAGCAATCTGGCCTTCTTGGTTACACATCGAGGTAGAGTGGCAATTTCGAAGTGAGCAAGGCCTTTGCTTCGACTTCCATTCGCTTTCACGTTGTTGAAAATCTATATGCACCTTATCGTGCAACGGTTGCTCGCTTTTCTTTAAACGGACAATGCCAATACCCAAGAGATAAATCCGAGGGGAATACGTGAATCCCAGATGTTTTCTCTAGGATTCCCATCTGACTGCAGCAGTGTTACTATCGGTGGAAATTTTGATCGAGCGATTGCAACTGAAATTCCCAACGGACTAAGTGAGCCCTGGACAACAAGCCTAAAAGGGCTGTCCTTTGAAGAGAGCTTTCGATGATTCAAGTGTTGGCCTCACACTCATCCAGAATAACAAGCTTAGACGCTCAAATCATCCGTAGTTGAAAGGAAACCAAGAATCAACCACGCAAATGAAAATGATCAGTGACTGTGCTCTGGAGACGTTTCCACGCGCACGCAGGAAGATATCTCTTCAACGGCAGATCACAAAGCAACAAGTAAGCAAAATTCGAGTTAGATAATGCAACATAATGCTATATAATTCTACCTAAATATCTATATATCTATCTATTTATACTCTACTATTAACAATCGTGACACACATTTTGAATACGGTTATTTAACGAAGCTGTCATGGTACGTGTAAAGTAAGATCATTACGTCCCATTGTTCATGTCGCATCCTTGCTCTGCCAAAAACATGCAACTCCACCGAGCAATAAACCTTTTTACAGGGCTGTGCGTTAATTCGACTCCTCATTCAACTGCCTTCTAAAAGCTCTGCATAGACATTTGCACGAAGTTCTTCCTATACAGCCAGGGATTTTTTCAATAGCTGTAGAATCCTTTTCTGACCACATCTGACTTGCCACGCTAATCTAGTGTGGTGTGACATTTTGCTGGTATTGACGACCTTCCCCGGGTCTTCCTTCATCTGAGACAACGCATTTGCGACAACACTGCAGAAACAATTTAGAAAAGTTTCGTTGCTGAATAATCAAAATGGAATTTCGAATGGTTTTACGAGGAATCGCTGGAAAATAAGCATTTCTATACGCGGGGACCGATCAAGTAATACTGGATGAATTCCCAGTATTCGAACACAGTCGAACGCAGATTTGCAAAACCTTTCGAATGAGCACAAAACACGAATGAAATTAGGAGCAATCAAACCATCACATTTCTTCACGATGAATTCATGTTTTAGGAACGTAAAATATCGAACTGTTTTTAAGACAGGAGTAGAAAAACGTTGCAAAGCGTGCAAACTCCACTTTCAGGTGGTTTTTCGAAACATCGGAAGTTTAAAGTCCACGAGAGTTCGTTTTCGATTTAAGGAAAAAAACTGGGACTGTAGTAATGACAATGCGTTATGCACTGATAGAATATTTCGCACGAAAACTTTCTCTATTATCAGTACTTTTGTTACCATCAAAACCCAAACTACTAAAGAACTAAGCCATTTCAAACGAAAAATTACCCATTCAGAGATCCATTTTTACAATTACTACGGATGTTCCATAGATTATTCGACTTTGTTAAGAACGTTTGCACCACCTTGTTAAAATCTCTCGCTCCTGTTCAACTAGCTTCTCGGTCAAGATCCTTCTTAATATTGTAACAATTAAATTGAAATTGAAGCCTATACTTAATACGAGATTCGGAGAGAACCTTGCTAAAAACTGGGACCCCTCCCTTAAGCAACGGAATTACCCCCGCTTCATGTCAGGTACCCATTTACTGCTGGGTGGACAGCCGAAGAGAATCCAGAAAAATCAACGATCGGGCCTAGAACCCGGTATCTTTAGAACAGTATGCATCAGATCTACCACTATGCAGCCTGCCCCTGTAATGTAACCATTACCAACGTGAAATGAAGCACAAATAAATACTTGACAGAAGGGGATGGGAGCGTTTCGTAAAAAAGCGAGTCATCCTTTCACAGCCGAAGGGCTTTGTGGGAATCAGTGAGAGCGCGTGAAAAATGGGTGAACACCATTCTTCCACCCAGTTGATGGGCTGTCATGGGTGTAACTCATGGAGTCAGAACAAACACCTATAACGATCAAATACGAAAAACTTTGTGAATAAGAAGACAAGTTTCCGATGAGAAAACGCTAACAGAATACTCAAATACCCACCTTCGCATCGTGACTTTCCAACTCGGCGGTAAGATACTATTTATTTGTTCTGCAAAAAACATGTTCACACATGTACGTATAGCTATGCATGCACATATGTATGCATATATGTATGTATGTATGCATGTATGTATGTGTATGTATGTATGTATGTATGTATGTATGTATGTATGTATGTATGTATGTATGTATGTATGTATGTATGTATGTATGTATGTATGTATGTATGTATGTATGTATGTATGTATGTATGTATGTATGTATGTATGTATGTATGTAGACTTGTATATACACTGACTGATGGTGAAAAAACATCAGATAAAAATGCAAAGCAGGTGCTTCACACTTCCATTAACATATGGCCACCCAGATGTCCCGTTGTTCATTTCTCACATCTGCACCAGAAAATCACTTTTCAGAGGGGTTGCGAAGCTTGCAGGGGGTCTTCCTCCTCTTTTGTTCCTTCATAACATACCAAATGAGGTTAAATTGCATCCCTCTTGGAGGAGAAAATCAGTCCATTGAAATGTATGTAATGCTAGACCCATGAGCAATGAAAATGCAAGGTAAACATGACACCAGCAGTTCTAACGACTTAAGTCTCTGCAATAATATTGCAACACCCAATTACATCAAGACTTCCATGCTACTTACATAGCAGTGTAATTCTAGTTATATGCAGAGATGGAAGTTTATATATATATTTGAAAAAAGGCAGCTTGCATATCCCCAAAATAAGCCAAATAGTTGACAATGGGGCTTTAATCTCTGCAGCTCCTTTAAGCATTAATCCCAAAGGGAATTTCTCAGTTTGCCCAAAAGAAACATTGAGTATCTCAAAACCATACCGTATGTTAGTTGTAAATGTGTTTCACTATCTTCATCATCACTTTCTCCATCCGGGTCTTCAGAATGCTCTTCACTGTCGACATTTGGCAGTTGCAGTACCCATTTTGCTGTTTCCTCTTTTGACCCAACCCTCTCGTCAACCACAATTTCTCTTTTGCTTTCATTTTTGCTCTCCTTGTTGAACTTTCTTTTTTCATTATTACATAAATAATTAGTTTTTTCATTTTTTATTTGCTTCCTTTTTTTATCTACATCTACGTCTGAGTCATCTGAATCTCCCAGTGGGATTGGTGCTTTCCTTTTACGACTTTTAGAACCATCTGACAACGGTGATGGCTTCTTGCCTTTCTCAGGACCAACTTTGCTCGGCGCGGCTTGCTCCCCTACAGTTGGAGCTAAACGGGCTTCCTTGGCTGCTTCGTTATTTTTGGAGCATCCTTCAATCACTTGAACATCTCCATCATTCTTTCCTATAGCCTCTTCGCCTTTAGTCTTCTCTATGCGTTTCTCTTTGCTCTTACATTTAACTTCTTTAACTATTATTACATCATCGTCAGAATCATTGTCTTTAACAGCAGTAAGCTCCTCTTCCCCATTCTGATCTTTGCTTGTTGCCTGGTTCACATGTTCCAAGAGATACAGAAAGTAGCTATCCTGATACCAACTCACATGGTCTTGTAACAGTCCACAGAATTCTTTAAAATCCATATGAAGAATCTGTTTAAGAAACAAAAAGGGAAGAATTTAAAACTGAAAAAAATAAGGATTGCTGTGGTGCAAAGCATTAGTATAACACGAGAGAGAATGATAATTTGAATAAAAATTGAAACTGCTAGACTTTTGAACTTCCTGCAGATGCAAATGTCTACCACATTAATCTAGCAAAAGGGACCATATTAAGCTCAACAACTGAGTCTCAATTGCATTATGTATTTATCTCATCAGACATCTTTGACTTGCTTGTCCTCTTTCATCTTTCTTGTCATTTGCACCTTGCCAGATCATCTCTTCTAGATTTTTGTAATGTCAAGGGATCCCTTCTCCATAATATTTTCTCATCTGAGTCCCAATGTTGTGCCTAAAAATTTCACATTGCCAGTATCATTCATGACACCATCACTAGTATGGCAAGCAATCCATTCCAAAATACCGTAAGCCTGAAAAAATTATTACCCTTTTTTATTTGGTATTCAATGCTATGGCAAGGATGTGAAAGATCTTCGAACGGTCCTGCTCTTTTTTCCAATATGAAAATTTTATGAAATTTGATAGAAAGAAATGTACTGTCATATTTTTGAAAGACAAAACCACATTTTGATACAGACATAGATTAAGACAATGCTTTGAGTAGCCTCCAAACTTACTCTAAGAACTGCATACAGATCTGGCCCACCTTTGAGACCAGATGCACCAAAAACAAATGGCTCCTTCTCATCAGCAATGCCCTAAAGTTAAGAACAAAGAGGTAAAATTGCTGAAAAGTGTACTTGAAAAAGGATACTCTCATGTAAAATCGTAAAAATATAAACCAAAGGAATGTAGACTGCTAGTAAATACCATTTTCCTCATAAAAGCCAACATAGCTTGCAAAATAGGTAATTTATCCATATCTGTTGATTCTATGGTGTCTACAACTTGAGTAAGAGAGATCTCCACCTATGAAAGAGACAAATATTGTTAAGTTGTTCAAATTGCTACTTAAATTAGTCTTGATGGATAAATTGGCCTTGGAGCAGAATAATATAGTTAATTTTTGAGCTGCAAGCCAAGATTTACAGAAAAGACCCTCATGGGATGAGGATGCTATGGTACATTTCAAGGGTCACAAATGTGGGAAAGATCAGGAATGGATATGTCCTGGAATTGTTTACAGTAGGTGTAATGAACACTAACTCAAATTTCCTTTCTTCCTCCCAGCACAAGCACCTTTTGTTCTCAACACCTTTAAAATCTATTGTGCACACGTATAATTATCGAGCTCTCTTCTTTTCCTTTTTTTATCAATTAAATTAACAAATTGAACTTAAAGGCAAGACTTAAAGGTAAAAGAAACAAGGAAGATGGGAAGAGTTAAGATGCAACAGAAGAAATGTATTCAGGAAGACTTTTGGCCACCCATTATCAGATCAGTTGCTGTCAAGAGCCAGAGTTTGTGGCTAACGCTCATTGCCATACATACGCCCATATAGGGAGAAGAACGTTAAAGCATACAAGTTATGAAGTTCTCATAAACCAAAATGATCCAATTAATAAAGATAAAAATCAAGCAAACTTACAGAATCATTTGGGTTCTGGTTTTTTTCTACAAAGCCATACATGTGAAGGAGATGCGAGTTGCCTAACTTTCCGAATGTGTTGAATATTTCTTCTCCCTGAAAATTATACACTTATGAGAATCTTATAATCGATCTAGAATCATGTTGATTACAACATGATAGGAGAGCAATTAAATACGTATGTGCCCTTCTTTCAAAGATGTGCTTTTGACATGCTGCTGTAGCAAAAATAGAAAGGTTGACAAACTATAGATTGCACCTTGCACAACAAAATAGCTCATAAAATGCGCTACTGAGCATCAGAGACAGCTTAAGAAACATAATTTCTTAGCATCAGAGCTTGAAATCTTGAAACGAAAGGATCAGCCTCTGGAAAGCATTTTGCACTGAACTCCTACCCTTCTGTCAGAGATATGTGCTAAGCAGAGAAATGCAATGCGTGATTTTACATTCATGTATATGAGTGGGTTTTGAATAACATGATCCTCAACACAGAAACCCAACAGAAACACAGGGCTGTTTCTGTAGTCAATTGATAACACACAATGATTTCATGTACAGGCTGGGCTAGCTAGGAACACAGTGTACTCTTCAGTGAATCACGTCAGTGGGTAACGAGGAGTACACAGGAAATCACCCACTATACTAAGACTGCAGAAAAATATAGAGTGACTGGTTCTAATAGGGATTTATCAAATCTTACCTTTTTAATTGGTTTAGTACTAATCATTCTCAGCATTGACTCGTCGTCAAATGAAAGCTGCGCATTATTGTTTGTATGATGATTGAATATATCAGCAACTGGCACCATCAATGTTTCATTATTCTCATGATCTGTAAAACTGTATGACATCACAAAACCAACCATGTGTTTGTACAGATTCAAGTTGTGGCTGTCCTTGCTAGGGGGTACAAAAATTTAGTTATCCAGGCTGAAAGTAAGGTGCTAAGAGTTGAATTGAATATAAGCCTACTTAAAATGTCAAAAATTTTACCTTGCGTGTATTAGTAGCACTATCTTCCACACATGAATAGGCTTACGCAACATTTTCAGTCATTGTGTATGACAGTGTGTAGCTGTCCTTTACACTCACTATGAATTGCAAAGCATTCTCTCTGTGCTAGACATTCTAGAGACATTTTCATAAATTCAGGATGGTTTTTGCTGATATCAGAAGGAAGATTTCCAAAAATCATAACTTATGAAGCCTTACTTCATAACATCAAGATTTTCTTCAATAAATGGTACAGTAAATTGCTGATATTCTCTTTCAATGTTGTATAAGTCTCTTTGTACATCCCACAGCACTGATAAGCCTGCTAGCTCCGCTTGTCTCTCTTCCTCATTCCAGAACATTGGCTGATTAAATTCTGATATACTTGGACAAAGAGCAAGGTAAGGGACCCAGAAAGAGTCACATTTCTTGATTTCATGCATCAGAGCAATGAGTAGTGATATCCAGCCACTAGTTTGCTGCAGTCTGAAAAAGGAAATTCAGAGTTGATAACATGAAAAAAATGATGCAGTTATTAAGAACAAACAACTCTGGTGTGGATTATTTTGGGTACAAGAGAGAATTCTACTGCAGAAAAATATAAAAAAGAACATTTTGGATAAAGATAAGGAGCATCTAACCCATCAATATTTCTTTCTTTGAAATTTCTCAGCCTAGATGCTAATGAGCTTTGGCTTGGTGTAAATGCCACATCTCTTGGTATCTCCACAAGCATTTCATTGCATCTGATGTCTTCCTTTGCAATAACTCCATACCTATGGCTTGTAGCATCATTGGTAACTTGTATCTAAAAAAGAAGTTCAAAATTAAGTAGAATAAGAAAAAGAAAAGCCAAAAATATCCCCCTAAAAAATGCAGTACTTCTCCTAGACCAGGCGTGGGCAAACTTTTTAGCACAAGGGCCGCAGTCACAAATTTTAAGTTGTTAAGGGTCACACAGTTTGTTGCCAAGGCATTTTCAAAATTAGATTGTCGCACAATAGATATGAAAAATATGCTTAAATCTTTTGAAAACAAAATCCATCCTCAGTATGGTAATGCTTTACATATTTATAATGCATGCATACGGCATCAAGCAAATAGAAAACAAGAATAATGGGAGAAATGTTTTTGCTTGATACAAGTTCTTGGCGGGTCATATGTGGCCTGCAGGTCGTAGTTTGTGCAACCATCCTAGCTGTATTGTTATGTCAAATGCAATAATCTTGTTTCATAGGTCCTCTCCCATACGGCTTAAGATCAATGCAATATACCGGGAAAAAACTATGGAACAATCCATTAACAGCAATAAGAACTCATCCTCAAAATTTCAAAAAGTCCCTAGAAGCAATTTTCTAAATGCTATGTAACTACAACAGAACTTCATTTCAATCTATATTTGAATGGATAAGTTGTTAAGTAAAGTCTATCCTTGAAATATACAGTTCATTAAAGCCAAAGGGGAATTTCCTTCTCATTAGTCAATTTACTTAGACGGCCTTCATCAAGGATTCCACATTTTCTAAAAAGTAATACAGCTATTGAAAAGATGTTGCCCTGCGCTTACAATTTGATTCTTGATTACAGTATTATTGCATGTGAGAAGGTTAATTCAACAATCCAAATAAAATCAAACAAATAGGTAGCATGATTGGCATTGTTCAGATCATATTCAACAAACTCCTTGTCTCACAAGCAGACTTCATTATCCATGTCTAATACACATCTATGTTACATTTTGCCTTAAATTGTGTAAGGTATACTGCTTTATGGCAATTTTCACACTCAAATTCTGGAAAGTTGTTTGTTGCACAAATAATAATAATTATTCAGTTGGTAAAAAAAGAGATATGCAACTAAAGGCAAACAAAGCCAATTGTATTAACTATTTACCAATCAAATGATATAAAAAATCTTTGAAATTAGCTACACATCCCTAAATCTGCAATATATATTTTGCAAAGTCTGTGTTGCAGTCTAGGCCTTTCAAATTCCTTTCATTTTGAATATTGCAAAAGTTTTCTGATTGCTTCAGATTTTCTGGCATGCCAAAGTTGTTTGCCTAGAAATGATACAGATTCGATTCAACATGATATTGTTTGGACTTTTGGCAACTGCAGAGCACCCCTCCCTGTCTTTCTCAGGTTGTGGTTTTCCTTTCTTTCAACAATTACACTTTCCATGAAACTTGGATACAGGCTTTTCTTAGTTTTGAAAATTTCAATCAAGAACAACTGCAGATTTTTCTGACGAAGAGACACAGAATTATTTCTTTCTAAGAGGGATTCGAAACAAGAGTGGCTATCTTTGTATGAGATCCAGATAGCTCGTTCATTAATCTTCTTAAGTTTTCTATCGTTGCATCTGTCATGAAACATCCAAATCAGAGGGAAGTAGCTGAACTTTGACAGGACAAAGGTATTTACCATGCGTGCTTTTTGTCTATATCCCTGAACCTCTATATCCGCGCTGGTGCATAAAGTTTCTGACTGGCCTTTTGACAGAGATAATCTAGGTGGGTGTTGAAATTAAGGTTTTTTTGTCTAGGGTAGCACCTACGAGCTTTTCTTCAATGCTCTATTTCATCAAATAATTCCCAACTGTCGCAGAAACATCATTAGTTTTGTTACCAAATACTAGCAGATGGCATTCTTCACCATTGAGCTTTAATGTAGTTTTCATTGAACCAGCCAGATAGTTTTAAAGCTCCCTGCTCGAGCCGATTGCATGACGTACCTTTGGGCTTATATTGACCTTATGCTGACTGCACCAAGCTAAGAAGTCGTTCAAAACTTGCAGCTCATCCCCCTCGCCGAAATCCATCGCCAGCTCGATCTTACAATGCAAACACAACTGCTTCGCTGTGAACGAGAAAAACGGCCTCAATGTTCGCAGCCATACAATGTTTGTACTGAGCCTCAATCTCGCGCGCACTTGGAGGATTGCTGGAGCCTCGATCTGTTGTCAACATCAACCTGTCCAACAATTTTTACTCTTTTTCACGGGTGAAATTTATTGCTGAGATTCATTTTTTACTTTCTTATTCAGAACTATCCCACTTTTTCGCTCTTATTTAGTCAAGGCAATATCGCTAAGCCGTCTGCATTGCATTGGAAAGCTTAGCATTTTGAACGCAATCTCACAACTTTTCAATGGGCATATCACCTACTGAGAATCTGTAGAGAATCAGCCACAGGACATCTCCAGCCGAGATGTCTCACTGCTGGTGAAAAGCCCAGATAGGTGGGGAGAGTTGGTGGAAAGAAGAGCATGCCCGCAGCCTGAAGAGGATTCCTGCAACAAGACCTGCTAGAGGAGAGCCTGTTGCATTGGCGACGCTGCAGAAGATGAACAGCAATCGGGTCAAAGAGAATCTGTCTAACAGCAGCAACAACGGCTACGATGGTAAACACAATACAAGGAGGAACTGGCCTAAGAAAATGGCATCCTATGCTGAAGTCAAAATATAACGGCGCCAATGGCTTTGCTCGGAATAGTGGATTATAGCACGTCTTCAAGTAGTGACTCAGATACTGAAGAAGAAGAAGAGATTCTAGATGCAAAAGAATTGCAAGGTAATTCAGCAGAAGACACGAAGGGCAGGCTCCCTGCTCCAAATTTGGAGCGAACTGGAGATGTACCATCACGAGAAATGGACTCAGAGAGTATTTTCCATAACCCTTATCTTAAAGAAAAGGAATTGAACATAAGTAAACTTTCAAGGCATGTTTTGCCATCTGAAAATAAGGATGCTAAAAAACAGACCGATAAAACGGAGATAAAGATCTGTAGGAAATTTGCAGCCAAGGGACAATGCCGCTTTGGAGATAAATGTAAGTTCGTGCACACACAGGATCAGCAAGACAATACCAAGCCAAGAATGCAAGGCAGCAATAAGAGAAATGGAAATAAGAGACACCGACCGCGACTTATAGGTGACCTAGACGGACTTTTTGATGAGGATGATGACGAAGAAAGAGAAGGCAGTCAAAGGAGAAGGAAGAGACCAGGGTTGACAAATTCTATCATCCCGTCAAAAAAAGTGGTAGCAATGTACAATATGTTTAGTAAGTGAGGAGCTTGAAGAAAAAGTAGCCCAGAAATTTTCAACAGGATCTCTCTTGTTACTTCTAAAGCCCAAACAGGCAACAAACTAGCATTGAGTAACCTTCATTTTACTGCCCTAGCATTACTTGGGAAGGTGCAATGCTATATGGGCCATGACAGGTTCCTACTTCAAGGCATATTACTCGAATCAAGCATAACTTCTGAGCCTACCTTGGGAGTCCACTCTGAGGAATGGGAGAAAATAAACAGGCAGTTGTTGTCAAGTTTCTTTCAAAATGCAAATTAATTATTACCAATTATCATATCAATGATGCAAAAATTTATCTATCTTTCACTTTTCATCCCTTCAATAAATGGATTTTCATCTGTAATATGTTGGGCAGTCTCCTTGTACATTGTTCCAAGCTTCTTCAAACGCTTCTACGACAGCTTTGAATGAAAAAATGGATCATACAACAATTCATCACGGTAATTTCAATAGAAAGTAAATAGAAACATACTTTTGAATTGAAAATGTATCAAGTCTAGCTTTCTTTGCACTAAGTTTTTGCAAGGAAGGGGGATCATTCCTTCCCTCTTTATGTGCCTTCCTAAACAATTCAACATCACCACCTCCCCCCCAAAAAGACATTTATTCACCTTGGTCTAGTGGGCCCTGCTCAACTGAATGTAAATTACTCTCTAGATGCTCCATTTTTGAACCACCAATTATGATACCATCTGAAATTGACAAACAAGTATTCTATCATCATTATGAAAATATTCTGTATATCAGGTACAAGTTATAACAAACATTTTAAAGATCAGCAAAAAAGCAAGTGAATTTCACCAGAAAATGCCTTACCATTTGGTAGAAGAGCTGAATGGTGTTTTATCCATCTTAAAGATGCTTCTGACATTGATACTTTCCCCTCTCCATATTGCTTATCTAGTTCTGCTTTAATCCTTTCTATGCCGTCAAAATAAACTTTCTTCCAATAACGTTTTCGATATCTACAAAAAAATGATAAGTTTGATGTTTTTTACTCTGAATGATAATTAAACTACAAGCAGTAATTGAGTATCTAGAGTTACAATGAATGAATTGAAAGCGCATTATAAAAGAAGTATGGAAACACGCAAGTATATGGTGCTTGAGTGGAGAACATCAAAACTTATGGCATTGTAGGAAATCTACACAAAGAAGCCAAAAGTTGAAATATTACTGAAAAGTAACTCTGGAACACTCTTTAAGATTAAGAAATTGTGGATCTATTTTCTTGGTAAAATGATTATCATAAAATCAATGCTTATGTTATTGTTTCAATGTTTGTAGAACATAATATTATCATCAGAATTATCATCTCTTTCTAAACTATTGTTGATTATTTAAAATCCCTCCATTCTTTACAAATATGAACTTATCTACCTCTTGGAAGTATACCAAGATATAATTTACTTCAGTTGAAATCTACCATGACAGGACACCACTTGGAATAAGTTGTATGGAGATTGCAAAGAATCGTATCTCCAAGTGAGGTAGGCTGGCCAGTCCATTTCCTTGTTACACTTTACCCCCAACTTAACTAGGTGTCCATTTACATGTGTGGATAGAATGAGGGAATCCAGGACAGGAGAAAACATAGGACTTCCAGCACAGTATACATGTACACTACTTACTGTGCTAATAACTACTCTCTCTAGTCCACATAAATATCTCAATTTGCTGTGGTTTTCTCCTTTGCTGGCAAATCAATAGGCACATCAAAAATTCAATGAAAACAAAGAATTCTCATTGTTTTGCAAGTCTTTCTTCAACTCGTACTTAAGTAGTTCTCTTAAGATTGATACAAATTCATTGGTACATACGATTCTGCCCATTTGCCTCCAAGACCAAAAAACCTTCCATGTGGCTTCTTCTCCTCCATATCTTCATACTTATATTTTCCAGACAACAGGCCACCAGCAAGCTAGGCAAAAATCAAATCTCATGACACTGATTACATGGAAAGTAGCTACCTCGAGAGACTCAGACTTAACTGGCATTGGTTTAGAAGACAATTTTGTAACTACTCTAAACGATTTCCTCTAAATTATCAAAAATCAAATAAAAATATGAATGACAAGAATTTTGCAAGCAACTTCTATTTTTTGTGAATAAAAGTTGTTTCCGAAAGCAGAAAAGAATTAAGTTAAAACTCTGCTTTTTTTGTCTCCATTCCAGGCATCTGCTTTTGTTAATATTTTCCTTTGCTGCATTAATTGATTATCTTTTTTGTTTCCATTCTGGAAATTGTGTGACTTAAATCAAAATCCCACCTGCAGTGCAAAGTAGGTGAAATTGTCTTTCCTGTGGTGGGCGGTACCAGTAATTTAATGCATATTTAGTTGAATTTGGTTTTTCTTGAAATGAAAAAAAGAAATGAAATCAAATGGTCCAACTGATATGACTAGCTACTTACTGGATTGTAGGCATAAAAACGAAGACCAAATTTCTTTAAAGCAGGTAACAATTCTCCTTCGACGTGTCTGCAAGTAAAATGAAATCATAAAAGAATGTTTCATGGTTTTCCATGAGGCTGAAATGTAAAATAAGACATATCTTCTTTTGATGAAGTTGGCACTTTGCAACACCTGAGATAGCTTGCAGGCAAATGTGTCTTCTCCATTACAATACATGAAATTGGGGAATTACATATGCAAATCAGCCAAATATTCTTTCTTCCTTAGTTGGTTAGATATCTGTTCATTCACCCTTTTCTTTGTCTTCTTGTTCATTTTTTTCACTAGTTCGTTTATCAATTAATTCATCAACCACTGCATCAAATATTCCACTCTTTTTTGAACTAACATAAGGTGTTCTGTATGTGTGAGTAACTGGGCATACCTTGTGAATGCATTATACATTCCTTGATAAACTGTTGGCAAAACCCAACCATTTGACTTGCAAATATGGTAAATGTTAACCTAGGCAAAGTAGAAGCTTCAAATCAAAAGATCAAATGAGAGTTAAAATCCTTTTTGCAACTTGATCATTAAAAATGCACAACATATTCTATCTGTGCTTCATGTCAAACTGAAAGGAATACTCTATTCCAAGTATTGCAGAAGTCCATTGCAGGGCCCTGAGTCTTGACTAGGTAAATTAATTTTTATAATGTGGTCTCTGGTTGATAATGGTGGTGCTTTGAGTTTTGAACTAGGAGGGACTGAAGCCAGATCCCCTGCATAATGAGTTTCCACATTTAAGCTACTGTATCTTAGCACTACCACAAATTTATCATTGAAAATGTTTGACACTTGCCACTTCCCATGACTTGAAGTTAGAAAGACCAAACTCTTTGAATTTTCCCTCTACAACAAAGATCAAAGTCAAATTTATAATGAAAAAGTTTCCGCAGAAAACAAGTTAACTTCCTCATAAAGATTCTCTCAAAACTATGTATTGCTGCTTCTTTTCAATAAGGAAACCAGAAAACAAAATACAAAGAGCATTTCACCAAAGTTGCAAGCTAGCATTTTTCTGTATAACAAGAGAAACAGTTCAGAGAAAGAGGTTAGGCTTTAGCAAAGAACTCTAAGCTTTGCATCTGCCAACGGTCAGCTAAGGATGTTAAAGCAGAGGCAAAAGCAGAGGCAAAAACAATAAAATCAATGATGAAAAAGAAAGCACTGAAAAACAGCACTACAACAAGTGCGTTATAACAGAAAGAAATATAACTTAATCTATTCTGCTTTGATTTATTCATGAAGATGAAAATACCAATGTCTCATATTGTGAAAACAAACATCATTTTCATAAGGGCTATGGCTAATGAAAGAAGATAACATACCGTTGTACAAGTCATTTACAGCTCTCAAGGTGTCCTCAACTGGCAATTTGTGGTCTGGCCAATGAAGATAGAAGATATCAACACTGTCTACTTGCATGCTTTTTAAGGACGCATTCAGTTGGTTTTGAACCCCCTCGTATTTGAAACCTGAAAAACACAAGGAAGAATTGCTAGCATAATGGCATTGATAAATGATTGGACATACAGATAAGACAAGGTTATAAAATAACATCTACCAATACTAATAATAATAATAATTTCAATCATTTTAGGACGATAACCCAATCAGCAGTGCTTGTTTACATGGGGCAGTTAGACAAGAGGTAGAGGGCCAAGGCTTTCTTTGCAAGAAGCCCAGCCCCCCTTTGCAAGGCAAAAATTAACCCATTTGGAGCAGAATTCAATTTCATTTAATAAGAAATTTCAATTTATCATGGTGCGTAAGAAAAGTGCAGATCCTATGAGAAAAATTTCAATCTTTTGGTATAAATTTTTCTTGGGCAATTCTAGCACAACTCAAAGTCACAGCAAACTTCTAGATAAAATACAATTTATACCTTTATCAGGATTGGCTTTTGTAGCTAATGACACCTTAGAGCAGAAAAAATTGCACAGACTAAGATTTAAGTGACTTACAGTAAAAATAAATCTGTTGAATCTGTAAAAAAACTGAGAAAATTCCAAAATACCAAAGCAATAAGTGTATGAAGGAAAGTATATTTGGACCGTTGCATTAAAATTGGGGTGGCTAGATTGGTCTCTCATCTCATGTTACCTCCAGGATTATTCCAGTTACCCTTTGCTGTTGGGAAGACAGATACATGACATCTAGAAATGGGAAAGGGCATGGGGTAAACAGTGCAACCCTCAGCACAGTAGAAATGTGGTCTCACTGATATGAAAAAAACTACATTATTAATTCTACATGTAGCATAGAAATGGAAAATTATGCCCCCTTATGCTATTGAGTTTCAGGGGTGGCACCAGATGGGTAGCAAGGGGGCTAGCTTCCAATCTGGGGAAAAAAGCAAAATATGTAGCCGATTGTTATCAAAAACAGGCTTCTGTGTATCAAAAATCTAGCTCACTTGTTGGGGGAAATCACCCCCATTGAGGAATCCTGGTGACACCCCTTTGAGTTCACATCCATTCTTAAGATTAAGAAACAAGCACAGCAGTGCTTATAACATATATAACATATATAACATATATAACATATAGCGGTGGTGTGGCTGAGTGGTTAAGGCACAATGTTTTGAATCATGCGAGGCCTTCTCGGGTGGGTTTGAATCCCGTTGTTGAAACCACGAACCACAAGCCAACAGTCAACTCAGCTGTCCATCCTTCCGAGGTCAGTAACTGAGTACTCAGAAGTAACTCTGAGGGGAAAAGCACTGGTCACACATTGATAACAGCTAATGTAAAGCTTAAGTGTTTCATCCAGTATAGAGATTCAAAATTATTACTATTATCTATCATTATTATTACTAACATTTAAGTTTATATGTATATGTAATATGCAAAGTATCCCCCAATAAATTGATACCAGGGGTTTAGAAATCCTTACGCAAATTGACTCTAGATCAATGGAAGCTACAAGGGTAAGCAACAAACAATGGTTTGCATGTATGATGGCTACCTTATCACTGTCTTTACATAAAGGAAGCTCGCCAATAATCTTCTCTGATTGCCCATTGACATACCTAGAAAAGAAGTAATGAAGTAAATATTATGGAGATACAGAGATGTAAAGGAAATGAAAATGGCTAAGCTATCATGCCCAGCAGATAAGGGTGCAAAAATTGACGCTTACTGATATTTAGAGCGATACTTACATAATTGCAGTGTCAACTTCTTTGTGGCCATGTTCAAGGAATTTCACGATGAACTCATGACTCTGTGATATAGAGAAATGGCGAGGAGAATTAACATCTTTATCTTTTTTAAAGTATTAAGGTAAAGGCCTCTGCTATAAAAGGGAATAAGGGGATTACGAACTACATAGCTATCATCAAAATAGGCCCGAATGTACTACATATACATACATATACATATAAAATTTAATGTTGTAAGCACTGCTGCGCTTGTTCATTAATCTCATTCAAAATAATCTTCATTAATTTCAGTAGAGGCGGCTTAAGAGAAGCCGTTTTGAGTGGGATCAGTTGTGAGAAAAACCTAACATGGTAGGACCTACTAGTTGAAAAGAAAAACCAGGAACTTTGAAATTGCACTATTGCAGTCTTGAGTATCAATTAAAGGAAAACCAATTAATTCACAAAATCACTTGTAAAATTCATAAATCTTTAAACAATACTTTGGCTTACCTTCGATTTTGATAACTGAGAGCCCATATTCATGGTACCCAAGGCAATCCTTACTCGGTCCGCCATCTTGAAGTCTGCATACATTTATGTTGCTGTTGTAGTTGTTGCTCGAGGATCCACAGATCAGGGCGCTAGAAGCAACGTTTTGAGTCCGCACCCCAGACGTGTGTGGATACGCTGTGCATCTGTAGCCCCAATATTCGAGCAGGTAATGAGTCTGCCTCTGATACCACGCTTTCCAGCGTACGGCGGAGCGGCTATTCCAGGCCCGAACCCGGACAAAACTAGGTGCAAATTGGGAAGGGTGTTGAAGAAAAACTCAGAGCCTTGACTCTGGTTTCTGCTACGCTAGAGATCGAGTATGCAATGCTGTCAGTTGTAGTTATCTACACATTTCTGATCGTTTAAGCGCAAGAAAGGATATGGTCATTCCATGAAAATTTAGGAAACACAATCGAATAGGTTAGTTTTATTGTTGGAGGGCTCCTTGAAAACCAATCTATGCTGAAGTGCAACCCTTCTTAAAAGAATTGAATATGAAATTTGAATATGAAATGAATAGATATATAATATGGCTTAAATTCCTGTCATAAAATATCCGACGAAGTCATCATAAATATAAAAATAAGTAATCACGAAAAATAAGTCAGCATAAAATATCCAACTGAAGCGAGATAGCAAAAATATTTTCAGCAGAATTAGCAGAATACATGACTAAGATATGGCTCTGCTTGGTTCACAAAGTACATTTCCTGCATATCCTTACCATTTCTCTGGATTTACCCAATGGGTACCTTCAGCCCGTGAGAAGGAGCAAATGACAGCTACCCTTTCACCCCATTTCTTGGTATCGCAGAAATCATTTACACAATGAAAGAGCAGAAAATTTAGCAAAATGCTTTGAAGGGATGTTCCTCGCTTTATCAAAGAAATGCTTGGCGTTAAAGTTTGAAACAAACAGTTAATAGGCAATTGGCTGACAGAGCATCTCGGGTCATGATTAGGAGGCTGTGTTTCTAAGATACAAGTTGATTACATATTGACGTAGCCCACCTTCCAAGCTGTTCAAAATGGCGCTCTACCCTACGCCCTGAATTGTGATAGTCACGCATGGAAAACTCATGGAGCGATGCAGCTACATCGAGATATCGCATCTGGGTTGACAACTGAAAAGTTTATCTAAGGAAAAGGTATTTTCCATTATTTCTCTTCAGATATCGCGAATGGCCTATCTATATGCCATTTTCTTTTAGGATGCCAGAAGCATTCTCAATGCTGCTTTTCTGATCTGCTTGAATGAAGTATTTTTGAATTTTTTCTGCTTCCTTATCTTTTGGGAAGTTCTCTGTTTGAAGGAAAATCTGTCTTGATAATGATTATTCGAGGTTTGGTCACCAAGAACCATATACGAATCGAAGTGATACACCCAAAGTGACTTCCGTTGTTTAACTTCGACTTGAAAGAAAGAGAAAGATTTAAGAATTTTTGTAAATAATGGAATTTAACTCGTTGAATTCTCTTAGTTTTTCGTAATATCTAATTAACAGGCCAACTTGGCTTTGGTTGAATGATTGTTTGTTGAATAACGTTTGAACAAATTTGACAAAGAAAGAACAGTTGCAATTGTGTTTACGAACATTAACTAAGTCGTCACTACTGCTGCCACATATTGACACAAGATCTTAAACAAATTTTTGGATTTCAACGATTTTAATTAGATAATAAAATTTTTTATTATTTAAGGTGTAAGATAATGGTGCAGTTGTCTATGATTGAATGATCAATCCATTTTGGGTGAGTTGGGCATTTTCGTATAGTTTTACATAAACATTTCCTCCTGATGGTATTCATAAAAGACAGTTATCCCATTTTCCCTTACATTGCATAAACTGCGGGAAGGTGTAGGTATCTAAGGTCGAATTGTATCCATAGAAGTGGGCTCGTGGCTCAGATGGTAGGGCTCTTGCCTTGAAGTCTCAAGATTCTGGGTTTGATGTCAGTTCTTGCTCACTTAGCAAACGAGTAGCACAGTTTAGCTAAACTGCACTCTGCAATGAGTCCCCTAGGACCTGGTGGTATGCGTGGGGTTCCAACTCAGCCAAAACAACTTCCTTGGTCCATCAAAGGTAAACTGTGGACAGATTCTCTCATTGCTTGGCTATGCTGACATCAAGCCACTGTGGCCAATTTTTTGTTCCATTCTTTATAGCCACAGAAAAGTTTCAGGTTCATATGAATTTGACACCACTTTTATAATTATTTCAGAAATTCAGATCTTCTATATCCTTTTGTTTCAAAACTTTCTTTACTTTTTCTTAGTTACTATGAAATACTTACATAAATCAATCATTCAAAAAGCAAGCAGTGTATACACAGTCAATTAGATTGGATTACATTTAGTTTTCAGGATGGCAGAGCTTGCTTGGCTTGCACCAATTTCACCCAAAGATGTTACCACCTCAAGAAGTAGTGTTAGTGTCCAAGACATCTTTAGAATATCATCAAAACCGGATCTTTCTGGGTCTGCACACAAAACAGATGAGAATGATAATTTGCAATACGCCTCGTCATCTTTTTTCATGGACAAGAGCAAACTGGACACAAAGTGGAAGCCCAATAAGCTGCCCCAATCGGCACTTAAAGGAGCATGGTCATATCAGGAAAAATCTCGACCAAAATCATCCAGTGATTACCAAGGGGGTCATAGATCTGAAGCCATGGCAGTATTCAATCTTACAAAGAACCGCAAGGGGCACCCAGGCTCAGGCTCATTGAATGGACGGTCAGCTGAAGGTACAGCATCAGCAAGGAGGCAAGGTGGCAGATCTGGAGAGGAAGGTGGGGGTGGTATGAATGGTCAGCCAGCTGATAGTCAAATGCTGGGAGGAGCAAAGGGCGGGAAACTACACGTAGGACGTGGAGGCAATCTGAATAGTCAGTCAGTTGACAAATCGTTGTCATCGAAGTTGAAAAACAGAAATTTGCGGGTGGATGGTGGAGACAGTGTGAACAGGAGGCTAGAAGATAACATTTCCAACTTACAGAACTCACTGTTGAAAGGAACTCAATCAAAAGCTGGCCTTAATGAGGTACCTTCTATCAAACAAAGTTGCATTTTCTCCATCATAGCTTCTCAGAAACTGTAAATTCTACCCTCCAATGTTAACTTTTATCACCAACATCATAAAATGACTGACGATGATTTACATGCTTTTGTCATTTATACCTAGCTCCCAAAAGGTAGATTTTTGGGTACTAAGAAGCTTTTTGCTGATCGAGCAGTATCCAATCCTTATTGCCGATGAAACCACATCTTTTGATTCCTATGTCTAGAATTACGTCAGAGAGCTAGCGACCCTTTCACTTTAAGCAAAAGCTTTGTTAAAGGTGGTTTCAAACCACTTACCTTGATATTGAGAGGCAATAATCTTACCACTGAGACATTTTGACTCCTATTTCAATTTCCATGGATTGAACATGTGCAGTATTTGACTGTATGCTTATGTAGCATCACCAGTCAGATATATACAGAATTTCAACTGACGATTGTGTGAATTTACGGTAGAATACTGCAAGGATAAAGTCGCACAATTTCCTGCCAGTGACAACCAGCAGTCAAACGAGAATGATGATAATTTTATTGAATACTATAAAGGCTACAAATGCAAATCTCACTAAAAGGGTGACTTTTATTTGGCTGGATTACAGCGACAAAAAACAGTAAGAATGTAGAAAGGAAAAAGGATAAGTTCTTTTATCAAGTAAATATTGGTTAATAAGGAAGAAGTTATGGGTCAATAGTAATAATGATGATAATAATAATGATAGTTAAGGTTTAGGTAATACAGGTTTAACTTATTCAGCAAATAATGTTATCAATCAAGGACCTGTCTGAATTATGCTAAATTATACATCTTTTGCTATGAGGAAAAAAAGTTTGATTGATTCTGTAAAATATATTGTAAAAAATTTAGCCAATGAATGGAAATTTATCGAATACAAACGAGACATGGGTGTCCTCCTATCTCTTTTAATGCTTAAACTCCACGTCCGTTGTAACTTTTTTTACATCACTAACGGTTATGGTTAAAGTGGAGTCTTCTTGTAGTTAGCAAGGTTTTTATCTCATCCTAGAATCATCAGAATGCCGAGTTTGTGCAGCTGTCTTACACAGGAATAGCTTCTTCAGACGACCGTAGAAGTGGATATCGCGGGCCTCGTGGTGCAAGCGATTTCAACACAAGGAAAGGTGGTAAAGGCGGACGTGGTAAAGGGGGATATGGTAATAACGGCGATGGCGATGATGATAATAATGGTGGTCGTTATGGCAATGGTAATGGTGAGGATGATAATAATGGTGGTCGTTATGGCAATGGTAATGGTGGTGACGATGATGATTTAGATGGATTTCGTAAGCGGAGCAAGTTGGGTGGGGTCGGAGTTTCCGATTCGAAATATCATCTTAAAAAAGGCATGTCCCAAGGCAGCCTTCAAGACGAACCAGAATTTATCATCGAAGATTTAGAAAAGGGTAAGTTTAGTTTATTAGCCTGTTCATCTTACATAGGTATCCGTATGGTTCTCAGAGTAGAACAAGGTCACCGTATTTTTTGGGTGCGATGCAAGAGGGCTGAAAGCGGTTGGTGGTGGGAAGGTTTTACGGTTTTTCCAACGATTTATTGTCCTTAACGGAACACCTGTTGAGGTGATGATTTCTCTTTGATTTTATTTGATTTCATTTGGCACATAGCAGCTTCACCCCGTTCGTAGAGCCCCCTAGTTGTTTGTCCAGCTCTGCACCACTTGTCAGGATGAGTGGCTACGGCGTTGGATTACAAGCCCAGTAGTTGTCTGTAGATCGAGCTGAGAACTGTTTGTATATTCAGAGTGAGGCATTCAGTGCAGAAGCCCCCTCTGTCAGTGCCACTGACGATTTTTTGAATAACAAAAGATTTGCCATAAATATCGTCAGAGACTCAAAGCCTTCCTTTTTGAAATCAATGAAAGCAGATTATAGATAGTCCTTAACACTATTTTACCAAAAATTCATATTCATCAATTCACATTTTCCTAAAAAGGAGGTGCTCTCTCTTCGATTAGCTTTGCTACTGAGAGAGCTCCTCCTTAAGAATTCCTCTTCATACAGATTTCCTATTTTTTCTGTTATGTTTAATCTCTATGCTTGTATCTTTTATCTGTAGCCTGTAGTTTACGCTTAGTGTTTTTTAATGTTTTTACGAAATTTGTAAGTAGTGGAATCTAGAATTAAATGAACTGAACTGAACTGAAATCTTATTCCACATTTACGGATGCATTGCTGTAAGCAGGGTTGGGTATGCACCATGGGTATGAAAATTCGGCGTCGTCAAATGATTAGCATTCATTTGCACAGCTGTGTAATCGACGTGTGTCTTTAGCCAAGTGTTTTTGTATGACTTGTGAGCTTATTTTAGAGTGAAATATTTTTTTTCTCATAGATCAAAGCAGGCACGCTCAATTCAACTTCGCTGATGGACAGGTGAGCTGAAGTTTTCAATTTATTCCATTCCTCGTTTTCCTATGCTTGTAACTTTAAAAATCAGGGTTATTGGGACAAAAATGAGCCGAATTGACAAGAAAAGGGTAAGCAGAGCAGCTCATTGATTATAGTTCATTTAAGCAGCAATGATTTAATGTTATCGACATAAATCTGATATCGAAACACTTTCAGAGCAAGGCGAGTAGGATGAGTTGTAGGCAACCCTAGACGTCACATTTGTGTCGAATTTCTGTTGGGTCAAATTTAGTTCGTAAATTAAATCTATGATAAATTTGCTGTCTAAAGCCGATATTGTCCGTACCTGCTAATAGAATTACTTCAAGTCGCACATTGATATTTTTTGCAAAATGCTGTAAGCATATCATGTTGCTGCACTCTCCTCTTGGCCTTTTGCTTTCTTCTTTCCTCCTCTGATGGGGCTTTGCATAGGCCACCATATCCTTCCCCAACATAACTGACTGAAAAATGAAAAATTTTGGTGAAGTTTAAAACAATAAAATTTGGGTCGATGCTAACCCCACCTTCGCCCCCTTCACAAGCATCCCCCATTGAGTACTGCACTTCGTTTTCTGCGGATACCCGACTTCAGCAATTTCCCATGATACTGTTTCAATAACACACGTTTAATCACATTCCATTCTCTTGATCCGGCTTGTCAACCCATGTGAAGGAGATCAGAAGTGATGAGATCTCTTTAAATAACTCTGAAATCTATACCCCATTTGTTCGTAATGCTCATTTAAATTCAACTCTGAAGTGGATAGAATACAGAACACAACATGTGGATATTTGGAAATTTCATTTAAAAAAACAATTCTCTTTAGAGGTACAGAATCGTCTGGGAAAACACGCCTTGGCAGAGAGAAGAAATTATTCGTTTTTTAATCGAATTAAAACCTTGATTGACAAAATTGAAGTGAGCATAACTGCTAGGAGAAGTCCCTAGATGTTTTGTAGGAAAGATTCCGCATTATTGATTCATTAATTCTTTAGCGATAGGAATTGTTGGTTGATTCCACCGATGGACTCTGGCCCTATCTTGAATTTTATTTTGTATTGTTATTGACATTGTAGTTTCAATTCTCGGTTTGTCTATTAAGTGGTGCCAATGTGAAGTGGTTCGACCATCCACGAGGAAGGCAACAAGAGACCAACTTGTCAAATCCATTTCCTAGGACATTCTTGTACCATCGCTTCTGGTTTCAACTAAGCTAAGATTGGAACATATGCATCGCTGTTTTTAAGCTTTCTGTTAAATGATTTTTGCTCAAGAATATCCCATAGAACGCCAGACGAGTTGCAAAACGCGATTCTGTTTCTAGCTACTTTTCAATGATGGTCTAAGGATACAGATGCACAAAAACCTAATTGAAAAAGCCATTCTCCTTTTTTCAGCTAATTGTATAAAGATTTGAAGCTTTGATTTTCACCTTTATCTCTTATTCTATACCTCTTTATCTCGTTTTGCTGATATCCATAATATTTTGATAACGCAATGAATTGTTATGACTTTCTGTCACCATCCGAAAATGAGAAACTTTCATGAAGAATATTTGAATAGATGTGTTTATAAAGCCCCTTTATTTCGTGAATAGTGGCTAGACCCCTCCTCTTATTCTGCATTCTGCCGAGACCAATTATGGCAGCAAGTCCTGCACAGCACTTTGCCGAAGTTTTTACCACGTCAAGTCATAAGACCTAGCACAACTAGAGACTGGGTAACATTTTCAGAGTTAGAGCGAATGTGAAGACTCAGTAGGTTGATCGAATGATTAAAGGAGATGGTCTGTCGTTAAAAGAGTCAGAAGTATTGATAGCAAGTTTGCTGATCGAAGTGAGTCAGTTTTGAAACTGATAGAGCTGCATGACGCTGTTTGCAGGAATGGGAGTCGTTTTGCAAATGAAATTTTCGCTATGAGCGCTTGTTGTTTCATACTCAACTGCAGACTTTCTATAACTTAAGTCTTTGGATTAAACACGGAAAACTGTTGCAGTCTTGGATAATTTGCGTTAGTCCACAACCCCGAGTGAACAATTTTTAGCAGACAGTCTACTTGCACTTGTGCTCAGTGCAACCCTGGATCTTGTAAGACTGAAGTTAGTCCCATAATCAACTAGCCCTCGGAAAGGACATACGATATTTAGAACCAATTGATGAATAGTAAGTACTCGCATTGATTTCTTCAAAATATTAATGTCACGGTTCCATATTTTTGTAGCATTCTGGAGAAGACAGGGGAGAAAGACCGGCTATCGTTATCGATTCTGCTGACGGTTCAGATGGTCAAGGGACGTCGTTGAAAAGGATAGACGAGCTTATCGAAGCAAGGTGGAAGAAGTTGAAGTTGAAAATGAAATATGCAAACACTTTTGATAAGTGAGTCACAATTTATTATCAAATCTTAGTCTTAGAAGAAATAATGTTTCAGTCAAATGCTTTCATGTTATGGGAGAGTCCAAAATCAGGTGCTGAAAAAGAAATCACAATGCTGTTTGTCTACGTTTCCTTTAGCATCACCTTGTAACTGATTCTCTTCTTTAAAGCCTTTTTGAAAGCGAACCAAGGGTTATAATTCAGTTCCATGGTGAATAAAAAGCACATACTGCATTTAATTATTTGAATGGAAGGGGTTTTTGCTGCCAAATCATGTTTACTAGTGTCTTTATCCTTCCCCTTAATGTTTACAAATGTGGCAAAAAGAGACCAATTTCCTTGACTCAACTTAAAATTGTCAGAACTTTCTTTTTATTGAAGCTACTCTACCGGAACTCTATCCTCCCAATAGCCGACGAAACAGGCATGTCTCTTGCTTCTCAAGTCTTCCATCAAAAGCCACTCGAATTGTGTTTACTGTTTCAGTGTTGCACACTTTTCGCTCTCTTTTTATCTCGAAGACCACTTCTGCCTATCGATGTCTGTCTTTCAATATCATACCTTTGCATATAGCCGAATGAAGTGAAACTGCTCCATTTTTGAGAAGCAGAGAATTGCAGCGAAATCCTTTTTTCAGCTAAGCTTTACCAGCGCCATGTGAACAGCACAGAGCATTAAAACGTGTGAAAACCTTGAGATGATTGGTGCAGACGGATGGCCAATCATTTGCATAAATTGCTCAATTTCACATGTTTATCTGGACACAAGTTTCATAGTCTTAATATACGCAGTTATTCAGTCTCCCAGGGTCTACTTACTGAAGGCGTCTTTGTTGCCATAAGCACAACCTATTCTATTCCGTAGACTTTTCCAATCTACAAGGGCCGAGTCGAAAAGAACACAGATCGGTTTGGATGGATGTTACAATCCAAAGGTAATCCTTTATCTGAACTGCATGCTAGATTCTACTACATCTTATGGCTCAGATTGCAGATTTTGCAGCGTCTAACTGTAAGTTGCTATCCGATACGTATAAGACCTTCAAACAAACTTGACAAATATATTAAATCATCTCATTTCCAAACGGAAGCTTTGCATTTTCCCTAGAAAAAAGACAGGGTCTCCCTTTTGAGGAAAGGGAAGCGGCCTACACCCCCAGGTTTCCCCATATTTGCGCGTCTGGAAAATCACTTTGTACAACGGGCCTTCAACTTTCATGTTAAGCCTTGTTGTGCAATTGTTTTCAACATGTGAATTGGATCATTTTGTGCAAATGCTTCATCCATCTGTTCTCAGGCCGGCCCTTTTGTCAAATTTTAGAATCGACTATGACCAGCGCGTCAAAGTGTTTGCCCACTCCTATTCTACGCTCTAATCTGTATCAAATAAGTCAGCCACGTGTTCCCTTTCAATGCAGAAACAGCCATCTTCTTCTTTCACTTTCGACTTAATCCCAAGTCAGAGGTCACCACAGCCGACGCGTTGCATCCATTACAATCTGTCACTCGAGTCCGCCTCCTTCCATTCATAAATCTCCGTTTAGCTCGGCCTCCCTTGTCCTTTTCCAGTGGCTTCATCCTCAACACCCCATGCGTTTCCCACGCTTCCGCTCTCCTCCTCAGTTGTCCATACCACCCGAGTCTCCCTTCTCTTCATACACATAGGTTAAAAAGCACACATTCTATCCTTCAAGGAAATGGAAGCTATGATTTCAGTAAATTTCATTGAAGACTCCTTTCATTTAATGTTATCATTAATAAACATTTGTCTTGAAAATGGACAAGATTTGTGTTTGATAAAATCGTGGTTTTATTTGCATTGTACAAGGATTTGAAGTCTAATGATTTTGAGCTTATGTTGATTATTTTTTATTAAATAATTGATTAATATTATTAGCACGAACGGCTAAATCGCGGATCGATTCAAGTGCTTTAGGTCTCTTCTCACTGCATTTTTATTACAATCTGGAACGATTTTGTCAAAAAGACGAGTACATGTCAAGAATGATGAAAAGCGTCAGTCGTTTTATGAAAGGATCTAGATTTTTTACCTGATATCCCAACATCAAAACGCTGCACGAGACGTGAGGTGAAATTATATTCTCTGAAATATAAGACATAGACAAGCATAGCATCGGTGCTCTGGTGTTCTGTTTGCGTTTATTTGGGGACAGTTCCTTGAGTTGATGAATTCTTACGCAGGATGTGAAGTTGGCAAAGTTCGAGGAGAAAAAAGCATCGGAACGAGACAAGGTGCTTAGTGCAATATCTCCGAATCTTCCACCTGGTTTACCCTTCACAATAACAGAGGGAGATTCAACGAGAGCAAGAGCTTTCAACTATGCAAGTGTTGCCGAAGCTGGGAAATACACAATGTCTCCAGAGAGCCTGAAAAGCAGGAGAGAAACACTTGGTGATAAGGTAAATATCCTTATGGCTAATTCTCCCGAGATAGTTTTTTTGATGTGTGGTGCCGTGGTGTAATGGTTAAACGTGCAGACTCGTAACGCAGGGGTTAGGAGTTCGAGTCCTGCATGTGTCACAATAAAAAGCACCATTGATGAGGAAGGCAATGGGAAACCATCTGATATAGTCCACTTCCCTAGAAAAAGCTCAGAGCCCTGTCTCTGGTTTCTGCTATGCTCGAAATCGAGTATGCGAAGCAGTTTTGGTATTTCCAAGGCCATTTCGACGCACATCATAGCTATGTTGTAGAACATACCTTCAGTTAAGAAAAACTCTTTTCATGACAATATGCATATAGTTTTAATGTTCCGTACCTGTCTTCAAATCTGAAGGTATCCTTCGAGTTAATGTTTTATGACACTGAGACATGCCACAAAGCTATTAGTATCCGGAAATATTTTTAAAACTTCATTTTGATATATAAGCTAAACATACAAATACAAATCTCTCTAGTAATAGGTAATTTGTATTCGGCTGACCTAATTACAGGTATTTCTAGTATAAAAAAAAAAATGAATGAATAATTATGCTAATAAGATGACGAATAGAAAAAATAAAGAAAATGAATAGAAAAAAAAAAAAAAAAAAAAAAAAATTTATGAGAAGAATTAATGGTTGCCAGGAGACTGTTAGTAGGAAAGAAGGTCCGGGTTAGTCCAGGGTTTATTACGCATACAGAATATGTAGTAAGTTGTACGAATGATTATAGTTGATAATTTAGTAATTATGTAGTTAGTGTGTGCCTTGTCAATGGTTAGATCGCTACACATCTGAATGAACGAATCGCAAGATTGTCCAAAGATTCCAAGGGAACCTATTGACAAGTTTACAAATTCAACGTGGCGGTATTTCGACGTTAGGTCATTCAGAAGGTAGCGATATTTGGAAAATTTCCTATCAGCATTATTATCAAGGTTTGTCTCAAAGCCAACGCTCAATTCTAGAACATAGAGAGTATTAGAAGGAGTGGAGATGAGCATGTCAGGACGCAGGTCGTCACCAGTGACGAGAGAAGGGGAAAGATATTGTGGGAGGTCAACATAGAAAGTACATTGATTTAAATATTGAAATGTTGAAGCCAAGAAGTTTAGTGCAGAGTCATGTCTCCATGTGAAGCGGCCCTCGCTGAGATAAGATCTACAACCTGCAACAACGTGGAGAAGAGACTCTGGCTGGAAGCAAAAGGAACAGTCAGACGTTTGGGAGAGATTCCACAGCTTGAGATTTTTCCGAGTCGCAAGTGTGTTATTAAGGTACCTGACAGTGAAGTTAAAGATGTTTTTCGGTAGTTTACTTTGGGCAGACGACCAGAGAGAATTCACAGTTTTCAAAGAGTGATTCAGGAGGAAAGTAATGAGAAAGCCTTGAGAGGTTAAGTTAGATCGGAGTTTGTCGGTATGGTTCTGACGCACTGCCTTTAAAACTTGCTTAGTGTTTCGGTATGTATCATATTGTATGTTCATACCGAAACTAGTACTTCTCCACAGGGATTTTATTGCATCGTTCGATGAAGATTTCAGGGCAGTACGCAGGACAGTTTGACATTGTAGGAATTTTACAGAAGGAAGAAGGAGATTCAAACCAAATTGGTTTCGAGGAAGACTAATACCACTGAGGGTGGCGCTAATTGGAAGATCTAACCATTTTCTCACGAATCTTACCACAACGTTATCGAGATTCTCGATGACCCATGTCTTGGAAAGATTGGCAACAGTTAATAATAACAACAATAATAATAATAATGATGAATTTTTTAACAGAATAAAATTGTCAACAATTAAAAAATTGCTGCTATCAATGTTTGTCCTGTAAAAAGAAAGGTGCTAATAAATATATTACGATTGCATGTCAAAGAAGCAGTTTATATTATCAACATGTTAAAATCTTATACATAAATTCACAGGTGTCTGTCCGTTTCATTAGGAAATGTCTGTCTGAATCATTCAGCTTGATGTTGCAACACCACGTTTTTCCTTCACATTTATATTCATAGCGGGTACATTGTATCGCTTGAATTCCACCCAAACTAACATTTCAGCAAATGTCTTTGTGGTTGGCATGAAGCACCCTTAACGTTTGTGGTACTCTTGTGTGTTATTTCGCCCAGGGTTCTGTTCATGTTTGTTTTTCTTTTTTCAGCGACCTCAGCTGTTCAATGAACAACCATGGCTATTAGGCAGGCTCGCTTTATCCAAAGAAACTTGCAGATTTGAGCTTCCGATGGATCTCAGAATTTTAACTAGTAAGAAATGTAAAATTCTTGAATGATCTAATGCAATTGGCAGCCAGGATATTTACATAGATATTTCTCTTTACCATTGTTTCTCACTTCTATCAAAAAAAACATGGGGCAGCTCTTTATATATAGATAGTGTTTTCCAATGGAGATTAGGGATATTTTTAACTTTAAAAACTTTTTATCGCTAGAGAGAATTTTTATTCAAGCACTATCTAAAGACAAACTAGAAAACTGCCTGCCTATTTTTTATGATTCAAAGAATAACTTGCGAATTTCTATTGTAGAAATCAGTCCTATGGAATATTTGACTCGATACTCTGTAATAAGGTCAGTATAAATCATTAGAAAAACGATAAAAAGATACAAAAGATATGAAGTACATGAATGCTTTTAGGATCTCGTATAATACTCCCTCCTTTTCCGCATTTATTTGAATGTATTAATTTGATTTCAACTACGCGGGTTGTCCAATTGGTGTCCCGCGGGCTGCATTATGCCCCGCGATGAGGTCAAGGGTGATAAATGACAATGTTTTGGGACGCAAAAAGTGGCCTTCCATCTATGACCTAGATTTGAGAGTGCTTCTTCGTGAAAAAGTTAGACAACTCTGCTAAGGAGGGTACCCGTGAAGATCATCATTTTCTGTTGTCAATTGGCTACGGTTCGTATGTTGTTTTGAGCACGTCCAAAGTTTGAAAATTGTTCTACACACATGATTACTACATATGTCCAAGATAGACATTTTGACACCGAGAAGCTTTTTGCTTATCGAGCAATGTCCAGTTCCTTCCTCTCGATGTGACCACACCTCGTGGTTCCTCGTTATTACAGAGAGATAATGGCTCTCCTCGCTTTAAGTGAAAGTTTAGCTGAGGCTGGATTCGAACCACTGACCGCAGGGTCAATGCACAATGAAATTACCACTGAGTTATCCCGACACCTTGATAGTTTCAAACATTAACAGATGGACTAAAATGAGTCCCTTTTCGTTCATTATCAGTATTATTAATCAATTCTGTTTCGTTCTGTTGAAGCGAACTCATGGAATAATTCCTAAAATATATCTTTGATCAATTTCCTCTAAATGAATTGTCAGTTCACAGCAATTGCACCGTTTAGGCGGGATATTTCAATCATCGACCACTCTTTAACTCCATTTAATGTTTCCCTCGTTTTTTTTTTCTAGTTCCAGACGCAAAAACCTATACAAAATGATTTTTCAGAAGTTTGACAAAGACAGAGACGGATGGATATCGTATAAAGTGAATTTCACTATGATAATTACCAATTGTTAATGCTACTGGTGTTCTCATCAATATTTACCTTATATGAACGACACATGAGCGATAGGTTTTGCCAAGCCAAATGAATCACGAGTAATTCTTTGGACATTATGATGGAGTGTTGATCAACAATATTTTCGTGAATATTCAAGTATCGTCGAGTTCGCGAACACTTGATATTACCTTGTAGAACAGTCTAATTTTCAACTCATACACTGCTTTTGTTTTGTGGCCTTTTTTGAGTTGGATATTGCATTTGAGTTTAGAACAACGTTAGGTTCAAGTTGGATAAAGGAAATAGGAACGGCCTAGAGTCGACAGAAAATATAGGGAATTGGACATATTTAGTTAAGGTTAACGATACGGGAGACTAGGAAACATACAAATGAATCATAAATGATGTCAAGCCAATGTTCCGCCCCAAGAACTGTGTCCTTCAAGTTAACAATGGAAGTCAAAAAGTCAAAGGTTATGAAAAAGGATCAAATGGCAAAGGGTCAGAATGGTGAAAGGTCAGAAAGAGGAAAGGTTAGAGGGGTGTAAAATCAGTAAGGTAAAAGGTTAGGGAGGTGACGGTTCTAATTATTGGTGTCTTGTGGATTAACCAGTTTGGGAATTTTAGTGAAGTAAATTTGGCAAACTTGACTTAGCTTGAATTGCTTTTGCAGTTTTTATTGGAGCTTTTCAATGTTACAGGAGCTCATTAAAGGTTTGAAAGAAATTCATGTTAGCTACATTGACAAAGAGGAAATAGACCAACTGAGCCAGGTGAGTTTAGTAAAAATTTCCATTTCAATTGAAGAAAGGAATGCCGTACAACTAGGGCAGGTTGAGTCAGGGAGAGATTCGCAATGAGCGTCTTCTCATTACGCTTGAAGTCTAGAGGACGAGGGGTGGTGTCGAGTAGTTTTGAAAATCAATATCGTATTTATGTAGTTTTAAGCTTTCGCAGCCAAGGACCTGTTTGAAATGAAGAATCATTGTATAAGAATGCAGAAATTTGATGGGAGATTTTCTTTGGAAAAGACATAAAATTTTGCTCCATGTACTCAACTCCGAATGTAGTTGAAATTCACAGACAGGACTCGTTTTGAAGATACCTGAAAATGAAGATACCTGAAAATGAAGATAACTGAAAAGTATTGTTCTTGTTAAAGAAAAGAACCCTTTCACATGCCAACATTTTGTGTTTTACTCTCCATTTCACGTTATTCTACCTAAATCTCTTTTGCAGATGCTCATTTTAGAAGACGACGCTAATGCCAAATTTAGCAGTGCAATGTTTGCTGGGATTTCGGCCTTCTCAGAAAGACTGCTTCTGCATATTAGGTAGCCTCCTCCCTCCATCATTGGCATCTAGTCAGTTTTTTGAATGATTTCTTCCTTGCATCCGAAGTTAGATATTTGGACACTGAGACGCTGTTATCGAGCAGCGTCCAGGTCCTTCCTTTTGATGTGACCACACTTCGTGACTCCTACACCTGTAATTACAGAGATCTGGCGGCCCTCCTCAGTCTGAGTGAAAGTTTAACTGAGGTGGGACTCGAACTACTGACCATAGGACCAGTTAGTGGGTTTCCCACAAGTGCAAATAAGATAAGAAAGTTTCGTTTAGATCCGTCACAAGGCAAAATCTATCATTCTCGAAACATTACTTGACAAACAACATGCGGACGTCTATCGTGATGATTTTTTAGCTTTTGTGGCTTATTATTCGTCTGCGTTGTCAAGTGTTGTCAAAGAGAAGCTAGTTAACTCTATTTGTGTTATAGAATGTTTCGTGTTTCTGTCATCACCAGCTGCTTTTACTTTTGAAGGAAAGACTCGAGACCAGTTGATCCTTTTGAAAAAGAGAAATTAGAAGAAGCAGATTTTGATAATATGAAATGGAAACTAAGAAATGTAGAAGTGAGTTGCTTCTTATGCTAGAAATCTCTCAAATTCTTTTTTTCTTTTCGGGTTCGCTCATTTCTGTCACTGATGTTCTGTAAATAAGGATCGCTCTGGAGATTTTTGATTCAAAAAAGCTGCGGCAACTATGGCCTATCTCTCATAGTATAATTTTCATAGCATCGAGGAAAGTGTTTTTCTTAAATGAAGCATCTATATTTGCTTTTCATACAAGCTCTTCATCTTTATTCTTAAGAATACGGCCTTTTGCTGATAGATAGCTAGATAGATGGATAGATGGATAGATAGATAGATAGATAGATAGATAGATAGATAGATAGATAGATAGATAGATAGATAGATAGATAGATAGATAGATAGATAGATGGATAGATAGATAGATAGATAGGTAGATAGATAGATAGATAGATAGATAGATAGATAGATAGATAGATAGATAGATAGATAGATAGATAGATAGATCGATAGATTGATAGATCGATAGATCGATAGATGAATCGATTATTTTTCAACTCTTTGTCGCTGCCGTAACATTCGAAAGTAGCAATTCAACCCTGCCACCCATTGTCTCTAACCATCGCGATCTTCTGCGATGCTTCGAATATCCTTTCTGCTGTAATTGGTGTTGCCCATAACATCTTGCTGATGCATTAGTTGGAAAAATGATGATGTTCAAGAAGAACGATTCATCTTGATACAATAAGCAGTCTCGCCATTCCGTGTACGAAACGTTTCTTGGTAGCCGTCTTTCTTATCATTGTTCATGCTTATCTTGTAGGTAAATCCACCACTGATGAAAGTGCTTCAGACTTTATGAGAAACCCTGATCGAACAACTTACGGTCTAAAATCATTTCAATAATCAAAATTTCAATCAGATAGTATCTCTTTTTAATTTCATATTTGTATATTGCAAAAATATTTCTGACAAAAGCATGCATCCCCCTATTTTTATAATCCTTTTTAAAGTATTTTAAAATTTTAAGATCAATTGTAAAAAAGTATATTTAATGCAGCGAATTCAATAATTTTTGTATACAATTCGAAATCAAATTTTCAACTCAACAATCTGTACTTTTTATCTTGATGTAAAACTGGCTCATTCAATAGATTATAAACAAACTATCTATAATGCACGCTATATCAACTTTTGTAAATTCAGACAAAGCTCCACGGGTATTAAACTTAGGTCTTGATAAAAAACTTTGTAGTTCTGAGTTTGCTGATAATGATGAAATATTTCGAGACGTTAGCCTTCCTTTTTCACAATTAATTCCTGTTTTTAGGATTGGTAAATATCGTGAAAAATTTCATGGGGTTAACCTTACTTTTTCACAAAAAGATGCCTGTTTTTAGGAGTGGTAATTTTGGTGAAAAATGTGAAGGGGTTAACCTTACTTTTTCACAAAAAGATGCCTCCTTTTAGGAATGGTAATTATGGTGAAGAATGTCAAGGGGTTAACCTTACTTTTCCACAAAAAGATGGCTGTTTCTAGGAGTGGTAATTATAGTGAAAAATGTCAAGGGGTAAACCTTACTTTTTCACAAAAAGATACCTGTTTTTAGGATTGGTAATTTTGGTGAAAAATGTCAAGGGGTTGAGCTTACTTATTCACAAAAAGATGCCTCCTTTTAGGAATGGTAATTATGGTGAAAAATGTCAAGGGGTTAACCTTACTTTTCCACAACAAGATGGCTGTTTCTAGGAGTGGCAATTATGGTGAAAAATGTCAAGGGGTAAACCTTACTTTTTCACAAAAAGACGCCTGTTTTTAGGATTGGTAATTTTGGTGAAAAATGTCAAGGGGTTAACCTTACTTTTTAACGAAAAGATGCCTGTTTTTAGGATTGGTAATTTTGGTGGAAAATATCAAGGGGTTAACCTTACTTTTTCACAAAAAGATGCCTGTTTTTAGGAATGGTAATTATGGTGAAAAATGTCAAGGGGTTAACCTTACTTTTTCACAAAAAGATGCTTGTTTTTAGGATTGGTAATTTTGGTGAAAAAAGTCAAGGGGTTAACCTTACTTTTTCACAAAAAGATGCCTCCTTTTAGGATTGGTAATTTTGGTGAAAAATGTCAAGGGGTTAACCTTACTTTTTCACAAAAAGATGCTTGTTTTTAGGATTGGTAATTTTGGTGAAAAAAGTCAAGGGGTTAACCTTACTTTTTCACAAAAAGATGCCTGTTTTTAGGAATGGTAATTATGATGAAAATTGTCAAGGGGTTAACCTTACTTATTCACAAAAAGATGCCTCCTTTTAGGATTGGTAATTTTGGTGAAAAATGTGAAGGGGTTAACCTTACTTTTTCACAAAAAGATGCCTGTTTTTAGGATTGGTAATTTTGGTGAAAAATGTCAAGGGGTTAACCTTACTTTTTCACAAAAAGATGCTTGTTTTTAGGATTGGTAATTTTGGTGAAAAAAGTCAAGGGGTTAACCTTACTTTTTCACAAAAAGATGCCTGTTTTTAGGAATGGTAATTATGATGAAAATTGTCAAGGGGTTAACCTTACTTATTCACAAAAAGATGCCTCCTTTTAGGATTGGTAATTTTGGTGAAAAATGTTACGGGGTTAACCTTACTTTTTCACAAAAAGATGCCTGTTTTTAGGATTGGTAATTTTGGTGAAAAATGTCAAGGGGTTAACCTTACTTTTTCACAAAAAGATGCCTATTTTTCAGGATTGGTAATTTTGGTGAAAAATGTCAAGGGGTTAACCTTACTTTTTCACAAAAAGATGCTTGTTTTTAGGATTGGTAATTTTGGTGAAAAATGTCAAGGGGTTAACCTTACTTTTTCACAAAAAGATGCCTGTTTTTAGGATTGGTAATTTTGGTGAAAATGTGAAGGGGTTAACCTTGCTTTTTCACAAAAAGATGCCTGTTTTTAGGATTGGTAATCATGGTGAAAAATGTCAAGGGGTTAACCTTACTTTTCCACAACAAGTTGGCTGTTTTTAGGAGTGGTAATTATGGTGAAAAAAGTCAAGGGGTTAACCTTACTTTTTCACAAAAAGATGCCTCCTTTTAGGATTGGTAATTTTGGTGAAAAATGTCAAGGGGTTAACCTTACTTTTTCACAAAAAGATGCCTGTTTTTAGGAATGGTAATAATGATCAAAAATGTCAAGGGGTTAACCTTACTTTTTCACAAAAAGATGCCTGTTTTTAGGATTGGTAATTTTGGTGAAAAAAGTCGAGGGGTTAACCTTACTTTTTCACAAAAAGATGCCTGTTTTTAGGATTGGTAATTTTGGTGAAAAATGTGAAGGGGTTAACCTTACTTTTTCACAAAAAGATGGTTGTTTTTAGGATTGGTAATCATGGTGAAGAGTGTCAAGGGGTTAACCTTACTTTTCCACCACAAGTTGGCTGTTTTTAGGAGTGGTAATTATGGTGGAAAATGTCAAGGGGTAAACCTTACTTTTTAACAAAAAGATGCCTGTTTTTAGGATTGGTAATGATGATCAACAATGTCAAGGGGTTAACCTTACTTTTTCACAAAAAGATGCCTGTTTTTAGGATTGGTAATTTTGGTGAAAAATGTGAAGGGGTTAACCTTACTTTTTCACAAAAAGATGCTTGTTTTTGGGATTGGTAATCATGGTGAAAAGTGTCAAGGGGTTAACCTTACTTTTCCACCACAAGTTGGCTGTTTTTAGGAGTGGTAATTATGGTGGAAAATGTCAAGGGGTTAACCTTACTTTTTAACAAAAAGATGCCTGTTTTTAGGATTGGTAATTATGGTGAAAAATGTCAAGGGGTAAAACTTACTTTTTCACAAAAAGATACCTGTTTTTAGGATTGGTAATGTTGGTGAAAAATGTCAAGGGGTTGAGCTTACTTATTCACAAAAAGATGCCTCCTTTTAGGAATGGTAATTATGGTGAAAAATATCAAGGGGTTAACCTTACTTTTCCACAACAAGATGGCTGTTTCTAGGAGTGGCAATTATGGTGAAAAATGTCAAGGGGTAAGCCTTACTTTTTCACAAAAAGACGCCTGTTTTTAGGATTGGTAATTTTGGTGAAAAATGTCAAGGGGTTAACCTTACTTTTTCACAAAAAGATGCCTGTTTTTAGGATTGGTGATTATGGTGAAAAATGTCAAGAGGTTAACCTTACTTTTTAACAAAAAGATGCCTGTTTTTAGGATTGGTAATTTTGGTGAAAAATGTAAAGGGGTTAACCTTACTTTTTAACGAAAAGATGCCTGTTTTTAGGATTGGTAATTTTGGTGGAAAATGTCAAGGGGTTAACCTTACTTTTTCACAAAAAGATGCCTCCTTTTAGGAGTGGTAATTTTGGTGAAAAATGTCAAGGGGTTAACCTTACTTTTTCACAAAAAGATGCCTGTTTTTAGGATTGGTAATTTTGGTGGAAAATGTCAAGGGGTTAACCTTACTTTTTCACAAAAAGATGCCTCCTTTTAGGATTGGTAATTTTGGTGAAAAATGTCAAGGGGTTAACCTTACTTTTTCACAAAAAGATGCCTGTTTTTAGGAATGGTAATTATGGTGAAAAATGTGAAGGGGTTAACCTTACTTTTTCACAAAAAGATGCCTGTTTTTAGGATTGGTAATTTTGGTGAAAAATGTAAAGGGGTTAACCTTACTTTTTAACGAAAAGATGCCTGTTTTTAGGATTGGTAATTTTGGTGGAAAATGTCAAGGGGTTAACCTTACTTTTTCACAAAAAGATGCCTCCTTTTAGGAGTGGTAATTTTGGTGAAAAATGTCAAGGGGTTAACCTTACTTTTTCACAAAAAGATGCCTGTTTTTAGGATTGGTAATTTTGGTGGAAAATGTCAAGGGGTTAACCTTACTTTTTCACAAAAAGATGCCTCCTTTTAGGATTGGTAATTTTGGTGAAAAATGTCAAGGGGTTAACCTTACTTTTTCACAAAAAGATGCCTGTTTTTAGGAATGGTAATTATGGTGAAAAATGTGAAGGGGTTAACCTTACTTTTTCACAAAAAGATGCCTCCTTTTAGGATTGGTAATTTTGGTGAAAAATGTCAAGGGGTTAACCTTACTTTTTCACAAAAAGATGCTTGTTTTTAGGATTGGTAATTTTGGTGAAAAAAGTTAAGGGGTTAACCTTACTTTTTCACAAAAAGATGCCTCCTTTTAGGATTGGTAATTTTGGTGAAAAATGTCAAGGGGTTAACCTTACTTTTTCACAAAAAGATGCTTGTTTTTAGGATTGGTAATTTTGGTGAAAAAAGTCAAGGGGTTAACCTTACTTTTCCACCACAAGTTGGCTGTTTTTAGGAGTGGTAATTATGGTGGAAAATGTCAAGGGGTTAACCTTACTTTGTAACAAAAAGATGCCTGTTTTTAGGATTGGTAATGATGATCAAAAATGTCAAGGGGTTAACTTTACTTTTTCACAAAAAGATGCCTGTTTTTAGGATTGGTAATTTTGGTGAAAATGTGAAGGGGTTAACCTTGCTTTTTCACAAAAAGATGCCTGTTTTTAGGATTGGTAATCATGGTGAAAAATGTCAAGGGGTTAACCTTACTTTTTCACAAAAAGATGCTTGTTTTTAGGATTGGTAATTTTGGTGAAAAAAGTTAAGGGGTTAACCTTACTTTTTCACAAAAAGATGCCTCCTTTTAGGATTGGTAATTTTGGTGAAAAATGTCAAGGGGTTAACCTTACTTTTTCACAAAAAGATGCTTGTTTTTAGGATTGGTAATTTTGGTGAAAAAAGTCAAGGGGTTAACCTTACTTTTCCACCACAAGTTGGCTGTTTTTAGGAGTGGTAATTATGGTGGAAAATGTCAAGGGGTTAACCTTACTTTGTAACAAAAAGATGCCTGTTTTTAGGATTGGTAATGATGATCAAAAATGTCAAGGGGTTAACTTTACTTTTTCACAAAAAGATGCCTGTTTTTAGGATTGGTAATTTTGGTGAAAATGTGAAGGGGTTAACCTTGCTTTTTCACAAAAAGATGCCTGTTTTTAGGATTGGTAATCATGGTGAAAAATGTCAAGGGGTTAACCTTACTTTTCCACCACAAGTTGGCTGTTTTTAGGAGTGGTAATTATGGTGAAAATAGTCAAGGGGTTAACCTTAATTTTTCACAAAAAGATGCCTCCTTTTAGGATTGGTAATTTTGGTGAAAAAAGTCAAGGGGTTAACCTTACTTATTCACAAAAAGATGCCTCCTTTTAGGAATGGTAATAATGATCAAAAATGTCAAGGGGTTAACCTTACTTTTTCACAAAAAGATGCCTGTTTTTAGGATTGGTAATTTTGGTGAAAAAAGTCAAGGGGTTAACCTTACTTTTTCACAAAAAGATGCCTGTTTTTAGGATTGGTAATTTTGGTGAAAAATGTGAAGGGGTTAACCTTACTTTTTCACAAAATGATGCTTGTTTTTAGGATTGGTAATCATGGTGAAGAGTGTCAAGGGGTTAACCTTACTTTTCCACCACAAGTTGGCTGTTTTTAGGAGTGGTAATTATGGTGGAAAATGTCAAGGGGTTAACCTTACTTTTTAACAAAAAGATGCCTGTTTTTAGGATTGGTAATGATGATCAACAATGTCAAGGGGTTAACCCTACTTTTTCACAAAAAGATGCCTGTTTTTAGGATTGGTAATTTTGGTGAAAAAAGTCAAGGGGTTAACCTTACTTTTTCACAAAAAGATGCCTGTTCTTAGGATTGGTAATTTTGGTGAAAAATGTGAAGGGGTTAACCTTACTTTTTCACAAAAAGATGCTTGTTTTTAGGATTGGTAATCATGGTGAAAAGTGTCAAGGGGTTAACCTTACTTTTCCACCACAAGTTGGCTGTTTTTAGGAGTGGTAATTATGGTGGAAAATGTCAAGGGGTTAACCTTACTTTTTAACAAAAAGATGCCTGTTTTTAGGATTGGTAATTATGGTGAAAAATGTCAAGGGGTTAACCTTACTTTTTCACAAAAAGATACCTGTTTTTAGGATTGGTAATGTTGGTGAAAAATGTCAAGGGGTTGAGCTTACTTATTCACAAAAAGATTCCTCCTTTTAGGAATGGTAATTATGGTGAAAAATATCAAGGGGTTAACCTTACTTTTCCACAAAAAGATGGCTGTTTCTAGGAGTGGCAATTATGGTGAAAAATGTCAAGGGGTAAGCCTTACTTTTTCACAAAAAGACGCCTGTTTTTAGGATTGGTAATTTTGGTGAAAAATGTCAAGGGGTTAACCTTACTTTTTCACAAAAAGATGCCTCTTTTTAGGATTGGTGATTATGGTGAAAAATGTCAAGAGGTTAACCTTACTTTTTAACAAAAAGATGCCTGTTTTTAGGATTGGTAATTTTGGTGAAAAATGTAAAGGGGTTAACCTTACTTTTTAACGAAAAGATGCCTGTTTTTAGGATTGGTAATTTTGGTGGAAAATGTCAAGGGGTTAACCTTACTTTTTCACAAAAAGATGCCTCCTTTTAGGAGTGGTAATTTTGGTGAAAAATGTCAAGGGGTTAACCTTACTTTTTCACAAAAAGATGCCTGTTTTTAGGATTGGTAATTTTGGTGGAAAATGTCAAGGGGTTAACCTTACTTTTTAACGAAAAGATGCCTGTTTTTAGGATTGGTAATTTTGGTGGAAAATATCAAGGGGTTAACCTTACTTTTTCACAAAAAGATGCCTGTTTTTAGGAATGGTAATTATGGTGAAAAATGTGAAGGGGTTAACCTTACTTTTTCACAAAAAGATGCCTGTTTTTAGGATTGGTAATTTTGGTGAAAAATGTGAAGGGGTTAACCTTACTTTTTCACAAAAAGATGCTTGTTTTTAGGATTGGTAATTTTGGTGAAAAAAGTTAAGGGGTTAACCTTACTTTTTCACAAAAAGATGCCTCCTTTTAGGATTGGTAATTTTGGTGAAAAATGTGAAGGGGTTAACCTTACTTTTTCACAAAAATATGCTTGTTTTTAGGATTGGTAATTTTGGTGAAAAAAGTCAAGGGGTTAACCTTACTTTTCCACCACAAGTTGGCTGTTTTTAGGAGTGGTAATTATGGTGGAAAATGTCAAGGGGTTAACCTTACTTTGTAACAAAAAGATGCCTGTTTTTAGGATTGGTAATGATGATCAAAAATGTCAAGGGGTTAACCTTCCTTTTTCACAAAAAGATGCCTGTTTTTAGGATTGGTAATTTTGGCGAAAAAAGTCAAGGGGTTAACCTTACTTTTTCACAAAAAGATGCCTCCTTTTAGGATTGGTAATTTTGGTGAAAAATGTGAAGGGGTTAACCTTACTTTTTCACAAAAAGATGCTTGTTTTTAGGATTGGTAATGTTGGTGAAAAATGTGAAGGGGTTAACCTTACTTTTTCACAAAAAGATGCCTCCTTTTAGGATTGGTAATTTTGGTGAAAAATGTCAAGGGGTTAACCTTACTTTTTCACAAAAAGATGCCTGTTTTTAGGATTGGTAATTTTGGTGAAAAATGTAAAGGGGTTAACCTTACTTTTTCACAAAAAGATGCCTGTTTTTAGGAATTGTAATTTTGGTGAAAAATGTGAAGGGGATAACCTTACTTTTTCACAAAAAGATGCCTGTTTTTAGGATTGGTAAATATGGTGAAAAATATGGAGGGGTTAACCTTACTTTTTAACAAAAGGATGCCTGTTTTTAGGATTGGTAATTTTGGTGAAAAATGTGAAGGGGTTAACCTTACTTTTTCACAAAAAGATGCCTGTTTTTAGGAATCGTAAATATTGTGAAAAATTTCATAGGTTTAACCTTACTTTTTCACAAAAAGATGCTTGTTTTTAGGATTGGTAATTTTGGTGAAAAAAGTCAAGGGGTTAACCTTACTTTTTCACAAAAAGATGCCTCCTTTTAGGATTGGTAATTATGGTGAAAAATGTTAAGGGGTTAACCTTACTTTTTCACAAAAAGATGCCTCCTTTTAGGATTGGTAATTTTGGTGAAAAATGTCAAGGGGTTAACCTTACTTTTTCACAAAAAGATGCCTGTTTTTAGGAATGGTAATTATGGTGAAAAATGTGAAGGGGTTAACCTTACTTTTTCACAAAAAGATGCCTCCTTTTAGGATTGGTAATTTTGGTGAAAAATGTCAAGGGGTTAACCTTACTTTTTCAAAAAAAGATGCTTGTTTTTAGGATTGGTAATTTTGGTGAAAAAAGTCAAGGGGTTAACCTTACTTTTTCACAAAAAGATGCCTCCTTTTAGGATTGGTAATTTTGGTGAAAAATGTCAAGGGGTTAACCTTACTTTTTCACAAAAAGATGCTTGTTTTTAGGATTGGTAATTTTGGTGAAAAAAGTCAAGGGGTTAACCTTACTTTTTCACAAAAAGATGCCTGTTTTTAGGAATGGTAATTATGTTCAAAAATGTCAAGGGGTTAACCTTACTTTTCACAAAAAGATGCCTATTTTTCAGGATTGGTAATTTTGGTGAAAAATGTCAAGGGGTTAACCTTACTTTTTCACAAAAAGATGCCTGTTTTTAGGATTGGTAATTTTGGTGAAAAATGTCAAGGGGTTAACCTTACTTATTCACAAAAAGATGCCTGTTTTTAGGATTGGTAATTTTGGTGAAAAATGTCAAGGGGTTAACCTTACTTTTTCACAAAAAGATGCCTGTTTTTAGGATTGGTAATTTTGGTGAAAATGTGAAGGGGTTAACCTTGCTTTTTCACAAAAAGATGCCTGTTTTTAGGATTGGTAATCATGGTGAAAAATGTCAAGGGGTTAACCTTACTTTTCCACAACACGTTGGCTGTTTTTAGGAGTGGTAATTATGGTGAAAAATGTCAAGGGGTTAACCTTACTTTTTCACAAAAAGATGGCTCCTTTTAGGATTCGTAATTTTGGTGAAAAATGTCAAGGGGTTAACCTTACTTTTTCACAAAAAGATGCCTCCTTTTAGGATTGGTAATTTTGGTGAAAAAAGTCAAGGGGTTAACCTTACTTTCTCACATAAAGATGCCTGTTTTTAGGATTGGTAATTTTGCTGAAAAATGTCAAGGGGTTAACCTTACTTTTTCACAAAAAGATGCCTGTTTTTAGGATTGGTAATCATGGTGAAAAATGTGAAGGGGTTAACCTTACTTTTTCACAAAAAGATGCCTGTCTTTAGGATTGGTAATCATGGTGAAAAATGTCAAGGGGTTAACCTTACTTTTCCACCACAAGTTGGCTGTTTTTAGGAGTGGTAATTATAGTGAAAAATGTCAAGGGGTTAACCTTACTTTTTCACAAAAAGATGCCTGTTTTTAGGATTGGTAATTTTGGTGAAAAATGTGAAGGGGTTAACCTTACTTTTTCACAAAAAGATGCCTGTTTTTAGGAATGGTAATTTTGGTGAAAAATGTGAAGGGGATAACCTTACTTTTTCACAAAAAGATGCCTGTTTTTAGGATTGGTAAATATGGTGAAAAATATGAAGGGGTTAACCTTACTTTTTAACAAAAAGATGCCTGTTTTTAGGATTGGTAATTATGGTGAAAAATGTGAAGGGGTTAACCTTACTTTTGCACAAAAAGATGCCTGTTTTTAGGAATCGTCAATATTGTGAAAAATTTCATAGGTTTAACCTTACTTTTTCACAAAAAGATGCTTGTTTTTAGGATTGGTAATTTTGGTGAAAAAAGTCAAGGGGTTAACCTTACTTTTTCACAAAAAGATGCCTCCTTTTAGGATTGGTAATTTTGGTGAAAAATGTTAAGGGGTTAACCTTACTTTTTCACAAAAAGATGCCTCCTTTTAGGATTGGTAATTTTGGTGAAAAATGTCAAGGGGTTAACGTTACTTTTTCACAAAAAGATGCCTGTTTTTAGGAATGGTAATTATGGTGAAAAATGTGAAGGGGTTAACCTTACTTTTTAACAAAAAGATGCCTGTTTTTAGGATTGGTAATTTTGGTGAAAAATGTGAAGGGGTTAACCTTACTTTTTCACAAAAAGATGCTTGTTTTTAGGATTGGTAATTTTGGTGAAAAAAGTCAAGGGGTTAACCTTACTTATTCACAAAAAGATGCCTCCTTTTAGGATTGGTAATTTTGGTGAAAAATGTCAAGGGGTTAACCTTACTTTTTCACAAAAAGATGCTTGTTTTTAGGATTGGTAATTTTGGTGAAAAAAGTCAAGGGGTTAACCTTACTTTTTCACAAAAAGATGCCTGTTTTTAGGAATGGTAATTATGTTGAAAAATGTCAAGGGGTTAACCTTACTTTTCACAAAAAGATGCCTGTTTTTAGGATTGGTAATTATGGTGAAAAATGTCAAGGGGTTAACCATACCTTTTCACAAAAAGATGCCTGTTTTTAGGATTGGTAATTTTGGTGAAAAATGTCAAGGGGTTAACCTTACTTTTTCACAAAAAGATGCTTGTTTTTAGGATTGGTAATTTTGGTGAAAAATGTGAAGGGGATAACCTTACTTTTTCACAAAAAGATGCCTGTTTTTAGGATTGGTAAATATGGTGAAAAATATGGAGGGGTTAACCTTACTTTTTAACAAAAGGATGCCTGTTTTTAGGATTGGTAATTTTGGTGAAAAATGTGAAGGGGTTAACCTTACTTTTTCACAAAAAGATGCCTGTTTTTAGGAATCGTAAATATTGTGAAAAATTTCATAGGTTTAACCTTACTTTTTCACAAAAAGATGCTTGTTTTTAGGATTGGTAATTTTGGTGAAAAAAGTCAAGGGGTTAACCTTACTTTTTCACAAAAAGATGCCTCCTTTTAGGATTGGTAATTATGGTGAAAAATGTTAAGGGGTTAACCTTACTTTTTCACAAAAAGATGCCTCCTTTTAGGATTGGTAATTTTGGTGAAAAATGTCAAGGGGTTAACCTTACTTTTTCACAAAAAGATGCCTGTTTTTAGGAATGGTAATTATGGTGAAAAATGTGAAGGGGTTAACCTTACTTTTTCACAAAAAGATGCCTCCTTTTAGGATTGGTAATTTTGGTGAAAAATGTCAAGGGGTTAACCTTACTTTTTCAAAAAAAGATGCTTGTTTTTAGGATTGGTAATTTTGGTGAAAAAAGTCAAGGGGTTAACCTTACTTTTTCACAAAAAGATGCCTCCTTTTAGGATTGGTAATTTTGGTGAAAAATGTCAAGGGGTTAACCTTACTTTTTCACAAAAAGATGCTTGTTTTTAGGATTGGTAATTTTGGTGAAAAAAGTCAAGGGGTTAACCTTACTTTTTCACAAAAAGATGCCTGTTTTTAGGAATGGTAATTATGTTCAAAAATGTCAAGGGGTTAACCTTACTTTTCACAAAAAGATGCCTATTTTTCAGGATTGGTAATTTTGGTGAAAAATGTCAAGGGGTTAACCTTACTTTTTCACAAAAAGATGCCTGTTTTTAGGATTGGTAATTTTGGTGAAAAATGTCAAGGGGTTAACCTTACTTATTCACAAAAAGATGCCTGTTTTTAGGATTGGTAATTATGGTGAAAAATTTCATAGGGTTAACCTTACTTTTTCACAAAAAGATGCCTGTTTTTAGGATTGGTAATTATGGTGAAAAATGTCAAGGGGTTAACCATACCTTTTCACAAAAAGATGCCTGTTTTTAGGATTGGTAATTATGGTGAAAAATGTCAACGGGTTAACCTTACTTCTTAACGAAAAGATGCCTGTTTTTAGGATTGGTAATTTTGGTGGAAAATGTCAAGGGGTTAACCTTACTTTTTCACAAAAAGATGCCTCCTTTTAGGATTGGTAATTTTGGTGAAAAATGTCAAGGGGTTAACCTTACTTTTTCACAAAAAGATGCCTCCTTTTAGGATTGGTGATTTTGGTGAAAAATGTGAAGGGGTTAACCTTACTTTTTCACAAAAAAATGCCTCCTTTTAGGATTGGTAATTTTGGTGAAAAATGTCAAGGGGTTAACCTTACTTTTTCACAAAAAGATGCCTGTTTTTAGGATTGGTAATTTTGGTGAAAATGTGAAGGGGTTAACCTTGCTTTTTCACAAAAAGATGCCTGTTTTTAGGATTGGTAATCATGGTGAAAAATGTCAAGGGGTTAACCTTACTTTTCCACAACACGTTGGCTGTTTTTAGGAGTGGTAATTATGGTGAAAAATGTCAAGGGGTTAACCTTACTTTTTCACAAAAAGATGGCTCCTTTTAGGATTCGTAATTTTGGTGAAAAATGTCAAGGGGTTAACCTTACTTTTTCACAAAAAGATGCCTCCTTTTAGGATTGGTAATTTTGGTGAAAAAAGTCAAGGGGTTAACCTTACTTTCTCACATAAAGATGCCTGTTTTTAGGATTGGTAATTTTGCTGAAAAATGTCAAGGGGTTAACCTTACTTTTTCACAAAAAGATGCCTGTTTTTAGGATTGGTAATCATGGTGAAAAATGTGAAGGGGTTAACCTTACTTTTTCACAAAAAGATGCCTGTCTTTAGGATTGGTAATCATGGTGAAAAATGTCAAGGGGTTAACCTTACTTTTCCACCACAAGTTGGCTGTTTTTAGGAGTGGTAATTATAGTGAAAAATGTCAAGGGGTTAACCTTACTTTTTCACAAAAAGATGCCTGTTTTTAGGATTGGTAATTTTGGTGAAAAATGTGAAGGGGTTAACCTTACTTTTTCACAAAAAGATGCCTGTTTTTAGGAATGGTAATTTTGGTGAAAAATGTGAAGGGGATAACCTTACTTTTTCACAAAAAGATGCCTGTTTTTAGGATTGGTAAATATGGTGAAAAATATGAAGGGGTTAACCTTACTTTTTAACAAAAAGATGCCTGTTTTTAGGATTGGTAATTATGGTGAAAAATGTGAAGGGGTTAACCTTACTTTTTCACAAAAAGATGCCTGTTTTTAGGAATCGTCAATATTGTGAAAAATTTCATAGGTTTAACCTTACTTTTTCACAAAAAGATGCCTCCTTTTAGGATTGGTAATTTTGGTGAAAAAAGTCAAGGGGTTAACCTTACTTTTTCACAAAAAGATGCCTCCTTTTAGGATTGGTAATTATGGTGAAAAATGTTAAGGGGTTAACCTTACTTTTTCACAAAAAGATGCCTCCTTTTAGGATTGGTAATTTTGGTGAAAAATGTCAAGGGGTTAACGTTACTTTTTCACAAAAAGATGCCTGTTTTTAGGAATGGTAATTATGGTGAAAAATGTGAAGGGGTTAACCTTACTTTTTAACAAAAAGATGCCTGTTTTTAGGATTGGTAATTTTGGTGAAAAATGTGAAGGGGTTAACCTTACTTTTTCACAAAAAGATGCTTGTTTTTAGGATTGGTAATTTTGGTGAAAAAAGTCAAGGGGTTAACCTTACTTTTTCACAAAAAGATGCCTCCTTTTAGGATTGGTAATTTTGGTGAAAAATGTCAAGGGGTTAACCTTACTTTTTCACAAAAAGATGCTTGTTTTTAGGATTGGTAATTTTGGTGAAAAAAGTCAAGGGGTTAACCTTACTTTTTCACAAAAAGATGCCTGTTTTTAGGAATGGTAATTATGTTGAAAAATGTCAAGGGGTTAACCTTACTTTTCACAAAAAGATACCTATTTTTCAGGATTGGTAATTTTGGTGAAAAATGTCGAGGGGTTAACCTTACTTTTTCACAAAAAGATGCCTGTTTTTAGGATTGGTAATTTTGGTGAAAAATGTCAAGGGGTTAACCTTACTTATTCACAAAAAGATGCCTGTTTTTAGGATTGGTAATTATGGTGAAAAATGTCAAGGGGTTAACCATACCTTTTCACAAAAAGATGCCTGTTTTTAGGATTGGTAATTTTGGTGAAAAATGTCAAGGGGTTAACCTTACTTTTTCACAAAAAGATGCCTGTTTTTAGGAATGGTAATTATGGTGAAAAATGTCAAGGGGTTAACCTTACTTTTTAACAAAAAGATGCCTGTTTTTAGGATTGGTAATTATGGTGAAAAATGTGAAGGGGTTAACCTTACTTTTTCACAAAAAGATGCCTGTTTTTAGGAATCGTTCATATTGTGAAAAATTTCATAGGTTTAACCTTACTTTTTCACAAAAAGATGCCTGTTTTTAGGATTGGTAATTTTGGTGAAAAAAGTCAAGGGGTTAACCTTACTTTTTCACAAAAAGATGCTTGTTTTTAGGATTGGTAATTATGGTGAAAAATGTTACGGGGTTAACCTTACTTTTTCACAAAAAGATGCCTCCTTTTAGGATTGGTAATTTTGGTGAAAAATGTCAAGGGGTTAACCTTACTTTTTCACAAAAAGATGCCTGTTTTTAGGAATGGTAATTATGGTGAAAAATGTGAAGGGGTTAACCTTACTTTTTCACAAAAAGATGCCTCCTTTTAGGATTGGTAATTTTGGTGAAAAATGTGAAGGGGTTAACCTTACTTTTTCACAAAAAGATGCCTCCTTTTAGGATTGGTAATTTTGGTGAAAAATGTCAAGGGGTTAACCTTACTTTTTCACAAAAAGATGCCTGTTTTTAGGATTGGTAATTATGGTGAAAATGTGAAGGGGTTAACCTTGCTTTTTCACAAAAAGATGCCTGTTTTTAGGATTGGTAATCATGGTGAAAAATATCAAGGGGTTAACCTTACTTTTCCACAACACGTTGGCTGTTTTTAGGAGTGGTAATTATGGTGAAAAATGTCAAGGGGTTAACCTTACTTTTTAACAAAAAGATGCCTGTTTTTAGGATTGGTAATTTTGGTGAAAAATGTCAAGGGGTTAACCTTACTTTTTCACAAAAAGATGCCTCCCTTTAGGATCGGTAATTTTGGTGAAAAAAGTCAAGGGGTTAACCTTACTTTTTCACAAAAAGATGCCTGTTTTTAGGAATGGTAATTATGTTGAAAAATGTCAAGGGGTTAACCTTACTTTTCACAAAAAGATGCCTGTTTTTAGGAATGGTAATTATGGTGAAAAATGTCAAGGGGTTAACCTTACTTTTTAACAAAAAGATGCCTGTTTTTAGGATTGGTAATTTTGGTGAAAAATGTCAAGGGGTTAACCTTACTTTTTCACAAAAAGATGCCTCCCTTTAGGATCGGTAATTTTGGTGAAAAAAGTCAAGGGGTTAACCTTACTTTTTCACAAAAAGATGCCTGTTTTTAGGAATGGTAATTATGTTGAAAAATGTCAAGGGGTTAACCTTACTTTTCACAAAAAGATGCCTATTTTTCAGGATTGGTAATTTTGGTGAAAAATGTCACGGGGTTATTCTCACTGTTTGATGAAATGTTGGCATTTTTACTATGAATTGAACTTTGCTTGAATAGGATTGCATTGAGAAGTTATTTTATTTGCTTTGTGTCTCAATTAATGAACATTCTGTGCTCTTATACAGCAACGAAAAAATATAAGTCTAGGAAATACATACAGGAAATAATAAATCCAAAAATTGATCCGTTCATCTGTTCTAAAACTTTGATTTCAGTGTTGGTCACATTTTTCATCTAAATTGCTTCACAATCATGATCATACTTTAAAGCCACTATGAATGGCTACAACTCCAAACAGCAGACTTTCGTGGGTTACATTTGAGAAACCAGAATCCTCTATCATTGCTGCAAATGTTTCCTAGTAGATAGAAAAAACCACTCCATTGCTACAGTACAAATATGGTGAAAAATTGCTTCGGTGGCAAGGTGTAATGATATCAAGGCAATACCTTAAAATTTTGGCAATTTGCTTCTTTTATCTGTCTGACGTAGCATTTCATACAAAAGCAAACTCAAATTCATTTGGCCCCACCCATCTTATTTCTCTTCTTTGTCCATTATGTTTTCTATACTTCTCAATTTTATCCTTACTTCCTCTTCAAAGTGCCTCCAGGGTTATCAAATTGCACCTAATAGCTAAATTCCAATCAACATCCTTTATATCATTTTGAAGCCTTTATTGAAACAGAATTTGAAGTCCAAACTGCAAGTTAACTCATAACTTACTTGATTAGGGAACTTTCTAATACTTTCTACCAGATACTTGTAAGAATTCCAGTCACCAGCTATAACTTTTCCCATCACTGGGATTACTTGGAAGGAGTATGTGTCATAAATGCTGAAAGAAAAATTAATTGACAAGTAGAAAATGAAAATTATGGAAAGATAGAAACTCCTTACAAATCTACTTGGGGTGTGCATCAGGACATTTAGAATGAACCATAAACAAAGGATTGGAGAACAGCCTAACATACAAAATAAGATAGAAAGATTTATTAACGAAAAAAATGGAATGTACAATGTTCCTCCATTGGAGTGGTTTTAATGGGTGCCTTCCAACAGCCTTTCCAGCCATAAGTGCTTCTATTGTGAATCATGCAGGGTTCAAACCAAAAAAGTTCCAGGCTTTGAGTTCACAAAACTCATGCTACTTCACTAGGTCACCACAACAACACTTCAATAAGATATTTTTATTCAAATTTCGTTATCTTATTGCATAACTGCAAATGTTTGCAAGTATCAATTTCAGCGACAGTCAATTTGTACTTGACTGACTTTAAGTCATCAAAAACATTCAATGTAAAGAATAGACTCAGTCAATAGTAGGCGCATGAAGTGCATTCATAATGCAAAGCTCTAAGCCCAGATAAATTGAGAGATTTGGCAACAGGAAGGGAATCTGTTTGCAAGACGGAGCAGCCATCTATGCCAGGCTATACATGATGCAGACCCGGATGAGCACTCGGCCAAGGATCTAGGGATCCAAACCACGTGAAATTAAAGCCAAGCAAAGAAGAAGCAGCCTCTACTTCACTATTTTGTTCTTCAGGAAATGGATCTACTTCCTTCGACTTCATTTTTATCAAAGGAAATAGTAAGAAAAATAATCACATTGGTACGAAACAGAAAATACCACTTGATTAATACCTTTTAAGCAATGGATTAGGAACATCTGAAAATTCCAAGCACATGAATCTTCCACCTGGACGTAAAACTCTGTATGCTTCTTCAAGAACCTAAAACAAAGAGTGAATCGAAAAATGAATTAATCACGCAATCACTCAGTCAGTCGATGAGTCACTTACTCAGTTATTGAGTTATTCAGTTAATCAATCACTCAATCACGCATGCAATCGTCAATCAGTCAGTAAACCAATCAGTCAATGAATCAATCATGCAATCAGCAAATGAAGCACACAGTCAAGAACTCAATTGTTAATCAATCTATTGTTCACTGAATCAGTCAGTCAGTCACCCAATTGAGCAATCAGTCGGCAATATTTGAACATTTCCCACAAGTATTTAACTTCCTATGAATTGGACACTTCCTTACGTTTACACTGCCATCGCCTTTTGCAGCATATTTAACTGATATGGTTCCTCAATGGACGGTACTCATTCACTCCACCCAATAACGCTGATGGATTGGGTTTAATATTGTTTAATATTGAAGAATCATTATTTGTAAAATTGTAAAAACAAACACAACTAAAAGTACGGTATAATTTTTCCCTTTGGAAGATTGGGTGAAAAAATTGAAGTTAAAACTTGTCCTGAAAACTGAGTTCATTTATCAATGAATCATTGATGGGAACATTACACAGGGCATTCATTGCTTAGAAATCTTCAAGGAATCCTTCATGTTGTCATGAATTCTAGAGCTAAATAAGAAACAACATACTTTGTCAATATGAGTTACATTTCTGATCCCAAATGCAATGGTGTACAAATCAAAAGAGTCATCCTCAAACTGAAGACTTTCTGCATCACCAACAGCAAAACTAACAGCTGGAAAAGATTAATTGGAAGAAAAGATTTACTGACTGCAAGATGAACAAATTTAATACATAAATCGTAAATAAATACTGTGGTAGTAAATATGGTACTTATTCGTCTTAAATAGGATGTGCCACAGGCCTCTAGTCCATTCATTTCTATCACAACCATTATCAAGCTTCAGGTATTCTCTCTGTAAATCACTATTTGCCAGGTTTTTCAGATATTACAAACGCAAAATGAGATTAAACAGCACATCTAAAAAAGACCCTGTAAAAGTTCATTCTCTCTCTCCCCTTAGCCTTTTGCTTTCTTCTTTCCTCCTCTGTTGGGGCATTGTATAGGCCACCATGGCCTTTCCCCGACATGGCTCACTAAAAAAATATTAATTCTAAGAATTTGAATAAAATGATATCTCCATCTTACTTCTCTCTGCTATGCATTCCATTTAGAATTGAAAACTAATTGCTACAAACATCTATAGTTTAATTCAGAGCCAACACTGGAAATGAATTTGCTGGCAAAGGGAAAGATATTTAACAGTACCAAAACTAGCAACATAAAAGGGCAAACGTTTACCTTGGTCAATGCCTAAAGTCTGAGCTCTTCTTTTCCCAACTTCCAACATGGATCTGTTTATATCGCAAATTACAATGTCCTCTGAAAGCTTTTTTCTATCTATTTTTGTTTGACATTGTTTTGATACAACACCATCCAAATATCTGAATGCTATATCACCTAGATTAAGGAAAATTGAAGTTGTAAGGTCGTAATTTGTGAGTCTATTCATTCTGGAAGGTACCTGACCGGTTGATCCCTTCACTGCTTGTAGTTTGTCTCTCAAAAAAAATCTAGCTACAAAATTTTGAAAACATCAAAAATAAAATGAAAACATTGTTCCTCCAAAACATTCAATCAGAAGTTCCTTTATTAACTGGATGCAAACCATGCATGTTCTGCTACCAATTCCTGCACCTTACTTGCTATGCTATGAATGCATTCAGTCCTTCATTGCATAGGTAACCATTCTTTGAGAGGAATTCGATTTTGAAGAAAAACCTAATTTGGACTATATGTCAATTGCAAAATTCATTTTAAAAAGTTTCTAAATAGATGGAGAAAAAGACAGATAGATAGATAGATAGATAGATAGATAGATAGATAGATAGGTAAATAGATAAATAAATAAATAAATAAATACATAGATAGATAGATAGATAGATAGATAGATAGATAGATAGATAGATAGATAGATAGATAGATAGATAGATAGATAGATAGATAGATAGATATATAATGGATAGACAAACTGGCTGGATAAGAGGGTGATTGCAAAAGAGTTAGGCAGACTGGGGGAAGAAGAGAGGTTGATAGATAGACACCACCTAATAGATATGCAGATGGCAAGGAGAAGGCAAGAACTAAATAGGACTAACCTGTTCCACCTGCTACATCTAGAAGCCGTTTTCCAGGCAAGGGGTTACACATTCTCACAAAATGATCTTTCCATAACCTATGCAGGCCTCCACTCATTGCATCATTCATAAGGTCGTATTTCTCAGCCACGTTTGCAAACACATCATACACTGTGTAAAAAATGCAAAAAGTTTAAATTAGCATATCTTATAGTTTGGTATGGTACATTAACATGTGAGGTGCGTCATACCACGTTATACTTGTCATATCTGGGCTTTTATGCTCAGAAATTGAGGCGCAAGACAATAATCTTGTGTGATCAAAGTGGGGCGAGCAATTGATAATTATTTGAGAACAAAGCGCGGGCCTATTACACAAGAATGGATCATAACAACAGTTGAATTCCAGATATAGCTCTCCACAAAAAAGAACTATGTTGCATACTCGATTTCAAGCATAGGAGAAACCAGAGACAGGGCTCTGAGTTTTTTCTAGGGAAGTGGAATTTATGAGGTGGTTTCCCGTTGCCTTCCTTACCCATGGCGTTTTTTTTAAAGTGACACACAGGGGAATCAAATTGACAGCCCCTGTGTTGTGCGTCCGCATGCTTAACCACTATGCCACGGCACCATTAGCTCTCCACAAAGGAAATGTTTATTACTGGACGGGCGGCTAGTCGCTCCCAAGTGAGAGCATGGATGAGAGCATGGTGGTTATACACAACTTGACAGAACACGGTAACAGGGTAATGTTATGATATGTTACGCTATGTTTAATTATATTATGCTATGTTTAGGTCATATCATGCTATGTTACATTTGCTAATTCATATTATGTTATGTCATGCTAAATTATGCTACTATTTTATGCTTACTTAATATAATATTATGCTACATAATTGCTATTTCAAATGACGTTATACAATGCTATACTATGTTGTGCCATATATTATGCTATGCTACACTATACAAATAGCCATCTTCATGCTAATTCTTACTCTAATCGCAAAATCTCTGTCAGCCAAACCTAAAAGCCAACTGTGATATAGGTAAAATGTCTTCTTGGAAGACTTTAATGCAATCATAAAGTCATCAAATTTGGGTTTCAAACGTTCAAAATTCAACTATGATTACTTTACGAAAACCAGTTCAGATTTCGACAGACAAGCAAATGTTTAATAGATATCTTACCTTTTTGCTTCTTTTCTGTTTCCGCAACATTTTCGTATCCAAAATGCGTGAAATTGTCGTCTTCAATGTTCATTTGAAGGTCATTGTTGCCTTCTACCTCGGTCCTATCTCCTTCGTTCTTCATTGCTATGGCTGACATTCGCGAGAAAGAGCGATTTAAAATGACAGAAAAGTTTCTGCAGGGCATGCTTTTCATTTTGCTTCGTGCACGAGACATTGTACACCCACACAACGAGCTTCCAAATTCAAGTTTTCTGATCAGCGTAGACGCGGCGGAAGCCATTTTGAAATGTGGGTCATCAACATAAAAACGAGGTCACAACAAAGTAGGCGATTTCATGGTCCTGGCAAGGAACAAAGATGGATGGAGACAGATGAAGCTACCATGAATTGTCTACGGCATGAACATGTCACAACACAAGGAGAAGGTCGGTTGTGCCAAACATTATAAGGGCAACGAGATCATAAAGATCTACTTCCCTGGAGTAAAACTCACATCTCTTGTATGTGCCAAACTTTGAAACCGAGCAACACAATAAGTACACCAAAGGGGACAAGTTCAAGGGTAAAAATTTATCAAACTTGAGGATCAATTCAGACGTTAAGGTGGTTCATAATAATCCCAATAATGCAATTATATTGAGTCAATCAAGCCATCAATCAGTCAATCAAGCCATCAATCAGGCCATCAATCAATCAATCAATCAATCAACCAATCAATCAAGGAATCAGTCATTGCATCAGTGCTCCTCGAGTTCTCTTGGACTCAGCTTGAGGAATCATTGAATGTTTTATTTTCTTCGAGATCGAGCAGGGCAAGGGGTGGAAAACGCGGTGGTATTGAAATATCTTAAAATCAACAAAATGATATCAAGTAGAAAAATGACAGCGGAAAAAACACGAAATTTCTCTATCAATGCCATATATTCACAATGGTGCAAGTATAATATGTACAACATATAGACAACGTGCTTAAAAACATTATCCTCAGTTCAAATACAAACTAAAAATCTTCAAAATTGAACCCAACATATATATATATATATCAATGCAACGAATTCTCAAATGTGGAAAGGACCAATAAGCTAGGGTGCGAGGATTCTCCGAGGTTAGCTTGAATACCAGTGGACAAAAGCTTTTACTGCGTAATTTCCAGTTTCATATTCAAGTATAGTTAAACTTGATTGACACTTTAACTAAGGAAATTTGTCACTATCTCATGTCCATCATTTTCATCCTTCTTTCGTGCATATTTATTTGGGTATTCAATTTAAAGATTTATCTTACTGGCACATAATTAAAACGTGGTTCTAATATCTTGTTTTGCAGCTTCGAAAGGAAGCACTCGATGCAGTTGACTTTTGGGGTATAGTCTATAAGTGCGTTGTGTTGTTGCAAAGGTCCTCAAACTTTGCATTGTACAGTGTGTGGATATAATCTTCAACTCGCTTTGCCGTTCTGGCGTGCATGTTAAAGGCCTCGGTCGGCCCGCGTATTCACCGGCCAATAGGAGGCCCTGGTGGGAATACATTACTGCTAGCCATCGGCAGGTGTCTGTCTCTACTAGAAGGGCTACTTGGTCTTGGAATGTGTGATAACTTTCCTCCTCTGCCATCAAATCCACTACGAGGTGACGGTAGTTGACTTCCCTGTTGAGAATTGGAAAATCTCAATCATTTTCATAAGACTGCACAGTTCAAGCAAAGAGCACGGATTTCGTTAATCAACCAATCACTAAGATCAATCTATCAATCAATAAATGAATCGCTCAACCGATTGATAAATCACTCAGCTAGGGAGCTAATCAATATCGCAACCAGTCAATTAATCGACTATAAACGGTGACTAAACGGCGCTGAGACAGAACGCTGCAGTCGATGGTAATGTTCGTTATACTGTTAATTTCACCGCTTCGCGATTTGGTTTTGTCAACGCGAAACCGTCTTTTGCCACGAGCCATTGGATATGATATTTGAATGAAAAGATGTCGTTATTTCTCGTCACCTTTATGATAAATTTCTGGTAAAGCTGCGATTTCCAAATCGGAATAAATTAATCGGTCAATCAATCTATCAGTCATTATTCCTTGATGAAAAGTGGATTATGAGAGCAAGCGACTTTCTCAATAATCCCTTTTTCATGATGACGAGTTTCATTGACTTTTCTGAACGTCATCAGAAAATTTAGTCACCTACACTCTGGTATTTCTACGTACTTTTGATCTCGGACTGTCCGAGGGGCTGGGTAGCCTATTTGATCTTTCAAATGGACTACGTGGCGAAGACGGCATCTGTGAATCTGTGAAAGCAAGAAAAAAAGCGAATTCAAAGGATACAGCATGGAAGATGGAAGTGGGATCTTATTCTTACATGAATAAATAGTTTCATACTAGTCTAGGCATTGCCACAATTTTTATTATCATACTATAATTCATATACTACGGAAGTCTTAGGCTAAAAATCCCAGTAGCAAATGGTCTAACCAAAATGTCGACTACTCCCCCTATCACAAATATCAGGTCAGGTCGGGTCAGGTCAGGTCAGGTCGGGTCAGGTCAGGTCAGGTCAGGTCGGGTCATGTCGGGTCAGGTCACTTCCGAAGTGATGGGCCATGTTGGGAGCTGTCACAATAAAAACAAAACATACTACACAAATCAAAGTGGCGAAGAGTGAACAAACTCACCGTACGCTGCGCCATGAAAGTCTCTTGAACCTTGGATCCCTTGGGATGGTATAATCGGCTGGAGAGGCTTCATAGGCTCGAGAGAGCCAAGATGCATCCTTGGTGAACTCTTTTTAAGGCCTTGTTGCTGCTTTTCTTTAGGCAATGATAGCTTACTCTTCGAATTATCCCTTTTATCTTTTCGCTTTCCTGATTTTTGTCGACTATCCTCGTTTCTCTTCAGAAGGGAATCGGAGTCATCGAGATTTGGGAAAGGCTTTGCCTTGGCAAAAGGATCCCTGAATTCCAGTTGATTGGTTGGCCGATCTTCGAACGTAGGGATCTGTTAAAGATAAATGCAAATTCATGCTTCTTACATGACCCTAAGCAACAACGGCTGCGAAATCTAAGGGAGATTATTCACTGCAAAGTAAAGGACTCATTTAACGGTCAATTTTCTTCAGTCCTATCCTGGCAAGTAGACTGCCTCTCTGTCGTGTAATTTCCGGGCCAAAAGGGGACCATGATGAAGTGTCCTTTCCGTTGCACCAGCCTGGAGAAGAAGCTGGATGCAAGCGTTGCCCAAGCTGCAGGAACCACTCTTGGCTAACACTGGTGGGTTCCAAGGAGAGACGGTCAATACGTAAGCACTAGCGGTGGCTGCAGGGGATGACCGTTGGCTGTCTGCGAGCTCTTCCGCCCGACAAGTTGCAAAGAACACCAGCAAAAATGGTATCAAAATATGACATAGCTTACTATGAAGCAGGTGATTAACGTAATAAGCCGGTGATAATGGGGTAAGTTCGTGGAATATTACCTTGGAGTCCAACTTGGAGATTCTCTCTTTTCTAGACGGCACTGCTGCTTCTTCATCGTCACTGTCACTTCGCAGGCTAGCAACACTCATATTAATGCTGACACTTTGATTAGCATGGGCCGTGTTTGACTCTAGCAGGCCAGTGACACTTTCGACCCTCGGACTAAGGTCACGGTCATAGCCATCATCAGCTCTCAAAACATCGCCACTTGACTTTTGATGATCGTCTGAATTGTCTCCTGGAGCTTCTTCATTATCTTCATCTTCTTGAAATTCTAAATCGTTTATGTCATTTCCAAAAGCAACTTCAAAACCGTTGTCACCTTCGTGATGAGCCACCAAGACGATCTTTTGTCCTCCAACGCCAATCGACACGTCTTCGAAATCATACTCTTCTTCTTTAGAATCTTCCCCAATCTCAATCTCTTCAATCGGTGAATCGTTTGCTTCCGAATCAACTTCTTGCACACCTTTCTCAGCACCTTCTTTCTCAGCACCTTCTTTCTCAGTACCTTCTTTCTCAGCACCTTCTTTCTCAGCATCTGGCCTCTGAGCATCCGTCGTCTCAATTTCTGCTTCATTTTCACCCTCTTCTACAACATCATTCACAACTCGATCTGCTTTCTGCAGTTTGTGTGACTTTTCTTTCCCCTCCTTTTCTTCCTTTATTTCATTATTCTCTCCATTTCTACTTCCGTCTCTACTTTCAATGGTCGCAGCCGGCTTAAGTTCATCAACTTCTTTCAACGTTGTCTTACTATTGCTTCCTCCGCTCATATGACTTCTATTCACATTAGCAATGTCAAACTCTGCATCTTCATCGATATCTCCCTCTATTTCAAATCCAACTGCACCCTGGCAATCCATCTTAACAGATCCTTCCTCAGCATCTGGATCTCTAAAACAACAACAAATCACCAGTTTTCATTATAACGTGGACAGTCACCAGCCTTTACGATTAAGAACCATTTACGACACACTGCATCAGATACACATTGTCTGGCTTCAAATTCTGAGAAATGCAAACATAATTTCCTGTTAAAATAGGGTACGATTGTCCGATGATTAAATTCTGATTGTACTGACGACGATGTTGATGATTAGATGATTATTTCATCAGTGTAGAAAAATAATCTGACTATAGTGATAGTGATCATGGTGGTTGTGGTATGGAGATAGTGGTGATGATGATAATTATGATGATGATTATGATTCCAATGATGGTGATAATGATGAAGATGAAGATGATGATGATGATGATGATGATGATGATAATGATGATGATGGTGATCATGATGATGATAATTATGATGATGATTATGATTCCAATGATGGTGATAATGATGAAGATGATGATGATGATGATGATGATGATGATGGTGATAATGATGATGATAATGAGGATATTCGCTTCTACGATGCTGAACCTCTGAGTGGTGGAGAGCGGGAAGTTCTTGTCACAAGGATGGCAAATGCAGCATCACCTCTACTTACTGGAAAGGGCAAAGAGGACCTCGCGGACCAATGTCCCGGAAGCAGGAGGAGAAGAGAGTGAGGTGGCTGCCGCACCACCTACCTCTGTAAACAACTAACAGGCAAACCAACCTAGAGGAATGGTTTACGTAGAATTATGGCGGGTATTCGGGCGAAGCTGGAAACAATCCACCCGAACGCAGGACCAAGAGAGGGGAAAAGAGGAAGCTTAGAAGACAGGAAAAGAAAGAGAAGACAGAAGAAAGAAGATAAGTGGGTCAGGAAAACAGAGAACAGAAGAACAGAAAGATGCAACAGATATGCGGAAGGGAAAAGGAAGTACAGAAGATCGAGGAAATGGAAAGCCATGGCGAGGAATAACGAGAAGAGCAACATGGCAGAGCAGAGGAAGAAGAGGAAGGAAGAAACCTGGATAGGGACCTGGAATGTCCAGAAAGCGGCGATGAGAACGGATGGGGGTGGAAGTTGCCATCGGAGTCTCTCCATGGCCAACATGACAAGGCACCAGAGAGCATGTGCCCCCTAACTCACCAACCCCAACCCTGGAGGCAAGCCGACAGGTGAGAAAAATGCGAAACAGGACAGGACAGAACAGGACAGGACAGGATGATGATAATGATGATGATAGCGATGATTATGATGATAATGATGATTATGATGATAGTGATGATAATGATAGTGATGATGATGACTATAGCAATGATTATGATGATAATGATGATAATGATGCTAATGATAGTGATGATGATAATGATAGCAATGATTATGATGATAATGATGATAATGATAGCGATGATGATGATGACAGCAATGGTGATAATGATGGTGATGATGATGATGATGATAGCAATGGTGATAATGATGGTGATGATGATGATGATGATTGCGATGACAATGATGGTGGTAACCGTAGCAACAATAATCATTGATGACATTATGCTACCTCCTTTCCTTTGCTTCTTCATCTTCTTCATAAACCTTTTCTACACCATTATATTCAAAAGAGTTGCACTTTTCAGTCTCTACATTCTGTGCTTCATTTGGTGAATTCTGATCTTCTACATTGCCCTCGTTAACTGTTCCACCAAGGTTTGCTTGCATGCTTGCTAGTCTTTCTCGGTACCGTTGATACGAGGTAAAAACAAGATGGCAATAATTGAGTTTACGTGATGTGATAAGGTCTATAGGCGCAACCCCTTGGCTATCAAATCTATCCGGAGCAGCTAGAATTAAAGAAATACAAAGATGAACTTGAATGATGATAATGATGATAATGATGATAAGCATAATAAATATAAGCCACATAATATGACAAAATAAAAACAACATGATAATAGCATTTTTTAAACCATTCATCAACTAAATATTTAACATACAAAAACACACCTCTCTTATAGCAGGCAGTGTGTAATTGGCTGTTTCTACTTAACACTAATGACAATACAACGAAGCGAAATGAAATACAATGTATAATTAAGAGAATAAATTTTCAAAGGTCCATCAAAGTTATGCGATTTTTTAAGTTGCATGTAGTGTCGAGGTCGTTCAGCATAGAAATCAAAGAATCACAGGACTTGTCGAATGCTCCAAGAGCACTCGTCGAAAGATTAATGGATTATGATAATGATGATAATAATAATAATAATAATAATGACAACAGTAATCATATGATGACAGCTAATAAAACGATATGGAGGAATTCAGGAACACGATTTCAGGATTTCTTTCAGGGGGCATAGATAGTAACTAATAAAAATATTCGACTATAACTATAATTTTATTTCGTTGCAGATCTTGCCACTAGCAAATATTGATAGTTATCTTTAATGACGACAGCTACGATTGCTTTTTAAGTGAAATAATGATAATAATAAAAATATTAATTAGCAACTTACGTATCACATAATAATAATAATAATAATTATAATAATCAATCGTCATCTATAAAGGACTATGTTTTTTTCTTTTTTATTTTATTCTACCTAGATGTCAAAGTTAAGCATTTGGACACTTAGAAGCTGTTTGCTTATCGAGCAGTTCCTGGCTCTTCCTCTCGATGTGACCACACTTCGTGATTCTACGCCTGGAGTTACAGAGAGCTAGTGACTCTCCTCGCTTTAAATGAAAGTTTAGCTGAGGGGATTCGAACCATTGACCATCAGATCCGTGCGCTAGAATCTTACCACTGAGCTAAACTAACACGTAGGATTACTTAGTCAACTATAAAAGTGCTGTTGTCAATAAGAACCCTGTTGTAAACATAGAAGAACTACGAAGAAAACTTGAATCAGTGGCCAATAAAGTTCTTTGGATTTCGAAATAATCCTCCAGCTTTATATTCTCTTGAATGATGAATTTGGTCTCTTAACTTAGCTTTCAAAATTAGAACAGATTCCAAGGAACGTATTAACGTTCTAAAAACTCCAATAAAAACATGATGTTAGGTTCTTCATTCACAGTACCTCCTTTGTTTAACAGAAGTTCGACAACTTCTCCATGTCCGCCAAGCAAAGCAAGATGCAATGCCGTTCGTCCGAAATTGTCCATGTCCTCTAGAGCCTCCTCCCCACAAATGCTTAGAACTTCTTCACATGCAGAAACGCAGCCTAAATGGAAAAGACCAAGCTTTACAAAGGGAAATTACTTCATCTCAAGTTTTAATGTGGATATTCTAGGTTCTGACGAAGTCGATTAAATATTGCAAGAGTACGGAATAAAATTAGCAGACTGAAATGCACATCATGGGGTGGTTCTATTCTTTGAAGGATGACCAAAAATGACTTACACATTTGAAAATGTGTCATGCAAGACCTCCACTACTGGGAGCCAACGAAAATTCTTGAAGAATCCTGCACGGGAAGAACCCACCTGGTAGAAACCAACGGAGGTGAACCGATAGGGTACAAGAAAATATCAAAAAGCTAGGAACATGAACTTTGAGGATGCCCTGGACAGGTGGAGGCTCACCAAGACAGCGGACCCAACACCTGGGGGGAAAATGCAAGGATAACGAAGACAAGGACTTGAGACTATGTTACCGTGCTCTGCAGCAAAAAGAAATATTGTTTTGCCTTCATCATCACACAGCTGTGCAGTCTCAGCATTCAAGAGGTACTACGTAAAAGAATAAAATATATTGGCAAAAGAAATCAATAAATGAACAATGGAATTAATGAATGAATAATAAGAATATTGGATACATTTACTTACTGGATATCTACCAATGACCACTTGGCTTACAAAATACAGGACTTATCCTTCACGTCTTCATATTCTAACTTTCACGCTGAAATGTGCAACGCCTTCGTTTTCAAGTCAACTGTGGCTAAAGCTATTTGCTTCGTCACGACGAAAGCTACTGGTTAATCAAATAAAGACATAATAATTTCTCTTTAAAAGTTATTATTCATGAAAATAGTTACGACACAAATGCAAACCTCGCTATAATTAGGCAGTTTACAAATGGCTTGCCTGAGTAAATAAATATGTGTATAAAAGTGAAATTAAAATAAAATCTATATTAAAAGCTGATAAGAAAAAGAAATAAATGTTTACATAAATGTATCATATAAAATCTAACGAACAATAATAATAATAGTAATAATAAAGTAATTGGATATAATTCGGCAAGGGGTTGTATTTAATAGAAAATTAGCAACTTATACATCAAATGATAATAATTATAACAATGAAAACAATACTATCAATAGTAAAAATTTTGCGCAACTCCAGCAATAAAGTTTTCTTTTCTTTTTTCTCTTTTTCCTTTCTTTATATGATACTACCTAGATATCAAAGGTAGAAATTTGGACAATGAAAAGCTTTTTGCTTATCGAGCAGTGTCCAGGTCCTTCCTCTCGATATGACCACACCTCGTGATTCCTACGCCTGGAATTACAGAGAGCTGGCGAATCGCCTCACTCTAAGTGAAAATTTAGCTGAGGTGGGACTGGAACCACTGACCATAGGATCAATGCGCAAGAATCTTACCACTGAGATGTCCTGACATGTAAAACAAAGTGCTTTGTGAGAAAGAGAAAATGTAACAAAAATGGAAAGATATTTGTGCAAATTTCTGGAAGTGGGTCGTTGAATAAAATCTTGACGGATATTTTTCTATTCGATTCGATGACCGCGTTTATAATTACGAAGACAATAATTAGCATAACATGCCTTCATGCAGCTGACATTAGATGTCTTCGTAACAGCCCAATGCAATATGGTTCTTCCCACATTATCAACTGAGTGATATCTTGCCTCTGGTGGCTGATTAGCTTTCTCCTCAATTGCTAACAGCAACTGGAGATTTTCGAGTTGATCGAAATGACATGCCCACATGGCAGGAGTCAGTCCTTCATTGTCTTGGATGTTTGGATCAGCACCGTTGACAATTAGCATCTGAAGATAAAAATAAAAAATTAAAAGCTATGCAAGATAAATCAATGACGACAATTTTTGCTTCATTGTTGCATATGTCTGCCTAGTAATAGCGTACGATGGAAAAATGGGACAGAATTAAATAAGGAAAAATATCCTTGATCTATAGAAAATCGCTCATTTTGATTAATAATACACGAATTTGTATACAGGAATAACCTATAGACATGTCAAGCATGCTGTTATCATTAGGGTCCTGTAATTCATATTATCATTGATACTGCAAGCCAAGAAACCGTTAAGGATGTTTGTTTCTGAGCGTAGCAAAGACGTAAGGCAGGGCTGCAACATTTTCATTGAGGATTGGACTATCATAAAGTGGCGTAACGTTGCCTTTCTTCCAGAAAGTGTTTTTGTTATGGACCATGCAGGGTTCGAATCCACAACCCGTGCGTCATGAGCTCACAAGCACTTAATAAGCCAGTACTATGGCATCGCTTGTGTAGTCGGAGAATATCTTTACGCAGGAAAGCTCAAAGAAAGCGGTTAGTTCTGCTGGGTTCGTATTGGAAAGAGACTTGATATTGGCTATGAATACATTTCAAACCACGTGACATTATTTAATTTCCATCTCCTTGTTATCTGAAGCAGAATGCTATGTATATTTCTTCAGATGGCTTCTTTCAAAGCAATTCATCCATATCATAGCAAAAAGAAGCTCCGCGTTTAACAGAATTTGAAGCATTCAAAAGAGAAATCAGTGACACAGAAGAGAGAGGCTACGCGAAATTCACTTAGTCAAGTGCGGCTGTTTGGCATAAATAATAAATGAGAAAAGTGGTCTCTGCATAGAACAAAACTTCAATTTTGCCTTGCTTGACGTGACTCGGACCAAAATTCACACGCTCAATTCTTATCAGATGGTTTCAATTGAGTTGTGCAATCCCAACCTGCACCTGTCAAAATACCTTTCCTTACCATAGTCAACAATACGGGGGCAAAATAATGCCCCCTCGCTCCTTTAAATCCTAGTTCAAAAGGTCCCATGGGTGATGATTGCTTGGGATTTCACCAAAGATTAGCCAAGCAGATCGCAGAAAAATCAAAGAACAAATTCAATGAATTCATGACCAACATTAAAACAACAATTTCTTCTCGTATGACAAGGTCTTCATTAATATATTTGAGAGTTAAAGGACAGTCATTTTATGGAAGGACCTATATCCCCTTTTACTCTTTCCTCTTTCCTCTTTATTCATTTGTACTTTCATTATTTTTTAGTGATTGTAAGTTTAATTTTATTGTGATTTGAATTTGAGAATAGAAATTAAAGCAAAATAGGTGGTCGCAGCAAAGCGGGTAGCAAAGCAAGGCTTGTGAACAGAGGTTAAGATGGTTATGCTGTCCTGAAATCAACTGACTCCAATATGCTTAATCTACACAACTTAAGAGTGGTAAGAATGAACAATAAAAAGTAAGACCTTCTTTTAAATGCTGCAAATGATTACCAAATCAATAAATCTAAAACTGTGTGATAGAATGTAATTTTTAAGCGTAAAATTTATCCCATCATTCATCCTGATACCATTCCTACATTTCTTCTTACAATTTACAAATTTGTCATAAATTTCATCAAGTAATAATAATAATAATAAAATTGCATTTTCTAACAGGATGAAAACTTCAACAATTAAAAAATTGCCGTTATTAATATTTGTCCTGTAAAAAGGTGCTTAAAAAGAAAACATAAATAACTTACAATTGTACGTCTAAAAAACAGTTTTATATTATTAACATTAAGTATGTTTTTTATGATGCACCTTATAGTACCTTTGCACGAGTCATACCCTTTTTATAATGCCTTAACTACTCAAATCAATACCTAATGAATCAAATTCTTTAATGAAACTTGAACAAACTGCAAACTTAAAAGCCATGAATATTTAATAATTAACCGATCTTTAAATCTGGGGATAAGACAAAGCTTTGTAAAGCTAATATGGTTTTGCAAATTTTATAAAACACGAAACCTTTCAAAATAACCAAAGTCAGCCAGGTGGGGTCAAAGTATTAAATCTGCTATAAAATCCTTTTGCAACTATTTAGATAATAAGAATGATTCAGTTCATAATTTGATTTTTCTATTTAAGAAATTATATCAATGCTACTTCCTACCTATTCATAGTTAATTTTGCTGCCATAAAATTGCATTACTTATTGGTTAAAAGAAAACTTACATCAAGACTCTAAAAAATATTAAAGAGTTTCAAACACAGACAATCGTATCAAGCTTAGAAATTTTTAAGAAAGAACTAACCAATAATCAGCTGCAGGATTCATGACAGAATAAAAAGAGCTGAAATTACAATATCCCATCTAAATCCGTAAAGCTGTTTTCTAATTTCATCAAAGCCCAGTGCAACAAAGTGCATCATAAATACCCATACCAAATCTTAGTTAAGTACTTGGCACAAGTCTTGTGCAGTACCTTGTTGCAGTGGCAAAATTCTGAGCCAAGATACTGAGAGGTAAGGGACTTTGGCTTAAATCAGTCTCCTTCCTTTCATTAACTTTCTGCCAGCTTTAGATCAGCTACCCATTTACTGTTGCAACTTTCAAAATGGTAAGAATTTGCTCTGCTTATGATTTGATGATGATGATGATTTGCTTACCTGTAAATTATCCTGAGAGCAGTTTGCAGCTGCAAAATGAAGTGGGGTTCTTCCTTCTGAATCCTGAGAATCAAGTTCAACCTAACAAATCGATAAAAATACCAAGGCTTTTTGTGAAATACCAATGATGTGAGAGTAAAATAAGCTGAAAATAAACCAGCTTGATTACAATCTAAGAATCAGGGAAACGCTGGTTCATTGAAATTCTGAGAAGTTTAGGAGTTGAGCTTGGGGTCACACGGTAAGGATAGCTCCTTAATGCTCAAGTACTAAGATGCAAAAGAAAATAATAAACAAAGACAAACTGAAAAATGGATTAGCTTCTTAAGAAAAATTGCTCAGCAAAACAACTGAAAACGGTATACCTAGCAAATACTTTCATTCTCTAGCTTCTTAAACAAAAATTGAGATACAGAAACAGTGATTTAAACCGGGAATCTGCAAAAGTGTCAAACGTGCAATAAATTTGCAGCAACTCTTGAAGGCATGATTTCGGGAAGCTGCAGTGCAGTTAGCAGTTTAAGTAATGCATGAATGAAAATTATCTCAAAACAAGTGTCAGGGAGCGCTTTACTAAAGAGGCACCATCATGAGCTTCGAGGTAGGGTATACGTTGGAAAAATCCTTCCTTTGCAATATTTTGCCCCCAGCTTCAAGCCAGACACCCATTTGCTGCTGGTTGGACAGAAAGAAGGCAAAGAGAAAAATGCACAGAAATACTTCTCAAACCCTGAACCATCCACAGAGCATGTATGTGCTCAAAAATTATGCCAACTACCCCTTAAGGCTACAAACTTGTTCAAAGTTTAACATAATTTTCTTTGTCTAGAATCCTACTAGCGCTATAAATAGCACTGGGAAGGGAATATTCTACAGCTCAATCCCACTCCTTGCAGTGGACATCTATCTCTTCAATTCTCAAATAACACTATGATTTCCCTGAGGAATAGAAGGGAATCAAAACTTGAAGTTTTCAAAGAAAGAGGTGACTGGACAGAATTAATAAATAATGGGCTCTTACCTTTGATTCTATAATTTCAGCAACAAACTCTCTGTAGCCATAGCAACAGGCCATATGCAAGCATGTGAAGCCATCTGGAAAATCAGAGCAAGTCAAATCAACTTCAGTATTCTTCTTCTGATCATGAAGCTTCTAGCCAGTAAATATAGTGAAGATCTTCAAAGAAAACCTTACAGCTTACCATTACTTTGGTGCTGCAAATCTGCACCTTTGCCGACCAAAAACTTGAGACATTGCAGGTAATCTGTTGTGCCTCCATTTGTAGCATACATCGCAGTTGTGCGTCCAATGGCATCTAGCTCATTCACTATATCTTCATCTGAAAGCAAATGAAATTCATTTCTGTACTTGATTTGAGCTTTCATAAACAAAAGATAAGCGTTACCTATTCAGGAAGCCAATTTGCAATCAGCAGAGCAAAACATATGTAACCTAGTCCATGGCAATAAAAAAACATCAAACAAACTGATTTACGAGAGAATTCAGGCATTCTAATGTGGTTGCATTCGACATGGTGAATGTATATATAACAGTATAGCAAAAGTTAATAAGCTTTAGTTTACAAGTCTGGGTTTTATTTCATCAGTCATAGGCTAGAATTATGAATGGATACAATGAAAGATAAGATGATATAATATAACATATGTTTAGAAAATAGCCAACAAAGCCTGATGGTTAAAGATTGTTAAGGTAAAAAGCAGATTACCGAAAAAGGTAAGGTTGGGTATAAGTACAATAGTGATAACTCATCATGGTATCAAAAAATTCTCAACAAACTGAAACACAATTCAAAATATTAACAAACCCTTGGTGACCATTTTCTCCAGTTGGTCCAAATCACAGTCTTTTATAACATAGAAAATTTCAGGGACAAAATTAGTCTTGTCACCATGTCCAAAGCTGGCACTTAATTTGTCTACATCAAGGTTCAACCATCGCCAGTCAAACCTGTCTATTGGAGAAATATAAGGAGACATCGGGCTTGCAGCACCCGTGAGGGAAGTGCTAAGAGAGATACTGCTCTCAAGTGTATTGCCTCCATTAGTATGGGATCTAATTCTTGCTCTCTTGTAAAACTTGTGCATATGTAGCAAAGCTAGATTCAGGGAGTCTCGAAGTTCTGCAGAGATCTCACTACAAGGTAGCTTGCTCTGGAATTCTTTGATGAGATTTACAAGCCTTTGAAAATCTAGAAGAAAGAATAAGAACTGAAAAATGAATCAAGTGAATAACATTTTTTCATATCGCAGTGAGTACACTTTCAACCAGAGGTGCTTACAGCAAATTGGGTAACAGGCATAGTCTGGGGCCATGTGAGTAGATATCCACTATGCCATATCACTAAGCAGATATAATCAAACTAAAATTCAAATTAAAAAAATAACAAGTTGATACAATTGCAGCAGGGAAGATGTCTGGTCACCGGGTCTTGTGTAATCACTGAACCGTTGATTTTCCCACCCAACAGTACCTCACAGCTGCTAGTGCAAAACTGTAGCAAGGAAAGAAACTGGCCAACGCAGGATGGTACACATAGCACTGTGCTTGTTGATGGCTATTTAAGAATGAGGCTCAGTTTACTTTAACAATATTAACACTAGAAAAATTGATGACTTTCATTTACTTTGAAAGGTAGATCACAACCTTGGACCATTGGAAGGTAAAAAAATGAGATAATTTTAAATTTCAAAGGTTTATTTGATAGAAAAAAACCATATTTCAGGACAGATTTCTTAAGAAAGTTGATGGCATGAAACTCATGAATATAAGAATTCTGTCCATTCATAAGAAAAAAAGCAATACGAATAAAATCTTTATGAACTGTGAAGTATGACATTATGATGGGAGCTATGACTGAAGGTTTAAGAGCTAGAGGAAAGCATGAGGTAAGACTGGAAGATGACATCAGAGAAGGGAGTGGATCTAGGTTCCTAGGACGAGCTAAAACATCAGCAGGATCAGATCATCCAACGTTTGGTACTGGCACATGATGAAGATGATGATGATGATGATAATGGCAAGTTTATAAACATTTTTTGGCAATTACCTCTTTTTTTCAGCATAATTTCAGCCTTTTCAGTTCCTTCTACCTTGGCATGCCTGATGCTTTTGCAAATATTCTGAGCCAATCCTTGTCAAGAATATAAAATAATATTCTCACATTTCTATGTTTGGTGTATGAAAATACCCTAAAAAGATACATACCTTACCATGTATGTGTTTGTTAACAGCAATGGTTTTAGCAACTCAAACCAATAAAGAGGAAAACTCAAATCTTATAGAGTTCTTCCAACTCAGATATTAAATCGGGCAAAATTTGGCAACATTGTGGTTAAACTTAAGAGCTTCTAAAAGTATTCCATATTGAAATAAACTAACAACTACCAAAATGCAAAGGGGTTGCTCAAACTTGTTTGTACTTGACACTTAAAAGCTATTGAGAGAAAATGGCGGTTAGTTTGATCTAGATAACAAAGAAACACTGCTGGAGTTTCAATTGCCTATTCAGTAGGCTTGCACAATTGCATTGAGATTAATAGAGGCCAGTGACATGTGGCTTGCTTGAAACAGGGTCTGAAAACATCTAAATCTCACGAGACTTAAAAATCAAGGCAAAGCTTCTTTGAGATTAACTTATTTCGTGTTGAGCAACTCACGGTTTTAAACCTGGAATACTTTTGCTTTTCAATTCACTGCAATTTGAAAAGTTGTTGCAAACTGGGCCTACACTAACTGAGATGACAACGGTTATATCTTGAAGTGCACTTATAGGCCTGACGAGTGCTTGATAAACAGGGATTCAGGAATGCATCGATTTGCACTGATTGAAATATAACTAGCTGATGTAGATTGCAGCATGAAATTTTTCTTACTACCTGCATGTAAAGAAAACCTCAGAAAGAACGAAAGCGGATAGCCTGCTTATCATTGGCGCCAAATCGGAAACAAACCTGCGAGCAGCTTGAAAGATTGCTGAAAGATTGTTCTAATTAATTTGAAATCGTGAACTGAAGTGTGATAAGGATTATTTTCGCTGTTTACAACTCGGTTCCCGCCTATTCATTATTTATCAATCCATTCGAAATGTGTTATTGATTTGTTGATTCCACTTGTCTCGATTCTGTTGCCACGTAAGCCTCTTTCTCAGATAAAGAAGGCGGTACCCTATGATTGGGTACGGAACATTCAAACTTGATCCCCATTGTCCCAAACTAAGAGCGAATGTCGGGGGCCACCTTGCTAAACATGTGCCATCCTGAGTCACAATCCCTACTCCAAGGAACAGTAAACAAGCTGCAGTATATACAAAACAGAGCAGCCAAAATTGTGAACCCCAAAGCTAAGATAACGTCATGGGACAGTATTGAAAAAATACGGAACACAAGGGCTGCCATTGATGTGTTTAAATCATTGCATAACCTTCCACCCGAAGACTTGAATGGTTACTTCAAAAGATGTGAGCATTAAACAAACACAAGAGGCAATCGCTCCTATTTCTGGGTATCCTCTCTAACAGCATAAAATGGGTACCTGGCCTTCAACCGTGGATAACGCACGGCGAGGAATTGGCCGCCCTACCTCAAATGTCATGCCTCTGGAGGACACCTCTATAATAAGGTACACCTACAGACTGCATTAGTCTCGAGAATAGGGCTAAACTTTACTTAAAATTGAGAATTAGCGAAGATAGCGAACCACTGATGCAGAGACGTGAGCGACAGAAGAGACTGACCTTAAGCTGGTGGAGAAGACCGAAGTGAGGATGCTGAGGTGGATAAAGGGGCATTTCATTGAAAGATCGTGTAAGGAGCGAAAAGATAAGAGCAGAGCTAGGTGTCGCACAGATAAGAGACAAGGTAAAAGAAGCAAGATTACGATGGTTTGGGCGTGTAAAGAGAAGTGATAGTTACATCAAGACAGCTTATGAAATAAAAGTGATAGGGAAGAGAAGCCGTGGACGACAAAAAATAGGGTGGAGTGACTGTTTGTCAAAGGCCCTGAAAGAAAGGAAGCTGAAGGAAGATGCAAGAGACCGTGGGAGATGGAGGAAAAAGATCAAGATGCCGGACCAGCAAATTTCATGTAGCTGACCCCGACGGGAAAACAGAAAAAGGGTGAACCCCTGACCCTCACCTCAACATCAACAAATACCACGCTGCTAAAGTGCTGGCGATTTCAAAACGAAAAGTTGGAGGGGATCCGAATGTAACTGCCGCGTTAGTGGTGCTTCACTTATTACATTGTAAAAAGGGTGGAGTTGGCCTTATCAGCATTAGCTACTCTTTCCAGCCGTCCGTAAATAAATTGTATCATCACTATTATCAACATGACTACATCTTGCGAATCAGGAGATAAATGCGAGCGAGACGATCAACCACACTGAAGATAACAGTCTTATTTTGGGCAGTGATCTAATTCAGTTGAACCTAAATTCACTTTACGACTCTCCATCCCAGGATTACACAGATAACAAATCTCCTTACAAAGTGACAGCTAAGGGATGTGTAGCGATGCAACTGCAAGCGTCTATCGCTAACACCATCGACAAAACGCAAATGCTTGCAACATTGCAACTTGTCATTGCTTCTCCGCTGTCTCAGCGATCTACTTCATTTCTCCTCGCGATCTTCTTCGCATGGACATGAATACAAAAAGGCAAAAAGTTTTCTCCATATTGTCATTCAGATAAGTTTTACAATTCACAGAGTTAGTTTTATCACACAGTTAAGTATACATGCTTATTTACAAAAATGCTCCGTAAAGAACACGGTGATTGTGCCGGGCAGTCTATGGCCGAATCACAGTCCAGTGGTGGAAGACTCCCACGAACAGAAGAGACAAGGGACAACGTTGAGAGTTCATATGTGCTGATTGCAAAGTAAATATCGATTCAAAGGGAATCATCACTTTTCTAATGGATATAAAAAATCCTCTCTTGCACGTCGTCGAAAGGGTTCTATTGTTGATAAAATACTTCAACAATAGAAGGCATTATGCCATCATTGTGTGCTGAAATGGCGTCGGAATGGGGTAATCGGGGGAGCAGCAAACCCCTGTGAGATTCCACAAACGAGGATTTGAAACATTCTTATGAACATAGGAGTAACTAATTATTAATAGAATATACGATTAACAATAGATCTTTGTGACAAAATGTAACAAAAATCGACATCCGACCACGCAAGCAACACTGGGAAAGCCATCCCAACATGTCGATGATGTTCAAAACGTGCACCTAGTCGGTTAGATCTCACTACGGAAAATGGTTTGTGGATTCAAGCAAGTATTCTATTCGCATGGAATAAGATCAGTGTGGGAGAGTGAGTGGGGTTAAACCAAAGAAGGAATTATCATAATACTTCTCAACGTTTGCTTGTCGGTGCAAAACCCAATATAAAAAAACGTCCTAAAACCACAGTACTTCATTGCAGTGCAGTATCAATGACAGGGAAAACACTTAACAGTTACAAGAAGACGGTTACGAAGAAGAAGATCTTGTTAGAGAAGAACCTGGAGCAGAGATAGTAAGAATGGTGAGAGCAATAAAAAGAACGAATCAAAAGATGATTTAAGCCTATTCAATAGCACTTAATTCGAATCGATATCAAACCATGAAGTCGTGTTTGGTAAATTTACTCTATTTCAACTGCTTGACAGAAGGGGAAATCAGCAGTTAAAATAGACATAACTAGAACCATTAGGTCATACTACATTACAAGAAATCACCTAAAATTTCAAGATTTCCTTAAATGATTATTTACAGCTAGTGCCAGGATGCTAGAGTTAGGGCAGTCTTCATGTCTTTCCCTTCCCCTTGGATTTGTTGCCTTGGTTGCGAGGAGGAGTCACAGGGCGTCCAGATGACAGCCCACCATAAGTGAACTTTTTCTTGTCAGCCGGTTTTAGAATCTGCGGAGAATTCAATTGATTGTGATTCAAAATAATAAAGAATACTGATAACTTGGTAAAATTCAGTCGAATAAAAAAATTGGACGACACAGGTGATGGAAGTATGATAGCTTGATAGAGGAGAGAAAGATGATCCATGGTTCTTTCATTCAAAATTTTGAAGCATTGGTTGATAGGAACAACCCCTAAACAGTGCAGCAATACTGGAAATGGGGTTGCGAAATACCAGTATAAGAATCTCTTGAGGCAATTGGGATCCATCATTCGAGGTGACTTCGCCCTTTTCAGTGAAGCACGTAATGGGCATCACACTGAAGAGGCAATAAATCAACTGACTAGCACAAAGGCACTGACCTGAAAAGAGCACATTAAAGTTTCGTCCACGCTCATCATTGAGCCAGCATTGTCAAACTCGCCGCAGTAATTTGGGGCTGAGAAGAGTGTTACCAACTGTCTTTTGGCGAAAAATTCGTACCCATCTTCAACGACCTAGAAACAAACATATTTCAATACTCTTAAAAACCCAAAGAGGCTTTAACTCTCCACAAATGTTTCAAGATAGAGTGCGCTATTGATCTTCCTAAAACTCAAGGAACTGGAAACGCAAGGCTAGGGTGAATCCATGGTTACGAACGTGGATACCTTCTATCTGGTCATTCAACAGTCAATGGGTTGCTGCTGTCGGTACGGTGGCGAGCCGGATGGTGGACCGACACAACATGTCTCCATTGTATTTGTTCACTGGCGGCACGTTTAAACTCGAGGATACGGATGATATTTGTGCAGCCTTATTATTTGCGCTAGCAAGCTCAGTATAGCACTCCTTTCAAATACCCGGTATAATGCTATACACTGACGTCGCTTTTAACACTTCGCAGGCGCCTCATAAAACGCGAACGTGCATGTGGTATAAAGTGGGGGGGGGGGCGTAAATGAAGAGAGGAAAGAGACCGACCACTATGTATGTCATAATATGAACTTAACACTAATTGTAATTTGAATTAACATTTACATTGAATTGATTCTTATCCAAATCTGTTTACGTGACTGTATAGTTAGGCGTAATGTTTGTTATGAGTAATGTTGTATCAATGGGGTAACTACGTAATGTTTGTTATGAGTAACGTTGTATCAATGGTTTAACTACGTAATGTTTGTTAAATACACTTGCCGTCCTTCCGTATTGTTGTCCTGTTGTGTCGTCCATTAGTAATTAAGCTCTTCTTTATGTAAGGTGCAATCTTGTTTAGAGTTAGTTGGGTTTAGAGAAGCAATCGGAGAAACCGGTATCCATCTCTTACTCGTCTCTCTGCCGAACCCTTAACGGATTTTATTACATGTACAAAAAGAAGCCATGGTACACGATAATGCCTCTAAAGAAAGTTCCAACAGAACACCCGCTTCGAGTATGACTTAACATTACTAACATAAGGTGAGGTCAGTTAGGACGAGTTGGGCATGACATTGATCGACATGCCTAGCTCTTCAGCCCCCTTCATACGACACGAAAGCAAACATGATGAATTGACAGAATGAAATAATAAATACCTGATGGGCTCTGCAAATCAAATCGAAATCGTGTTTATGAAGGAATTTGCCGACAATGTCTTGACCAAAAGTGTACGAAACGCCTCTGTCGTTTTCACCCCATCCAATAACCTCCTTATCTGGATCTGACCACAGCAAGTCACACAACAGGCCTGTAGAGAGAATTCAAAATACTTGCGATCAGTCCTGTAATCAACCGGAGAGAACAACAATAACACGGCCCAACCGACATGGGAATGACCGTGAATGACTTGGAACTTACTCAAGATTGCAAATAACGGGTACAGAAAGAAGAAGACATCACAAGAATGTTCAAAGGGGGGGGGGGGTAATCGGCCTAGTCGTTAGAGCACATGCCTATTTTGCTGAAGTTTACGGGTTCCATTCATGAAAGCGCTTGATGATGACTCATGACACACAGCAGTGCACGGGAGGACTTACGCAAATCTTGGGGCAAAACTATGCGAGAACGGAACTGGTCACCCAACAGTTCAATGACATGCATCAGGATGGTAACGCTCTGACAAGGTGCTCTCGAAAGATTGACGGAACTCAACCATACTTCAGCATGGTCTCCCATAATATACGACGACCGAACATGTGAAGTTGCAAGGGTCTTCATAAGACCATCTTTCCATTGGTACAAGATCGTTATAATTCCTATTAGCTTCACGATGTGAGTGAAGCAATCACGTACGAAATACACTTACTAACTTACTTACTTAGCCGGGGGGGGGCTATGGGTCAGCCCACCCCCCTCTTTTAGAAAAAGGCAAGATTTACTAGAAGTCTTCCACCTGCTTCTATCTGGGAAAGAAAGGTGAGAATATCGACTTCGTGGACCCTGCACACGACATATGCTTATTATCGAAACACAATTAGCCACAGTCTAGAGTCTCATACAAGGAGAAAAAACAGAAATAACTTCCCACCCTCATTATGCTAGCAATATCAAGGCAATTATCGTTACAGCCACCACATCAACGCCTCGTTTGATAGGTAAACACAATCTTCCCCAGAAGAATAGTTGAGAACGACAGAGGTATTTTAATTGTCCTTGAGGGACAATACGGTACCTGCGCTGAATTACACCTCAATTCCATCAAACTACAATCAACCCGCTTCACCACGCGCAATTTGGAAGCTAAGAAAATGAGGAGCTGGTTTAATTGCCCACGGCGAAAGTAATTCAAAGATGGTAATTGATGTTATCAAAAACAATTAATTGGAAAACCGATCCAACAACTTTCCTTCGTAGACATGTAATATTGCTTGAACATTTGCGAGAATAACACTGCGATCAACCCGCACATTTAAAGATAAACTGACTTGTGATACATTCCATGGGAGAAACTCTGTGTACACTACCTTGGTCTGGTACATCAGTTGGCCTCATTATCCTTCTGATCTGCTCCATTGTCTGAAGATCTGGCGAAAGGCCTGAAAAATAGAAAAGCAATAGAAGGCTTTATAAATTTCAAACAGACAGTTGTACATCTAATGCATGTTGCAGTTACAGACATACTTCAAAAGCTCAACACTTTTTAAGTTTACAGGGTGTAGGGTATTACTCAAGTTTCTGGGCGCTGTGTTTTTTACTGAAGGGACAGGAGAGGAAGAGCATTGCAAGTAAACCTGATGGATTGATTAATAGCGAGGGAGGTCGTGATGGAGCAGAATTTGTTTATCTTTTCATTATCGATCGCTTAACCTGTTGTATTGACCACTTCGACTGATTCATTCTGTTGATCTGTTGCAAAGGTTGTCAACTGGTGTTGATACCTTACACAGGGAATTTCCCTATTCAGTAAAGAAGAGACCTCGCCTTTCCAAAAAGCATCAAACCCTTCTCTCGCCGTTATTGGTGAATGGGATAGCGTCCATCATCGTTCCTCTAGTCCAGGGGTGGCCAACCTGTCAGAGACGAAGAGCCACAATTTTCCACGTGCTGCTGCAAAGAGCCACATGAGACACGTGGGCACACGTGCACAAAAATCATCTGTATATTTTTGATGATGGTATATATTAGCCTTGTTTGTAATTATTTCGTAAAGCGAGTGGAAGGCCAATGGCAAACTAGCATTCACTGAAGAGTCACCGCAGAATAACTTGTGATGGGGATGTTCAGTACTTTGTGGAAATTCCTGGTCATTATTGCATCATGAAAATTGAGGAGCGATTGTTGTTTGAATTTGTTTTGAAAAATTATACTTTAAGAGCCGCAGGTCGGCTACCCCTGCTCTAGTCTTTGGGCAACATACCTGCGCAATCTCAGTGAATGATTCAGCGGTAGCACTCTTCGTTCAAATACAAGCTCAGCACAATTTCTTACTTTCGGCGGCTACAATTAGCTTGCAATCTCGAATAACAGATAAGTTCCAACGACTAGGGATGAAAAAATTGAAGTAAAAATATTTATTCTAACAAGAATGACACTTACCACCATGGCAGCAGAAAATTTTCTCATCTAGGATAGCAGCAATTGGTAGGCAATTAAAACAATCTGTGAATGTCTTCCAAAGTTTTATGTTGTACCTTCGTTTGCCTGGAGAAAGAGAATGAAGGCTTGGCATGACAGCTACTTCTACAATGATTGTGCAAACGTTTTGACTAGAGCTGTTAACGAGACAGCAAATCACCTAAGCATCATACTACGATGAGATCAACTATCGCATATCGATTCTTTTGTTATGTTATGCTGGGGAACAGCCCAAAGTTTATACAACGGTTACTGATTTTAGATTTGAAAGAAGATAAGCTGTCTGATTTGAAAAATTTCCTCGGAGCAATGTCCGTGAAGGCATCTGTAAAAGCTGGAAAGATCTGTGACAAAACGATGACGAGCAAGACGTTGGAGGGACTTGATGAGGTTGCAATTGTTGACAAGACAGATGGATTTCGACTGGATGGCAGCGTGGATTTCGGAGTACCACCCCCAGATGTGGTAGCAGTACTCTATAGAGGAACGGATTTGGGATTTTTACATAGTCAGTTCACTACCACTTCCGAGAGCAGGTGGAAAGAGGGGGTTATGTTCAATTAGGTTGGCTTAACCCCACTTCTCAATAGCTGTCAAATCATTGGCGAGAAGGGAGGCTGGGGTGCTTCTATGGCCTGGGATACTGGCGTAGGCATGGCCGTGTGGGTTGAATGTAAAAGAAGAACTTAGGGGAAGGCCTCACCAGCAAAAGATTGGATGCTAGAAGACGTGCAGGAAAGCAGATAATTTATCAAGAGAATGAAGAGTACAGAAGAGTAATTCTTTATAATTCTTAATTCGATGGCGAGAAGAGAGGCTGAGGTTTTAAGAATTAAGAACGAAATTACTAAAAAAAATCTGCCAATATTACGTCCGCATCAATTGTCCTAATATTACGTGTGTATTAATGGTGTTAATATTACGTATGTGAATATTAATCTACATAGTGTGGCGATTGCATCACATTTTCCAACACCACCTTTGTATCCAATACAAAGTAAAACGGAATTCTTTCATCCGCCAAGGGCTCGTGAATTAGTAGTGCTAACCCATCATGGGGCCTCCTCCTGAGTGCACGGTTTTTCAGCAGTCGATTCCCTTGGGCCACAACCCGCAGAGTTATTTGTCGTTGTTATAGCATTCCATGAAGGATCCTCAAGAACAGACCTCTGCAGATAAGGTCAATTCCATGGATGGGCCCAACAAACGCGCGTCTAATGCCCGTGCGGGCAGCCAGCGACCACATCTTAAACTTCACGCAAAAAGTGGTAGGCTCAGCTTTGCGCTAGTCGATCGAACCGATCCAAACTAGTAAATGCGGTCAACAGAGCAGTACACATATCAAAATAATCTAGATGGTGAAGCAGAAGACTTACATTCATCATAAAACCCATAAATTCTATTGATGCTAGCACACTCATGATTCCCTCTGAGGAGGAAAAAATTCTCAGGATACTTGATCTTGTACGCTAATAACAGACATATAGTTTCCAAAGACTGTTTCCCTCTGTCGACATAATCTCCAAGGAACAGGTAATTTGCTTCTGGTGGAAATCCGCCATATTCAAAGAGCCTCAGAAGGTCATAGTACTGTCCGTGTATATCACCTAGGAGGGAAAGAGCTTGCATTAAAAATTCAACACAGTGGATAAGGACAGGTTGCAAATATTTTGGTCTTCAAAGCTATGGGTGGATTTCATGGCAAATCAAACCAGAAGCAAATGAAGATATGGACAACACTCTTTCAGTCTGACACTGCCCTTCTTTTATGGAGCAAATCAACCATCTGCAGCATAGTTGATTCCTAACTCCACAGAAACAAGTGGTACAACTCCAAGCTGTTTCTAGGGCAGTGGAATGTACAAGTTTTCTCATTACCTAGCTCACTTTGAAGCCACAAACCCGTTTTGAGTCTGCAAGCCTAACCAAAACCAGTAGTCATATACTATGCTAATCCATCTAATACACTTCATGATTTGTTAGGACGTTTAAGAAAATAAGATTTTCAACTTTTTCACATTTAAAAGCCCTGTACATTTACTAAAAGGGATTTAGGTTAAATCACAAACACAATTATTGCACTATACCAATCAACATAATAAAAAACCCCCAACAATGACACACAACTGTAAACAAATCATCTAGGCGTGCTCTGATCTGCTTTGTGCAGCTAAAATCCTCCCAAATCCATCCAAATTTTGCATGCCGGTCCAAAGCATCTACTGGTAGGGCAACCATTCCTACGGTGTGCATTGAAAAGGCATGTGTTGATTGTCTTAGTATCGCCCAATGCAAATTCCAGTGCACCTGCTTGTATCTTTCAATGTCAATAGCTCAAGCAGGGAACTAAAATATAATCACCGCAATGCCATGCTCCACAATGAAATGAATGAATTATTCAGTGGGTAGCATAGCAACATGAAATCAATGGAACTGACAGAAATCTGACTAACCAGTTGTCACAGTTGAATAATGCAAAGCAAATGAAACTAGATTTTGAGGAAGAGGCCTTGCTAAGGAAATGATACAGATCAAAGCAAGGCAATAATCAACAATGTATGAACACAGCTTAAAAGACAGCCTTTTGTCATCCATAACCCAATACCTGTCTATAATTGGCTATGTGGTCAATTTCTATAAAAAAATCATCAATCTTTCATGATTTTTCCATATGTTTGGGATTTAAGACTCAATGACACTGTCAAGCCACTTCCAATGATAAGAGAATATCTCGGAAAAAAATCCACTGAAAGATCAAACCACTGGGAAACTTGATGAAACAGAAGTTAAAACTGTTGATGCACACATGATTCAATGATTCAATTTGAGCATCTTCTGTGACAGCAGCAGGCCTGCAACCCTCAACCAACTCCCAAATGCTCAATATCAAAGATGAAACTCTACAAAAATTCATAATCACTCATCTTCACTTATACCACTAACTGAACCAAAACTGCTGTTGAAACATGACTAAAATCAAAATATTGTTCCCAAGCACCTTTCAAGGATATTCTTAGAAATTTTTGCCAATGCATTTAAGACTGACACTCTTGAATACACCTTCAGAACATTCAGCCTCCTATTCAGAAATAAATAGCATACTGCCATGCACCCCCTACAGCTATAAAAGAACAATGAAATTTGAGCAATTTGCATAGTCGAAGGGCAAAGAACAGCTGGTGCAACCAAAGTCAAAATGACTCTTGAAGCAAGTTGATGATAACAAAGCACAATCGCTGCTGCAAATGACACTGAATAGTTTATGCAAGGAAACAACGGCATTAATTCTTTATTTCCAATCTAAGCCCCCAAAATACAGCTGGGAGGGAACCTCTGTTTCCTACCAACATGATCTGAAACAAGGGCTCTGACAGTGATTTCAAACATTTTAAACTAAGTAGGTCATTAAAAGCTCTTTACAATACCTTTTATCAACAGAAACGTCAAAACCTTGTACACATATCTTCAGTAAATCTTCAGCCTTGGATTGGGCACATTCCCTTACACCCCGCATGAATCTATACCTTGTCTAGGGAACATACGGGGGCAAAAGTAAAACTAATGCAAGTTACTATCCATCAAGGCATGCGTCAAGAAAAAACCTTAAAATTTCTGTTTATCCAGCAACAAAGCTCTTCGCATAAACCCATGTCTTTGACAAGAAAAACTACCCACAAGGCTGTCCCTCAAGGCAAATTGACACAGCCGCTAAGGAAAACCAAAGTTTGTATGAAAGACAAATAAGAACCTAGCCTCAAACAACAGGATTACGCAAAATTGATTTCATTGAACACTTTTCATTACATACAACTTGTTTTGGACTTGCAAAAATTTTCCCAAAAGTCAATCAGTTTTACTTTGGATTAATAAGAGGTAGACCACAACCACACAAAATCCAACTGATAATTGAGATTTCAACTTAGCCTTAAGCAGACACAAAAAGCAACTAGTTACAGGCTAAAACTTCAAAACCTTTGATAACATTCTTCTTTACTTCAAAGGCATTAAAAACAAAAAGTGCCCATCCTCATTTCAATAGATTGAGCTTAACTGATTAAAATCTATAATGTAGGAATATTCCTTGCTTGTAGCACATCCTTAAAATGAGTATATTTTCTTAAATAACCAATACAGAATGTACATAAGAAAATTCAACAGATATATATGATATATATTTATATAAATAAATATATACATAAATTCATGTATAGATAAATGTATATATATATTTATGCATATATATTTTGCCTTTTTGGCTCTCACATGGTCCAAAAGGTTCCTCATTTAACAGGTGAAATGTATTCTGGAGATGTGCACCTGAATTTCTTTTACTTTTACGGTAGACCTCTGTTTCCTTACAGATATGTTCATGGATTTGGCAAACAGACACATGTACTTGATACATGAATTGCATCAGTCTCAACTCGTTGCATAGAAACATCGCCACATTTCAAATACCTAATTGTTTCATTAGTGATTTATGTTAGGGAAAAGCCATCATGGCCTACACAAAGCCTCAATAATGGAAGAAAGAAGAAAATGAAAGGATACGATGATTAATGTGAATAGTTAATCAATATTATTTATTTAAACCTTATTACTACACTTTTTTCATCACTCATGAAAATTCTACGCTTGAATGATAAAATGTTGGGACTTTCATATTTACGTTCTAAAGTCGCTTGAAAAACACCCCAAAAACTTTGCGATATTTATCAAACAAGACTGAGTTGCTTTATACTCTTGCATTGCTATTGATATCTCATTCGTCTAGACTTTCTTGCTGTTCGGAAGGAAGACTTTCCAACAAAAGATTGTATCGAAAGTATACATAGTTACCAGAAGAGTTTAGCTACCCGAAAAAGCTTCGGTGCAACTAACCTGCAGGACGCTGGCTTGTGCGACCTTGCTACTTCCGAATTGGTTTGTAGCGTACAGGCATCTTAACAAATTGGGAAAATGCATACAGAAATTCAATATTGTAGAATCTGCGTTCTTCAGAAACTAGATGTGTTCTAAGAAAAGAAACACTCCCCTTTGATTAGTCTCATATCCAATAAATATCTCTTAAAACTTACCACAAATTTTCAATGGAGCTTCTAGTTCTAGCAATATTGGTTGACTCAAGAATATTTCCCTCGACTTAAGGCACAGCCCACGTACTTCTGCCTCGGTGAGTTGAACATTTTTTCCAGGTCTTGAGCCGCGAACTAAAGAATGAGAGTACGTGGTTAGTCCTAAAAATCAGTTCTCCCTGCCAGGAAGTCGATGATAAGGTACGGCCTAGGCGTATCGGTAGTTCTTCTGACTTACCTTCCAAAAGCCTTCCTATGATATTATCAACGTTCAGTTTATCAGTGTCCGACATGACTCCGACTTCATGAAATGAATGAAGCAATGAAAGATACGCAGATGTGAAAGATTTAAGTAGATTCCGGATCCACCGTACTTTCCCTTCTGACGATGGCCGCCTTTGCAGGTAGGCGCAGATACTATGCTAACATCATTAACAATACAAGGCAACTGGAGCACAGGGATCAAACGAAGAAAAACTGTATCGTTAAGAAATTCATCATGTTTTCATAATTCATAGATTCCCTGCTATCTCAAAAGCAAGCAGTGCGGGATGAAAAATGAGGCAACATTTTGGATTACAATTTCATAAACATGAATGCTTCGAGCTTTATCAGTCAGCTACGCATGATTTCCCTCAGACAAACAGTAGCATAGGACGATGAACCCAGTGAGAAATTTAACTCTAGATTTACGCTCATCGCGGACTCAGCACCGAGAAATGTTTCTTTACGAGTATGCAAATCTTTTGAGCTTTCCAACTCCCTTAAGGGATAAACAGTTAAGACAGGAATGGAGCCATTATTAGGAAGTAATCGGCAACAGATGTTCGATGGGTGAGAAATAAGTTTACGATAAACACCAGCCACATTCAAACGTAGGCTCTTTAGCTTGAAATTCATTCGCTCCAATCCATCCTCCTTTAACAAACTCTCGTAGTAGTTTTCGAGGTTTTCTGGGTATTGAACTCTAAAGCCAGGAAGCGGCAAGACTATATCTGCAACTCTATACCTGTTGGCTTTAACATCGCTTGCACTCACTGCCATTGGCATGTCAGGACTTTCAACGAAATCGCCTTCATTCACTGTCAATCCAAACATTTCAATTCGCTTTGTCACCACTTTGTTCCAGACCAAACTGCAATAGCTATGAACGTACATCAGTCTTACATTATACGGAAGAGAAAGAATGGCTTGGCAACAGCCATATTGAGAAAAGCCATGCTGCTTTAGTGCCTTGAGGATAGATAACTCTCTTGATTTCCACATTGGCATTATTTTTGCTGCACCGTTCATGTCTCTTGTTTCTTGGAAGTATTTCTTCGCATTATCGATGTCATCACCCAGTCCGGTCGGGCTCAACAACAAATCGACCGCTTTTACGAAATCTCCTTTCAGCATGGCCAGGCCTATGTCAGCAGAGCTGATAGGATTTTCGTCAAAGCCGAACCTCTGAGTTCCAAAATAATTGATGAAGCCGTGTTTTTCGACATTCGAGACAGCTTTTTCAATCATCTTTATTGTTTCCTGTATATTTCCTCCACTGAGAGGTTTGATTTCACGTAAAACGATCTTAAACGCATTTCCAGCTAATTCTCCTAAACGCAGCATATTCTTCCCTTTCTCGATTCTTGCTATCTCGATGTGCATACCTTTGGAAGATTTAGCGAAGTTATCTAAATCTGCGTAATAAACTTCGTTGGTAGTTACGTACTGAAACGTAACCGCTTTTTTGTCTTTGGTGCCAGCGAAACTAAACGACGATGCTTTCGCATTTAACAAGCGCGACAATCTCGTAATTGCGTCCGATGTTTCGACGTTACGTTTGCATAAAACGAATTTGTATACCAAATTAGCAGCATTGATCGAATCATCTGAAGGATGGACAGGCAATTTTCGCTTATTTCGGAACCTAACGTTGATGCTGTAAGAGTTTCCCTCTTTAGCATAAAACGTTTTCGACTCTAATAGAGGACCGTAGTGTTGTCTCACAAGACGGTGTATGGCAGTACGTTGGTCTTTACTCTCTCCTGCATTGAGGACACACGTTGGAAGGCCCTTATTTATCAGACGGCAGTGAAGGAATCTAAAGAAGTTATCTAAATCGTCCTTTGTCATCCCAGCAGACAGAAACTCGCTGTATGCGCTATCAGTCGCAACCTTCATCTGAGTCTGACCCTGGCCATTCTTATAAACAATCGTTTTCAAATACGGATATTCATATCTGATGCACTGATGCAGCTTTGTTCTAACCGCCTTCTCGCTCACCACCCCTAACGAAATATCAGCATAATTTGAACCTCCCGCATTAAACATTTTGCAATCGTGAACATTATTGATTTTGGCGCTCTCAAGTTGTTCTAAAATAGTCGCATCGAGATATTCCAGCAGCACATGATGTGGCTCTTTGTTGCACATGCCTTTCAGGGTCGATTCATCTCCCTTGCATTCAGAATCAGTCGTGCACGTGGACTCATCTTTGATGCGAGTCGTAATTTCCTCTTTTTCCCGAGGTCTCGATGGACCTTGAGAAGCAGCTAGTCCATCTTTACATTTGATATCAGCTGGATGAAACCCGGAACCCTCCTGCTGGGTGGATATTACTGGCTCTGGTGGTGACTCTGTAACACAAGCGTCTTCACTAATTTTGTCAACAGCGACAGAAATTTCCCGTTCCCCATTCGGTTCTTCTTGGTTCATTAAAATACACGTGTCTTCACGAAGTTGGGCAATGTTTCCGTCCAAGTCAACTTCTCTTACTTCGAAATCTTCCCATTTCTCCTTGATTTTACCAGCAAATGGTGCGTGGTTTGAAACATAACATTCAATGCCATACATATTGCAACCTGTTAAAAAGAAGATTATCAATTTTGGTCATTCCTATACCAGTTTGAAGACAAAAGAGTGTAATTATCAAGCTTCAAACTGCGAACATAAACTTAAGCTAAGCAGAGTTTCTTATCAATTCAAGTGTGTGCAGGAAAACCACTCACACCACGCTGTTACTGGAAATAGAAAACTCAGTTGATAAATCAATAACGTCTCCGATTAAAAAACTGACTACCTTGATAAAGAATGAATTATTATGATGCGTGTTGGATGCTGCAGGACTTGTTTCTGAGGTATTACGAGCTGCCTTCACGTGCAACTCGCGGCGGTGCCATTTTGAAAACATAGGTTTGCTGGTAACGAGGCTAGTTGACTAGCGCTAAAATTTACACAAATAAACATGGCTGCTGCACCCAAGAGAGCGAGGGAAAATGAAGACAACTTTTTTAGCTACAGTAACACCCTAGAGCTCACATTCGGCAAGAAGCCTAGGATAGATAAATCATCAAAAAATCTCCCATGCAGGAAAAAAGGTGATTTTGACTCAAGCAGCTCCTCAGAATCAGATAATGAAAACGGTTTTATGGGGGACAGGGTAGAAATAGTAGATAGTGACAGTGATGACGAAGAAAGAGACTACAAAGGGTGAGATTCTATCCGTTTTTATAATAATTATAATAATAATGATAAAGTGCAAATATAGGCGAATAGCCTGGAACACATCTAAACACTATACTGGCAAATTAGCCATATGCTATGAACGAAACTTTTGCAATCAGCTAAATGCATAAAAATTCCAAACAAGGGAAAAATTCGGAGAGCAGAAAATAGACCGCATGCCGCGTCTCGTAATTGTGGTTTCTCTCTTAAGCAAACCCATGTAATGATGATAAAATGCTTTAATCCACGTGGTTCAAAGGTGGTACTCATTTTTCAATTTGCCTTAGTCAATTTGATCAACATTTTCAGGTGGAAAGATACTATAGAAGTAGAAACGCCATCACCACCACCTCCAACATTGGTATCTCACAAGACAAAAGTAAGCAAGCAAACTGCTGCATCATTGAAGTAAGCTTTCCTAATTCATTCATTTTGTCTTATTGCATTTTCGTCATGTCATGCTTTGTACGTCGTTATCTTAAGAGATTTGTAATCGTAGTAAACAATAATACAGTATGAATAGAGGTTGATTGAATAGAACTATGGTTTTTTAATGCTACATGGTTGATTGCATCGATAAAGTCATAAAAGTACTGGGATGGAAAGCAATTAAATTCAATAGATCCTCTAAGTATTATGATTGAAAAATAAGTGATTCAGCAGTCACCAAATACACCAAGATCTACTTTTTATGCCGAGAGCTATCTGCTGCCAGTTCCTTATTTGTTGTAATATTTAATATACATCCATCTTTGAACAGAGCATTGAACAAGGTAAAAAAGCTACTTAATGAAGATGCTTTGAAGACTCCATCCCCTGGAATGAACATATCATCAGGAGGGGATGATGTCATCCTTCTGGATGATAGCCCTTTAGCGAGGGAAATTGTATTGAAAATTAAATGCCACGGGATTGTTAACAAGTACAAGATTAGTCAGGTGAGACTTTCATTACTTTGCAATTGGATGAAGCAGTTATTGGGTACACAATCTAGATCCTGCTTATATTTTCTTTTGAAGGGTACTACAGTAAAGCCCTACTCATTTGATTGGGCACCTACCCTACCCCCAAATAAGGCTGCAAATATATTCAAGAGGGTTCTTACAAGTCTGTTATACAGTATGTAGCAAGGATGGAGTATTTTGCCTTTGCAAAGTTTTATATCTAATAAAAAAATAGTTTATGTCCCTTGCCTTGAACCTATGAATTTTGGCCCTGTGATCATGTGCCTTAGCCAATCTACCATATTCCAAAAACACCAGGAAGATATCTATACTATTGCATTGTGTCAAATCGTGTATTAAGATCTATTGAGATATACCCCTGCAGTCACTATGGGTATCGGGATCTATGTACAAAGACTGGTATGAAAGACTCCCATCTTCCTGCTAAGCAACAAGTAACTCATCTCCGTTATATTAAGAAATTTGCACCTTCAGCTATGAAAAGTAAAAGAAAGTATTATGGCTGTCAATAATCTATGAATGAAGACAGAATTTTGTTAGAAGATTTATTGTGCCTTCTATAAAGTTTATTAGCATTGCTTTGATTATTAGAGATGTTTTATTTTAGAAACTGTCTAATTTTTAGAATGAGCCTTTTGCCCGTATAATAGACTCAATAGCAAGAAAGGAGCAGGCAACAAGGAACAAAGTGATGCTGTATTTAAGAGAAAAGTTGGTAACACAACATGACACTCCAATTTCAGTGGGATGTAATGTTGCTGATATTCTTGGTAATCACCTATCACATTTACTTGCTTTTCATCATCATCGTATCAAATCATACTATTGAATACAGCTCAATGTCTTTCTGAAGATATTTTCAACACTGAACAGAAAAGTTTGCAATTGAATTGTGATATATATATATATATGTATATGTATATGAATATAAAATAGGCTACTTTTCAAGGCAAATTTATTGATAGATTACTTCAGACGTTTCGCCTTGTGAGGGCTTAATCACTGATGAAGCCCTCACAAGGCGAAACGTCTGAAGTAATCTATCAATAAATTTGCCTTGAAAAGTAGCCTATTTTATATTCACATTTTATCTGAGGCATGGCCACACACAAATGTTCAATATATGTATATATATATATATATATAATTGGGTGGACCCATCTCCGTTTAGCTTTTGGACCACACAGTTGTCTAAGCACAGTGAATGCTACAGTTTGGGGCTGGCCATCTGGTAGCAGTGGTGTCTATCCCCTTTCTTATTTCTAAAGTACTGACTGCCAAGCAGTGAAATAGCGAACCATTTCTGAAGTTCTGGTATGACTTGATCGGGTATTGAACCCCGACCTACAGCGTTCAAAGCGAGTATTTCACCACTGGGGAGGAGACGGGTGTTTCGATGTAAGCCTTTTGTAAATGATTTTCTCTCTTCAGAGTGTATCATCATCACTGGCAAGCAATTAGCATCAAATATTGAAGGTGAAGATGACGATGATGGTGCCATCAGAATAAAAATTCAAACCAAGGAATCTCATTCAAAACAAGAATATAAGATCTGCACGGTAGGTAAAATTCATTGAACCAAGCTCACACGTTTCACTTACCAACTACTAATAAGAATGCGATACTGTCTCATCAGGAGCACTGCTGTGTGGCCCAAAGGCTAATGAAACGGAGATGGGCGCCGCCCTATTCACCAAAAATTGCAACGGAAGGAACTTTGACTTTTGATGCTTTCTGGTTACATGGTAAAAATCAAGCCTGTTGGAATGGCCTAATGTTGGAATGGCCTAAACAGCGATGGAGACGGTCTCGTCTTCCTAAGCTCTAAACCAGGGACCAGAGATGTTCATTTGCTGAGATTGAGTGTCACACCCACCCTCACCCTCCCCATACAGTTAACTTATCGCAGCACGTGTTAGCTGTTCTATGTCAGCTATGCAATGCGCAATCTACCGATTGAGCTGCCAGGACATTTGACGTCTTGTCGTCAAACAGTCGTTGATTAGAAAGCCAGCTAATTTGAAGATGAAACTGGAAGAAGCATTCCAAAATAATGCAATTTGATTTCAACGTTATTTTTTAACCCGGAGCGAATATGCTCCACTTATCAACCTTTCAAAAAACTACCTGAACATTATTTGTTTCGACCCATACCGTTAATTCCCGATCCCCTCTTGGGATTTTGAAAATTTCAACCAACTCCCTTTATCGTTGACCCCGGTATGCTCCCAACTCGCGAGTTAGTTCTTCGAACTAGTTTTCTCTCGTTTCCCCACCAGATGTCCCCCCTAGAAGAAGTTGTCAAGAAGTATTGCGAAGAACGAAAAATTTCATTGAATGGAGTGCGAATCTACTTTGACGGCGAAGAAGCGAGTCTTGCAGACACCCCAGCGACACTAGAGATGGAGAATGACGATATCATCGATTTAGAACAGAATTAGATCAAGAATCGTAAATCGATGATCGATTCAATCGCATACACCAAACGCACTATTTGACGATGTTTCCTCGTAACGGGTTGATATCGTGGATTTTCTTAAAATAGACACGTATGTAGATGAAATAAATTCGGCTTTCTCTTTGTAAATATTTAATTTGGTACTTACCCAGAAATGTAATATTTTCCTACCTGGATATTTGCTTCTCAAAAAAACTTGCATATCTTCATTAGCAGTCCGGTGTTTTTGTTTGACACGAATATGAAAAACTTAATTGCACTTTTATCAGCAAGTGGATGTTAAAGATTCTATTTCATCTTTCTGGGTATTCAACAATACCTGTGCAGTGAAAAATTCGTGGTATATTATTTGTTGCATCTCTGCCGAATTTCGTGACCTGCCGATACTAGATCATTTTAAGAAACAACTAAAAACGCATCTAAATGCTTGCTAAAGAGCTAGATTATCAAACACAACTCCCTGGAAGAACTGGAATGGCTAGGTTAGGAATAACATTGTAGGTACCTATTTTAACACTTCAAATTTATATTTCTTTTAGACAGTTATGCTGAAGGGTTAATTTGTGTATAAAAGTTATCGAATGAAAAAAATTAAAATCCACCAACGATCGTCAAGTGTTGAGGTTTAAGAACTTCATTTTAGCTGTCGGGTTGAGGAAAAGAGGTCCAAGTGGAGGAAACACATTTCACCTCGTGGGAGCAACACCAAGGTTAGGGCAGGTGTTGGGTATGACTTGGTCCGTGCTGCTCTTCTAGCATTTAGGCTGTAGGTAGAAGCCGCAATCCATTCGTACCGCTTTATTATTGCAGTCGAACCGTAGTCTAGAAACCCTAGTCTACTGCATGCTACTTCAGATGCCGGAGGGGGAAGAACCCCTCCATCTCAAATCAATTTGCGTTCAAGTGCTGTAACCTCTGCTTGTAAATTTTTGGCATCGATGAGTGGCTACATCCACCACCTTCCAATTTTCACAACAACCATTCGGCAGTTACATCCCACGTAATTATATCTTAAAATTCTTAATATACGTTTCTTGAGTTTTTCCATGACAAATGTGTGACTGTTCGTAATGAAAAATGAGGAAATTAACGAAAACTGGGATTACTTATGGAAACAAATCAATCCTCAAATAAACATGAATATTTGCACAGTCTAAGGACTGACAAGAAGAGGGTTCGCATGGGAGAATGGGAGAATAAGGCAAGGAAATAACTTCAATAATCTATGGAAACTTAGATGCATCACAACTGAAAGAAACACATATTAATAGTGCTTGGTGATTAACCCTCAAAAGACACAAATATTTACAATAATACTTTCCATTCTAAAAAAATTGTCTTTTTACGGAGTCCTTCGTGCTAGACAAGCAGAGCTGACAGAGCATCAAAAAACTTACTTCTGTCTTCACTCTTTATTTCGATCACTAAAAAACAGACAAAATACTCGACCGCTATGAAACGTCGTAAAAAAGAAGAATCAATGAGAAAGTATGAAAATGCAAAGGTTTTTTATGAAAATTTCAGCGTAATCATGCCGGCATTCCACGACAAAGCAAATAGCTACTGGGATCGAAAACTAAGTGACTGCGAACAAAAATGTCGAATTCATTATGTCAAACTGACCGCGCCGACGTCGCAATGACATCGCAGAAGACCTTGACACGATCCGGCTGATCTAAGAAGCCTTCAGCTACGCACAAGGGAAAAGGATTACGACTTCGGCAAAGACGACTGACCATGTCTCTGCAAATAGAGGTGAGCTACAAAGGAAATCATCAACAACTAACCCGTAGGGTCAAAATAATCCTGTTTCGTTCGTGACTTTGTCTTCTCTGCAGCTTGTTCAAAAGCAGCACCAAAAAAACTGAAAAAAAAAACATTTCGAAAATGAGTGCACCATTTTCCACTCAACAAATGGATTTTTTCCAGATGATGGAAACGAAAGATTGACGATTAGAATAAGGCAGAAAAGTAAGAGACAACATGTCTACATTGCTTAAGGTCCCGGGATCAAGCCATGCTTGGATTCCTTCCTTCTCTCCACCCAGTAGTACATGGGTATCTAGGATAACGCCAGGGGACAGTTCAGCGGGGTACGGGAGCACCTAACCGAGGGGGCACCGAGGGAGGCACGGTCCTGAACCATGGCTTGGTGGGGTAGGGCAAGCAGTCCATTTCCTCGCTGCATTACACCCGTAGTTTTCCTCGTGGTATCACTTAACAGTTCGTTGGGCGATCGATCAAGTCAACAGGCTGCGTGGCGTCCTCTTGTGACCAACTCTTGTGGCTGGTTGGGATTCAGAAGCAAGATAGAGAGAATGCAGAAGCCTGCAAATGCGAGACTAGAGGCCGGGACTTTTAGCACAATATACATGCGCGCTAACCACATCGCTGTCAGCTACCCCATCATACACCAGACAAAAATGACATCTTACTTGCGTGTGAAATCTTCCCCAAGAGGAGGTATCCCAGACAAGAGACAGGTTCCTGTAGGAAAACAACATTCAGCAGAGTTAAGTTAACAAATATAAGTGGAAAAGGCTAATTGGGATGGCCTCTCTTTCCCAATATTAATGACGCTCCTGGCCATTTTCTCACATACCATTTACAGCTGTGGGAAAAACCTTACATCATAAGACGGTTCGTATCTGCATCTGCAAGAGGTTTAAACTTGTTGAAAGACAGGGACGATGTTCTCTTAATGTTTCAGAAACGATTTCTGCCACATACAACGTGAATCACACATTCCTTGTCACGATAATCGATATCTAATTTGGGCACGTTTATTAACTGGATTTCCTATTTTCAGTAACAGCGTAGTGTGAGTGGTTTTCCTGCACACACTTGAATTGAGAAGAAACTCTGCTTAGCTTAGGTTTATGTTCGCAGTTTGAAGCTTGATAATTACACTCTTTTGTCTTCAAACTGGTTTAGGAATGATCAAAATTGATAACCTTCTGTTTTCCAGGTTGCAATATGTATGGCATTGAATGTTTTGTTTCAAACCACGCACCATTTGCTGGTAAAATCAAGGCGAAATGGGAAGATTTCGCAGTAAGAGAAGTTGACTTAGACGGTAACGTTGCCCAACTTCGTGAAGACACGTGTATTTTAATGAACTAAGACGAAACGAATGAGGAACGGGAAATTTCTGTCGCTGTTGATAAAAGCTGTGAAAGCACTTGCGCTTTAAACCACAGACGATTTGCTTGTAGAATCAAGGAGCATTGGAAGAATTTCAAAATTCGAGCAGTAGATTATTTTTCAGTATTTGGTATTTTTGAGTTTGCATTTCCATGCACGTACTCCACATTTATCCAGCTCCAAATGGATTTTTATTATTGTTATTATCATTATTATTGTTATTATCAAATAGAAATTGGAAAAGAAAACTGAACAAGTACGCGCCCCTCCTAACTAACCACAAGCAAGAAGAAACTTAAATTTGTCCACTTCGTCAATCCCTCCATCAGCACTTCAATTATTTTCAGCAACCTTTGTACTACTGATCTTGAAATGTGCGACTCCCTCTTCATCGATCAACAATGTAGACGCTTCCTCGTGCGTTGCAGCAACAACACTTGGGTCGATCCAGACCTTCCCTATTAGATCTGTCCCATTATATAAATTCAACATCCATCGTCATATACATCTATATTTATTTTGTTACCTACAATTGTATTAGATTTATCTTGTAAACCCTAAACCAGACAAGCTGATTAAAAACTACCTACGAATCAGAGAGGCTTGTTATTGTAGTTTAACTTGAGTTTGAATAAGAATTTTCATTTAGTAGTGAGAACAACCGAAGATCATGTTGCAGCATTTGGAAAGGGAATAAAAACATGAGCTGACTTTGGCTGCCAGCGTAAAGATTATTTGCAAGGATGAATATAAGATAAGACTACAGCGGTTGGAACATTGGCCGGAAACCGATGTCCGGTAATAAGTTCTAAACCCAGCACGATGAGAAGGAAATTCAAACTGTTTCAATGAGCTTTCGTTAAGAAAATGTCGACACATCCATTAGTACCTCGTGGATTATGTACTTCTGGTAGTGTTCCTGGCATCTTGCATGGCTTACTCAAAATGCACGAGTCTAACCGCCCTTCTGGGCCTACATCATTAGTTATCGGTACTCATAACAATGTCGCTAAACTTCTCGTCTCTCTCCTTCAACCTTGTACCACTAAGTCTTATTCCTCAGTTGAGGATTCTTTCTCGTTTGTCTCTAAGATCAGCTCCCTCATACTCCCTCTAGCCGTGTCATGGCGCGCTTTGGAATTAGCGGTCTTTTCAATAATAAAACTCTTTAAGAATGTGCTAGTATTTGCTGTATTTTCTCTTTACAAAGTTCTAATCTCACAACATACAATAATTGCACTTTCAATCGTGACCAGCTTAAATAGGTTCTTAATTTTGCCGTCAAGGAAAACAACTTTGTGTTTAATTGGTAACTGTAAGATCAGATTGATAGAGTTTCTATGGGGTTGGCCCTCTGACTTCCCTCGCCATTATCTCATACCATGTGCTGCCTTGAGAAATATTTCCTCACCAATTCCTCCTCTTCTTGAAACCCACCTTATGTCGGTGTTATGTTGATGATACACATTGCATTTTCCAAACTAATGAGCAGTTTAATAATTCTATTCATATCCTAAATATTGTATTCATGGTTGGAAAAAGTGCGAGCAACATGCTCCCAATTCTGGATACATTAATCGCGTATGAAAAAAATGGCTTTTCTATTAGTCTCTATAGGAAAAAATAAATTTACATTTCTTACATACACTCTTCATTTTCTAGTGTTAATCTTCATATTTAATTCATTCGTTGCTTTTTCATGCTTTGAAAACTTGTTAAATTTATATCAATTTTTACAATAACTGTCTGGTATTCCATCATTAACTGCGTTGCACACTCAATTTTCGAGCGTAGCAGAAACATATCGACTTAGATCGTATTCGATCTACTTTGCGAAAATGGTTTTCCACCGGTTCTTGTTGGTTAATTCATTAATTCGTTAATTCACTAATACTTTTCTTACAAGGAATTCTTTTACAAGGAATGTGAAGGAGATCTCTTCACAGAATCTTTAAGGCTACAGTAGCTCACTATAAAATCGAATGGTATAAAGCAAAGTGAAGTCAGACCAAATCAAACTAAGTCAAGCCAAATCAAATGCAAAATACCGAGTGAAGTTGAATAAAACCAGGCCAAATCACTCTGAATCAACCAAATTAGAACTTATCGCATTCATCATTGGTTAAGTCATTCATACTTTTCTTATAACGAATTCTCTAAACATAGCATTGTCACAAAGATAAAGATAATAAGACTCCCTTCCTTTTTACATCCATAACTTTCTTTGGATCAGATTTTTTACATCTCAAATCCAAGATCAGAATAGACTTATCAAAAATGCTACCCTGGATGCAATTTGCACATCATTCTCTCTACCCCGGTGAGAACATTTCTGTTTTTCTATTTCAAAAGCACCCTCCCTACACCCATGTGTTCCTCTATGATTTACCGTTGTACCTATCCATGCTGCAATGTCTGGTACAATGGGAAATTACCCATAACCTAGCTTTTCGCTGCAGGCAACACATGCGAATCGCCAAACAAGCTCCACAACCAACAACAATAATTCTTCTGCTGTTTACAACCATTTCTCTTCCACTGGTCACCCTCTCTCCTCTCTTCTGACAATTTTAATATCATTAGTCTAGATAATAACAATATGGATCTCCTCATACATCAAAGTCTACTAATCCTTTGAGACCGCCCTACTCTCAATTCACAAATTTCATTTCTCCCTCTCACACTGCTTTGAATAGCCGACCACGTCTTTCTCTTTTCCATTGCTTACTTCTTCTCTAAGCCTATTCAAGTTTTTACCCTCCTAACAAGTTTATACTGATGATGGATCCCAGAATGGATCCGAAGAGTTAATGTTCAATAGGTTCTACTGGATGTGTCATGAAGTTTTCTTATTAATGAAAGCTCATTAAAGCAGCGCGACTTTCTCTTGGTCGTTCTGGTTCGAAAGGACTACAGCGGGTTAATTTGCCTTCAACGATGGCCACCATAGAAAAAGGAAACATTTTTATCACCTGCATCGATGTCATGTGGGACTGCTATGATGAATGGAAGACTTCTCGCTTTTTTGCTTTTCGTCTGGATTGAAAAACGAGCATTTTTCAAAAAAAGTTTAAATGACCGCGATAAATCACTATCAAAAAATTGCGAAGCAACAATGAGCTCCCTATGTCATCAGAGCTTCGTCGTTTCCTTGCAAGGAAACCTCAGAATGTGTCTTGCTACAATCGTGCGTAAGAAAGGGTCTGTGTGCATCAAAGTCAGTCACCAGGAATCATCACCTATTTCTGTCTTTCAGCATCTCCAGCGCACTCCATGCTGAGGAACCCATTTTAATTCAGTCATCTTTTTATCGCCACTACTCGCGATGTTAAAAATGAGCATTCACTATTGAATCCATTCACCAACCAACTGCGTTCTGAAATGTAGTTCTGATCGGACAGTCTCGACTCACAATGGTAAAACAGCCGAAACGGCATCCTTCGAATCCTTTTTGCCAGCAGCCATCAATGCAAACTACTACAGTTGAAATACATATGATGAAAACTAATCGCTGGGCTCGTAGAGCATCAAACAGTCTTACAATAGTCGCTTAGCTCCTTGGCGTACATCCAAAGACGACTCTAATCTATTGCCACTGGTGTTGCTGATGGCTGATAGTGCTATGTGAAAAACACTGTTGGGCCTAGTGCTAGACACGAGAGTCGGAGAGCACCTCGTCAGAGGGACTCAATCCTGCACCATAGTATCCTGCGAAGCAAGATTCCCATCCGTGATTTACCGCCATCTTTACGCCAGGTACCCACTTACTGACGGGTGGACTAATACAGGGCATCCAGAAGCGCGAATAAGCTTGCCTCGAACACAAGGCCTTTAGCACAGTAGACACGCGCTTTAATCAAGATGCCAGATATCTGTCAACACTGCCCCGACGTCCAGAACGATTCCCACTTCTATAAGTGAGACGCAGCCAACGCAACGAAGACGGATATAGCCGCGCTCAACCCAATACACACGATTCTACCTAGATGTCAAAGGTAGAGATTTGGACACTGAGAAGCTTTTTGCGCATCGAGCAGTGTCCAGGTCCTTCCTCTCGATGTGACCGTACCTCGTGATGCCTCCGCCTGGAATTACAGAGAGCTAGCGACTCTCCTTACTATAAGTGAAAGTTTAGCTGAGGTGGGACTCGAACCACTGACCATAGGATCAATGCACAAGAATTTTACCATTGGGATATCCTGACACCCAATCGGTCGGAGGATGGTTGACCACTGGACGGGCACAATCTGACAACAGTGAAGGACACGAAAAGAAGAAGAATCAAGATGCTTGCTCTATCTATTGATAAAATGTAGAGAAGCAAGAAAGCAGGGTAAGATATACAGAATGCGAGAAACCTACCATAACAGAATAAGCGTGGAGAGTGAACTGTGCCAGTTTTTGAATGATTATCGGTCTAGCAAATTGATGCGCATTTGGGGTACCCTGGAATAAAGTAGCTAAGGATTAATCACAATGGCGTCAAGTAACTCACATAGAAGCATTTTCGAGAGGAGTTCGTACCAGTGAAGAAACGTGGGGAAGGAGACGTTTATTACTTAAGAAAGTTGGGGAAAATCGACTTTTTCTACAACCTTTGGTTGAATTAGTAAAGCAAAGAAAAACAAACGCGATACCAGTGTCAAGAGCACCTTGCCAAAGAAGTATAATCCTGAGCCAATGAATTGTGGTGCAGAGTGGCGAGCTCCGGGTCTCGCTGCCATTGGCGTCTTGTTTCAAGGCAGGTATCTGGCTACTGTTGGGTAGACAGAACTAAATCTCTAGGTAGCTTTAATTATCGTAAGCCTGAAATCCGGTACAGCAAGCGACAAAGCAATAGGAAGTGAGTGTCCATTTGAACGTGAAAATAAAGTCAACTCTGTCGAACTCTGTCGTCCTCCTGTTAACGGGAAACTATGTAAAATGATGACATCTGTGACATATATGGAGATAGCCAACAATCTGACTATAAATACCTCCTGGACGTGTGCATAGAGGAACGGGCCAGCGCATACAATCTGGTGCATATCAATGAAAGAGCGAACTTGACTGACAAGAGCCTCGGTCTGAAAAATAGAACCAATACAATCACGTCTAGCAAAAAATTACGACCACCGGCAGAAGTCTTAAGAATCAAAGCTCAAATGAAGGAAAGCAGCTAAAATTGGTGACTTTTGCTATTTTGTTTTGTCAACTTTACGTACCTGTCGCTTGGCCAGTTCAAGAGCTGATTGAAGCTTGTCTACTTGACTCCTGAAATTGAAATGAAAGTATTCTCGTGAACGATTTAAGGAGTAGCTACAAATATGAGGAGAATTACAATCTCTGTTGAAAGAAAAAGCAGCATGTTTATAGTAGTTTGACGTGGACTTGATTGGTCAAAAATTAACAGCCTTTGTGAATTAACTTGGAAATCATTTAATATTATGAGGTTTATGTTACTGATTTGATTACCTTGACAGGACATCCAGTGCATCAAGGAAACTGTCTGAATATGTTTTACCATCACTCTAAAGAGAAGACAGAATTTTGAAATAAAGAAAGAAAGTGTCAAAGGCTACCTTCCTCTTTCCTCCTGTGTTGGGGCTTTGTATAGGCCACCATAGCCTTTCCTCAACATAACCCACTAAAAAAAAGTAAAGAAAAAAGAACCACCCTCGGAGAATGGAAAGAGACGGAGAACATGGCTGCAGAAAAATGGCTCTACAAACGGATGCTGCGAGTAAGCTGAATGCAAAGAGGAACAAATGGAAGAACATGTGAAGAAGGCAACGTAACACCTGGTCTACTATCAAAGCTAATGAAGAAGATATCCTATTTCGGCCACGTGTTTTGAGAGCACGGCTGTCAGCTGGTTGAGACATCACTTCCAAGCTTGAAGAAAGATCGTAGTTCCATAAGAAGCTCACTTGTCAGCTAACTTGATGAGGTGAGGCACTGGATGCAGAAAAGTATTGTGGAAAATTTACGAATGGCGGAGGACACTCAATGTTGGCGCTCTTACTAGTGGCAAAAGCCAGAAGCTGAGGTTCAACGCCATTATTGACAAATGACGTGATGAATATGATGATAATGTACCATGGTACCATACCAAAAATGTTAAAGAAATTTTTAAACGTACTACGCAATTCAATTACGGTATTTAATGGCTAAACAGACAATCAGAGCAAGTGGGAAAGATTCAACTAAGTTGTACCTGGTTTAACTAAAAATGCTTTCAAGCAAAACACGGCTAAAACACTAGAAACTGGGGCCTATCGCGCAGCCTAGGTGCACAGCGTTTCAAGTTTTCCTTGGAAAGTTTACTTCTATGAGGTGATCTTCCGCTCACTGTTGCAACGCCTGTTTATAAGTGAACTGTGCACTTTTGAAAGAACAACCCACTGCATTATAAAACCACCAAATCAAGATACAATGGGGACAGTGCAGAAACCTCCACGTTGGTGTCCACGGACATCGACCGCCAAAAGTGATCTCGACTCATTTTCGTCGGCTCTTAATCGATTTTGCAACCACTTTCCCTGAAAACACATTTGAGGGAAGACTCGATGAACAACGATACAAAAATGTACAGGACATTCCCAGATGGACAAGCGTGTACACGACATTGCGGGGTCGCATTGACAACGGTTTACAGTACCCCATAAGCGCTATAGAAGAATCTAGCATCAATTAAGTTAAGGGAACTTTCCACCGCTGGGGGGGGGGCAATGTGGCAATACGACAATGCAGGCCTCACTGAAAACGGCTTACAGCAACCCCCAAGAGCAATAGAAGTATCTAGCATCAATTTAATTAGGGGAAGTTTCCACCGCTGGGGGGGGCAATGTAGCAAGGTGACATTGTGGTAAATAGGTAAGTCAGGTTTGTAATGTCCCACCTACTCGATAAGCCCCACGAAGGTACTGGTAGGTCACTCAAGAATCAAGGAGGTGGTTTAGATATATGCACCGATCAGAAATCACAGCAAGCACAATACTGTAATCTCGTAAGATGCAATAATAAAGTTAATGAATGAACGACATTAAAATAAATAAAAAAGTATGATACGCTCTGCTTATGGGGTCATTTTAGCGCATGCGCATTAAGGAAACATGAAAGTTAAACTCACTTGATTTTCTAGCGTGGTGCTTACAGCTACGACGATATCAGCGGCACAGAACTAAAAATCAAACCAAATTATTCCAAATGAAGTGAAAATACGATGCAAAATACATATACTTTTGCTAGAAGATAAAACTGGAACACATTTAGTACTCGAATTTCCCATTTTATTGCACTTCTAACCCAGTTGTCACACGAATCTCTCCATACTGCAGAGATCGTTAACATTCCAAAAGGGTTCATTGAAAGGGTTCCGCTGCGAAATAGAGTGCTAACGAATTGAGAATTAAGCACGAGAAAGGGTTAGTTAGCAAAGTGGTTAGACCACGAAGCCGAAGCTCCGACGCTCCTGAGATCGAGAAGCACTTCTGGATGCTTAATACCAGTCCATCCGACAGTAATCAGGTACATGGCGTAATATTAGGGATCAAATGCGGCGAGGGAAGGAACTGGCCAGCCTACCTTTCACTGCCGTGGTGCAGGATGGCATTGATCGAGCGAAGAGCTCCCAATTATCGTAGTGAGCAATGGAATCGAAACTACATTTTTTCTTTGCAAGATGGAAAACCTTCTCAGTGCATATCTCATCGAAAGGAAATGTTGGAATGATAAAATGAAGATTTATCTCAAAAACTTACTTTATTTTTGAATCCGTATTGAGCAGTAAATGACGGGAAGGTGATGTCTTCGATTCTGTGGAGGGAAACGATAAGCTACCATCTTTAAACCAGCGGGACAATCATAAATCATTAGAGTACTTTCATCAAACACTAACTAATCTGAGCATACAACTTAAGTTTGCTGCCCAGTAGAGCAGCAATTATATTTCACATTACGGAAGATCTTTTCTCGCCATACGTATCAGAGTATGGAAGACGGTTGATGGCCTAGACAGGGAAATGAACGAGATGCAAAACATTAGCATCAATCGCTCACTCCGACTCCGTTGACTGGCTAGACTCTCGCGGCATCCTCTTGTGAGAGAGACCTGCAGTCACAAACGAACTCACTTCCGAATGCCTTGGTCCGCATTTGGATAAAAGTGTCCTAATATTAATTCGACCACCACCCAATGTTTCATACTCTTACAAATGTTGGGAGAAAAGATTTTCAGTGTCACGGGACTGTGTTCCGCTTCTCTGAGTAGTGTTGAAGTTTTGTGCAACAAATAATTCATTCAAATAGATAATCAAACATCCGGAAAACGATCTAAGAAGGCCTTCGAAGTAAGTGCAAAGTTATGCTAAATGATTACAAAGAAAAGCTCTCTATTCTCATAAATTTCCACAGGAAAATATTTTCATTCATTCGTTATGTGGTGGGTCTCATCTTTCAAAGAACCTTTTCCTATATTCTGTTCACACGACAAAACAGCAAATTTATGCATCATTATCACCATTATCACCATTGTCATCATTATCATAATCATCATCATAATCATCATCACCATCATCCTCATCATCATCATCATCATCATCAGTTGCTCCTTAGCCGAGGCGGCCAAGGGTTTAGCTGATCATAAACAGTCCTCTTCCAACCACTTCGATCCTTGGCCATTTTGCTAAGCTCGACCCTTCCTTTTCCACTCCACTCTCTCTCAGATTTCTGTAGCTGTATCGAAATCCTGGGACGTGGCTATGGAACCACCCACCCCCAAGCAAGGCTTGCAGCAAAACGACTTTGTCCAAGAAGTGTTTGCCTTTCCCCCTGAACGAAATAAAAATCCTGTTACATGGGTTGGCACTAAACTTCTTATTCGCATTATGATATCACTCTTTAGCTGATCGAGTCATCCTATCAAGCTCTAGTTGAAACTACATTAGTTGCTATTGTCGTGAAGTATAAGCGGTGCGATAACTTCACCGTTGATATTCACTATCTCTGCCCCCTCAAAAAGTCGAGAAGACAGACTAACAACCCTTGGAGGAACGACAAAATACCAAAGGAAAAAATGAACACAAGAAACAAATCGACTGCAGACTCACCCAAATTTTTGACTATGCTTATCAATCAATTCTTTGATGTCAGTTCTAAGCTGGACATCCATGGAAGTAAAATTTTGTTTACATTGAATAATTGGCAATCTGCAAAGAAAGTCAACAACTTTATTCAGTTAGAAAACTGTATTAAATTCCATTAATAATAAAGGGTTTCCTTTCCTTGTTATGTCACTGAATGTGAGGGAATGGGTTATGACATATTGTCTACATGTTGCCCTGATTGGTCACTGGCAGAAAGAGAAAGACATCGGAAGAGACTGGAGGGCGATGTAAAAAAATAGCTGGACTGACGATAGTATTACTGCTCAAAAGGGCGCAAGACACATCGAAGTGGTGGCATGCCATTAGATGTGCCTCTCTGGGACAATCTTGATCCTCCAGTGTGTTGATGATGACAAGGATGATTCTCAGCTTGATGTGCTGAGAAGAGCCGAAGTTTCAACCTACAAGGCGCTAGAAGAATGGGTTGAAACCAGCAGAAGACGAGTACGACCAAAGGGCAGCACGGGAAGAAGTGTAAATGCAAAATTGGAGCATCCTCAATTCCTCAACGTAATTCACTAAAAAAACCGACGGACCATGATTCAAAATAAGTCAGCAGGGCACCTTCCTTAAAAGTATGCCCATTTGCTGATCAATATTCTCATAATTCTAAATTAAATTTAATCAGCTTGCTTGTTTTGCTCGAAAAGACGCATAACTGCAGTACCCGAGATTCGCTAGGAAGTCATGAAGTTTTTTCTGGCCTTTCATTGTCCATATTCTGAACCTGTTAAAAAAGACAGCTTCAGTGAATCGCATGACAAAGTGTTTAGAATTCATAGCAAGAATGGATGGTTGCCTTTGAGGGCAGCCTCAAATGTACATTGTTCAAATGTATTTGAAGGCATGATGTCTAAGTATGCTATCGGTGAAATTAAGGCTACTTGTGATGATGATCATGATCATAAGGATACAGAGAAAAAAGGGGAAAAAGAGAGGTGTATCAAGTCACGCAGAGAAATAGAGAGAGATCAAGAGACCGTGTAGTCTAAGGGAGATTTACGATCGGAAAGAGCTGTGAGATCTGGCTGAAGAATGTTAAAGTAGGAACGAATTCTACAGAAAGCTCGTCTCGTTAGGAACTGCAAAGATCCTGACAAAAGCACTGGATATCCAAAGCGATTGGACCTGACCCTCTGTCCAGCAGTTAAGCGGGAGTCAATATCAACCTCAAGGAAACATTTAATAATGCTAATAATAATTGTGGGCGAATGCTGTTGATGTGAAGAACAAGAACTACGTACCTGCATGCGGTGTATCTGGTATTGCAAATACTATCAAAAAGTGACCAGTGTCGATATAAAGAGATGCCAAGACTGTTTCTTGAGTTAAGGAGAGGAAACCAAACCAAATCCAAAGAAATTTATGCTTTCATTTAATTCCTTAAACTGGACTTAACTACAATGAAAAGCTACCCTTAACAAGCAAAGCTTTGGCAATTATTTGCTTTGCCTCGATCTTGCTAAGCATTAAAACCGCGTAGCATTCTCAATTTCAATCTCAAACAAGAGATAAGGCTCTGAATTTTCTCTAGAGAAGTGGATTTTATGAGGTGATTTCCTTCCCACTGCCTTCTTCATCAATGGTGTTTTTATTATGACACATGAAGGAGTTGAACTGAAAACCGCGGGGTTATGAGTTGGCATGCTTAGCCACTACACCACGGTACCACTTGCATTTTATCTATATAAAAGTCAAAAAGTGACCCTGGGATCTGTGATCAGGCGTCATTTTCATATTCGTTTCATTTGGCTCATCTAAGGTCAGTAGCCCTGCAGCTGGAGCTGATTGACAAGGGCCCCCGTCTTGGGTCAATTTCTAATTGAATAAAAGTCTTTCGAAATTGTCCCTGTAGTCTTGAGAATAAAACAAAAAGGTATCATTTCAATAATATACAATTCATCAGTCCATTGGTCATCAAATCAATTGTACCTCTAGGGATAATCCAAGCGAAGTGGTAGAGTGAGGTTCGGTATGCTGGTCACTTCATCAAAGACTTATAAAAGGTGGTATATGGTCCTTCTCTGCTCAACAATAAGCACTGGGGAAACAGCATGGGAGGTGAACACAAAGTGGTACAAGCTGCCCAAATCTCGACTTTAGTATTTACTTTGGTTGCACGGCTGTGTGGCCGTAAGGCTAAAGACACGGACACCGGCACCGCTCTTCCCAACGAAATGGCTAGGGACAATTTTATCGTTGCCTGGACCAAAATAATCGCAGAATTCCTAGGGAGGATAAGATTGATCAAAGAATCAATGTAAACTGTGCTTCATCAGACCAGTCTTTCACCAATATACTGTGTTTCATCCCCATCCCGGTCAATTTTTCACTAGTCTGATATTTCAACAGTTCTGTGTTTCACTAGTCCGGTATTTCAACAGTTCTGTGTTTCACTAGTCTGGTATTTCAACAGTTCTTTGCTTCACTAGTCCGGTATTTTAACAGTTCTGTGTTCCACTAGTCTGGTATTTTAACAGTTCTGTCTTTCCCTAGTCCGGTATTTCAACAGTTCTGTGTTCACTAGTCTGGTATTTCAACAGTTCTGTGTTTCACTAGTCTGGTATTTCAACAGTTCTGTCTTTCCCTAGTCCGGTATTTCAACAGTTCTGTGTTCACTAGTCTGGTATTTCAACAGTTCTGTGTTTCACTAGTCTGGTATTTCAACAGTTCTGTGTTTCACTAGTCTGGTATTTCAACAGTTCTGTGTTTCACTAGTCTGGTATTTCAACAGTTCTGTGTTTCACTAGTCTGGTATTTCAACAGTTCTGTGTTTCACTAGTCTGGTATTTCAACAGTTCTGTGTTTCACTAGTCTGGTATTTTAACAGTTCTGTGTTTCACTAGTCCGGTATTTCAACAGTTCTGTGTTTCACTAGTCTGGTATTTCAACAGTTCTGTGTTTCACTAGTCTGGTATTTCAACAGTTCTGTGTTTCACTAGTCTGGTATTTTAACAGTTCTGTGTTTCACTAGTCCGGTATTTCAACAGTTCTGTGTTTCACTAGTCCGGTATTTCAACAGTTCTGTGTTTCACTAGTCTGGTATTTCAACAGTTCTGTCTTTCCCTAGTCCGGTATTTCAACAGTTCTGTGTTCACTAGTCTGGTATTTCAACAGTTCTGTGTTTCACTAGTCTGGTATTTCAACAGTTCTGTGTTTCACTAGTCTGGTATTTCAACAGTTCTGTGTTTCACTAGTCTGGTATTTCAACAGTTCTGTGTTTCACTAGTCTGGTATTTCAACAGTTCTGTGTTTCACTAGTCTGGTATTTCAACAGTTCTGTGTTTCACTAGTCTGGTATTTTAACAGTTCTGTGTTTCACTAGTCCGGTATTTCAACAGTTCTGTGTTTCACTAGTCTGGTATTTCAACAGTTCTGTGTTTCACTAGTCTGGTATTTCAACAGTTCTGTGTTTCACTAGTCTGGTATTTTAACAGTTCTGTGTTTCACTAGTCCGGTATTTCAACAGTTCTGTGTTTCACTAGTCCGGTATTTCAACAGTTCTGTGTTTCACTAGTCCGGTATTTCAACAGTTCTGTGTTTCACTAGTCTGGTATTTCAACAGTTCTGTGTTTCACTAGTCCGGTATTTCAACAGTTCTGTCTTTCCGTAGTCCGGTATTTCAACAGTTCTGTGTTCACTAGTCTGGTATTTCAACAGTTCTGTGTTTCACTAGTCCGGTATTTCAACAGTTCTGTGTTTCACTAGTCTGGTATTTCAACAGTTCTGTCTTTCCCTAGTCCGGTATTTCAACAGTTCTGTGTTCACTAGTCTGGTATTTCAACAGTTCTGTGTTTCACTAGTCTGGTATTTCAACAGTTCTGTGTTTCACTAGTCTGGTATTTCAACAGTTCTGTGTTTCACTAGTCTGGTATTTCAACAGTTCTGTGTTTCACTAGTCCGGTATTTCAACAGTTCTGTGTTTCACTAGTCTGGTATTTCAACAGTTCTGTCTTTCCCTAGTCCGGTATTTCAACAGTTCTGTGTTTCACTAGTCTGGTATTTTAACAGTTCTGTGTTTCACTAGTCCGGTATTTCAACAGTTCTGTGTTTCACTAGTCTGGTATTTCAACAGTTCTGTGTTTCACTAGTCTGGTATTTCAACAGTTCTGTGTTTCACTAGTCTGGTATTTTAACAGTTCTGTGTTTCACTAGTCCGGTATTTCAACAGTTCTGTGTTTCACTAGTCCGGTATTTCAACAGTTCTGTGTTTCACTAGTCTGGTATTTCAACAGTTCTGTCTTTCCCTAGTCCGGTATTTCAACAGTTCTGTGTTCACTAGTCTGGTATTTCAACAGTTCTGTGTTTCACTAGTCTGGTATTTCAACAGTTCTGTGTTTCACTAGTCTGGTATTTCAACAGTTCTGTGTTTCACTAGTCTGGTATTTCAACAGTTCTGTGTTTCACTAGTCTGGTATTTTAACAGTTCTGTGTTTCACTAGTCCGGTATTTCAACAGTTCTGTGTTTCACTAGTCTGGTATTTCAACAGTTCTGTGTTTCACTAGTCTGGTATTTCAACAGTTCTGTGTTTCACTAGTCTGGTATTTTAACAGTTCTGTGTTTCACTAGTCCGGTATTTCAACAGTTCTGTGTTTCACTAGTCCGGTATTTCAACAGTTCTGTGTTTCACTAGTCCGGTATTTCAACAGTTCTGTGTTTCACTAGTCTGGTATTTCAACAGTTCTGTGTTTCACTAGTCCGGTATTTCAACAGTTCTGTCTTTCCGTAGTCCGGTATTTCAACAGTTCTGTGTTCACTAGTCTGGTATTTCAACAGTTCTGTGTTTCACTAGTCCGGTATTTCAACAGTTCTGTGTTTCACTAGTCTGGTATTTCAACAGTTCTGTCTTTCCCTAGTCCGGTATTTCAACAGTTCTGTGTTCACTAGTCTGGTATTTCAACAGTTCTGTGTTTCACTAGTCTGGTATTTCAACAGTTCTGTGTTTCACTAGTCTGGTATTTCAACAGTTCTGTGTTTCACTAGTCTGGTATTTCAACAGTTCTGTGTTTCACTAGTCCGGTATTTCAACAGTTCTGTGTTTCACTAGTCTGGTATTTCAACAGTTCTGTCTTTCCCTAGTCCGGTATTTCAACAGTTCTGTGTTCCACTAGTCTGGTATTTCAACAGTTCTGTGTTTCACTAGTCTGGTATTTCAACAGTTCTGTCTTTCCCTAGTCCGGTATTTCAACAGTTCTGTGTTTCACTAGTCTGGTATTTCAACAGTTCTGTGTTTCACTAGTCTGGTATTTCAACAGTTCTGTGTTTCACTAGTCTGGTATTTCAACAGTTCTGTCTTTCCCTAGTCCGGTATTTCAACAGTTCTGTGTTCCACTAGTCTGGTATTTCAACAGTTCTGTGTTTCACTAGTCTGGTATTTCAACAGTTCTGTGTTTCACTAGTCTGGTATTTCAACAGTTCTGTGTTTCACTAGTCTGGTATTTCAACAGTTCTGTGTTTCACTAGTCTGGTATTTCAACAGTTCTGTGTTTCACTAGTCTGGTATTTCAACAGTTCTGTCTTTCCCTAGTCCGGTATTTCAACAGTTCTGTGTTCCACTAGTCTGGTATTTCAACAGTTCTGTGTTCCACTAGTCCGGTATTTCAACAGTTCTGTGTTTCACTAGTCTGGTATTTCAACAGTTCTGTGTTTCACTAGTCTGGTATTTCAACAGTTCTGTGTTTCACTAGTCTGGTATTTCAACAGTTCTGTCTTTCCCTAGTCTGGTATTTCAACAGTTCTGTGTTCCACTAGTCTGGTATTTCAACAGTTCTGTGTTTCACTAGTCTGGTATTTCAACAGTTCTGTGTTTCACTAGTCTGGTATTTCAACAGTTCTGTCTTTCCCTAGTCCGGTATTTCAACAGTTCTGTGTTTCACTAGTCTGGTATTTCAACAGTTCTGTGTTTCACTAGTCTGGTATTTCAACAGTTCTGTGTTTCACTAGTCTGGTATTTCAACAGTTCTGTGTTTCACTAGTCTGGTATTTCAACAGTTCTGTGTTTCACTAGTCTGGTATTTTAACAGTTCTGTGTTTCACTAGTCCGGTATTTCAACAGTTCTGTGTTTCACTAGTCTGGTATTTCAACAGTTCTGTGTTTCACTAGTCTGGTATTTCAACAGTTCTGTGTTTCACTAGTCTGGTATTTCAACAGTTCTGTGTTTCACTAGTCCGGTATTTCAACAGTTCTGTGTTTCACTAGTCTGGTATTTCAACAGTTCTGTGTTTCACTAGTCTGGTATTTTAACAGTTCTGTGTTTCACTAGTCCGGTATTTCAACAGTTCTGTGTTTCACTAGTCTGGTATTTCAACAGTTCTGTGTTTCACTAGTCTGGTATTTCAACAGTTCTGTGTTTCACTAGTCTGGTATTTCAACAGTTCTGTGTTTCACTAGTCCGGTATTTCAACAGTTCTGTGTTTCACTAGTCTGGTATTTCAACAGTTCTGTGTTCACTAGTCTGGTATTTCAACAGTTCTGTGTTTCACTAGTCCGGTATTTCAACAGTTCTGTGTTTCACTAGTCTGGTATTTCAACAGTTCTGTCTTTCCCTAGTCCGGTATTTCAACAGTTCTGTGTTCACTAGTCTGGTATTTCAACAGTTCTGTGTTTCACTAGTCTGGTATTTCAACAGTTCTGTGTTTCACTAGTCTGGTATTTCAACAGTTCTGTGTTTCACTAGTCTGGTATTTCAACAGTTCTGTGTTTCACTAGTCCGGTATTTCAACAGTTCTGTGTTTCACTAGTCTGGTATTTCAACAGTTCTGTCTTTCCCTAGTCCGGTATTTCAACAGTTCTGTGTTCCACTAGTCTGGTATTTCAACAGTTCTGTGTTTCACTAGTCTGGTATTTCAACAGTTCTGTCTTTCCCTAGTCCGGTATTTCAACAGTTCTGTGTTTCACTAGTCTGGTATTTCAACAGTTCTGTGTTTCACTAGTCTGGTATTTCAACAGTTCTGTGTTTCACTAGTCTGGTATTTCAACAGTTCTGTCTTTCCCTAGTCCGGTATTTCAACAGTTCTGTGTTCCACTAGTCTGGTATTTCAACAGTTCTGTGTTTCACTAGTCTGGTATTTCAACAGTTCTGTGTTTCACTAGTCTGGTATTTCAACAGTTCTGTGTTTCACTAGTCTGGTATTTCAACAGTTCTGTCTTTCCCTAGTCCGGTATTTCAACAGTTCTGTGTTCCACTAGTCTGGTATTTCAACAGTTCTGTGTTCCACTAGTCCGGTATTTCAACAGTTCTGTGTTTCACTAGTCTGGTATTTCAACAGTTCTGTGTTTCACTAGTCTGGTATTTCAACAGTTCTGTGTTTCACTAGTCTGGTATTTCAACAGTTCTGTCTTTCCCTAGTCTGGTATTTCAACAGTTCTGTGTTCCACTAGTCTGGTATTTCAACAGTTCTGTGTTTCACTAGTCTGGTATTTCAACAGTTCTGTGTTTCACTAGTCTGGTATTTCAACAGTTCTGTCTTTCCCTAGTCCGGTATTTCAACAGTTCTGTGTTTCACTAGTCTGGTATTTCAACAGTTCTGTGTTTCACTAGTCTGGTATTTCAACAGTTCTGTGTTTCACTAGTCTGGTATTTCAACAGTTCTGTGTTTCACTAGTCTGGTATTTCAACAGTTCTGTGTTTCACTAGTCTGGTATTTTAACAGTTCTGTGTTTCACTAGTCCGGTATTTCAACAGTTCTGTGTTTCACTAGTCTGGTATTTCAACAGTTCTGTGTTTCACTAGTCTGGTATTTCAACAGTTCTGTGTTTCACTAGTCTGGTATTTCAACAGTTCTGTGTTTCACTAGTCCGGTATTTCAACAGTTCTGTGTTTCACTAGTCTGGTATTTCAACAGTTCTGTGTTTCACTAGTCTGGTATTTTAACAGTTCTGTGTTTCACTAGTCCGGTATTTCAACAGTTCTGTGTTTCACTAGTCTGGTATTTCAACAGTTCTGTGTTTCACTAGTCTGGTATTTCAACAGTTCTGTGTTTCACTAGTCTGGTATTTCAACAGTTCTGTGTTTCACTAGTCCGGTATTTCAACAGTTCTGTGTTTCACTAGTCTGGTATTTCAACAGTTCTGTGTTCCACTAGTCTGGTATTCAACAGTTCTGTGTTTCACTAGTCTGGTATTTCAACAGTTCTGTGTTTCACTAGTCTGGTATTTTAACAGTTCTGTGTTTCACTAGTCCGGTATTTCAACAGTTCTGTGTTTCACTAGTCTGGTATTTCAACAGTTCTGTGTTTCACTAGTCTGGTATTTCAACAGTTCTGTGTTTCACTAGTCTGGTATTTCAACAGTTCTGTCTTTCCCTAGTCCGGTATTTCAACAGTTCTGTGTTCACTAGTCTGGTATTTCAACAGTTCTGTGTTTCACTAGTCTGGTATTTCAACAGTTCTGTGTTTCACTAGTCTGGTATTTCAACAGTTCTGTGTTTCACTAGTCTGGTATTTCAACAGTTCTGTGTTTCACTAGTCTGGTATTTCAACAGTTCTGTGTTTCACTAGTCTGGTATTTCAACAGTTCTGTCTTTCCCTAGTCCGGTATTTCAACAGTTCTGTGTTCACTAGTCTGGTATTTCAACAGTTCTGTGTTTCACTAGTCTGGTATTTCAACAGTTCTGTGTTTCACTAGTCTGGTATTTCAACAGTTCTGTGTTTCACTAGTCTGGTATTTCAACAGTTCTGTGTTTCACTAGTCTGGTATTTCAACAGTTCTGTCTTTCCCTAGTCCGGTATTTCAACAGTTCTGTGTTCACTAGTCTGGTATTTCAACAGTTCTGTGTTTCACTAGTCTGGTATTTCAACAGTTCTGTGTTTCACTAGTCTGGTATTTCAACAGTTCTGTGTTTCACTAGTCTGGTATTTCAACAGTTCTGTGTTTCACTAGTCTGGTATTTCAACAGTTCTGTGTTTCACTAGTCCGGTATTTCAACAGTTCTGTGTTTCACTAGTCCGGTATTTCAACAGTTCTGTGTTTCACCAGTCCGGGGATTGCATTAATAACACACTGTCTTGAGGTATTGAAAGGATACTCATCTTCGTATGAAAGTCGAAGACAATTAATTGAGAATGATGCATCGTCTTCGTTCACATTCAATCGCAGGATATGCTCGTGAAGTCCAGAAGCCTTGCTTATGTATGTCTCTCTAATAAGAATCGATAATATTACATTAGCTAAATTGTTTCTTAAGAAAGATTGAAAATTTTCCTAAAAGAAATATTTTCACTTGTGAATTAGCATTTGGAACCTGATAACCCACGTGTATCAGTCGTCCTAGTCTTATCTTCGAAGTTACCATACCTAAAGAATCCTGCACATTATAACCGTTTACGAGCATTTTTTGTTTTGAACTGCTGAATACACACACGGTGTGGCAATTTGGCTTTTCTCGTCTTGAACGCGAAAGGAAAGCGGCTTTGAATCGGTCAAGCGTCAATGAGGAATCCTTTCATATTCGCGAAGCCTTTTCGATAAAGATGAACTCTTAGTGCAGAACTACAAGCACCAATAGCATAGAACCAATATGTGACAATCGTCCGAAAATAAACCTGTGGTAAGATACGTTAAAGGTATGACAATTAATCTGAATAGTACATATTCTATCCGCTTTTCGCTTACGCCATACCTGGGAAGCTCCTTTTGCTGAGGTAGAGTGCTACAGCTGCCATCAGCTCCCAGCTAATCGCACTGCGCAGATAATACAATACAATACGATGCAAAACTGAGCTACACAAACACTAACTTTGCAAGTACTGATGTCGATCAGGAAATTTGGCATTCTTAGGCGAGCTTCTATCGACTCAGTCGTCCATCAATGAATCAAGTCATAAACATTGGTGACTAATATGATTACTAATTCCTATGACTCATGATTTCAAGCAACAATGACAAACATCCTGGTTCTTCCTCTAAAAGTGGCTACAAATAATGATTGCTCATGGGCCATTATTTCTCAAGGCTTGTCTTCGTAAAATGGATGCATCACGACGCCATCGCCTCATACTGGGATGATTTTTCTTCACCAATAAGCTAACATACCTTAATATTTTCTCGTGCATGTACTGTTCTGTCAGTCCTATTGTGGCCCACCTTGAATTAAGAAAATCAAGCAATAACGGCATGATGAATTGTATAAATGAATACTAGTTTTGAATGAGTGCTTGGAAATAATCTTAAAAGAAAATCCAGAAAATCTCATTTCAAACATCCGTGAAAGTAAAATGTAGATTTCGTACTAATCACGAAATATTTGACATATTTAAAACGCAACGAATATGATGCAAAGTGAACACACCACAACAGATCGTTATTGTCTTTGCTCATCTTCCATGCAAATTCGTACATAACAACAGCGGACTAAAAAGGAGAGGTCGATGATTATTGGGTCATTTCTTTCATTCAGCATCTTCGATTCTGACCGTATAAAGTGCAAACGTATCAAGAATGCTTTATCACTTAATAAGAGTTCTCAAGAAGAAATTCTAATGTGATGCTACTTCTGCAATGATAACTGCGTTGCACACTCGATTTCACTCAGAGACAGGGCTCTGAGTTCTTTCCAGGGTAGTGGAATTTGTGAGGTGACTACCCGTTGCCTTCTTCACCAATGGCGTTTTCATTGGGACGCGCGGAGGAATCGAACTCACAACCCCTGCCTTACGAGTCCTCGCACTTAACCACTACACCACACCACTTCTGTAACGATAGTAACATTAATGAATAGACCGCTGGACCTTGAAATGGATCTCGGAATCCAATATGCTATCTAGCAGCTCAATTATTGAATAGATTTGAGTAGTTGGACGACTTCGTGTACGAATATTATCAAATCGGAAGGAACATTGAGGAAATACTTGACTGAAACTTACAGCTGTGCCATAGAAAGTGTATTCGTAGTATTCAAATAAGAGTTTGTCCCTGGAAAAAAACAGAGAAGGAAAACTCAGATACTTGTACAGCTTCCATCTAGTTGTCTAAACATTATGTAGTGGACTATATTCTCCGTGCATTAAAATTCGAGCCAATACAGCGAATTGTTCTTGTGTTGGATTAACTTCTTCAAAAGTGCTTTTTATGAGTCGGATTGAAGCTAGCTTATAGCCTCGTTTTTGTTTCTTGAATCGGAGCTGGTGGCTCAGCCCGCTGAGCATTCGCTTAGATGTCACATGGTCCCGGGCTCGATACCGATCCTCACCAAGTCAGAGTATGAGTAGGACACTTTGGGCCGATCTGCACTGTGCAATCGCCTTGGACCAGATGGTACGTATGGTTCAGCTACTAGGGTTTTTCTTGGTGGAGTGCAATGGAAGAGTATCTCGCGGTCCAGCTGGCACCGACATTTGGTCACTCCAAAGCGACTCTCCTTTCATGTTTAAGATGAAAAAAATCAAATTACAACGGCGTGCGTGTATTCAGCAATACAAAATAACAAACGCTCGCAAACGATAGTCATGTGCAGGATTTCAATATGAAGATAATAATGGACTAAGCTTTACACCTGTCATTGCAATATGTTTTCATTTTTTACGAAAGACATATTTTTAAAAGGAAAATATTTACAACGATAACTTCATAACTGCAGAAGTCTCTATCCAATCAATAATTAAGTATAATTACCATGATCTAACTAAGTTCAGGTGCAAAGTGCGTTATCAATATGTAAATAAGAACGTTATAACAAAAATGAGTCATCAGCATACGCCGATTCTCTGAGGCTTCATGTTCTTAAAAAGACTATCAAAGTGGAAGAAAGTCCATTTATGGGTTAGACAACGAAAATCAGCCAGGAACAATAATCCTTGCTAAACTGCTCCCACAGCATTTCATAAAACAAAACTTGGATTACGCCAAACAGATGAAGAATAGACATAACAATTCCTTTCAGTGAGTCATGTTGGGGAAAGGCCCTGGTGGCCTATACAAAGCCCAAAAAGGAAGACGATTTTAGAAAGAATGAAAACTCCATAAGACAGTGTCATATTTCCTTACCTTTCTTGCTCCCATCTGCGCTTCTTTGCTCTTTTGTTGAGGTATGTTTCCTAGGGTGAAAAGCTCTGAAGATTCAAGACGTCAATTTAAAGTCTGCTAAAATAAGACGACCGATAGGAGTCATAAAAAGGCTCTTTACAATCTTCCTTCCTCTGAAGGTTTAAAAAGATGTTCCCTACCGTTATTTACAACTTAAATCTGAGTGATGCGCAAACAGGGAAATAGGACCCAGAGGTCAGACGGACCATGGCTCCCCACTTTTTGGCAAACCATGCTGAAGCGCCCCTTTAAAACCAAAAGTGCCTTTTTGCATTATCATTCCTTTGCTCTAATTCTCAATGCAAGACAAGACCCAGAGCAACATTTGTAACCAAGGCTTTCTGTACGTTCTAGCACTGTTTTCACTAACTCTGCATTGCCTGTGGTCAGACTTTGTCATTATCGATCATATCTACTGTTTTAGAATGCGTCTTTTTTGACCTGCCCTCTTCCCCACTTTTAAGATGCTTCCTACATCCTTGTGAGTGAAGATAAACTTGATAATGAGACAGCGCAGATAGCAGTGCTGCACGATCAACCAGGATGGAACATATGGCAATTTGCAAATGATGCTATTACCTCACTTATTCGCTGTCGCTTTGAAGATGGTTCTTCGCCGTCGTGAGATGGTTCTTCGCCGTCGTCGTCTTCTCCCTCCGAGTCGCCATCTTCCTAATTAAAAAAATGCCTTTGAGGTCTTACTCAAGCGACATACTTCCGTCAGGTCCTATTCACTGGAGTGAGCAGCTTCCCTGCCAGCTTGCTCTGGGACATTGTTCAGTCTTAGGCGACGTACGTTGCACTCGTCAAAGGTGCCACGAGTGAAAAAGACTGTCTGTTATAAAAAGTGCAACATATGATAGAGTTTTCTAAGTAACTTTTAAATGAAGCCAAACTGATCAGATTCAGGTATTTTGCCTGTTTGAAACTTATTCTATCTGATATGAGCAATTGACGCTACAGTTATGGGTGTAAATCTAGCTTTCCCTGTCTCATTTCGTTCCATACAATTTGAACAGTTAACAAAAATACCAGGGAGACCCCAAATAGAAAGAGGATACGTGTTTGAAAAAAACTATAGGATGAAGCACACCTGCGTATCAAAAACTTTATCAAAATCTGGAATCTCATCGAATGTATCTCCTTCTTTTATCACTATTTTCACTTGACCCTGATTGTAAACGTTGTCCAAATCCAAAGGACGGTGACTGAAAAAATCGAGATGAAAAGAAGATTAAAACTCCATTAAACTAGGATAGAACTTTACGCACACTGAAAACCTTAAACATGAATGCTCTATGAGAGAAAAAGTGAAGAATTAAATCTGAGCTCAACACTCAATGCAAGGCTCAATGGCCCTGCCGGAAGAGAGGCAACATCCTGAGCAATGGTATTTTGAGGAAGGTTGGCTGGTTACCTCCAGGATCACGTCAGACGCCAAATTACTGTTGAGCGAACAGATACAGGGCATCTAGAAATGGGAAGAAGCATCGTTTGAACCCAAGACCTCGGCACCATAGCAGTGTGCTCTAACCGTTATGCTAACTATCTTAGTCGTTGAACCAGAAGCTCGTCGGCATTGTTTGCTGGCAGCCAAAGGATTCCCAGTCATCCTCCCTTAGGAAGAAACTGTAAGCTAATTTTTTTTAGTGGGCTATGTTGAGGAAAGGCTATGGTGGCCTATACAAAGCCCCAACATAGGAAGAAAGAAGACAGCGAGCAGCTACGAGGATAGAGAGATAAGATCAAGTTTATTGATCCTAGATTTGAAAGATGGCAAGTTGTAACAGAAAAGACGGGGTCATCAGTGACGTCATGCTATGGGATCCTAAACATGGAACCGCTAAAGTAGGAAGACCTGTCAAGAAGGACACCAAATTACTGACAGAAGACACTGGTTTACAACTTGAAGATTTCCATAAGACCATGGACGATAGGGCCCTATGGAGGGAAAGAGTCAATGTGGTCGGGGCAACCGGCCCAATATGATGATGTGATGTCAGCTAATTTCATTTGTTGCTAGGCAGCATTTTACACTAGGTACTTACAGTGGGGAGTGTGATACTGACAATAAAAGATTTCTTTGAAGCAATGGGTAAGAAGGACAGTGGTGGACCAGAGGTAGAGGGGACAACCAAAGGTGGAAAGACTATGTTTGAGAGGGCATGGCTGCATTGGGAGCGAGGGAGGAGGATGCACAGGACAGCAAAAAGTGGAAGGGGCTGGTCCTCACCAGCAAGCGACCTCAAGCGATGGGAATCAAGCCAGAAGGATGCGTACATAGGTGGATTTATTTAGTTATAAACACATGCTGTCTTTGAGTCTTAGTAGTGCAGTAAACTGATTTCCACTTTTGGAAAAATCAATCAAGGAAACACAAGGGCAAATTTCACCAATCACTAGGTCTATGGGAGTGGCCTAATCTCAGTATCACCTGAACTGCAAGCAGCCCACCCCCTTCTTGTCTGAACGGGACAGGACGGGGAAGCTCTTTGCTGAGGTGGAATCCACACCTACCATCAGTTTACAAACAATTATCACTAGGAGATGATTGCCAAAAAAAGTCAACTGAATACCTGTCAATCACATAAAATGTGACATCTTCATCAGGTTCCAAACCATCTATCAAATTAATTGTTCCTCCACAGTTTACCAAAATGAAATGTTTCACCTTCAAAGGGATTAACCATTAAAAAAACAAGAGATGAGATACCTTTAAAAAGCTTTTAAGAATTGGCAAATTATGATTAATTACCATATTTTTTATCTTATCATGCACTTACACAACTCCTATTTATAGGTCAATGTACAGTATCATTAAATAAATAGATAGGTATAGATAGATAGATGGTTATAGATAGATAGGTAGATAGATAGATAGATAGATAGATAGATAGATAGATAGATAGCTAGATGGAAAGATAGATAGATAGATAGATAGATAGATAGCTAGATGGAAAGATAGATGGATAGATAGATAGATAGATAGGCATAGATAGATAGGCATAGATAGATAGACAGATAGATAGATAGATAGATAGATAGATAGATAGATAGATAGATAGATAGATAGATAGCTAGATGGAAAGATAGATAGATAGATAGATAGATAGATAGCTAGATGGAAAGATAGATGGATAGATAGATAGATAGATAGATAGGCATAGATAGATAGGCATAGATAGATAGACAGATAGATAGATAGATAGATAGATAGATAGATAGATAGATAGATAGATAGATAGATAGATAGATAGATGGAAAGATAGATAGATAGATAGATAGATAGATAGATAGATAGATAGATAGATAGATAGATAGATAGATAGATGGATAGATAGATAGATAGATAGATAGATAGATAGATAGATAGATAGATAGGCATAGATAGATAGGCATAGATAGATAGACATAAATAGATAGACAGATAGATAGATAGATAGATAGATAGATAGACAGATAGATAGATAGGTATAGTTAGATAGATAGGTATAGTTAGATAGATAGGTATAGTTAGATAGATTATCTGCGAAATTCAATAAATCTAAAAAATTGTCATAAAACTATCCCTTGACCGCATCTTTGAAGCAGAAAATGTCATAATTCTGGCAAATTTAAATCTGCATTGAATTTATAGAGTAATTTTTGAAAAAATTAGTTTCTGAGTATCTTGTCTATGTAAGTGCCATTGCTTTTCAAGAATGGGCTTTAGAATAGTAGTAGACACATCTGTTTCATAAAAATATTATCATGAACCAACAGAATTCTATAAAGCAATAAATTTTGGCATTAATTTCCAAGCTGATAAACTTCTTATTGCTTACATATAGGCAAATTACCTGTTCTTTGTGTTCTTGAAAAACTGCTTTAAGGTCTGTCAATCCATTAACAGGAATAATTGTATACTGGACATGGTCCCTTTGAAACAACCACTAGAAAAGAACATATTTGTAAAAGAATCCTTTCTTTAAATGATGACTTTGGTAACTTTAGTTCATTATTATTATTTTAAATAAGCAAGAATATCATATCAAACTAGTCAGCCAGAGTACAAAGTTAACTCATTGTTTCTCTGGCTCCGTGTTCTTTGCAGGTTAAACAATATCATAAGGCAAGAATGGTCCATGGGGGGGGGGGGGGCTTGGTGAAATGGGCAGCCATATTTTAGGATCAGTTAGATGGATCTAAATTGGTGATTCCTAAAATCTTCAAAATCATGCAGTGCAAATAGTAGTGGAAAATTTGTCTGATTTTATCTTCTGGTGGCCAAGTGGTTAGAGCTCAAGCCATTTGTGCTGAAGTCAAGCTGGTTCCTGGGTGCCATCGGTCTGTCTACCTATAATCAAATAGGTACCTAGCATACAGATTGAGGTTGAGTGCAACAAGCAACTGGCCAACCAACCTCACAATGCTTTGGCTCAAGAAAAATCCCTCCAACAAAGTAGCCCAAACAGTTCCATGAAGTATGGAAAAAAATTTCCTTTTCAAGCTATGGTCATAATATTTGTGCCAACAATATACCAACTGTTGAAGCACGACATGATAGGACTCCCTGGTTGATGCTTTATTTGCAAGAAGCAGAGTCTTTGTTTAATAAATTTCTCCCAAGAAACAACTCAGTACGATATAGAAAAACTAAATGCTTCACAAATAACAGATTATCCATTAAATTCGAGCGGACAAAGCTTTATAAGTGGGACATTGAACTTCTCGAAATCCATTCCAGGAAAGATGGATAACAAATGTAAACTAAGCAAAAATTCTTACTTACCTGTAATATTTTGCAGGAACAAAGAGCATCGACATCAAGAGAGACTAAGATAAGAACTCTCTAGAAAGAAAAAGTTCAAAATGGTTCAACTGTTCATGGGTACTTGCGTAAATCGGTAAATGTTTTGTAGTAGTTGTTGTGGTGTTGGATAATATGGCCTAAGGTTAACAAGGTAGTTATCCCAACCCCCGTCAAGAAACATGCTTTTCACAGACATACCTCTTTTGCGACGATATCATAAACCTCTTCTTTCAATCTCTCGATAAACATTGTAAAGTTCCTTCGGATCTCCTATTTGAAGCATTTGATAACAAAACACAATTTTAATTTGGCCTTCATCGCTACGAACATTCCGAAACAGAGGTGGCGCGAAAAATCATTCATCTCCTCCAGAGTGGTAGTACGAATGCTATGCCCCGCTCTCTGAGACTAGGAGACTTCAGGTAAGAACGATCTCTGCCCACGAACGCAAATGTTCAGATTAGCAGCTACTGCTCTTGGAGTTCACCTTACCAAATGAGAAATTAAAACTATAAAGATGTCTTGATCATTACAATTTTTACGATTTTCCACTGGTTTTACTGATATGATTGGAGCATCCATACACACACACATATATACATGCATAAACACATACATACATATATACATACAGTCATACAAACATACATGCATACATATATACATACATCCATACACGCATATGTGTATACATACATACATAAAAACATACATAATTTATCTTATCCAGGTCAAATTCTGGCCGCTAAAGAATTGATTTGGGCTTGCTAATTAGAGAATCAAAACTGACAAGAGGTCGCAAAAGAATTGAGTTGTAAATGTTGAAATTGTTTCAAAACTGATATCAGAATGTTCCTAATTACAATTTAATGTATCTATTGACAAAAAAACAGTTGCTAACAGTGAAAATCTTCTCTATTTTCATCTAAAATTGCATTTTTTCCAGGTAACAGCCTATCTTATGTTTCCATGTCTGATCTCAGTTTATATTTGAAAGCTTCTCTATGTGTTTCCCTCTAAATATTAATAGAAGCAACTTATATTTACATAATTTTGAGACACAATAAATTTCAATTTTGTCATTCCTATAATTCTCTTGTTTGGAAATAGCCCTGATTGACCTACAACACAGCCCTGGCAAATGAAGAGACTAGCTGTCAGGATGGCTCAATGGTAAAATTCTTGCGCATTGATTCTATGGTCAGTGGTTCAAGTCCCACCTCAGCTAAACTTTCACTTATAGTGAGGAGAATCACTAGCTCTCTGTAATTCCAGGCGTAGGAATCACAAGGTGTGGCCACATCGAGAGGAAGGACTTGGACACTGCTTGATAGGCATAAAGCTTCTTAGTGTCCAAATTTCTACCTTTGACATCTAGGTAAATCATGTGTAAAAAAAAAGAGACTAGCTAAGAGGAGAGGGAAATAAGATCAGTTTACTGATCCTAGATTTGAAAGAAGACAAATTGTATGGGGCTGGAAAGAAAGAGGACCGTAAGAAGTTTCGTTGATCGTGAGCTCTTGGAATTACTGGTGACGGCAATCATATGGCAAACGTTTATGGCATTACTATCAAAGACTTGACTAATCTCAGCTTGCAAGAAGTTTGTCATCGAACCTACGATAGACGATCTTGAAGAAATGATGTCAAATCCTGGGTGAAACAGTAGCATAACTGGCTAAGGTCCTGATGATGGACAGCGACAGCTTCATGTAAGCATAAAAGTCAAGAGAAAAGTTTCTAAGGCTTCAGGTCAGAGCATTGACATAAATTTAAATAGTTTGCTTCCAATTTTCTAGAGATTTTAGAAAAAATTGAATATTTTTTATGATACTTAGGGCTTGTAATTCTAGCTCTCCAACTTAGCAATGAAATATAATACATATTTATATATAATTTCAACATTGTGCTTATTCATCTATTCAATTTACATATTGCAGTTTTCAATTTCATAGTTGGCGATTCTCTCAATGTCATCCAAACTAACTGCATCGACAATGCCTTCATAAACCTCGCTGAATTTCAAGAAAACTTTCTCAGCATCTCCCGGAGTGAAGTGTCTTCTTAGAATTTTTTCCAGTTTTATCAAGAAATCCTCGTTGCTGTGAGAGGGATTATTACTGCTAATTATGGGTGCTTCTTTTGCCGCTGAAACTACGGTTTCACTGGCTTTTATCGAAAGATGAAGCTTGCAGCTATCCTCAATTCCATAGTCCTTTGTGGACTTAGCATCGCTCAGAGTTTTTCCTTTGAAAAGAATCCTCTGTGAATTGAAGGGAATTCCTCTTTTACACTCGATCAGATGTTTTAAAACAGAAACCTGAATTGTTTCATCTGGCACATCAATGTCAAAGTCGTCGCTTTTGCCCAAAACTTTTACTGTTAGCTTCATTTTGTAGTTTCTCCTCTGTCGTCGAAAATTTAGGCCATATAACGTCAGCCTCTTTTCGTTGTTAAATGGGAGGGAGGCACCAGGAATCACCTTACAATATTGGTTAAGGTGTTCTTATGTAAAATAAACCCTGATTTGACGAAATGTTCGTTGTAATCCAATTTACAGAGTCATTACATCAATGTCAGCGTCAACTGGAATGGTAAATTCAAAAGTAAACATTACAGGGGCGTAGAGTTTTCCTACAAGCGGAGGGACCAAAAGGCAAGAGCGAAGCTAAATATGTATATAAAACTTTGCCCAATAATACTTCCTTGCCTCCTTCGGATTATTTCTTCAGGGCATTTCTTAAATAGAAAACCCACACTTTCGCCGCTAAGGCTTTCTCTCGTTATAAGCAGGCAGTAAAAATTTGCCAGAATTTCGAATTGAACTCAAACTGAAGCATTGACTGCAATTTTCTGTCTTTCGTAGCAATTCAAATGCTAGGTGTAGCAAAGCATGAGTACTATGTGTTTTAAGAAGTGAAGGGTTGCTCTGACGTCACTTAAAGATCAGGCAATGCTAAATATTGGTTCGATCGTAAATGAATTGTTGAATGATTTAACAAATAACAGCACACAACATTTGATGTAGGCACAGCAGAAACTGGAGACAGGGCTCCAGCTTTTTTCGACGGAAGTGGGTTTTCTGATGTTTTTTCCCACCGTCCTTAGCACCTATGATGTTATTGCTGGAAACCGTGCAAGATTCGAACCAAAACCCCCGCGTCATGAGTTTGCACAGTCACTTCAATGCTCTCACAACATCTTTAGTGGATGTTTAGATGGGGTGTAATAGTCCTTGCAGCCCACTTAGCTATACGTCGTACCTATCAGTAGAGCCCGCCGGCTATGCGTACGTCAACAAATCAATGAGATCAACGAAGCAAGACGTGACGTCATTGCTAGTCCGCTGGATTCTTTAAACCGCACGCGACCAGCGGCTGATGAAGCTGTTATGTTTTGGTGAGGAAAGCCTTAGAGACTTGCGAGGAAGGCAGGGCAGAACTGTGAACAGTCGTTGCTGCTTGTATTGATTAACTAAAGTTGGTCTTTTGAATTATTCATAAAGGGTTTTGTTCTCCGATGGAAAAGATTAACAGTGTGTGTCGATGAAGGATAAAAGCGGAAGAACAGGATAAATTCGCGACAAATGGACTTGATCTACTAACTGAAATACAATGCATTGAATCGCTAGTTCTGACGATGCAGTTTTCTGTCGAGCATGGATGCGCTTATGTTTGCTCTCTCGCTTCTCTGTGTGGCTATCGGATTAGTAATTCTAGCAAAGCCCACAGCAAAATGGCTGCTCGCGCTTGTTCAACACATCGAAAGACGGAAGAAGTTTCAAGCGAAATATAAACAAACTGCGCTGTGGCAAGAAGTCGTGAAGTTGGTATCGAATCGAGGAGTGGTTCTGAACGGCAACTTCGAAGCGATTGGAGACTATTTCAGCTCGTATGAAGACGTAACGAAAGCGATCAAGGGTGCAGGGCTTGCCGACTGTAACTTGATTATCGGAGTCGACTTTACAGCAAGCAACGAATGGCAAGGACGAAAGACCTTCGATCATCGTTCCCTTCATCACGTGGCTAAAAACAGCAAGCGATGCAACCCATATCAGCGCGTTATATCGGCCATTGGGGAAACACTGAGCTCCTTCGATAATGACAATCTCATTCCTGTATACGGATTTGGGGATAAGCTTACCAAGGACACGGAAGTGTTTCCTTTCTACGAAAACGAAAAGCCGTGTCAAGGGTTTGAGGACGTCTTAAAGCGGTATAATGAGATCGTGCAATCTGTCGATTTAAGCGGGCCAACAAGTTTCGCTCCCATTATCCGAAAAGCGATCGAAATAACCCAGACTAATGGAGGATATCATATTTTATTGATCATTGCAGATGGGCAGGTAACTGAAGAGCAGGATCTATGCACAAGGGACGCGATTGTAGCTGCGTCCTCGTACCCTCTGTCGATCATTCTTGTCGGGGTAGGGGATGGACCATGGAATATCATGTCCGAGTATGACGAAAGGTTGGCGGCGAGGAAGTTCGATAATTTTCAATTTGTTGATTACCACAAAGTGACAAAGAAAGCAAGACACCCAGAAACAGCATTTGCTCTGCACGCATTAATGGAGATACCCGACCAATACAAAGCTATTAAAAATGCCGGACTGTTGTTGGAAAACAAATCAGCATTCAGCTAGAGCAAGTTGCTATTGTTTTAGCTCATTAAATATTCATCTCTTGCATTTTTCAACGTTTCAAGACGTGTGTGTCGGGCTGGTTGCTGAACCTGTTGCTGCATGACGAGACCGCTGCCTCGATATGAAAGGCAGTGTCTTGGAGGTTGTTTTGCTTGCGTATCCGAACGAAACTAGGATGATGCTGACGAGAAAGCATCGTCAAAAGAGCGTTTTGAAGAAAACTTGATAAAAGGCAGTGTAAGATAACGATCAGCAGGCGCTTTCCCTGATGGGAGAGAAATGAACGTTCCGTGTTTTGAACAGTTTTAACAAAAGCTCTTTCAATCGTAGTGTTGTGGGTGGTAGTACGCCTTACTAGGAGAAATTCAGATCTGGTAGATTTTTCCAGAACAAGTTTTGGATTTGCTTTAGAAATAACTGTATGTACACCGGACGTATTTAAAGCGGTGTATTTTGAGAGTCTCGTCGACAACCTTTCACCATCACATTGTAAATCAAGAGAACGAACTGCCTTTGCTATCTTCATCCAAACCACCGACTAAGTTGCCATGCCATGTGGGCTAGTTATTCAAATAACAATTAATACGAATTGCTTAGCCCTACACACCCACTGCAGAGGATTCGTCGCTGAGATGGGGAAATAATGAGCTATTTTGAATGCAAAGAAGTTTCCTTTATACGCGTATCTCATATCACCTCACAAGTGCCAGGTGCTTTTTATTCTAGAATGACATCTCTATGCCGTTGACACAGCTTTCCAGCTGTCCACTATCAGTAATATCCTTCTTGACTACTTGCCTACCCTCTGCCCTTCCACACATGCAGTCCTGCGGCGGAACCTTGGCTTGACAATATCGGCAATTCACACATATGTTTCCTAGTCTTCCGTATCGTTAACCTTGCCTAAGTAGGTCTACTTTCCTATCTTTCTTATCGACTCTAGGCCGTTCCTATTTCCGTGTCTAGCTTGAAGCTAACCTTGTCCTAAACTTGAATGCAATCTAACTCAAAGAGGCAACAAAGCAAAAGCAGAGCATGCATTAAAAATTGGAATGCTCTACAAGGTAATCTCAAGGTGTTCGTGAGCTCTACGATCCTTGAATGTTCACGACAACAAATAAAAGAACTGCACGTTAGCCTACAGTGATGACATTGAATGTTCACGACATGCAGATGCACCTTTCATTTTGCTCCTTTCCGTACAACAGACTTCTTGCAGTAGAAGCCCGTTGATTCACAGTATTGGACGCTTTTGGAGCTGAGGGGCGGCGACTTGCAATGGGGAATTGTTTGGTTGTTTAGCCTCCTTTACAAGTTGGTTGGAGCCTTGAAAATATAGAACTAATTGGGTTATGCCAAATGAACTGCGTTGCAGTTTCGACGAAATAGCGTTGAAAAAATCCGTCATTACTATTATTATAATTATTACTATTACTATCAATTTCTTTATAGCAGGCATCTAAACAATAGCAAAAATTACAGCTAACTTACGCCTGCATCGCATACCCGATTTCGAGCAAAGCAGAACGCAGAGACAGGGATCTGAGTTTTTTTCGGGGGAAGTGGAATATGAGGTGGTGTCCCATTGCCTGCCTTACCAATGGTGCTTTTATTGTGACACGAGCAGGATTCGAACTCACATACCCTGCTTTATGAGTCCGCATGCCTAACCACTACACAACGGCACCACTAACTTACGCCTACTAAAAATCAAGAGAGCTTATATAGGATAGTTTGCATTTTACAAGTCTAAAAGGAATAGCTAGCAAAAAGGCATTGATGAAGAGGAGAGCTGATAACCAACGATGCTAAAATTTGGACGAAAGTGCGTGCTGTTGGTGAAGCTCTATGCGACGCTGCCGGTTAAGACAAAATGTTCTATAACAAAAATCTACTTACACGAGGTTTCCATTTGGCAGAATATGTCATGAAGGAATCGTTCTATTTCCAGAAACAACCGCGTATCCGAACATGGCAAAGTGAGTCGAACTGCATCTCTCAGTACGCAATGAAAATTTCACTAATTCCTTTGAAGATATAACGATGCAATGGTTAAACGTGCGGACTCGCAACGCAGGGATCGCGAGTTCGAATCCTGCACGTGGCGCAATAAAAACACCACTGCCGCGAGCATGACAACGGGAAAACACCCCGTGAAGTCGACTTCCCGAAAAAACTTGTTTCTGTTAAGCTTGGTTTGGGGAACGGAAAGGAGATCCGTTTTTGCTGAAGTATTTTTCACATATTTATGCTTCCACCTAGATGCCAAAGGTAGAAATTTGGACACAAAGAAGCTTTCTGTTTATCAAGCAGAGTCCAGGTCCCTCCTCTTTATGTGTCCACACCTCGTGATTCGTACGCCTGGAATTACAGAGAGCTGACGAATCTCCTCACTCTAATTGAAAGTTTAGCTGAGGGTGGATTCGAACCACTGAGCATAGGAGGAACGAGCTAGAATCTGACCATTGCACTATCCTGGCGCCTAAGGCATCATACTTCAGAAAACGAAGGTGAATCGATTCCCACTTTTAAATATGCAAAACCAATGAAATTTCAAACGTATACTTCATAGCATGGGATGATAGATTGTGGGACACTGATAAGTCATGCCTATTGAGGAAAGTCCTTGTTTACCACTCAGTGTGACTACACCTCGCGACTCTTACGCCTGGCATTACAGAGGGTTTTTTGACTCTCCTCGCTCTTAGTGAAGGCTAAGACCCCTGTCCGCCTCAACTGTCAACATGTTGACGTAATCACTGTTTCGTCCAAACATCCTGAACGTATTTCATTCCTTCGTAAAAACAGGACAGTCAGTTATCAAGGTGCCACCCATTAGTTAATCACCACTTCGCGTAAATAAACCGTTGCTTCTCTCCACAAATGTTTATTACAAATAGCTCCATATCGATAATCAGTATTATATCGAAGACAACGGAGGCCTCTACGATGCCAGCATAGCATACCAGATGGCATTTGGCATCAATAGCTTGTTGGTAGCCTATTTGCTCAACTGTCTGTCTACGAGACTCTGTTAAAGCAAGGTACCAGTATGCGCAAACTAATTTCGAATGGAACTGTGGACACCTTTTTGAGACTGTTTTAGCATGTAGACACCAGAACAAATGCTATTAGAAAATTAGCCCCTCTCTTTGAAGCCTATGGAAAGGCTATACATTGGCTGCAAACGGGAGTGGAAGGACATTTTACCGATTTGATTTCGCACAGTTGCAGATACAAAAAATTCACACAGACAGGGCATATCCAATGTTTTCAAAATCTAAATAAAACTTTGTTGATCTTCTCCAGACGAAGAGGGTCATTTATCAAGATCGACTGAGAATCGAAGGGATTCTCACATCTAACGATTGCCGATTAGGAGGCTACTAATAAAAACAAGCAACTAGAATGAAAAGCAAGCTCTTAAAATTTAATTCAATGGAACCAAGGGATTTGGCTTCCCATCGGAAGAACAACCAGTCCTGCTGCATAAGCACGGTTTTCAATCGATAATTATTCTGCTCTAGCATGGTGGAATATTTCTTCTGATTACAAAAAAAATGAGGAAAAATATTTAGAATCAGTCGGAGAGTCATAGCATGTGGCTATGGACGATCAGTGGCGATTGCAAAAATTCAGAAAGATCCATGAATAAGTAATTTTCTAAGCAGTAGGAGATTTGTGCAATCAGGGTCCCTCTACAGCCGAAATTCCACAGGGATGATAAGAAAGGCTTATTTAATATTGATGTGTCTATTAATCATCATGGGACATACAGTTGATGTTGCCATAGTAAAAAAGAATGTCTTATCAACAAGAGATGAACCATGCACACCGTTTCCAAATTTCTTCCATTGTTGAGGCTTTTTATAGGCCACCATGGCCTCCCCCCAACATTAAAACTGCGTTGCATACTCGATTTCGAGCGTAGCAGAAACCAGAGACAGGGCTCTCAGTTTTTCTAGGGAAATGGAATTCATGAGGTCGTTTGCCGTTCTACGGTGACACATGGAGGAATCGAACTGCCAACCCCTGTTTTGTGAGTCTGCAAGCGTAACCACTACGCCACGGCACCACTTAACTCACTAAAGACCTCCACGTTGGTGTCCGTGGATATCGACCGCGGAAAGTGATCTCAACTCATTTTGCGTCGGCTCGTACCGACTCTGCGTCCATTTTCCCGCATAGCACATTTGAAGGAGACTCGATGAAGAGACTCACTAAGAAAAAAGAGCGTCAGGAAAATCATTTCGACGTGCTCAAAAAATGTCGCAATTAGCTCGGTAGAATGTAAATAATTCCTAAAAAAAAGAGACTTGTGAAGCAGAACGAACAGCAGCAATCGCTTTACAGGCAGTTGAGAAACGTGCCCTTGAACTTTCGGATTCAGCGAATAATTCTGGGTACGAGTATAAGGTTTCTCGGTCAGAGGACTTAATGTTTCGCCTAGGAACGTCACAAGTTTCTTTCGATCTGAATGGTGCTTTTTTTTAGTGAGATATGTTGGGGAAAGGCCATGGTGGCCTATACAATGCCTCGACAAAGGAAGAGGAAAGAAAGAAGCGAAAGGCTAAGAGGAGAGAGAGATGAGATCAAGTTTATTGATCTTGGATTTGAAAGATGGCAAGTTGTAAGCTTCAGGAAAGCAAGAGGAAGGCAAGGCGTTCCATTAGTTGCATGTTCTAGGGATGAATGATGATTTGTGGGACAGGGTTCGTGGATTAGGCAGATGTATAGAGGAATAGATTTGTAATGTTTCGACTTTCCATTATTCTTAAAATCGAATATTTTTTTACGTTAGCTACAACGAGCACCAAAGTCCCTCTACAAAGAAGTGTAGACTTACAGTCTCTTCTCAGTGATTGTTCCATACAATGACATACTGCTACGGAGCAACGATTTCAATTGATAATTATGCTGTTCTAGCATGGCGGAATACTTCTTCTGATTATAAAAAAAACGAGGAAAAATATTTAGAATCAGTCGGAGAGTCATAGCATGGGGCTATGGACGGCAGAGTGGCGATTGCACAAATTCAGATTCGATTGCAATTGTAAACATCCACCAGTATAACCATTGAAATTGCCTTAGCTACTTAGTTTGCAAAATTTAGATTACGATATATTCAGCCAGATGCCTAGCAATTCGTTTATAAATAACCGAAAAGAAATTTTTAGTGGTTAAAGTTCGGTTGCCTTGCAACAGCATAAGCTTTCCTGTAACTTTAAAAAATTCTAAACAGCATCAAAGTGGGCTTTTGTGAACTGCAAAATTAAATCTAAGCCTTAATTTGAATTGAGGAGCAAAAGCCCAAAAAGACGAATAAGATATGACCTTGTAGATAAGATAAGCTCGTGTGACAATAGATGTTATGATCGGAAAACTTTAGACACGAAGAGTGGCAGATGAAAAGAAACTGGTGGACGGATATTCCACTTAACACAGTCGCAGATTAATGAAGATGAAGCAATGCTCAGTTTATATAGACCAATTGATATTGTAATGGCCTAAAGACTGGAATTCAAAGTGCAGTTAAATGCAAATCTACTCCCAAGCTAGAATTGTAAGGATAGCTCGATGGTAAGATTCTTGCGCATTTATTTTATGGTGAGTGGTTCGAGTCCCGCCTCAGCTTAACTTTCACATAGAGTGAGGAGAGTCGCCAGCTCTCTGTAATTCCAGGCGTAGGAATCACGAGGTGTGGTCACGTCGAGAGGAAGGACCTGAACATTGCTCTATAAGCAAAAAGCTTCTCAGTGTCCAAATCTCTACCTTTGACATCTAGGTAGAATAATGTGTATATAAAAAAAGAAGCTAGAATGAACAAAGAGAGAAAGGGATGGGGAGGGTAGCCGCCATCTTAGTGAAAATTATCAGATAAGAATTATTTTTTTAGTGGGTTATGTTGAGGAAAGGCTATGGTGGCCTATACAAAATCCCAACACAGGAGGAAAGAAGAAAGCGAGCAGCTAAGAGGATAGAGAGATAAGATCAAGTTTATTGATCTTAGATTTTAAAGATGGCACGTTGTAGGACTCAGGAAAGCAAGAAGAAGGCAAGACGTTCCATAAGTTGCATGTTCTTGGGATGAATAATGATTTGTGAGATAGAGTTCGTGAAGTAGGCAGTGAAACTTGGAAAGGGTGTGAATGAGTTGAGCTTCTGGTGGTCCTGACACGCCTCAGAGGAACTGGAATAATATCCCTGATCTCCTGAGAACAATGTCCGTTAAAGTATCTGTAATAGATGGCAAGATCTCCAACTAAACGACGATGGGAAAGAGGTTGGAGCGATTTGGTGAGGTTAGGATTATTGATGAGACGAATGGCTTTGGACTGGACTTTGTCGAGAAGACATAGAGTAGATTTTGGAGCACCACCCCAGACGTGGGAGCAGCACTCTAAAGAAGGACGGAATGATGAATGGAAGAACGGCATCAAACAGCTCTAAGGCGTCCCGTTTTAATGAGAGGTTAGAGAGGAAGAAGAAAATGGCAGCATTTTACCGACTGTATGACACAATAACGGCTGCTAAAATTAACTGTAACGCCGTGTTAGTTGTTTTAAAAGCTTTCCATGGCTTGATTCTCTCTCTAAGCCCTTCTACTCCAACTACCTTCTGGAACACAACAGTTCTAGAAGGCAGCCTAAATCACAGGACAGTAGCCATTAGTCATACCTTCAAAACCATAGTCGGGGACCTTATCAGACAGGTAACATCCTGAGCAAAGGCACTGTGTGAGGTATGGAGGCCAATTATTTTCCTAACCGCCTTTTACTTCCAGACTAAGCCAGGCACCCATTTACTGCTAGTAGCAGGATCGACAGCAGACACTCAGGAAAGTCAATACACGTGGCTCAAAGCCGGAACCTTCAGGACAAAATACGTGTTCTAAGCAATATGACAAAATACCAACCAACACCCTGCTATACTAAAGTAATAGGCTTCGAGAAAAAGCTCCAATCTTCCGATAGAACGCAGCAAAATTCAACTCGTAAGTTTACTAATAGTGTTAGTTAAACGTAAAAAAGATTATTACTGACTAATACATCAGTCTGAGTGGCATAAGTCATTGCAACACATAAAGGAATTTTACACATATCACCTTAAAAGTTGATTCAAATTCTGTACGATTTTCCAAGTCCAGTGCTTGATTGTACACAAATAAAAAGTCACCCTTTCTAAAGCATGAATAATATACTTGTTTTGCTTGTGCAAGCATCGCACGGCTCTTAATCGAAATCTCTGTCCACGAAGAAGACTGGTGCCAGGAGAGTCCAAGCATATAACAAGAAGCAGATCCAACCAGAACTGATCTTCACCCAAAATGCAGCCACAGAGCTACTCAGCGTCTTAAGGTTCGACCCATTTGGCCTGAAATCGAAACGGTTTTCACATTTTATCAAGGCTTTATAGGTTTTAGCATCTATATTGTTAAAGACGGCTTAATTTCACGGGGACCGAGATGTTTGCGTTAGGGTTTCAAGCTACAAAGAGAAAACATCACTAATGATACGGAAAAAAATAATCACGAAATAGCTGCACGTCTAAGAAATGGAGGGGGAGAGGGCTCTTTTTCGTGATCTTAAGGGGGCATGCACCTAAAGGATCTCTTCAAGGCAATCTAGACAAATTCTTGCCAACATAATCTACTGCGGTTGAGAATACAAATCAGAATCAAGAAATGGGTGAATAAGTTTAATGGGTACTTACTTGTACCAGTTTGTGATGGTCATCATGATGTAGAGAGTTGCAAGAAACATCATAAAGTGGAAGAATGAATAACTGTATGTGACAGCACTTTCTTCGTCATCAACCACTCGCTGACCTAAATGAGAGCTTCTCCATTAAATGCTTTTCCCATTGGGTACTTTTACATGAGGAAGAGGTATCACAAGTGAATCCACATTACAGTCCTTGATAAGGTGGCATCTTACAAAATTACTTACGAGAACTAGCCATTGGGCAGAACATATGATCTCCAAAGCATTTCAAGACGAAATGGTTTGCGGCAATAATCACTAAGTGGGTTAAAAAGAATAAGAAACTCAATGATAAATGAAGACGCTTAAATATGAATTTTTCGGTAAATCTTTAAAACCCTGGCTGCAATTGTCAAATATTGAATGCGATACTGCAAATATATATATATTCTTCGCGATGTTAGATCCTGACAGGCGAAGATTATTTGAAAAATTCCTCACCAGAAGGACTCCTTTCAACATCGACCTCATTATCTACACTTGTTTTGGACTCTGACAGAACTGTTGATTCCGTGGCAGGCGATGAGGCACCAGCGCCAAGGCCTAATTTCCCAACTTGTGATACACTTGATGTTCTCACGCACGAAAATAGGACAACAACAAAGGTGATGACGAGCCCAATTATTGACTGCGCATCGAAATTTGGAGAGATGCCACCAGATGCTTCCAGTATTTTACCACGAATCGCATTACATGAGTCTAAAAAACAATACTTGAAAATTTCATATCACAATTCACTCCCCTTTATAACACATTATTTTCCACTGAAAAATTTCCTTTCATTCTAATTCTTAACTTGCAGAATCCTTTGAGGATCAGGTAGCAAAATCTGTAGAGTTTAAAAGTGTGTAGCTTGTAGCATGGTTTGGCTATCCATTTCATAGGTAAAAGGCATAAAATCTGGGCTCTACTTTCAACTACTCTCAGCCAAGATACTTTTGATCAAGACTAGTGTATAATAGTTCATAGTTGTTTGAACAAACTCTGTAAAATATCTTGATTGAAAAAAGCATGGAATTTGTTGTGTTTACCTTATCATGACTATCACACTTGGTACCCTATGGTTTCTATTTCAATTTTCTACCTGATTCAGTTAAGGAGGGTAGCCTTTCAGCTGGAGCTGATTTACAAGGCGCCTTTCACTTGAGAAAATTTATTGCAATAAAACATTACCAAAGAAAACACAATCAAGATATAAAATAGCAAGAATCGACTAAATTACAATATTGAATTGCCGAGGATTAACTTAACTGCAATATCTAACCAAAACACTAAGAGTGGGAAACAAATGGTCATGGTTCACAAAGATAAACAGCAAAACATAAATAGGAGAAACCTACAGCCCAAACAGATTGCTTGAATCTATTTAGGAACAGTGCAAGTTCGGTGTTTAGAAGCTCTTTGGATGGATACAAATCTTTTCATTTTCACGTAACATAAAAATATTCTGATTTGCTTGCATGTTGTTAATTTTCAACAACAATAGTAGTAGTTATTAACTAGTAATTATAATGCATTCATTCTAGAGGGTGGTTAGATCAGCTACAGCATATTAACTGCTGTCCTAAGGCACCCTGCATATTTAAAGTAAAATGATTTGGCAAGGCTTAAACCTTAACAATTAAGTATCCCCTCCCTAAATCTCAAAGATTCACTAACAAGGAGGACAGAATACTAACTGCAATGTTCCAACTAAATCAGAACAAGGTATGATTCATTTAATCAAATTTGTGTAAGAGGCAACAACACTACAAGCAAACCTGGCTCGTAAGATAAGGCACTCCACGTAATGTAAGTTGTGTATAGAGATATCAGTGAAGCTTGGAGCAACCCTGAAATAACAGAGATCTGAAGTAGAAATTGGATTTCGAATGAAAAAAGGTTGAAATATTCACATTAGAGTTCTTTGGTATTTACAAGAGCGTTTAATTGGGATGCGATTGCACAAGTCACAGGCGGCCAATTGAAATCCTGTAGGGCTTACAATAAAAATAACCACAGAAGAGGAGGCAATGTGAAACCACGGTAAAAGGACCAAATTACTGTAACAAGCATAGATGTGTAGTGATCTCAACTTTCTCACCCTGACTTGTATTTCTGCCTATGCCACTATTTTCCATTTTTGCCCATCTATGTGCTTCTATGCTTTCATTTTTAGGGCATTTCTTGCTACACTTTACACCAATGCTTCACCTATTCATCTACATTCCTTGCCTTAGCTAACATATCCTACTCTTTTGCTTTAGTGATGAATTTTGCAAGATAAGCTAGCACATGCTATGTTTGTACATAAGCATGCACCATTATCCAGTCAGATTACAGCACAACACATTGTCTCTTTGGCTCCCCATTCTCTGCATGCTGAATAAGATCAAGAAAGCAAGAACTGTCCATGCAGATGGAGTTTGGGACACGCAGCTCTACTTCAGGACCAACAGCAAACAAATATGCTCTATAAGCTTCATTATCCAAATAAATCTAATAGCTTTCTAGGCAAGTACAAACAGAATAAAATGAGAAATACCTGATCTTGACTGTCTTTCTTGAACTTGTGGCAAAATGGAAAGAACAGAGACAACAACACAGAGAACCAAATGGAAACTGATGATAAATTTTTGGGTTGAGCAACTGCTGTCGCTGGACTTTGTGAAGAAAACATACAGCAAGGCAATTCCTGTTATGGATGCAACATACATGAAGAACGTACTGCCCATCAGTAGAACATACCAAAACTTTGAATTGCCTTCTTCCATATTTTCCACCCATGTTTCGTTCCAAGCATGGGCAAAATCGATGAGCAGAACTAACTGGATAATTATGAAAAGGAATCCTCCAACGAGGCCAATGTACATCCAAGCTACAGAAAATTTAGAAAAATTAATTCATAGCAGCAGAAAAGGGCGATGTATCACAGCACTGGGTGCAAATTTTGAGTTAACTATGATGTAAAAAAGTCATTGCATGGAGGTGTAATATGTTTAACTCAGTAGCATTTGACAAATCAGAGAAGCAACTACCTTACAATTTTATACAGTTGTTCTGTTTTGAGTTTTAAAAGCTCATCTCACAGCAGCTTTCTAGTATTATTGGACATTAGCAATTGTCCAATCTATTTGCTCTACAATTGCATTTTCTGGACAGCCAGTATGTCATTTTACTTTCCTAACTTCTGCAGATCATGGGATTTCTGATGTGAGATGAACTTTACTTACCTTGATGCAAAGATTTCAAATAGTCAGCACCATATACAGTTGGGACAGGAGGACTTTGTCCTTTCCCGCTGCATTTGGCGCAAACAAAGTACATAGTAGTTTTTTATATTTCAATTTTGAAGAGACATAAACAGGAGAAGCAAAACAGCTGGCTTGCACTTCAAGATATCTTCAGGGAAAAGAATGCAAATATTTCACACAACCATCCAGGCATTATCATCCAGGCGTTCCTGATAAAAAACTCAATAACAACAGAAATTCAGTAAAATCAAAGACCTTTTACACAGGGATGTTCTCTCTTTAATAAGCAAAATTACAGAGAGACCTTCCCCTTAAAGTCTTCCTCTCCATACAATGCACCACTTTGTCCATGCTTGGTAGTTAACATCTTCTATATATATTATAAAGGCATATACATATATGTAGCGACCCACCCAAACCAGGAGCCACTGTCAGGATGATCTGAGATGCTATAAATCGTTTGTAGCCTAACATTGTATCTTAGTTCATTAATTATTTTCATTAGTCTATTCAAGCAAAATTGTATGCAGAAAAGTTGCTGAGGTGGAGAAAATTTGCTATTTCGTAACATTTGAATACAACACAATAGATAAAACACAAGGATCGAATTTGATAGTCCATGCATCCAACCAATTTTGGTTTTACTTTGATGTTGGAATAAGGGGAAAAGCTTTTCAAAAATCTGTTATATAGATATTGATACCACCAACTAACTACCTTTCATCCTTTTCCCTGTTTTTTGCTCGTGTCTTCTCATTGCCGTCTATCAACCACGTCTTTCATAAAATTCTCCATCTTGTTACTCTTATCTTCCCTCCATCAGTTGGCCTCCTTCAGTCTAATATGACCATGGAAGAATGAACATCCTGGTGTGACTCCCTCTGTCAGTGTCTTGCCTTTTACCCTTTCTTACTATCTGACCAAATTAGCTTATTTCTCTCCTTAGTACTTTCTTTTTCATCCATCTGCCATTTTCTAGGCCTTTTTAACAATTCTATCAGTTCTCACATGAACTGTGTCTGAAACTATTTTGAAACATGCACATCTCAATGGTCCCATTTTGCTTGGCATAAAATTGAGACAAACTTTGATTTGGTAGTGTGCTTGAATCCACCAAAACTATTTCAGATAAATTAGCTCTAAACGTAAGGGAAATGATAATAAAAAAAGCAGAACTTAATGTCTAACCTGATGAGAAGGTATTTGCAGCTGGTATGAAAAATGCCCCCACTGCACCTCCAATAATAAGCAGGAACTTGATTCCCCAAAAACCATTTTGGACCCCAGCACGTCCATCTTTGCTGCTCTTAACTCCGATCATTACCAACATGAACAAAATAAAGAACATTGCTACTGCAAACATAACTCTATACACTGCCAAATATCCAACAACCTGTTTGCAATCTATATTTGCCTGAAAATACAACAAGGTTGTCATCATAAGCTGCATTGAATATTTATTGAAGCAGATTCACTCCAATTACTCAATTTATTTTAATATTTGGTATATTTGAATTTTCACAAAATTTTAGTTCCACAAAAGCTTGATTTCACATGTCAGTATGTGCTTATGTCTGCATACTTGTATATAAGCGCATTAATTCCTACAACAATAAAGTACTTATTCATACAGGGTTGTATTTCCAGCAACATTGCTGTTATCAATATGGGCCCTGTTTAGAAAATAAGAAACAATAAAAGTTACAAAAAAAATTTAAAGCTAGGCTAAAATAAAATCTCAGAGTTGTTTTCCGCAGAGCTCTGCCTTGATACAAAGGGTTCACCTATCATACTTCGCTAAATTATTATTAACTATACATTATACACTATAAACTATAAATCATTAACTCATAGAGATCTATAGAAAACAAATTAATTTCTTTCGATTAATTTTCGATCTTCTGTTTAGCTTATCAAATCATATTTCTGCATTTTAACATCTGCATCGAGCGTGAAAATTTTACGACCATATCAAAGATACACCCGGCATTTAATGGTAAAATCAGTTCTTACTAGCATCTTAAAGTGATTTAAATACTTAAAAAATAACCTTGTCGCAAAACCATTCTATCTTCGCCAGTTTCTCGTCGATTCCTGGTGCAAGCATGACACATGAAACGACAGTGAAGACAACAAGAAGGAGAGAGTAGCCCAATCTGGCAGCCGTCGAATTGTTGCAAGATGGACAGCAAGTGCAACAAAGACTGCATGCTGCTGATGTGAAGCAGCATGCCAAACTAGCAACACAACCCATGTTGCCTGTTTCGGCTTTTAATCGTCTGTATTTGCCCGATTATTTGGCGAAATTTGTCCTTCGGAATGTTTACTGCACTTCCTTTCAATTTCTCCGTGTTTTCATTTGAGGTGCGTGCGCAGGATTACTTTATCATATGACGCAACTAGAGGCTCACGGGATATACTTTATCAGCTGTCATGTGACAGTAGTAGGCCAGACAAAAAAAATTCGTATTAGGAAGTACCTAATTATGATTAACCGTGGGTTTTGAATAAAATCTTAATAATAACTCCCATCGCAAAGAAGACAAATATCTTCCTCTACTTAAAGATCTTAGCAGCAATCATCGACAAATAAAATTCGCTAATCTATCCATGAGTTGTCGAGGCATTTTTGGCCAGTCGTCTGATTTTTTGCTGGTGATGTGTAAGTGCATTCAAATCGACGTTGGTTTTACAATGCAGAAACCTCCACGTTGATGTCCCTGGAAATCGACCGCGAAAAGTGATCTTGACTCATTTTTGTCGGCTCGTAACCGATTCTACAACCACTTTCCCTCAAGGCACGTTTGAGGGAAAGACTCAATGAAAAAAAGTTGAAATCGACCAGAATCATATTAATTATATCTTAGCCAAAATCTCCTCCATCGTTATCCGTACCACTTGTTACATCTTTTGCTCCAAAAACAAACCATGCTCAAGCCCGGAACTTCTTCCTTATCAATCAATAGTTGCTTAATAACACAATTTACTTCGTTCTCTTATTGTTGGTAGTCGATGTAAGCCAGCCCAATACAAGTTACCTTTTTAGTGAGACTTGTAATATCTAAAGAATTTAATAAAAGAATGAAGTTTGAAACGAATTATCACCGCAATAATTTTGCATATACTGAAAAGAAAAAGCCGTACAATAGCGGAAAATATGCAGTAGGATATGAGCATAAGAATATTTTATGATTTGCTATGGAACTTTTGTGATGTTATGAAAGAGTATTTCATTGAGGATTCACATGGAAAGAAAAACAAGAAACGTCGAAATATCAATTCAGTTACCCCAAACGAGAACAGAATTCCGTTGAAAAGGAGTTTACTTCTTGGCTGCAAAAGAATACAACGGCTTGTTGACAGTTTTCAGATGGCCATTGTAATAATATTTAACTTTGGAAGGATCTGATCTGTAAGCGAATTTCGCTTGTATCCTGACTTAAATTTTCTAAAATTCATATGAAAATTATTTTCGTAACTACCAAATAAACAGGACCCTGTTGATTGTTTAACATTATTGGTAGGTTATCCGGTCAAAATACTCTAATGTTATTAGTATACATGAAGTGGTGGGTACGAGGAGGAGAAAGATGCTGGGTCACTTGCTCCGCCGCGAGACCCCGGCAAAAAGACAGATTTTGAAGAAGATTGTAGATTTTTTAATCAATGATTAGCCTACAAGAAGCATAGGAGAATTTATAAGCATACTTTTAAAGTACTGAGAAAACAGAGACAGAAAAAAAGTTGCTGCATTTTAAATAAAGCGCCATTCCAATTTATACGATTCAACCATTGATGATTACTGCAAATGCATAGAACAAGGAACACCAGGGCAGGTTAGATAAATATATATATATATATATATATATATATATCGTTATGACATTGTATAAAGAGAAGGGGTCTCTTAATTCTTACTGACATTCCGTCAAAAACTCTTCTTGAAACTATCAACTATTTGTAGTCGAACATTCTAAAATAACTAGAAAAACTAAAAACTGTGGTACGCTTAAAAGCACATGCAGGACTTGCTTTTGTGAATTCCTTTCGCCTTTCCACAGTTGCAATGATATATGATTGAAGGATGATGATGATGATTGAAAATCTGCCTGCAGAGTCATCGATTATGTTTATTAAAGAGGCAATGTGGCTGGGACCTTAGGCTGCGCTTACACTGTACAGGATCACCTTTGATCCGATACAAAAATGTTCCTTTTCCCTTTACGTCTACACTGTACCAGTACAGTTTCGGAGAAGAGCAGATACAAAACTGTTCCTCTTTCCTAGCAGGTACAAAGTTGTGCCGGACCACTTTATCTAGTGTAAACGCATGGCTGATCCGTAACACTTGTATCGGATCAAAAAGTGATCTGGTACAGTGTAAACGCAGCCTTAGGAGAAACACCTTTCTAAGGAACAGTGCTGGGTTAGGAAAATCTTAATCTCATTTAAATCAGTTACAAATGGTAACAAAGTGAAAGGTTTGCTTTTTGAATACCTTCAAATCAAATAGAAGCACAAAATTAGGATAAAATTATCAAAAAAAATGATTTTGCGTTCTACTGTAGGCTGATAATCTCTTCTACCTAGCATCTGAAGGCAGATTATGGAGAGCTGAAAAGCAGCACCTATTGAGCAATGTATTTTCATTGCTTTCAAATAAAATGTTTTTGCGACTTTAGCTAATAACATTAGATTCAGTTTTAAGAACTTAAAAGGTACCTTACAACGTAGGACTCACGACCGTTCCTTCTCTCGATCTGCTTGGATTTAAGTCACCTACGGGCTATCTTCGTGAAGAATGCATCCATCCTTAACAAACACCACAATGTCCGAAAATCCAATATCAAAATAAGAAGGCTTTATTAAAGCAAACTCTCATTGATATACTTTCCTTGCATTCAACAATCTACCTCTTCTACTTCGATGATAGTTTAACTGAGGATTTGTTCCCACATCTAACGAGTCTTCAATTCAAAGAGTTTTCCAGCCTTGTTTGTCACGATCGATTTCTACTCCTGATACTGATATCATGAGGAGTAGGCCATGGACGGGAGCAGTTTGAAGCAATCGCAGTAGTACAGCCATGGATACTACTTAGTACAGAGCCCGATTATAATCTGAAAAAGAGCATCATTCATCAAAACAATTACGGTTGAATCATTCCGAGAGACGTCAAAGCTTGCACATGGCATCGCTACTGATGGACACCTCAATGCAATGGACAGATTCAAACCGAGAACCAAATGGCATGGTAAGAGCATCATCAATATACAACATCTAAATGGAAATAGCAGGCTCAAAACAAAGAGGTTACAGAAAAATAGCGAATGGATAACCAACAGATTAGCTAATAAATAAACAAAGCAAACAGGTAAACTAACTAACTGATTGACTAACTGACATGTCAGTCACCAGCTAACTGATGAACGAATTAGCCAAATCACCAACTGACTAACTAACAAATTAGCTAACTCACAAACTACCTAACTAGCTAGCGAACTGACTAACCAGCTAACTAACCAAGACACAAGGATTTGAAAATAAATGTAAGATAAAAACAAGAACTGTTCAAATAGATATGTGAATGATTTTTTGAGAAAAACTTAACTTCGAGACGTTGTATAAAGGAATGCATGGAAATGGGAAAAAGAAAAGACGTATTGAAGCACTTGATACGACTCGTTAGTGCCTGATAAGTAGATGTTTCATTGCTGGTCAAGAGAGACTAGTGCTACATAGAAGAGAAGTAGAGTACTGGGGAAAGGTTAAAGAGCATGTCACCAATAGCTGCTCTCAGATATGAGAAATATTACGGAAATAAAGAAACCTAGCTTCAACGCAGTCTTCTCCCTTGCCAACGGTCATCAACTCATCTGGATCTCGCACGACATGTTGTTAGAGAGCCGCAGTCTTAACAGTGGCTGGGCCATTTATCCTTAGAAATAATGATAACAAAAAAAAATTCTAACGAGAATTTGCTGGAACTACATTCTGACTACGCAAAGAATGGTAGAATGGAGATAAATTGTCCATCAACAAAGCTAGAAAGAGGGGTTTCCAAAAGTACTTGTTGAGTTCACGAGAAAATTGTTTACCTTTTTCACAGTTTCAAGGGTCTTCCTCTTAAAGCAGCAAAGAGTATGAACGACAGGAAAATCACAAACAAAAAGTAGCTTGCCAGCTGAAGCTTCAAATTCAACTGAGATTTCTCTGCCTGAAGATTAGAAAAATAAAGCTGAGTTTCATAGTCGAAACGAGGATTGGATCGCATTTTATTGAAGAGACGCTATGCTGAGTCATGGTACTGTTTGGTCGGATGGCCTTCGGGGCGGTAATAATCTTGTTTTGCCGAAGGCTAGGGCGAATTCATATGGCATTGATACTATCAGATTTATTGGTCAAAAATCATGGCAGACTTTGCCAAAAGAAATCAAAGAGTCATAATCACTAGAAATATTTTAAAGAAATATTAAGTCCATCAAAACTTTGGACTGCAGCTGCAAATTGTGCAAAGACTTTTTTTCAAATCTAGGTCTTTTGAAATTAGTATATTTTGCAATCTGTATATTTTGTATAGTTGGCCTTAATTGGCTAAACGATATGTTTTCTGCTAACTTTAAATTAACTGTTTATTATAATTATTATTATTATTCGACAAAACTTGCAGGCACTACGTAGTCAAGAAGATGATGGCTATTGCAGTAAGAGCTTCGTACTATGTCTTCTGCCGAAGGAACAAAGACTGGGACAATCCTGAACTAGTGACATTTTGAAACTTCTCATTTTTTTCTAACAGCTACTTTATTTATTTTTTTTTCATATTCTTTGTACTTCTTGTTTATTTTTCTTTGTTCAAGTAGTCAATTGTAAACTACCTGTTTAGAGAGGTTTGCAGTTGTATTTAAGTATATATATCACAAGAAATGAAGTTTGAAAAAAAAAAATTATGCCAAGTTAACACAGGGGTTGTCAGTTCGATTCCTCCATGTGCCACATTTAAAACGCCAATGGCGAGGAAGGCAACGGGAAACCACCTCATTAATTCCACGTCCCTAGAAAAAGCTCAGAGCCCTGCCTCTGGTTTCTGCTACGCTCTAAATCGAGTGTGCAACGCATGTCGTGATTAGAATGTTCAGCAATAGCATTGATGACTTGCAGTTGAATATGATGGATTTTTCTCATGAAATTCAAGGTTATGCATGGTTCAAAACTCTGTAATAAACATCGCTTACCATGCTAAGTAAAACTTCAGATGCATCTCCGTCGTAAATTGCTAGTGCAATTTCAATTTCTTTTTCTTTGCATCTGGGTGCTTTAGGTAGGTCCAGATTTGGCATGTGCGTCTTTGCGCCTGCCACGTGGATGCTCGTCGTGTGCAGTGATTCTGGTGTGGCATTGCAAGGACGTGGCTTTCTACAAGGCAATGAAACAAATTAGCCAACGGCATAACTCAGTGATTAGAGAGCTTGGCTGTTGACCGTCTAGTTGGTAGTTCAGCCAAACACAGTGCTCAGCTTCCACTTAGAGCGAGGAAAGTCGCTAGCTGTCTGCAACTCTCGGCGTTGGAATGATGCGTTGTGGTCACATCGAGAGGAAGGATAACGAAACTGGTATACATGAAAAGTTTCCAGGGTCTTAAATCTACCATCATGTGCTATGCAGTGCAGAAAAGAAAAAATCCCGCAAAAAGCCTATACGTCATTCCTTAGTGCAACGGAACAAAAAAGGTGAGACTTTCGATGATGTGCTTAACAATATGTTTCACTATAGAAATCGATTGTGAAAACTCCACCACATGGCTATAAATACTCTGGATCATACTGGTTGATTCATAACTCAGGGAAGCCAAGTCAAATCAAATCATAACCATGAAGCTACAGCGTGTGAAATCACAAATCAGGAGTCGCGAGTTCAAATCTTCACAGTTTACAATGGGAAAATTGTCAGTTAAGCATGAGGGCAACACAAAACTAAATTGCAAAAACTTAATTCACTTGCAAAGATGAGAGCAGTGCATGTGGCTTCTTCTATCCTTGAAATCGAGTATGCTACGCGATATTTTTCTGATCATAGTGGGACAATGTGTAAACTTTGTACTAAAATATTTGTACATCCGATTCGGTGAGATCATTTTGAATTAGGGAAGGTGTAAGAACTCTAATAATTCATACAAGCCATCAGAAGACTGCTGCTGTAAGTTGCTGAAACAAATGTAACTTTTCTTCTTAGAAAGATTTGATTTCCTATTTTCTACTGCAAAGTGAAAGTTCATGACAATACATTTAGAAACATGGCTTTTAACTATGGGCAAGAATCATTTTGATAGGAAATCAAGACTTAAGATGCTGCTTTACATGACCGAGTGTCATTCATGAGGATGACTAAAAAGAGACTGACTTGAATGTATCTATGTCAGACAATAAAATTGTCAATGTGGCAATTTCTTTATCATTTCTTCACTCACATTAGAGGCAGGATCACATTGGGCAATGAAACTGTAACACATGCAGAATATGTCATTTCCTTGCATTTTGATGGTACTTCATTCTCATCAATGACGCAGTGACCTAGTAACGAAAACAGGAATTACCATGTATATATTTACGTACATATATATTTAAGCATATGCTTGTATGGCATATATATATGGAGTTATCAAGGATCTTCCTCGTGATTCATGGGTATAAATATTTGGTGTCCATTTGGATGAAAGGGCGCAATCGTTGATTGTTGATTAATCATTAATCACTGTGAAACGTATACCTAAAATATATTTACATATTCATAGCTCATTTCTCTGGTAGCTTGAGCACTCTTTGTAGGTGTACTCTAATACTTCAACTTCATTCGCACTAAACTGAGCTGCATTGATGCAACAGCGAAATTGTGCAAGTCTGCAGCAATATAGGCCTATAAATATATGTGTGTACATATATACATACACTCACACATTCACACACTCACACACACACACACACACACACACACACACACACACACACACACACACACACACACACACACACACACACACACACACACACACACACACATGCACACACACACAGACACAAACACACGCACCCACACATTCACACACACATGGATGATCCAGATTGTGTGGGTGACTTTGACGTAATTACAACAATTACTAGTGTACTCACCAAAAAGATTATTGGATTCAACATTAATCCAGAGCTTAGTTTCATGAAGAATTTGATCTATAGAGGAAAACTCAAATTAAATGGTATAGTTCCAAGCTCCAAGCAGCATTTTCTGCGAAGCACTTTGTTGAATTGAAATTCATTCTTAACATTCAGAGTTTAAGACAAGCATGATAAGAAACTTTTCAGTTGGAGAAATCTCTTAGTTGTTCCTCCTAAATTGGCTTGGCCACACATCATTTCCTGCTAGAAATAGGACCAAATGTAGGATAAGAATCACCGTAACAATGCTCATAGGTTAGTATGATGACAGAAAAATGATTGATGATAACAAAATTGATTATGACCATTGATGATGCTGATAGTGGTAAATATGATAATACTGATGATCATGATTGGTGATTCTTGGAATGATTGACGATTAAAGTTTTCCCATTGTACCAGGCATTGCAGAACATACACTTCTTAAGGTAAACCACAGAGGAATGTAGGGGTTTAGGGAGGATGTCATTGACTGGTACAATGGGAAAACTACCCATAACCTAGCCTAACACTGCAAGTAACACATGGGAATCGCCAAAGCACCTTCCACAACCAACAACAATAGTTCTTCTGCTGTTTACAATAATTTCTCTTCCACTGGTCACCCTCTCTCTCTTGATAATTTCAATTTAATTAGTAAAGCTAACAACAATATGGATCTCCTCATACACGAAAGTCTGTCAATCTTTAGAGAACCCCTACTTTTAATTCACAAATTTCATCTTTCCCTTTCCCACTTCTTTGAATAACTGATCACATCTTTCTTTTAATACTTGATTCTTTCTCTGAACCCACTTAACTTAGTCCCTCTTCTCATAAGTTTATACTGTTGATAGATATCAGAATGGGTCCAAAATTTTACTGTCAAACAATGGATGTATCACAAAAGATTTTTAACGTAAGTTCATTCAAATATGATGAATCTTTTCCATGTTATTTTGCTGTTGAAACTTGATTACCATAATGGTACTTCGATAATAGTGGCACAGTGGTTGGATGGATAAGCATGCAGACTTATAATCCGGGGGCTATGAGTTAAAATCCTGCATGTGTCACAATAAAAACACCATCAGTGAAGAAGGCAACTGGAAACAGCCTCCTAAAGTCCAGTTCTCTTGAAAGAGTTCCGAGCCCTGTTGCTATGGTTTGATGTTTTCAATTGCTATCCTGCTTTCTCACAATAGATTCTTCCATTTAACAATTACCAGGTGTTATTCTTTTATTTCCCTATATGGTAAACACACTACCCCTCACATCTGTTTGCACACCTTTCGATCTGGATTTTCTCCAAGAGGCTCTCAATTCTTGTGGATAACATTGCCTTCTTCTTGTTCAAAATTTAGTTGATTTGTTTGATATACCTGCAAACATGGTTGTTGATTTATCTACTAAATCTGCAAACATAACAACTGGTTTCTGGTTTCTGCTATGCTTGAAATCGGGTATGCAGTGCAGTTACTTTCAGAGTGGTTTTTATCTTATCAATAGGTCTTGTTTACAAGATATTCACTTGGGCAATTATGATTATTGACAGGCACTCAAATGTGATTTTATGCTACACAATGAAAATAATCTTACGTACGTCCAAATTTAAAGTAGAAGCGTGGGATTGTTCCATGCAGGTTACTTGCATTATTACCCATTGATCCTTCGTATGGCAAAGCAGTTAATTGGAAAGGAAGGGATACGTTGATCATCTCAAAGTTAGGATAGTTGTCTGCAACTACAGGCATCTCTTTTTGAACTTGCGATGCAGTATTGTTTAGGCAAAAAACCAGGGCAGACAAATTTGAGTATAGATGATTCCATCCCTAAAAGAAAAGAACACATAGGGAGTCAATGGATGAACTGAGAAAATCTTACGTAAGACCTGATGCCAATTCATTCATCTTCTTTGCCATATGGCTTAATGGTGGTGTGGCCGAGTGGTTAAAGCGCAGTGTTTCAAATCATGTGAGTTCTGCTCGCGTGGGTTCAAAACCCGTCGTTGGAACCACTGACTACAAGCCAACAGTCAACTCAGCTGTCCATCCTTTTGTGGTCTGTACATGAGTACTCAGAAGTAATTCTGAGGGCACAAGCACTGGACACACATTGATAACAGCTATCTAAAGTTGAAGTGTTTCATCCAGTATGAATATTGGTCTTTTCATTATCATATGGTCAGTACCATGAGGACAACAACTGCACTATCAGGCACATGTGGTACCCCTGTGACTGAATTTTTTTTGATAAAAAAGCCTGTTTCCTGTAAATGCTGTGTTATGTCTTCTGCTAAGGTCAATGAAAAGAAATTTTGCAACTTCAAAACTTTATATGATTCCACCTACAAGTCAAAGGTAGGCATGGGGACACAGAGAAGTTTTCAGATATGGAGCAGAGTTCAGGTCCTTCCTTGAGATGAAACCACACTTTATGATTCCTCTGCCTGAAATTACAGAGAGCTAGCAACTCTCCTCAATCTAAGTGGAAGTTTGCCTGAGGGAGGATTCAAACCACTGACCATAAAATCAATGCGCAAGAATCCTACCACTGAGCTATCCTAACACCTTTTATGAATATGCTTTGCCTGAAAAAGTTAGCATGAATGGAAATATAAAGTATTTTTGACATCTTACTTTTTTGACCATGGGTTTCATATTTGTAGTAGGCAAGAGTATTGAAGAAGGCGAAAATGATTGTGAAACATTTAATTTCTGGTTTAAGCTTGTTTTCCAGCCATAAAACACATTTAATCTGACAACGTACACCTATATCTAACTATGTTTGAAGGAGGTATAAGCTCAGTTATAACTGTGTTATTTCCAGCATCTAAAGAGTTTGGAACGCAAATTCATCTGGCTCTAATCTTCCAAATATGCACGATGTTTGGCTGGATGAACTGCTTATTGACATGTTAACTGTGTTTAGTTTGAATGCTGATATAAAAAACTCTACCTTTGTCGCTTCCGAATCAACGATACTGTTCTTGTGGACATAGAAACCAAGAAGAAAGAATCCAAATGCAAAGACACCAATAAATATCATAAAAACCGTCCAAGGTGGTCTGGCAGCAGAAAACGCGACCAGATTTCTGAAAATTGTTTTTCTTTCTGCTGTCATTGTGAGTGACTGCAGCAACTTGACTACTTAGGCCACGTACAACTGCTGGACATCATTCGCATCAACGCACAAACCCATGAGAATAATAGCCGGCTAGAAACTGATATTATTGAAAGGAATTATCTTTTAACGAACATCAGAAATGCGAATCTTGTCTGCAGCTTCCACCATTAAAACTCAATCTTTCCATGTCGAATATTGTTTCTCTCATCTACGAGGTGCAGTGAATCCAAGGCCCACAATGCATTACTTCAGTCAGACACCGTGAACGAAGCAAATGCAGAATCAATAAAAAAAAAGGGTGGTTTTGTTCTGCGGGTTGGTTTCCCGTTGTCTTTCTCAGCAAAAGCATTTCTATTCTTCTTATTCATCGATTATTTCCTCCAAATGTGCCTGCAAATGTCTTTCAGTCATCCCAATAACGTGCAATTTATGGAAAGTCTTGCCTTCTTCTTCCTTTCCCAAATCCTACAACTTGCCATCTTTCAAATCTAAGGTCAATAAACTTGATCTTATCTCTCTCTCTCTTCTTATTCTTTCACTTTCTTCTTCCCTTATTCCTTGGGGCTTTGTAAAAGCCACTATGGCCTTTCTGTAACATAATCTACTATAAAAATATTGTAGCAGGCTTTTTTGCTGCATTTGTCACCCATTGGGTAAGCTGAGCGCTTTTGTGACATTATTGAAAGATTGCTTTGAGGGGAAGTGGTTGCAGAATCGGTTATGAGCCGACAGACTTAAATTCAGTTCAGGCGAAATTTCCTTCAAGAGTTGAGATCACTTTCGTCAGTCGATGTCCAGGGACACAAAAATGGGGGTGGGTTTCTGCACTGTCCCCAGTGTCTCTGCTGTAAGCTGTGCAGGTATGAAACCAATAACATCTGTGTTATGAATTCGCAAGCTGAAGAGTTGCAAAATTGTATCAAATTCTCCAAACATTCACATCTGATATCTAGACTTGATAAACTGGATATGAATTGAGAGAATAGCTGGTCTATTGAGAAACACGTTATTTTCTATTAGCTTTAGAGGTGAGGGAGTGGTTACGAAGTTTACTTAGAAAAAATCAAAACTCCTTCCTTTTAAGACGACAGAAAAGAAGTATCTTAGCAATTATTATCAATAGAACCATAGGATTTGATGAACTAATCCACGAACTTTATCCCACAAATCATCATTCATCCCAAGAACGTGCAATTTTTGGAACGCCTTGCATTCTTCCTTTCCTGAATCCTACAATTTGCCCTCTTTCAAACCTAAGATGAATAAACTTGATCTCCCCTCCATCTCCTCCTAGTCTTTCATTTTCTTCTTTCTTCCATTGTCGGGGCTTTGCAGAGGTCATCGTGGCCTTTCCTCAACATAAATCAATAAGAGAAGATTTCGAATAGCTTAGTTTTCCAAATGGCTTTATGGTGACGATGATGATGATGACCATTATCGTAGTGATTGTTATAATCATAGTTTTTATCTCAATAACTCTCTTGCCACTAGGAAAAACCTACATCTATGGAAACTTTCTTCTACCTCTGATTGTTCCTCCTGCCTTCAGCCTGAGTCATTCCTTCACGTTGTTGCTGGTTGTAAAACTTACCTAGACCAAGGTCGTTTTACATGGCGACACAACTCAGCACTTGACTTTCTTGCTCAGACTTTCCAGGCAATAAGATCGTCAAAACTTTACGTTGACCTTCCTGGCTATCTCTCGCCTTGCATTGTTACTGGTGATAACCTCTACCCAGACCTGCTTCTGATTTCACCCAACAACTGTCTCTACATCCTCGAATTAGCCGTGGCCTTGAAACAAATCTTAATAACAATTCCCACCGCAAAGAAGAAAAATATCATCCTCTCCTTAAAGATCTTAACTGCAACTATCGACACGTCGAATTTGTTTATCGATCCATGAGCTGCATAGGCATCTCGGCCAGTCATCTGACTCTTTTCTGGAGACGTGTAAATGCATTGAAATCGACCAAAGCCATCTCAATTATATCTTGACAACAATCTCATCCATCACTATTCGTACCACTTATTGCATCTTTTGCTCGAGAAACAAACCATGGTCAAACTCGAAACTTCTTTCTTATTAACTAACACTTACTCAATAATACAAATTATTCCTTTTTTCTATGTTTCTATTGTTGGTAGTCGTTGTAAGCCAGCCAAATGGTAGTTACCTTTTTAGTGAGACTTGTATTTGTAACGTGTAAAGCATTTAATAAAAGAATGATGTTTGAAAAAAGACAATTCTATTCCTTTTCCCTTCTATTATCCTTTATTCCCATCATTTCTATTAACTGTTGCAGCTATTGATAATGCATTCGAAGCAGATTGCTAGTTACACGCTACCTGTCAATAGAGAGGTGTATGATTGTAGCATGTAACTATATTCAATGAAATGAAGTTTCAAATAAAGGTTACAGTGATGAATGCGACTGCTGATTTGCTTTACCTAGCAACGGTTGTGATGATAGCAGTAATAGTAATGTAGAGTATAATAATGATGACGATGATTTGAATACTCGATTGATAGTGATTTTGTTTACAATGGCGATGATCGGTGGTGCCATGGCGAAGAACAGCAACAACAACGTATTCATCTGCCACTTACACATCGACAGGAAGTGGGTGATGCCGCTCGCGAAATTCGGAGAAATGTTTATTAGGGATGGCAACAAAGAAAACTTTGGACAGTCTTGTAGAAGCTGCTAACATGATCGAAAAGAAGAAAGGTGAAAAAATCTTTTTCAGTCAACTGCGATTTTGTGAAGATTTTTTAAAGCTGTGTTATTAGTGTACGAAAACCTCTCTGCCATCCTCGCAAAAGCCTTCTCCATTTCTTGATACATCAAGCTTCTCCGAAAATCTTCTAGGTCGAAATTTTGTGCTTCAGAATTCTCAGAAAGCTCGATTCTGTGAAGGTCTTCCTGGAGCTTTCCTTGCAAATATTTACCATCAAGGCTTGCCCGTCTCCCAAGATGCGCTGATGAACTCAGTCCTAGGGCAACTGGAGCACGTGGCGATGGTCTCTAATCGTATGAATGATACTGATCTCGGCTTAGATGAATAGCTTGTCTCAGATCGCACAAGTGCCCTTCTCCTAAATGGCACAAATGCAATTAAATTCAGCTGTGCTATCTACCTGTTGACATCTGCGTGGTTGAAATACAGCTAATTTAGCTTTTCATTTCTAAGACGGGCGTCCTTTGTCATCTGTTTTCTTTCGCAAGGGGTTGTTTCCATTCGCAGGGAATCCTAAAGGAAGAAGGGTCAATGGAATTTCGGCACGAGTTGGAACCAACATGAATTCGTGAATGGATCATATTCTGTAGATGTGATTGAGGATTTTTCCGGAGTTGACATCAAACCGAATGGTGGCTGTTCAAACACACCCACTCTTAGCCCCTTGGTCTTTAAAGTTTTTAACCATGTGAAAAATATTACTTTCAGCAAAAGCAGTGTCCAGCAATTCCAATTTTTGCTGTTTTGTGCCTTCCCAAAATTGAGAGTTTATTTCAGCGCACTGTATTTGCAGTTTCTAGTAATTTCTGGTATAAGCAAATTTTACAGCCTTTTTGTATGAAGCAGTAAATTTCCTGTTGCTTGACTGTCTCATTTACTATCAGGATCAATATATAATGATATTAAAGAATCAGTAAGCAGTTCAAAAGAAGTATGCTCTGATGAAGGTGAATGTTCAAGGTAAATTATGCTGAATTAATTCTCTCAAGTAAATTATCATCAAATAATCCATAGGGTTGAGAATTCTGATGTATCAAATAGTTTTTGAATAGTTGATCAATAGAGAAAAGCATTTGTGGAAATCTAGTTAGTTATTATTCTACTTAGTTATCCAAAGGTTTACAAATTTATCTTATACTTAATCAAATTGTTTCAAACCAACTGTCTTATTATTTTAGCCTGCGATGCAAAAATAATTTGAACCCGTTGTTTATATGTCAAATATTGTTTTCAGGTTTTTAAGCAGAATGAACCATAATGTACTAGAAAGAAACAGGTAATCAGCACAATCTATTTTAGATATAACCTTGGAATCAAGGAAGGCATTTACTGTTTATGTTACCAAATCTTCCCTTCCTCTTCTTCTGGCTTATGGCCTATTGCTGGGGTCACCAGTGCAGACCAGTCTCTCCAACTTTTGTCTGTCTTCTGCATCCGCCTCCCTTGCTCCCACTGCCCTGATAACGCAGCCTATCCACCTTCTCCTTTGTTTTCCTCTCTTCCACTGGTCCAACTTAATTCTGCCAACCCTGTTGGCCCACATAGTCTTCGTCTCTGCACACCACATGCCCTGTCCATCACAACATAATTTCTTGCACTTGCCCTCATAGTTCTCTAACACTAAAAGTCTCTCTGATGGTCTCATTTCTTATCATGTCAAGCCTTATCATGTCCAATGAAAATATGTGGTGTTATCAAATAAGAGGTAAATACAGAGAAGGCTTGTAAGAGATCTTTGGGCAGCGTTAGTTTCTTTGGCAGAACATTTCAAACATCATTGAAAAACTGGGACCCTTCTAAATCTATCAGTTATTATGTAAACCCTCAATTCCCACACTTCCAGCCCACCAAATCTGATGATGTCACATTAGAGATCTATAATCGTTTGCTCGCTTTTGTTCTTAAACCTGAAGTTTTATTCCAGGAGGGCACAGATGAGGTACAATTTCAACTCCCTGCAGGAAATACTGCCAAAACTCTCTGGTCAAAAGAAAGTTTCAAATGTTTGTATACTAAAAGCAGCTACAAATGAAATAAAGGTGACTAAATTCAATCTTCATCAAATCAATTGGCAAAATTCTGCCTCATCAATCATGTCTTACAAAATGCCATTGTATGCTTACTTTTTAGCACAAATTTCGAATCAAGAAAAATGTCTAAGATCTAAAGCAATTTCTTTTAGAAACTACTAGATGATGATACAACATTTCGCCAGGAGAAAGAAAAGCTGCAGAAATATAATATTACATTAATATCTAAATTGCAAAAGCTTCAGGATTCATCGGAAGCACCTGGCAAACGTAAAAATTCTGTGAAAGGCACAGAGAAAGAACACACCTATTCAAACAAAGGCAGTTGTATATCATCGCAGAAGCCGAGAAATATGAAGAGGATTACCAGTGGTAAAATGAAAACTGGCATGAATAGTGATGGTGATGAAGAATCTGACAGCACATGCCTGCCAGAGTCAGATGATTTACAGATAGACATTGAAGACTGACATCTCAACAAAGCGTTTGCATTTACCATAGAGTGCACTGGCTTTCTCAGACACATAACTTCATATCACCATACTTTACCCATCATAGATGGTAATGCACTAAACTAATATGCAGCATTCAATTCACATCATCCTTATGACTGAATAGTCTCAGTTGTTCACTGCAATAGAAAGCTTCCCTCCTTACAAAAATAATGCACCTTCAGTAAATCACTGACAAAAGCCAATGCAGAATAAAATGATTCTGGGTAAAAAATTTTTTTTGAAAATCAGGTGTTTGATATATTGAGCATTGGTTAAAAAATTTCTACTGTTTGTTTGTGATTTGTTACTTGTAGAGAACCATTCTCTGTCTGTTTTTCTTTAAGTTAAACTGCGCATAAAGTAAATAAAGTTTGAATGTGTAAATCATGTACTCATCTAGTTCCTACCAGTAAAAAGAAAAATTAGCCAGATCCTAGTTTCTTAATGAATATGTATATGTATATAATACTAGGTGATTTTTCATGAAGGAGACAGGCATCTTATTCTTGCAAAATGAACTGACTTCTAAGTTTCAAATGAGACAGTGTTTTAAGAAGGGTAGAATTAGAAATTATATTTAGCCATTAGCCCTCTCAATAAGCTGCTTGCTCCACGTTTTGACACACTTAAGATACGGTTTGATTGTACCTTAGTCAAAAAGTATGATTGAAATAATATGGGCAGTTGTTTTATCCTTTGTATTTCATAAAAAATATCTTATGTGATAGAATTTAAGGATGATCATAGGGTTTTGATAAAACTGGGATTTTCCTTTTGTCAAAAGGCTGCAGATATGACACTATTTCAGCTACTGGAGAGATGCTGGGGATGGATAAAGGCAGGGTTGAATTTCTGAAATTTTTTTTGACCTTTGCTAGGATTTCGTGTGCCAGGGAATGGAATACTTCATTGATCATTTTTGCATTCTGAAAATGCTAAAAAATATATATTTATAGATAAAACTTGCTACAAGACAGAAAATTAATCTATAGGTTCATTCCTCAGTACTACTACCTTAAATTGTGCTTAAAATATCCAGCTGCTAAGTCTTCAAATGAGGCTTCAAACATGAATTTTGTAGATACGCATCTTTGGTATCTTAGTTCGCCCAAGGTTTTCAAGTCACAAATTTTGGGATGCCATCTATGGAAAATTCCGTGATCTGGGAACCGATATGCTGTCATTGATTTCAATCCCAAGATCCTGTAGGAAGAAAATATTTTGGATCTGTCAACCATTGTTACTTTGTATGTGCATTAAAAATGTCCTGGATGCTGCAGAGAAAAGCAGTACTTTTAATTTCGTTATGTTGACAATTTTTTGTCTGACAATTATCAGAGGGTGTAATGTATCGGGCGTTAGCTTCGTACAGAAAAAACATTTGCAAATCGAAAGCCATTGTACAAAAATATTTCCATTGGAGTTCAGTTGGAATAAAGGCCACCGAGACAAAGCAATGCATAGCACAGAGATTGTTTCTATCACTGCACTGGTAATTAAATGGTGCCATGGTGTAGTGGTTAAGCATGCGGACTCAAAGCACAAGGGTTGCGAGTTCAAATCTTGCTTGTGTTACAATAAAATACCATTGATGAGGTGGTGAGAAATCACCTCTTAATAAAGTGCATTTCCCTAGAAAAAACTCTGAGCCACGTCTCTGGCTTCTGCTATGCTTAAAGCAGAGTATGTTAAACAGTTTTTACTGGTAGTATAATATATGTACCGTGTGACAACTCTATCTAAATGTATTCTGGTGCTTTCTATCTAGCATCAGAAGATGGGCTTTTAGACATTGAGCAGCCATGCTTATCAGCACTATCCTGGTCATTTCTCAAAAATTGGATTAACAGTGAGGTGACCACCCTCCTTAACTTTTTTCAACTTATAACTCTACCGTGGAGTAAAGCTAGAGTTGAAGCTCAGACAACTAGTCATTAGACATGTGATGAAGCACTTGACCATGTAGCTATCCTCAAACCTACTTTATTGCTTTGCCAAATTCCAAGTTGCGACCTGAGCTAGTAATACAACTGATATTCCAAGCATTGCCAGATAAAGGTGAAGGGATAGTACCATTGGTGAATGTAAGGATTGGTACTACAGAGCTTGGGAACAGTCATACCCCCAAAGTTCACCAATAGCTAATTGGAAGCACCAAACCTACTTCACAAACTCTATCTCACAAACTCTATCTCACAAACTCTATCTCGCAAATCATCATTCATCCCAAGAAAATGCAACTTATGGAACGTCTTGCCTCCTTCTTGCTTTCCTGAGTCCTACAACTTGCCAACTTGATCTCATCTCTCTCCTCTTAGCGGTTCGCTTTCTTCTTTCTTCCTATGTTGGGGCTTTGTATAGGCCACCATAGCCTTTCCTCAATATAACCCACTAAAAAAAAAGAAAAAAAACCAGAGGTGAAGGTCCCAATCTATCATACTTTGTTGCTTACCTTTCATAGAGGTCATCGTCTTCAGATCCCCAGCCATTTATGTTCGTATCAAAGCCACCAGCAGCCAAGTAATCTGACTTATAAACACATAGATTTCCAAGACCACCAGTCCTCCAGTACCCTCGTTTCCTCGAAATGATAAAAGCCTTGCTACTATTCTTTGGATAAAATGTGGGATTGTACATTGAAAAAACCATCGGAAAGTATGAACTCTTGCCTGCTTCAGTGTATGACTGACATCTTTGAAGAAATCCATTGTCAAATGTTATATCAATGTCAGCAAACATAATAAGTACATTCCTTGCTGGAAGAAGTGACACTCCATGATGCCTAGCTGATGCACGCTCAAACCTCTTAGTCACTTGTGAAATTTTCACAAAAGTATTATTATAATTCTTACTCGACTCTAAAATGCATGCCTTGAATACTGCTAGATTCTCTGCACTTGCATATATCGAAAAGTAGACGAAAATCTTTTTCTCTGTTACTTTCAAGTTTCCAAGCATTTCGAGGAATTTCTTAAGTCGCAAAAGAGGTATGTCATCTGATATCATTGTTATTATATGTATTTCTGCTTGATTCCTCACAATGTGAGCTTCTTCTATAGCAAACTTCTGATTCATTTTGACGCGGCTCCTCACTCTCACTAGCAATGTTGAAGTCCTTTTTTGAAATTTCAAAATGAAAACAAGACGAAGCCCTTGAAGAAGGTCAATGGTCAAACTGCCATGAACTAGTTCACAGTCTTGGGTTTTCAGCTTCTTCTTCACGAACGAGCAGGCTTGGGAAACAGCCCTGTTTATGACAGCCTTTGCCCCTAGCTCTTTACTCCTTTCCATGGCTACTTTGGGATGCTTGATGAGTAGCGACGGTCTAAAAATGAACTTAGGAGAAAAGGACCAGATTGGAAGCTTCGCATTATCCACAACCCTTTTGCTAGAGCTCTCTGGGTGCTTGGCAGTAGTGAATAACTGCTCATTATGGCTCAAGTCGTTATTTGTAGATATTTCTGAGGGCAGCTCTCCCTCGTTGAAATTGATCCCTTCTTGAAGCTTATGGAGAAGAGTCTTCAACTTTTTCTTCTCTAGGTATAGTTCATTCTCAATGTTAAAAGCTCTCTTCTGCAGCAGTTCAAAACTTTTAAGAACCTCCTGGCATTTACATGGCTGATAATGCTCCAGTTGAAGGTCATGACATCGGATGGGCCCACTTGATCCCTTCTCGGGGAAGCCAAGGCCTAACTTAGTATCTGCGGTCAACTCAAGATAAAACCAATATATCAAAGCTCCAAACACCACATAAAAAACCTTTGGTAAAAGGTTGCAAATATTTCTCAGCATTTTTGGTCACCTTTCTGTTTAACGAGCACATTGTCGACGAGATTTTGCTGCCTTGGGCACAGCTTTCACATCACCTTCCTCCATGAAAACTTCGAGTATGCCTAAAACAACCTGAAACAACGTCAATATAATTGGTCATGTCTAATAGGGTTATCCTCTTTTCAATCAACGGGAATGTCCTTAACATGTCATTTCAAATAAATGCGGGCTTCAGGTAGGAGAGGAAATATCATAGTAGTTTCGAATCTTTATACTGGATGAAACACATCAGCATTAGATTAGCTGTTATCAATGCGTGTCCAGTGCTTGTGCCCTCAAAGATACTTCTGAGTACTCATTTACCGACCACAGAAGGATGGACTGCTGAGTTGACTGTTGGCTTGTGGTTAGTGGTTCCAACGACGGGATTCGAACCCACGCGAGTAGACCTCACGAGATTCGAAACACTGCGCCTTAACCACTCGGCTACACCGATCTCTTTTACCCGTTCATTTAGTAAGAACGAGAAGAAGCCTTTCAGTAAAACAAATGGAATTCGATTGTCACACAGGCCAATGACCGAAGCCGCTGTGCTTGTTAAATGATATTAAGGTATCATGACATTTGCCATTTCTCACCTGGTCAATTCGCGCTTGATCTGCCCAGATTAAAGTTACCAAATAATGTTTCAAGCGAAGAAGAGTTGCTACGTCAGAACTAGAAAAGACAAAACTACATATACAGGAAACCAATGTAGATGACGATGTACAAAGTATGCATGGTGACTTCACGGATTACTTCAAACAGCTTTTTGGCGAAACTGTGGCTGCATGCCGCGGAATAGTTCACTATTTGTCCCTCTATCAGCAACAGAACAACGATCTCTGCAAGGCTTCGTGGTCCAAATCGATGGAATCAGTTGCTGATGACTCTGAGATTAAGTCATCGTCAAAGAACTTTTCAAGTGAGCATAGAGACAACGAAGCAGTCACAACAACGTCAAATTTCCGAAAATCACATCCGTGATATAAACCAAACGACAGAGTTTGTCGATTTCAGCTGTTTTACGTGACCCACTTCTTAAACAATACTGTTCTGTTTCTTTAAGAACACTTTATATTACACTTCCATCCATCTTCCTTTGGCTGTAATCCTACTTCCGCACGGTTGCCGATGTTTTTGGGTCGTTCGTCTTTACCAACACAAAGCTTATGTTCCGACAAGGTGGATGATGCCCTTCCTAACGCTGCTGTTACTGTATGCATGCATGTATGTATGTATGGCTAGATTACATCAAAGGCTGGTCAGACATGCCAATTGCCCAACTGGTACGACTGGCAGAAGACCAAAAGGCATGGCAAGACCTGGCGAAACGCAATCGGCACCAACGGGCCAGACCTGGCCCATGGAGATGAAGTCAAGTTAATGTATGGCTATGTATGTATGCATGTATGTATGTTTGGCTATGTAAGTATGTATGTATGGCAATGTTTGGCTATGTATGTATGGCTATGTATGTATGCATGTATTCATGCTTGGCTATGTAAGTATGTATGCATGTATGTTTGGCTATGTAAGTATGTATGTATGGCAATGTTTGGCTATGTATGTATGGCTATGTATGTACAGTATGCATGTATATATACATACATTCATACAGTAACAGTAGTGTTAGGAAGGGCACCATGTGTGCATGCATGTATGTATGTATGTATGTATGGCTATGTATGTCAGTGCCTGGTACCAAAGGTTGAGAGGTACTAGGATAATTGATCGCTCAAATTTGATCCGAATGATTTCATGTTAAACTAGCATCCTGCACTTATTAATTAATAATGGATGTCTTTAAGTTGTGAAATAAATAAGAAATTTTCGAATTTCAATCTTCCTTCGATTAAGTAAGATTAACGAAAGTTGGCTCTGCAACTGAGTTGTTTCTCTCTGGAAAACATATATATATGTGCAGTGTATATATATATATGCAGTATATAAATACATAGATATATAGATGTATATATGTGTATGTGTGTTCTCTGCGATCTAACGATCTCTGTTTCTAAAAGCGATTGCTGTTTCTAAATATAATTCCTTTAGTGAAAGAATGAAAAGAATTAAATTGAATGGAAAGGGGGAATTGGAGAAATGCTGCGAGAGAAATGAAAAGGATTTCATTTTGGGTCAAAGTTGGCTTTCATATAACAATAATGGAATGAGATGTAGTTGCCCAAGTGTCGCTTGCTATGATGTGAGGTATGAAAATTAATCTATGAACGGATGGTCACGCGAGGTGAATTGATGAGGTGGAAGGAAAAATGAGACGATGTCACTATAGTATCAACAGTATAAATTTCTGTTGTCTAAAGATAAATCGACTTACCTTAAAGTTGAAAGCCAAGTTACCTGGTTCTGTATCCGTATAGCAGTCGCCTTTATTCAGCCAGTACCTACCAGTTTCTTTACACAAAGTGAGGTAACCGATTTTTGGAATATGAAATAAGAAGCCATTGGTTTGGTCAAGAGTCTCAGGTACTTGGCGTCCACATCTTCACGATGTGGACTGGTTGTGGTTTTATGGTTGGAGTCCCTTCCTGCCACCAACCTCATTTGGCTACCTTTTACGACACGCAGAAGATTGGCAGGCAGGTCATATTCTTACCTGCAGCCGCTGTCTCCTTGTAAACAGGTAACTGGGGGTTTGGCAATGCCTGTAGATTTATTTGAATTGTATATGGTGGAACATCTACTAGGATATCATATTCCAACGGATTTTATTGAGACAATTACTTAGATGAAAGAAAAGCATTATTTTATATGATAACGTAGACAATTATGAACATGAATATTGAAACCTTTTATTTTCTGAGTTCTTAATAAACAAATATTACCCCGTAAATGTTTTGATGCACCAAGGTTCGATGGAACACTGAGAAGCGGAATCGAGGTGGATTATACTTCCTTCCAGAATTCTTCAAATATGAATCATCTGGTAATTGAAAAATAGATGCATTGGATTATGTCTTCATACATACATACATACATACATACATACATACATGTATATATAAATATAGATATAGCAGAAATGCAGAAAAGGAAAAGACCGATTCTCTGTTACTCTGAGTTTCGTGCGAAGGCACTCGTCAGACAGACTATTACTGAATCACATTCCGAATTACATTGATTTTAAAATAAGCGAATGGGTTAAAAATAGAATAAAAATAAAATAAAATTAGAATAAAAGAAGCCGTTGTTTTATTTTATTTTATTCTAATTTTATTTCATTCTATTCTAATTTTATTTCATTCTATTCTAATTTTATTTTACTCATTTTATTTCTATTATATATAAGTATATATATATGTATATTAGTATATATATATATATTTATATACATATCTGTATATTAGTATATATATATATATTTATTTACATATATGTATATTTATATATATGGAAGTAAGTGTAGGTAATTTAGAATTCCTAAATAGAGAAGAACATTGTAATAGCTTTATGGCTCATATTGTGACATATAGACTTACATCAAGTATTTTATTTTGTTACGGTGGAACTCGTTCATTTCTTTTGTCCAATCTAAGCCGGCCCATTGATACAATAAGTCCTTGATTAGCTTCTCAGTATCCTAAAACTGTCCTTCAAACATTACAAAGCATAACAGCTTGAACAGGTTGGTGTTTAAAAATAAGCGTAATTGGAGTTGCCAACCACTTAGAATTTGAATGAGGCCGAGTTTGATGTAAAACATGATGACTGTTTTCCTCCACTTGTCAATTTGGAAGTAAAGTAACCAATGAATACGATGTGCAATCCGTGACATTGTGCGAAGGAATGCATGTAGTGATTTAAGGGTAACTTTGAAGGAGATAGTCACTAGCGCATCATACTTTTCATCTGAATCAGATCGAGGTGCCAAGACCAAATTGATCGCTTCCGTCAAATAGCAAATTTTTCTTGGATTCAATTGAAGCGATGCATTGACTTGTGATTAAATGTTGATTCCGGGAATTAATCGTCTTTGACAGGTAGGTGGAAGGAAAGGATCAAGACAATGGCTGAGTAACTTGAATGCATTTCTTTGGCAGTTTTCCTTTGGAGGCTTTTTCATCAAGCATCTTCATAATCACTTATCTTAATTACTTAATTACTTAATTACTTAGGCCTTTCATCCATTGCAGTGTGGGTGATTATAGTTTTTCGTTCCTTCCCATGTCTAGTCCAAAGCCTGTTCAGCAATATATCTTTTTCTTCTTGTTAGCAGGTGCAAAACATCCATCTGGATAAAAATCTTCATTCCTTGTTTTCTCTTTCTCCTTTCCTCTTATTAATATCTTAAAACGTTGAATTTCAATATTATCCATCTCCATGATATGAACTGTAACTTGCTTTTTGCGTCTGTGTTTGTAAGAGGAATACTGAAGTTTCCATGGATTGACAAAATATCGAATGAGCGAGTATTGCCAATCGCCAACTTGAAATGTGAACTATTACAGACAGTCCAAAGAGGAAAATGATGTTTCTCTGACAGGAAAAGTGGAAGGAAAGAGAGTCAGAGGGAGACAGGGGATGACCTGTCTACAATAGATAATGTTAAAGATTGGACCACAACACAAATGGAAGTGAACTCATTCATGCTTGTCAAGACAGAATGGTTCGGAATCGCATGATCGTCAACGTCATCGGGCATGACACAGAAGGAAGAAGAAAGAAGACGTCGCAATAAAATTCTCTATTTCTACTGCCCTGCACACCTCGTCCTTGACTTTAGGATTAAATCCTACTATAATAGCTTTTAAGACATCCTATTAAAATCAAACAGACATTAAGATTCGTTTCACCACATAGAAAGGGGTTTTTCAGCGAAAGACCGGTAATTTGACTGTGAGAATGACTTCCTCGTGCAGATTAGTAACCATCAAGAAGCTGCTGACTCAATTGAACTCAAAACAATTAGTAGGACTCCTCAAAATTGCAGCCATGATTAACTTCCTTTGTAAAACATTATGCTTTGCGAATATCATCAATGATTTTTGTTTCCAAGTGTCACTTTTTCTCAAGTTTTAGTCTCAAATTTAGGCCAAGACTTTACTTGTTAAAATGGCGCAGTCGCAAAAGGATTGTTTATGCTTTCAGATCTTCAGGCTTTTCCATTTGTTGACTGTTGGCGCCAAGGTTGCATGTCAAATGCTTTTCAGACAAATTCTTCCCATGAATGTTGTATCATATGGTAGGGCTTTAGAGATCTTTAACAGGCAGATGTTGCTAAATATTTTGATGGATTGTTTGCTCAAAATGTGAGGATCTCCTTATAACTTGATTGAATTGCCTTCTTGCTTCATTACTAACAGCTATCGATTTCAAAATGCTGTCTGAGTATCCTGCAGTTTGCAACCAGTCTACAGTTGATTGGAAATTTGTGAAAATTCGGAAAGAAGATTTCCCACGGTTTCATGGTCCTCTGGGGGCATTTTGCAGAGAACTCGCAAAAATCTGCGAAATGCAAGTATTGAATAGGATATAGGTATATGCATATACGTTCTATGCAAACGTTTCAGTTTCCTTGACTTGCTTTGACAATCATGTCAGTCACCAAGAGCATATCAATTTTCACAGCGTTTTACCTTATTTGTAAGTATAATTCATTTATAGAATCCGTGTGTGAAAGCTTGAATTTAAAATGCACTCTTATTGGAAGCATAAATTATCAACAATATTTTGCTGGTTTTGTGCTTGAAAAATCCCCAATAACTTAGTGGTGTGCCGTGGTGTTGAGCTTATGTAATCATACCGCAGCGGTCGCGGGTTTGAATTTTGCACATTTCAGAAAGAAATCCATACCGATGAGGAAACCATGGCATAAAAACCCCCTTCACGATCACAAACATCGAACCCTGCTTCTGATTCTTCTGCTAAACTCAAAATCGAGCACTTTTCGTAGCATGTAAGTTTCTCTCGTTTAAATCATGAATTAGCGAAGTTCTTTTTACAAGATGCGAGAATGGCGCCAGATCGCTCGTGGTACTAGCCTAAAATGCATGATAGGGTATTGTGTCAGGATAGCTCAGTAGTGAGATTCCTGCGCATTGATTCTACGGTAAGTGGTTTGAATCCATCCTTGGCTAAGCTTTTACTTCGAGTGAGGAGAGTCACCAAATCTCTGTAATTCCAGGCATGAGGATCACGAGGTGTGGTCACATCGAGAGAAAGAGCCAGGACACTGTTCGATGAGCAAAAAGTTTCTCAGTGTGCAATGTTTACCTTTGAAATTAAGTAGAATCATATGCATGAAAAAGGGGTCAGTACAAGGGTGCATTTCTACAGGCCCCTTAGTGAATTCCCCCCCCCTCCCTTTAGCTAGACTTGCACTCAGAATGACGGGAGTCGGTAGCCACTTTTCACGGGGCGTGGTCACATCCAGGTGAAAGGTCAGCACTCCATCAACATGGCTTCTCAGCAAGCGATCGTTGTAATCACACGGTATTGTGTCAAATCATGAGGAGACATCAAGATACTGTTCGATGAGCGTAACGAATTGCTTTCTTAAAGTCTATGGTTCGAATAGTATACAGCAAGCATAAAAAAGAGACTTCTACAAGAGATGAAACAGCCACTCGTAATTCAGCAAAAACTGCAGAGATTAATAGTGGATTCCAAGCAAGTGCGCAGTAGGGGTATTCACATGAAAAAATCAATAATATGAGAATCGATCAAAGTTATCCAACTTGGTCGAGGAGCATAGCATTTAAAATAAGCGGCGCCGTCGCAGAAGTAGGCAGTGTATTAGTAGACTGCTAGCGAGCAAAGGGGATTCCGTGCTGGGTGATGCTTTTTGCTGGACATGGTTTCAACCAGGCTGAAGTGATACACCTTCAGCAACACCTTTCATCTGCTTCAAAGCACATTCGCTGCTGACTTGCGATCCTCATTCCACTCACTCCGGAGCTCACCTTCAGCAGTTGAGTTTAATGCGTCCGATCTTAAGAAGCAAAAATATGCGCCTGACGTTTGCAAACATTGAAACGATAGCTTTTGGCATTATCTTAGGTAACGTAGATGCATCCAATTTTTGTAAGATGACCGCTTATTCAAAACTTGCCATAGCATTTATTAAAAACGGAGTTGGGAAAATCGGTGAAACAATAATGTCATACTTCTTAAAGATCAATCGTGGCGAATTTAATTTTTTAACTTAATTCATCCTAATTTTTGCAATTGTTTGCATAACGAATAGCAACAATCGTAGTTATGTGTACGATTTCATAATGCAGGTACTGTGATTTTTAACCATGCACTGCTCACTACAAAAGCATTATAAATGAGGAAGACAACACGAATTATCTCCTTCTAATTAATAAGTTTCTTTTGAAGCATCCGGACCCTGCCTTAAGTTTCTGCTCAGCTCGGATTATAGTGTGCTATGCAGTTTTTTGTCTATGCAGGATTGCATTTGCAGTGCCCAAGTTCCGCTAGCAGTGATATTTTCACTTTTTTTACACTTTCTCTAACTCTATTACTCGCAAGTACTTGCACGTGTTCCTGATCCATACCTGATAATGGGACAAGTGGTCTCGAAACGTTGTCGATTCTGTAATCGGAATTGATTTTTGCAATATTGGACAGTCCATTAACTGGTAATACTCATCTTAATTCTTATTCGTTATGGATTTGTTCAACACTAGATTGTCGATTAACTGGTTATAGCTATTTTAATTAATCATGGATTCTTCGATCACTGGACTGTCTGTCCATTATTGGTAGCAATCTCCATCAAGTTGTCATTTACTTTATTTCGTAATTCTTTATAAATTCATTTGACACTGGACTGTTCTTTACCTGATAACAACCATCGCAAAGTCATAAAAATGCGTTTCTTTCTCTGGATATGAACATACTGAATGTCGTGGCACTAGTAAAGTAATAAGATTCATTCTAGACCTGCACTTCCCACTTCAAATTTCTTGAACGTTGGAATTAGCAATATCAAGGAAAATAGACATAGCTAATAAGCTAATTTACCACAACATATCTGTATCTAATATATTCCCTTAAATTCTTTGTTCTATCTCATCTCGCTATATATTTAGCCATTCTGTAGGAAAAGACTCCATAATCAACGTGAAAATAATCGATGTTGATGACTAACTCTAAGGATAGCTGCTCAATTCCTCCCTAAATGTACTTTTTATTTCAGATGACCATTTCAAACTTTTACTTATCTGAATTTTGGATTTAAAAAAGAAAAACAAGCTATTTTTGACAATGTAAGGACCTAATGATGTGTTAAAGATCTTAAGTTTTGCGATATTATGAAAAGGCAGCCTGGTTGCAACGAGAGCAATATTCAGGGTCTGGAAAATTTGCAACAGATTATAAATTGCGATAAGATTTTCAGTTTACCTGCTTTCTGACAGCATTTGGAGCGAAAATGAGTCGAAATAATTCACACGTTTGAAGGAAAGGACTGCATTGTCACGTTCATACTTGGCTGACTTTGCATCTTGTAAACGCCATGTATTTAATGGCTGCAGTTACATCAGATATGTGCAGATTGCATTGTATGAAAGTACATGTCTGCTGTGTTCAAGGTTCTAGGTTTGAGATATGTCCTTTTCCGCTTCTTAATGCAATCTTCTGCTGATGGTGGTGATGATGATGATGATGATAATAATCATGATGATGATGATGACGATGATTATAATTGTGATGATTATGATGTCGATGATTATTATGGCGACGATAGGGACGATGACAATGATTATGGCAATGATGATGATAATGATGGTGATGATTATGATGACGATGATTATGGCAATGATGATGAAAATGATGGTGATGATTATGATGACGATAATTATGGCAATGATGATGATAATGATGGTGATGATTATGATGGTGATGATTATGATGGTGATGATTATGATGACGATGATTATGGCAATGATGATGATAATGATGGTGATGATTATGATGGTGATGATTATGATGTCGATGATTATGATGACAATGACTATGATGATGATGATGATGATGATGATGATGATAAAGATTGTGATGTTGACCATCAAGATGATGGTGGTGATGATGACAATGATGATGATAATTTCCAAACTCCTTTTAATTCTTAAGGTTTAGAATCGCTCTTGAGACTTGATGACCACCAAAATGGTCATCTTCCATCGTTTTCTTCCAGGTGCTATAAGTGCATTACAAGCGCACGAGATTGTCTTCTTATCAAAACTTGAGAACAGCGGTGAAAATGAAGACTTGTCTACGCGTGTCAATGGTGAATTTGACTTCATTATTATCAATATGAATTAAATCTCATCTCTTTGTTCTCACGTGTGGAAATAAGTCAAAATCTCTTCCCTCTATGCATTCTGTTTTGTGACAAAAAATTTGTTTGCATCCCACTAGTTCACAGCTTTTTTCTTTTTCCTACTCCCCAAAACCCGTGAGTGTTTTCCAACTGTATCATGCGATATCACAAAGCTTTCCATTTATACTAGAAATGCCAATTTTCAATCGCTGTTTCTCAGCGGGCTATGTCTGTTTCCATATGGTTTATCTTCAGGACTCGTTTTTAAATTGCAACATCTTCTCTTATCATTTTCCCATTCTCACTTTTTTCTTCCAATGATGAGATATCGTTTCTCTAGTCATCCATGTTAATGTCGTAGTTCTCAACAACCCTCTTTCATCTCATTCTCTGTGAATACCCAAGCAAGACTTAAAGTTAGCCAAATCTTTCATCTTGAAGGAGACGAGCATTCTGATCATGTTTTGTACAAAGTTCGACGCAAACATGAAGACGTCATTTTGGATCTCAAACGAAGCAAGTGGGTGCTACTTCAGCAAATTCAGAAATCGAATATGACGGAGAAGATTTGATAATATTGAGATACACTATAAGTAGATCAGATGCAGATTCAACTCTTAAGTAGTTTAAGTGTTTATCGAGTTCAAATATTCGTTTATTATCATTATTATCATTATTTTCCTTCTTTTTCTTCTTCTTATTTATATTTTTTATTTCCATTATTTACTTATTCATTCATTTCTTACACTAGAAGTACCTATTATTAGGCCAGCCGCATATAATTGCCTCTCATTAGAGAGATTTGCATTTGTATTTCTAGTTTATGTAGCAAAATGCACTTTTAAAAAAAATTATTGTGATATGCACCAGAAGTAGGTCATAATGTCAAATGTAGATGCAAATTAATCAGGAGATAATTCGATACTTCTAAAATTGACTGCAAAGTGAGGTAGCATTCAGTCCCATAATCGAAACGAGCTTTGGGAGCACCTTGTTAGAGAGGTGCTATCCTAAGCTATAGAACTGTGAGGTAGGGTTGTCAGATCCCTTTCTCATCACATTTTGCCTCCAGCTTTGCTCAGGCAACCTTTATTGGTGGGTGGAAAGCCCGAACAGATCTATAAATAGGGTCCTGGCTTTCAACAAAAGCAGCATGTGTTTTTGCCACCATGCAACCTATTTCTAATAGAATTTTAATCGTCCTAATTCAGCAAAAGGTCCAGAATCATTTTCCAAGAATATCTGCATATCTATTTCATCACGAATTGACTCAATTTTTATTTCCTTGCTTCTTTAGAGGATTCCATGCCAATAAAATTCGAATGAAAACGTTTGACAATCATGGCAAAGCAAAAATGGAAGATGTGAGCAAGCTAAATTGATTCGTTCATTCTTCCAACTTCTCGGAATAAGTAGTTCCGTTTGGTTCATAAACTTGATCCTAATCATGAAGATCTGTTTTGAAGGAATTGCATTATTATATTGTGGCATTTATTTATTCATACAATCTCACGCTCTCCGCAGCACGTGCCTGATAGCTGTTACTACAGCGGGGAAATCGTGGAAAAAAAGGGCTCGTACGTCTTGCTGGACACATGTGACGGAGTGAGGTAAAATGTAGTGTGTAATATATTGCAAATCCAGTCTCCTCTTAAAGTCACCCTCTCTTTGATGACTTATTGCAAGGTTTTCTGAGCAGAAAATTGAATTTTGATAATAGCTTCCTCTCAATAATGCAGCAATTTCTTTTAGTGGGTTGATCGAAGATGAAGATAAAGTGTACAAAATTGTTCCAATCAAAGGAAGGGAGGTACTAGATGGAGCTTTAAAAATTCCCTTGGTGCACGAAATTGAAACAAGCAAAATTACAACCATAAGCATCATCAATATCATCATCACTACCATTATAATAATCATCATCATCATTATCATCATCATCTTCAACATCATCATCAGCATCATCATCATAATCATCATCATCATCGCCATTATCATCATCATCATCATCACCATCATCATCATTATCATCATTATCATCATCATCATCATCATCATCATCATCGCCATCATCATCCTCATCATTATCATCTACATTATCATCCTCATCATTATCATCTACATTATCATCACCAGATATATTTTCTGGAGCCGGAATTGATGTCCATGTAATGCCCATTTCTTCCATTAATCTATGCTCTCATAAAGTTGCTACTGTTCACTTCTTTTAAGGCTGCCGAGGTGTTCGAGCTGTCTACATACATAGCTATTTGGCACTTTCTACTTCTTTTCTCCTCGACCCGTTTCCTCATAACAGGATGCTTCACCCTGCTTTGTCTGTGAACGCTCAGAATCAAAGTATCTCAGTTAAAGTAAGCAAAGCAGCACTGAACTTTGAAGCAAAATACTTTGAAATAAGCAATTTCAAAATAATCTTTTTTGCCTCTTAGAAGCGCGGTGCGCATAAATTAGTCGAAGTTGAAAAAGAAGATATGGACCTAACAAAGAGAACACTAGGTTTGTTATTCAAGGAAATCTTTCTTCACACGCAACGTTTCGTCTTTATTAGCAATCGGAAATAATGTAACCTCTTCATGCCAATCAAGTGATACACAAAAATGTCTTGGAAAGCATTTGGAAATTATTGTCTGAATTTTTCAGGTGTAGATGTTCCTTTAATGGACTATCTCAAAGTTCCTGAGAAAAGAAGCGAAGGGCAGGACGATGAAAGCAAGGTGGCAAGTGTTCCTGGAATAATTGTAGGTTGAGAGGGCTTCCACGTGGTTATAATTCATATAAAAATTCATTCTGCTTCAATAATTATTTTCATCCTGCTGCTATTACTTACTGCCTTCGAAATTCAGTTTGGAATGCTCACATATTAATCAAGTTATGGTGGTTACTGTTTGAATCATATTCATAAAGCTCTTTAATGCGTGTTTCGATGTATTTCAGATGGCATCCTAAGATTTTTTATTCATACGATTCTACCTAGATGTTAAGGATAGCATTTGAACACTGAGAAGCCTTTTGCTTATCGAGCAGTTTCCAGATCCTTCATATCGATGTGACCACACCTCGTGATTCCTACGCCTGGAATTATATAGAGTTGGCCATTCTCCTCACTCAAAGTGGAACTTTAGCTAAAGGTGGATTCGAACCACTGACCACAGAATCAATGCGCAGGAATCTCACTACTGAGCTATCCTGACAAAATATCCTATTATACATTTTAGGCTAGTATCACAAGTGATCTGGTGCCTGAGGTGGACCCAAAATTTGCAGCATACCCATTCACAAAAGTCACGAGATACATTGAGATGTTCCTTGTTGTGTGCAATGAAGTCGTAAGTTGTCCCACCAAATAATGCAACTGTAAAAGCTGCTTCGAACTTTTCTCAATTTGGTAAATGTAGATGTAAAATCATAAAGACTTAATTTGCTTCTTAAGAAGAATATCTAGTTTTATTGAAATGGAATTGTCGAAAGGAAGAATTTCCTGCCCAACGTAACGGCATCTTCATGTCTGTGACCTAAGTAAATTTTATGACGGATGTTCTAGTTTTATGGCATCATAGAGCTGGCGAATCTTGTTATTCTAAGCGTTCTTGTCCTTCTGTCGTATCGCTAAACAGCACTCTTCTACATCATCACACATCCTTTCACTGCTGTTGAGGTATATGCAAAGAGAGTCATCCACTGTGCATTGCTACAATAAACTTGATCTGATCTCTCTCTCTCTCTCCTCTTAGTTGTTCGCTTTCTCCCTTTTTCCTTTGTTGGGGCCTTGTATAGGCCACCATGGCCTTTCCTCAACATAACCCACTAAGAAAAGATAAAGCAAAATTGCTGCTTCAACCGTTGACAACTTTGCAGCAGATGATCCCTCGAAGTTGGCTGAAAGGGTTGTCATCGCCGGTGAATGGCTTCGACGATTGCTTGACGTGAAAGTTTTAAAAGAATGTTTCACGTATTAAAAGATTTAGTGAGGTAGCTGAAGGTGGAATCAAACCACTGATCATAGTAGGCGAAGAACGGATCACTGAGCCATTATGATCATTGATGAGTGTCATTTCTGCACTTCTGTTTGACATTGTTCTATACCGAGTTTGAATTTTTCAGTATATCAAATACGGCAAGGACAAAAGTCTTGTTACGAAGAAAATGTTGAGTATGATTCATGCTGTAGACAGGGTGAGTTTTTCAAGAATCCTTTCTCTTTCAAGTTTCCCTATCGTCATTGTCATTTTAATTCTTTAACTCAAGTTATCTGCTTAGCAGTAAAATGTAGTATTGTATGATAACAGCCATATAACTAGGTGACAATCAGACCAACCTGGGAAATTATGACAGAGTATGATGAATCTTTAAACAGGATATAAGTTTCAAAAAAATGCTGTCATCAACATATGCCCTGTCACGCAAGGAAAAGAAAGAAAAAGACCTATAATGCGGTCATTTGTTAAAATTCTAGCAGTAATTACAATGACATTTACAAGCTCCAGATATTTTGCAAATTTTAAAAGAAATTTTTCGTAAATTGGTAATACGATAGTTATCAATGCATGCAAGGTATCTGTGCATTCAAAAAATTTTATATCGAAATTAAACAGCAAATGTTTGATCTTTCTCGTCTGAGACCTGGAAACATTCTGTCCAAAAGTCAAGGAAAGAAAACGAAAATCGATGAATCAAAACAATTCGATTGTTGCCGTTTGATTTTAGGCGTATGCTGCAGTCAATATCCGTGTTGTACTTACAGCGATAGAAATTTGGACAGATAGTGACAAAGTGGCCTACATCGCTAATGGCGTCGACCAGATGTCAGCATACAGCAAATACAGGGAGTCAACGCTTATTCCCTTACTAAAACACGATCTTGCACATTTCATCAGGTAGCGAAATGATCAAATTATTGTCAAGAAAGTCAAGAGATTACTGTAGATTAAAGTGATGTAGCCTAGCAATCCATCAAATATGCAATTTAGATATAAAAGCACTGTGAAGGCTACATCTTGGTGTTGGCCAACTGGTAGCAATAAATGTTTTACTCTAATACACCTTCCCAATGGCGCTGAGTGCAAAGTACCATAAATCAACACTTTCTTATGATTCCACCGAGAATATTTTTGAATATGCAGCAAGGGTTTTTGCAATTGATGATGCTAAGTCATCAAAGCTTCTATCAGGCAATCTGCTTTTCAGTTATGACGTCTTTTGCTCTCTTTGACCCTCTCCCTTAACTGGGTCCCCACATCACACCTTGATGGACAGCATTCATCTAACTATTCCCATCAAGCCCAATTCATCCGGTCTCCCCAATGGCTCCAAACCTTACTGACTTATGATGTCCTGATATTTTGACGTCACTGGCCTATATAGATGTGGTGCCGTGGCGCAGTGGTTAAGCATGCTGACTCACAACACAGGGGTTGTCAGTTCGATTCCTCCATGTGTCACTTTTAAAACGCCATTGGTGAGGAAGGCAACGGGAAACCACCTCATGAATTCTACTTTCCTAGAAAAAGGCTCAGAGCCCTGTCTCTGGTTTCTGCTACGCTCGAAATCGAGTGTGCAACGCAGGCCTATATAGTTACTATTTTTGACGCCCCTGGCCTATGATGTCACTGGCCATCAATTTCAATGGCTGATGACTTCCAGAGCTTGGATTAGTCCATTTACGAGCTTATCAAAAGCGATTCTACAGATGAAGTTTGATTTACCAGTGGAAAAGTATATAGAGCAATCCTTTGAATATCTTAGATAGGCGTTCGCGTGGACTAGAGTGCTCTTCAAGTTACCAATCGGTTGGTTTCAGCTATATCAATAAAATGTAAATGTCGAAAGAAAAATTTTCTAAGCTTTGAAATGACGCTTTGATTTTCAGCATAAAAGGCTGGGCTAATAGTGTTGTTGGCATGGGATATCTTGGTGGAGTTTGCAACAGCCGCTACGGGACTGGCATGGATAGGGTACTTAGCCACTTTTTCATACAACGTCCGTCTAAATTATTGACTTAATCATTTCTAGAAATGTTGGGAAAAGCCTCATGTAATGGTTAAAATTCAATTTCCTTTGATAGTGGTCGTTTGACTCTACAACTGGCGCAAGTGGAATTATGATTCATGAAGTAGGCCACAACCTTGGATTTCCACATGGTAAATATGAAGCTTCCAGTTTTATTAGCACCATTTGTCCCTTAGAACTTGCCATTTAACATTTTCCATTTATTGCACTTGCCATTTAACATTTGCCCTTTATTACACTTACCATTTAACATTTGCCCTTAATTACACTTGCCATTTAACCTTTGCCCTTTATTACACTTACCATTTAACATTTGCCCTTTATTACACTTACCATTTAACATTTGCCCTTAATTACACTTGCCATTTAACCTTTGCCCTTTATTACACTTGCCATTTAACCTTTGCCCTTAATTACACTTGCCATTTAACATTTGCCGTTTATTACACTTGCCATTTAACATTTGCCCTTTATTACACTTGCCATTTAACATTTGCCCTTGAACCTTTTTCACCCAGGCTACAGCATTCACGACCCGAATGGCTTAGCAATTCTGACACAACTTTGTGTGGGTTTAAGCAAGCTAAATTTTGACAAATTTGCGCATAACTTTAAAGACACAGTAAATCCATTGTGCCCAACTAACGATGGAGTTGAGGATACGGAACACTTGTTGCTGCTCTTACGATTTGCAAAGAAAGGATCTTCTCGACACTGCTAACAATATACTACAACCTCAAAGCTTATTAAACCATTCAAAACAAGCGCTTCTAAAAATCCTTCTTTATTGTGATGAAAGTTTGCCACCTATGTCAAACACTATGATCCTTGAGGCTGCATTTAATATACATATGCCACTGAACGCTTTGATTGAGCCTATGCCATCTTCACGTCATCATAAACGAACTGTGAGCTCTCCGCACATCGAGTCCTCTGCGGACCCTTGCTTTTTTTTCAAGGACCAATATTCCAAGACAACCTAAGGTAGACTATTTCTTGGTACAAGATACCCCTTGTTGAACGAGATCCTGGCTCAGTGAAGATCCCACTCTGGGTTCCTTGGGCGGAGGGCTCACGGTGACATTCTCTCTCTTTTTTAGGTAATTGTGATTTTTTAAATTCTTATATTTTTTTTGAAAATATGTACAGTATTTTTACATGTAATAGGTGCAGGGTTGCAATGTATTCTCATTCTCCATGCACTATCGTGTTGTAGGTTATTAGTTCGTAATTCATTGTAACATTAAATCGAATATATATAAAAAAGAAAAAAAACATTTTTCACTTAACACGTGCACTTTAAAAATTTACATTTAACACTTGCCCTTTAGCACTTGAAAGTTAACACTTAACCTTTAAGACTGGACATTTAACACTTACACTTTAGCACTGGACATTTAACACTTGCCTTTTAGCACTTGCCCTTTAGCATTTGACATTGAACACTTGACATTTAGTTCCTGACCTATACACATTGGTGCTTTGAAAATTAGAATCAAATCAATGGTGATGCTTACTTGAAATAAACAGCTTTTTTTCTCTTGAGAAAAAATCTCTCCACACCAAATTTCCGATGATATTTTCGTTCCAAAAGCATTCATCTGTATTCTCCGTATTCTTCAACTTCTTTTTGTACTGTTATTTGTGCGACGTTTTGAGACTGGGCCATGGTTAGTACCAGAAATGGAGATTGTGGGTTTGACGAAGGATGATGAATAAAGAATCCTGTATAAAGAAGGTAACGAATGAAAATGTATTGAGAAGAGCTGAGACTGAAAGATAATTAATGACGCAAATAATGAGAGACAACGTAGCTTTTTTGGACGGGTACTAAGGAGGCATCGAATACCAAGTGGTAACAGGGAAAGCAGAAGGAAAAGAAATGGAGGAAGGCAAAGAACGACATTACTCGGTTGGATAGGCAAATGCTTAGAGAGAAGAGAGACGTGGACATTATTCGACTGACAAAAAACAAAACTTTGTATCATAATGTGGCAGCCAATGTTGGCATCTGACAAGGCACTTTACGACGACGAATGCAAGGAATTGTATCATTTGTAAAAATGACGACACTATCATCCTGTCTACATGGGGTAAAGATATTGCCATGCTCATTTGAACGGAAATTGATTTTGTTTCAGATGAAGCATCGTGTGTCTGCCTTACAACAAGAGGATGTGCTATGGGTGGTGAATCGTAAGCAAACTTACTCTTAATGTAATGAATACTTCAATGCTGTCACAACACAGCAGCCCTTTTAGTGATGTCCTTACAAAGCTAAAACCCCAAATTAGTAGATTTTCAAACTGTTGCATTCCAGATATAGGAAATATGAAATGAAAGTTAAAGTTTATAGTACTAGTGAAATCAAAAATGAGAAACATGGTAGTTATAGATGGTGTAAACTTCGGAATCACCTAGGATCAGAGTGTCTCTCTCTCTCTATGTGCCGTCAAGTCGTCTCCGAATTCTAATGATTCTGTGAATGAATTGTCGCCACGAGTCACTTCTGCACAAAGCCTCTGCTTCTGTGAGGCTGATACCGGCGTCCGCCAGCGTGCAGTCCACCCATCGCTTCCTCTGGCGACCTCTTCTTCTTGAGCTACTAGTTATGCTGGATCAGAGTGTAAGATGTAGAAAATCAGAAGTTATGAACGTAGATCAAAGCAAGAGCAAATGACATAAATATGACTCATTAAGTGTCGGGTCTTATGAAAAACTAAACACGACCTAGCTGTACTTCAAATGGAAACAGCTAAGGGAAGAATTCATTTGCCTTCCATGGAGCTGATAAGTGGAACAAGCTCCACCATGATCCAAAATTAGCTTCCTCCATCCAGTCGTTAGAGCCACATGCAAGGCTAATGTTTTACCCTATTCAAAGAAAGCTACTTTAGATTTCCTTCTCTTTCTACTATTTCAACGCTTTGTTTATTGCATGCTCATCTTTATTTTTAGTTGCAGGGTTCATCGTAAAACAATTTTTAGCGTTGGGTGAAGAATTTTGAAACCAGTAGAATAAAATAAATGAAGCTTTAATAGACTAAAGGCCTCGGAGTGTACTGAAAAGGACTAAATAATCTTGCTAAAGATGATGGTGAAATGAAAGTTTTGCAGAATGACCCTGCATCATTGTAGCTAGTGGCACAAGGTTTAATCATGCATCAGTTGGTAGGAAATTAATTCCATACTTACTTACGTTGCTTAGGTGGTCTGTAGTTTCATCCATCAGTGCACCATTGATGCAGACCGCTGTCGTCCCTTTTCCCCTTGTACGACCTCAAGTCATCTGGGTCCATTTGTGGAGGTAGGCTTAGATGAGGAGACCATCCCATCTTACGTTAAGGCGACCGCTACTTCTGGCGCGATTGCATGGGTACCAATTTGCTGATTGAATATTCGTCCTATTACAATCTCGGAAGCTGGCCACACAGTTAGCCCACCGTTATTTGCCTTTATAGATGGGCGTGATGACGTCTTTTTCCTGACATTCTTCTCCATGTTTTACGAGCTTTCTTTCAAAATTCATAGGACGCGTCGGCCTGGTCTCTCTGATTGCAACATGAAAGTTTTATCAGACCCTAGCAATGGATATGAATGTATGAGCAACTATCCGAAAGGGGTAAGCATCTTCTTCTGCGCCATTTAATTGCGCAGATCACCAACAGTAAACATCTCATAGAGATTTAATCTAAATCAATTTCATTAAGCATATACAATTCTTAAATAGTTTTTTCAATGAAATCAATGATAGTGATAATTATGATGGTAAGAATTGATTGTGCTAAATGCCAGCATTGTTCATCTGACTTTCTGCCCATTTGTAGTCAGTTACGTTCAAATATTCCTCAAAAGCGCATTAAAACATGAGACTCATATCAATGTTTTCAAACCTCTTCTTCTTCTCCTTCTTCTTCTTTGTCATCTTATTCTTGCTTAATCCCACTTAGGTGGGGTCACAGGTGCAGACGTGTGCTTCCCTACATAACCCCTGGGGGCGAGCCGGAAGCACGCATCCATTGCCGCGTCCAATCCAGGACGAATAGGGATAGTCGATGACAGGAATGTCACCGACTGTAACGTCGAGAGTCCTCCATCATGTCATCATGCCAGACTATAAAAGATGCGGATCACATTGAAGCACTCATTTAAGAATATTATCAACTTTCATGTCTTGATAGAGACGAAGAAATAATAATCTTGCAAACTATGCATGCAGAACTACTAATAGAAGAGAATCTCTTATGAATATGTGCGCAATTTTGCTCAGGTAATTGGTAGCCTTTGTGGCAACGGCGTAATTGAGGGCTCAGAAGAATGTGATTGTGGATCTCCTGAGGTATGGCATAGTTTTATTATGGTATATTCAATAAAAATGATTCTAGAATGATAAAAATAATCACTGCTCGGCTCAAGTCTTGATTTGAAAGACTGGTTTCCTTCAAATACTGTGACAGACATTTTGGATGAGAGATTCAGTTGCAGGATAAAAGATTCTTGCAGTTTGCAACAGGAAGTTGATATTTCAAAGCAGTAATGGAGCAGAACCATCATCTTTTTTCTACATATCGCTAATGGACAATGAGAAGCCTTTTGCTTATCGAGCCATGTCCAAGTTCGTTTTCTTAACGTGACCACATCTCATGACTCCTACGCTTAGAATTACGGAGAGCTGGGGACTCTCCTCATCCTGAGTGAAAGTTCAGCTGAGGGTGGATTCGAACCACTGACCATTGATCAATGTGCAAGGACCTTGCCACTGAGCTATCCTGCCACCTCATCTAGATGCAACCCAAATATATGGATCTGATTTGGCTAAAAATCTATACCGATTTTCATACAAATAAAGTGTATATTTACTACCCTGACGAAATGTTGAAACTTGGGATGTCGAAAGCCGAAAATATTGCATCACTTCTATTAGTTGTGTCTATGCATGTGAGCTGTAAGTCCATCGCATATTTTTTAATTACATCATGTCCTCGGCAAAGGCATCAAAATATTGTGCAGTTCTGTTTTGAAGGGATCCCTGTACCGTGAGCATATCTTTCTTTAACCATTCTTGCCTAAAAAATTTCAATACTGCAAGCCATTTGCGCAGATTCCTTGCTAAGGTATCTGAAACGAGTTAGAAAGCATTCGAGGGTGCAAATGTAATACATTTATCAAAATTGATTGCTCTCAGAGGTGTAAGAAGATGGACAGTTGCTGTGAGCCACACGGATGCAAATTGAAACGGTCATCTCAATGCAGTGATCAAAATACGCCTCAGTGTTGCAAGAATTGTCTGGTAAGACTTAAACTCTCGATTAACATCTCACCGTAAATGCTTTCGATTAAATTTAGGTACTCATTATATCTAAAAATTTTCAGCAGCGAACCTTTTATTTCATGTGTATTTGTTCTATTCTTGTTATTACATAAGTGGCAGTGGAGCCATTCAAGAGACAAGAAGCAAGGAGCAAAGAGAAGTGTCCCATGTAAATAAACATGGCTAGTTCAATGCGTTCAATCCCCAAGAGACGCAATATTTGAGGATTACCAATGTTTTTTCTAAAAAACGATGGTAAGCTGAAGTAACACTGATAGCGGAAAGAAGAACTCGTGTTAATGTTACATCAGCTGCTTTATTCCTTTCGTAATTCTTCACTGAAAATAATCTTAAGAACTTGTCTAAGTTATCGCTTCCACTGAAAAATAGCCCGATCGCAGCCCTCATAAATGGATGCAATCATTGCAACCAGCGTCTTTCATTATGTGAGTTTGCTTACAGTTTCGAAGTCAAGGGAATTTGTGCCGTAAAGCAGCGAATGGTTGTGATCTGCCAGAATACTGCACTGGAAATGCTGCAACGGTAACCTTTAATTTCATTGTTAGGATACGAATTTTCATTTAATTTCGGCAAATGCTATATACTCTCTCACACCAATCTATTCAAAAGGCCATTGAACCAAACATTGCAAATCACTAGTATGAAGTCATGAAGATAGATCAAGTTGTCTCAGCCTTTCGCACAGAGTGACAGCGTCAAAGAGCTTCCCTTGAAAGAATAGAGTTCAAACCCCTCTTACTTCAGTGTACCTTTAAAATTACGATATACAATCACACATTATTCCATTTTTTTTTCATGCACCTTCTATTTATCATTCAGAGGTTGATTTTAGGATACTGAGAAGCTATTTTGAGCCGAATCCTAGATCTTCCTCTTGATATAGCCACAGCTCATGATACCAACGCCTTGAATAGCACACTTTTCTCATTCTAACTCACTGTTAAGCTAGAGTTGGATTCGAACCATAGACAATAGCACCTGCTTACGAGTGCTTCATTTCTGAGCCGGGAACTACTTCTCTTCTTCATTTAACGGAATTCTTTCAGACAGCCAATGACTCTCCCCGCCACTACTAAAGCCTAATTCAATAATTTTCTCCAGTGAGATTTAATATGCCTTATCAAATCTTCATGTTTCAAATCGTAACTGTAACTTAAATGGCCTTGTATGTCTCCAAGTTATATAATGATTTTTACAAGAAATAAATACCTTGCAGTGCCCCGATGACGTCTTCACTCAAGATGGCTCAATTTGCAGTGACCACGTCTCTGTAAGTATTCTTGTATGGCATTATTATCAAATTATGCAGATATGCTTTAGAAGCTTACCAATCGAGAGTAACCTATGCTGGATCACGGATTATTTTGGATTTTTAGTCCATATTCTCAGGACCTGATCCACAAGTCCTTCTTCTTCTTCTTTCCCATAGCAGTCTACTTGTTAGAAATGTGATTGCTTTTGTTCTTAACCTTGTGAGACCCAGAGGTGGATAAAACGTAATGAAAATTCAGAGATTCAGTGAGGGGATATGCTTTGGACTTGACTTGACTTACTTGATCTCTGTGGGCCAGGTCTGACCCACTGGTGCTGACAGTGCGTTTCGCCAGGTCTCGCCATGCCTTTTGGTCTTCTTCCAATCATACCAGTTGCGTAAGTGACATGTTCGCCCAGCCTTTGATTTCACAGTGCGCCAAAGCTGTGAATAACAAAAACCACTACTTCAAGGAATGGAAGAGACTTCAAACCCAACATTCAAGAGCTTCTTTAACCAACGCACGCAATATTTGCTCCGAAACCATTTGAAATGCCAAATCATCTTTTGTCCAACGCATCAACAACAAAATCGCTTCTTGCCAAGGCTGGCTCTCGCTCCTTTTGGTCTATGGCCAAATTCGTCTCCCAAAACTTTTGCCAATCACCTTTCCCTCCACTAAGAAACAACTCTGACTCTTCTTCTACCACCCCTTTATCCAAGGCCAACTTTTTGCACCAGTCTTTGCCTCCAACTCCAACCTGAATGACCAAGGGGTCCAACCACATCACTTCCCCCCTTCAAAATTCACTATGTCACCTGCACTCAATCATTGCTGGTGTACCCTAGGGCTCTTTCATGTCCCCTGTATTCTTCATTGTTTACATAAGTGACCTAGTTATCTCTACGTCTTCTAGCATTCACTTCTTTGCTGATGATACCTTCCTAAGTTCTTCATTTTCATTTAATCCAAATGACCATGCTTCCACCGATATCCAACCCCACAAAAACACTTCAGCCTCTCTTCTCTCCAATGATCTGACAGTTATTGAGAAGTGGGGTAAAGACAACCTAGTTTCGTTCAACCAAAGCAAGACGAAACAGGCTGTCATTTCACGTAAACATAGCCAAAACTTTCCACCTGTCCTTATGAATGGCGATGAACTGGACAATTCAACTTCTTTCACACAACTTGTTCTTTCTCTTTCATCTAATCTCACTTGGAAAACTCACATCCATTCCCTTGCTAAACATGCATCTCAAAAGCTTGGATTCCTCGCTAGAGCTCGCGGGTTTTTCTCATCTTCTCACCTTTTATCTATATACAAGTCCCAAATCCGTCCTTCTTTAGAGTACTGCTCCCACGTCTGGAGTGGTGCTCCAAAATCTACTCTCTGTCTTCTCGACAAAGTCCAGTCCAAAGCCATTCATCTCATCAATAATCCTAACCTCACCAAATCGCTCCAACCTCTTTCCCATCGTCGATGATTAGTTGGGGATCTTTCCATCTTTTATAGATACTTTCACGGGCATTGATCTCAAGAGATCAAGGAGATTATTCCTGTTCCTCTAAGGTGTGTTGGAACTACAGCTCAACCCATTCATACCCTTTCCAAGTTTCCCTGCCTAACCCACGAACTCTATCCCGCAAATCATCATTCATCCCTTTGACATGCAACTTTTGGAACGTCTTGCCTTCCTCTTGCTTTCCTGAATCTTACAACTTGCCATCTTTCAAATCCAAGATCAATAAGCTTGATCTTATCTCTCTCTCCTTTTAGCCTTTCACTTTCTTCTTTCTTCCTTTGTTGAGGCTTTGTATAGGCCACCATGGTCTTTCCCCAACATAACTCACTAAAAAGAATCTAGCCACTGACGTTTCGGCCATCCCCTTTTCCTAGTGCCAGCACTCATACCAAGTATGACACTTTTGATTAGCCGGTCATCTTTCATGCAGCACACGTTTTGGACTTATTAAGATATACAAATTGATTTTCAAATATATGACATTTTGTATCATTAACATTTAGCAATCACATCGCATCACACTTTTCGTCCAACATTAGCTTTTATCAAATGGCTAACACATGCATTTTGTAGAACAATAGAGCGTGACTTTTCCGTTTTCATTTAGATAATTCAAGGGAATACAAATGCGAACTCAATAGAGACTGTTAAATTGGAGCCAGCCATCATAGCAAAGTACATAAAAATAAATCCAATCTATAAACCAAATGGGCAAGCATGCATGAGGCTGGAGGCTCTGACCTGCGCTGCAAATAAAGGTAAAAAAACCCGCTCAAGCATTTTCCAACTGGTTGTAAGGATGTTATTTTGAAGTTTGATTTGCTGACAGAAAAGTATGCATTGAAGAGCGACAGTTTGTGATGTCTTTCCTCTCCAGAGAGTGTCCCACTTGCTTCATTTTCCAAGTTATAAGTCGTGTCAGCACCAAAAATATACACATCGTTTGTAATTCAATTCGAGCTGAAAAACCAAAATGAAATTGTTGTTCAAGTTCAATGAATCACATGGCTCTGAATTCCACGCTGGTTGCGATCATCAGATGCTTGGTTCTGATGACATATCAGATACATATCAGATACATATCAGATACATATCAGATACATATCAGATACATATCAGATACATATCAGATACATATCAGATACATATCAGATACATATCAGATACATATCAGATACATATCAGATACATATCAGATACATATCAGATACATCGCTCTGCATAATCGCTTTGAGCAATCTACAATCCAACTGTACAGTTCTTCAAATTGTTATATCATTTATACTACTATATCCATGATCGCGTCTCTCTCATGTAACAAGTAAGAGAGCGAGGAAGGGGTTAGTTTCCCTGCTCAGTACAGGTACTCATGAGGTTCGCCTTCGAGAAGGCTTCCATTCATGAGTTCAAAGAAATAAGCATTTATGTCGTAAAGAGGTGCTTAATACGTCAGTTGTATTCTCTATTTATATCACCGAATGGATGAATGGTAGGCAAATCTTTCTCGATACGGCAGCAAACTTGCTCATGCACGCAAATCCAGATTGGAAGTAAGATTCGACAATTTATTGATACGTATTGAAATGAACTGACTGTCGAGCACTGTGGATGAATTTCTGAATGATCATCCGAGTGAATATCGTTTCAGATCACCTGAATGCAGCTCAACCAATAGCAACGAGAGACTTATACTACACGAGTAGTCTCTGCCTGGAGCCCAGTACAAGCACCTGTGACGAGAGCATCGCTAAAGATGCAGCATTGCTTTACAGATCAAATGACAAGCACGATTGCAATAGGAAGAACGCCTTGTTCGTTTTGGAGAGCGATGGCACGCTGAAGCACCACTGCAGTGGTAAGATTGTTTGTCCTGATGCCAACGATGACCTCTACCTGAAGAAAGAATGTCCAGATGGCAAAGGAAAGTACGAGAGACTGGCTGTGAGTTCATATACAAATGCAATTATGTATCTAAATATGTTACATGCGTCTTTTGAAATGATCACTTCCTACTAAGTTCCAAACGATAGAATTATACAGCGAGCAATACTCAATCTAATATCCTACGAAGAGCAAAGACTATCTGTCAATAGATGGCCTTTTTATTGGCTTCGATCACGGCAAACCTAAGTTCAATTTTATTAGTCTTTTCGCATTGCTTCAGAAAACCTTTAAAGTACTTTGTTTTTTCTAAGTGAGTTGTGTTGGGGAAAGGCCACGGTGGCCTATACAAAGCCCAAACAGAGGAAGAAAGAAGTAAGCGAAAGGTTAAGAGGAGAGAGAGATCAGATGAAGTTTATTGATCAAAAGATGGCAAGTTTAAACGGTAACAAGTAAGAATGCTAGTTAACAGCATAAATCTGCTTTTAGATGTAACGGCTAAAGCAATACAAGGATAATTATATTTTGTTTTATAACGCAGCTTTCTGTTTGAAGTAGATTGCATCTAGCTTAATTTCTACCTAATCATTGCTAGAATTTTGGGCTGAGAAACTTAGCAAATAAAGGCTGTGTTGAGTCAGCACATCATTGGCCAGCCAATGGGAGACAGGCGCTATTGCGATGGACAGAAAACTGTGATGGAGACAGAGACAGATCAAAATTGATTTTCCTTAACAGTGGTAATATTTTCAAGCCGTTTTATCGTCATCATATTCAATCATAAGTGACTTCATTGGTAGAGATGAAAAAGACTTCTTCATTATCCAGAATATTAAAATGCAATCTCCAACGTCTGCAGGATTTGCGATTCCCCTCGTCGTTCAACAGATTAATCAATCTTGGAGAACGTTTTAGAAGAGGCCTATGTGTTCCCAAAAATTATGGATGGGAAGCATTTTCATGAAGGATTTTCCAGTTCTGTTCATAAGAAATGCAAAGATGTTCCTTCTTCCGTAACACTTGACTAGTTGACATGGTGAAATCTATCAGACAACCTCATAATTTAGAGACAAGCAATTCGATCTTGCAATACTAATAAACTCTTAATTGATTCGAAAGTATTTTTCCCATTAGACTGCAAATTACCGATTGGAATGGAGAGTGGAATGTTACCTGACTCGGCATTTACGGCATCGGCATACTACAAAGATTACCTGCCATCAAATGCCAGAATAAGAACAGGAAAAGGCTGGTGCCTTCCAAAGACAACAGGGAAAGATGGATGGCTTCAAGTAAATCTACAAAAGGTAATAATTCAGCTTTTTTGTGTGCATGCATGACATAAGTTCAATTGCTGCATGTATTTATCAATGGTTATCAAGCTTCCATCACTTTTGGTTTTAACAGCGATGTTTGCTCAGTAGAACCTATTACGCTGTGATTATGAGGACGATTGATAGCGATTTTGATGGCTGGTTGATGATGATTGTAAGGATGATTTCTGATAACCGTAGTGATGATGAAGATTATAGTGACAATGGTTAGTGATGATGATGATGATGACTGATAGTTGAAATGATGGTGATTGATGATTGTGATAATGATGGTAATGATTACTGGTGGCAATGCTAACTGATGTTTTTGATGATGGTGATTGATGATGATAGCCATGACGACTAATGATCATCGTGACAGTGATTCATGGTGATTATAATGTGATGATAACTGTGGTGATAATCACGACTATTGATGATTGGGATGATGATTCATGCTGATTTTGATGAATGATGATGGCTGCTATGATGATGATGAGTGCGATACTGATGGTGATGATGATGATGATATTGATAATCATGGTGATTTTATCAGTTGTCAACAACTATGCCAGTCCTTGACAGTGGGTTTGATTATTTTTTCCAACTGTATTTCGATGTAAAATGATTCTAATGTATTTCATTGAGAACTGACGCGATGTTTTTGCCAATGAATAATTGAAAAGGAATCCAATCTCAAACAGCTAATAACCATCAGTGAATTGAAGATGCAAGGAGATAACTATGACTACGTGTCCGGTTTTAAACTTTTCTACTCTGATGATGCAAAGAATTGGAAAGGATATGCTTCCAGCAAAGACAAAGAACAAGTAAGAAAGCTCCACCTCTCACAAGCATTTCTACTGTTTGCCAATTTCATTCTATAAAGCCCATTACATTTACTAACTTACAGAAGTTCACACCATTCTCAGCATTTTTCAGACTCAACAATCTGCATTTCATTTCATTCAATCAAGGAGGGTAGCCCTTCAGCCGGAGCTGATTTAAAAGGGGCCGTCTACTAATTTACAAGAGGCCTCCCAGAAAACAAAGGCATTGATACCATATGACTGGCTTTTGCGATATCTGTAGATGCTAACTTCTTCACCTCAATTAATTCACGTCAGTTTAGCAGTTTGTCTGACCGTCATTTTGTTATCCTCCTCAAGATTCACACTACTGTTCTAACGTAAATTTAATACTTTTGCATCTAATTAAATGTTTTATTGTAGTAGAAGTTAAGTTTAGTTGAACTGAATATTAATCAATCATCTTGATTAACTTTAACGAATTGAAACATCATGGCCTCTCGCTGATTAAGGCTAACCTCATGTACATTTATCCCAACCTTGACCTCAGCTTCAGCCTAGGTTGACTCCGCAATGACCTTCTGATCTGGTAGAATAAACCTTGCATTACTCAACGTGCTTTATTTTCCAATCCTTTTAAATTTGTTGAGGACGTGAACTGCCTTCTTATTGCATTCCAGAATTATCAATCGGTTTGTTACAAGGGCGCATGCAGAATCTCACGTGGTATGCAATGCAAAGAACTATGGGATGCAGGTAAAAAATGCTTCATCAGTTTTACATTCTAAATAGTTCGTGTAAGACAGAAAATAGACGAAAATTAAATTGGTTAAAAATTCTTCATATCTGATTCACTGGTTGCAGTTGCTGTTCACTAACTGCATCTTGTGGAATTTTGGTTTTCAGAAATTTTGATACTTTGTATCAATTGTTGCTATCCAGTTAGGAGCTTTGATGGGAATATTAGCAAACACATTGCTTTCTGCATTGAAATTCTTCGGCATTAGGAATTCATTCTCATTTCTAAACACCTTCTAAACCATATTCTCTGAAAAGGTAAATCTTTTTTAAACCTTGTTAATCAATTTAGTCATACTTTGTCCTTTGGCCTGGAAGCTTTCCTTTGCCCTTAATGCTGTCGTTTTTCCCTAACACTGCCTTTTGAACAGATGCTCGACCCGTACAGAAACTGATCTGACTTTTCCCCCGTGTTTTTCTTTTTTATTGAAATTGCTAAAAGAGCAAAATACTCTCTCACGCTGAACTTTATCACTAGCAACAACGTCAGCTCCTGAGGCTTGTTGGAAAAAATTGAACATGGAAGCAAATGGTTTTGGGACATGTAGTTTGAAAGAGAGCAAGTCATGCACCGAAAGGTAATTTCAAGATCTCCTTTTCAAAACTGCTATGCGAATGCTTGGATAAAAGCTCGCATGAAAGAGAAGAAATCCTTCTCACACAAAGCCTTGAGGGGATCAAGTTCAAATGGTATCGGCTGGAAAACCTTTTCAAATCAACTCCCAAATATGAATATAGATGATTGACATTTACTTGTAACACCAGCTGCAAATTGGTACCTGGCGTAAATCTAGGGATAATGTATGGTAAGGAGTGGAACTGGCCTTTCTATGATACATCCATAGCAAGTTGCTTCAAAAACATTCGCACAGAGCATGAGACCTGGTCATTCTATACCACAATGTCATTCTATACCACAACGCATGGGACTTGCTCTATATGCCTGTGGCTCATACTGCAGTCTCTGTTACAGTTAGAATCAGAATACACCTATGAAATAATGATTATCATGATATTATGATTATAATTGCATTGATTTGTTATCAAATCAGTGTTCACTTATTTCAGCAACATGTACTGCGGACAGTTGCAATGCTCCTCCCCAAAAGCGGCACCAACACATCAGAAGTATGGAACTGCTTACAAGGTATTCGCTATTGGGAACGATAAATGCAGGTAGGATCAAATTATTCTCGATTCATATTTGCAGAGTGCCTTTTAGCATCGTTGGTGATCTTCTTGGACAATGATTGACCAGACAAAAGCCGATGTGAATTTCTTCATCTTTAAGATACCAGAGATCTTGACATTCAACACCTCATGGTAAAATCACCGTTTAAAATAATAGTTAACAGTCAATCAATTAAACTTTGCCAATGCAGTGAACCGCTATCGCACCCCCACAGAGCACCCCTTAGTAGGCTAAAGATTCTTCATTCAATACCGTCCCATTGGAGTAGCGCATTTGAAGCAATCAAACTTGCGTGATAAGCCATTTGCGTGATAACCATGCGTGATGATCTGGTAGTAGGTGGGTGTGGTGTTATCCTTCTGGTCTTTGGCGTAATGCGTTACTCCAAGAAAGCAGGAAACACGAAGGAAATAATATCCAGGCCTTAATGGAAAGATATTCTAACGAATCGATGTAGTTAATTACGAAACGGAAATCCTACATGTAAGAAAACTCTCTCCTCCATGTAACTCTCAATAGCTGATATAAATGCACTGCAGTTGTATTAATCTTAAATATATCACCTTTGACCTCCTTCCTAGCATACCAGATTCAATTCATCGAGACATCTAGCTACCGTTATTTGTCAACGAAATGTCAATGAAAAGACTGAAAAGGCGATACCAATGGGAAGGGGAAACCTTTGATGCTAGATATCATATTTATCTGGTGTAACTTGTACCAAATTATACAAATATTCAAGTCAAATTACATTATTAGAATTAACCTATCAACGCAATACGAACAATACACTACAACATAGGTATGGCGTTCTCCCCCATCAAGACAAACCTCTCTGGTCCAGCACCAACAAAAAGGAACTGAATTCATTGTTTTTAGGCTGATACCAACGTTATGCTACTCCACAGAGTCTATTTTTCCCTTTTAAATGGTACGAGTGAAAATTAAAGTAAGCTATAAATGCAAAGTCGAGAATGCATACCTTCATTCTCCATCCTTTTGTAAGCTCTGGTCATGTAATCTGCAGCATGTCGAATTCTTCATCATTTAATCCTCGTGCAGTGGTGCTACCATTACAAAATCTTCTTCCAACGATGAGATCGGCAGCGGACTTGGCATGGTTCTTGAAGGTACTAAATGCGGAGAAGGAAAGGTAACAAAACCCTTGATCGTAATTAAAACGTGCATGTTTATCAATTGGGGCAATGCGCAAAGTTGTTAGAGCACATGTCTACTACGCGGAAGGCTTCACAATAGAGGCAAGTTATTGCGAGTTTCTGTTTGGCCTCCCAATGTCCACCCAGCATGAAAATGGGCACTTGGTGAAAAGCCAGGGATAAAGCATGCTTAATGAGCAGAGGAACTGGCCACCCTACCTCACAATATCACGGCTCAGAATGATACATGTCTAGGACTGCGGTTCCTAACGCTCGTTTCGATAATGGGGCTTAACGTCTACATCATAAATGCTATTCGATTCTATAAGAAGATTCAAAAGGAGTATTACTGTTGATAAAATTCAATTACCAATTCACCATGAAATAAGAAGATGTGCACAAACAAGTTATCGAGAATTGATGTGACAAAATGAATGTAATTCCAAATCCAAGTTTTCCAAGTAGGCCCAACATTTCTCAAGCTCTTTCCCAGGAGTGAATACTAAATTTAGGCCATTTCCCTTGAGGGTTTTACTAGTAAAAATCCCTGCACTGGTTCTGAGGCTCAATCCAAAGTTACCCCAAATAGTGAAAATTTCTTTAAAACATCTTCAGGGAACTCAAAAATAGAGATTGAATGATAAGAGGACTTGCAGTTTAGAAATGATAGATCATTTAGAAGAAAGAAATCACGTAAAGATGTGATGAGTTTTGCTGATATTCTCTTCACATCTTCAGATGTGCTCAAAGAACACTTGCAAATCGGTTGCAGACGTCAACCCAACACCGTGTCGTAAAGTAGGGGACAAAATCTGTGCAGGAAAAGGGGTAAGTGGTTTAGCTACTAATCACTCAGCGCACTAGGAGCGATTGGACTCTGATGGTTGCTATCAATTGAGTCCTGAGTTCAAAAATGCTGAGAATGGATATCCTGCAATTCAATTACACCTCAATGACTTCTGCTAGAAAGATGCAAAGATGCTCTATATACGCTCTGTAGAATAAGCCTTTAACTTACAGCAAGAAACGTGAAGAATACAGAATAATTCTAAAATTTTCGTCAGCAATCGGTGAGTTCAATCGGCACATTTATTAGCAACCTAAATTGGAAATTTGACTGGAGGTATCGATACCCAAACGATAACATCGGTATTCCAAGTCGGCGCACTTTAAGAACTCACCTCATTAGAATACTGAACCGGTATGTAAAAAGAAATGCTGGATCTGTATTCAAATATCAAGCTGAGTTGGTATGCAAAATGGTAAGCTGATTGGCATAAAATAGGTAAGCTGAATCGTTATTCAAAATTGTAAGCTAAATTGATATACGAATCGGTGAGCTAAATCAGCCCGAGTAATGAAATTCATATTAACTGCAGGTGTGTGACGAAAACGGAATTTGCCACTGCAACAATGGCTATGACCCTTTTACTTATTGCCAGACAGGTGAATTGCATTATCTTATTCTCTTCTCCGCGTTCCTTTTTTAAATATCTCATTGCAGTTTTCATTTTCAATTTCATTCATTGAAAAATTTTAAGAAATCCCAAGCAAAAGTTGACCATGTTTGTTATAGTTGAGTATGACGAGAGCAAGAGTGTTTCTTTGCTGAGGTATTGTACTAGACTGCCGAAGCAATGCTGTAGAATAGAACTGAAATTGTACAGGACTAAAACACGAAGCAGTGCAGAGAGAAAGCTATGACTCACGTGTGACACAACTGATATCACAACAATGTTCTGAACCACGAGAATCCAGCACAATACGATATCATTTGATAAGATATGTTTACACTGGCAACTCCTTCATTACTTGAGTACCTTCCATATTCAAATGCAAAACGAAGCGAAGTGGCCAAACTTGGAAATGACGAAGGGATAGCAGCCATAGATGTACCTAAAAACGTTTTTCCAACCTTCACATCAACTCTACTTATAAATTGATATTTTGATGAAATTATAGTTCTTAATTCAACCTTGAAATGCTAGACCTACCCTAACCATGCATTTAGACAATATTTGAAATTACTAATATGCAGATTAAAGAATTCTGCTTGTAATCTTCAAACTGTAATTGGATATCTCAACCTTCCGAGAGGCATCCCTCTTCCTATAAATGCTCAGAAAAGATCCACTCTGTGCAGATAATCAGCTAGATTTCATTATCACCATCATTATTGAGACAATTACTATTGTTTTGCTGTAGAAACAAAGACTGGATGTGTCCAGAACTGTCGACTTTGTAAAATAGATTTGAGATGATACCTTTATATACACATTTATTTCCCTTCTTATTAACTTTTGATATAGATGTTTTAAATCATACCTTTATATCCACATTTATTTTACTCAGGCAAGCCATTTGTAAACTGCCTAATTATAGAGAGGTTGACATTTGTAGTTTAATGTTTCCATAAATAAGAAGTTTAAAAAAAGTCATTTCTTATCGCGATTAGTATTTCGTATTACGTTTTATTCCTTTGAAAAAATCCTGGGATGAGCTCAAACTCATCTCAAATTGTTTCGTGCTCTGTTCCTTGTCGTCGTATACTTTTTTTCAAGTAGCCAATAATAAGCTACCTATTCAGCAAGGATTGCAACCGTATATCAGTAAATATTCCGAAGAAATGTCGTTTAAAAAGATCATTATCATTATTATCTCAAATATCACCGTTGCTATTATCATCTTCATACTCATTATCTTCATGTTGAAGCAAAGCAAGACACTGACAACAATCGATCGTTCAAAGCAATGTATATCATTTTTTGTTTAGCCTTGGCAGCAATCAATGGGAACTGGGGCCAGTGGAACAGCTGGTCATTGTGTAATGCACCCTGCAATAGTGGCACAAGAAAAAGATCGAGGTTCTGTGACAGTCCATTCCCAGCATATGGGGGCAAGTCTTGTGAAGGGTCTGGGTATGAGGAAGTCCAGTGTAACACCGAAGCATGCCCAAGTATGGTTTTTGAACTGGAACACATTTGCAATTCCATGCATCTTGTATCTCATAACTTCTGTTCTTAAGTTATTTTATTCAGCACATATCTTAGCATGTGAAGGTCATAAAATCGTGTTTGAACGCTTATATTGCGCTGATACTGACAGAGAACAGATGTAAATAGGCAAGCAGTACTATTTGCGGTGATGATTAATTGTGTTTGAATTTACAGAAGCAAGATCCTGCAAAGTACTCATGAACAAGCTCAGAGAAATGGGAAAGCCGTTGATTGACGGTGTTTATGACAGAGAAATGCAAGACGGAACGGCAATGAAGATGTACTGTGACATGACGAGGGATGGGGGTGGATGGACACTTGTTGTTTCCAGTCATACCAATGACTGGACGTCATCTGAAATGGTGAGAGAAAGGAATAAGGACAAGCCAAGTCTGTGGAATGATTATTCAGTTTTGAAATATGTGGATGAAATTAAAGACAACTATAGGGTCGATGCTACATCTTTTGAGTACAGACTTGAAGCCCAGTCGAGAGGTAAGGTCGAATTCGATCCATTCTTGAGTGTTCTACTCTCAATTATTTTCAAGGCGAAGTAGCAAGAAGCCAAGATCTACGTTACTGCACGTCACGTTTTGTGAGTTCAAGGAAAGCAATAAGAATGTCCCTAACATATCCCTTTAGGTCTGTTATGCAATCGATTGAAGAGCCGAATCAAAGTAAAAGTCCCTCTTGTCGGGAAACATCAGGTACTTTTTGGCTCCGTGCAAATCCCAGTGCTGGAATTACAAGCTGTGATAAAATAAATTGGTTACTCATTAGGTAATAGTCTATGGAATGCTAGTTAGAAGAGAGCGAACATGTGTATCACTAAGGCTAAAGTTCAGTCCTATATATTTTATAAGTATGCAGCATTCTCCTTGATTTCTACTGAGCACGCAAAAGTAGGTTTTGGAAGACTGAGCAGCTTTTGCATGTCAGGTAGTGCCCAGGTCCTTACTCTAAATGTGACCACACCCTACTCTTCCTTCACCTGGAATAACAGAGAGCTGGCGACTCTCCTCACTCTGAGTGAAAATAAGTTTCCCGCAGCCAGCAAGTCTCCTCAACATGAGGGAAATCCGAGCTGCACTTGGATTTGAACCATTAACCATCGGACTGCCACTCACAAACGGACAAGCACTTCAATAGGTTATCCAGACACCTTAAAAAGAACACCTTGCTAAAGAGGTGAGGTGGCCAGTTCTTTCCTCGCCGCACTTTGCCCTTGTCTCTAAGCCAGGTAAACATTTGTTCGATGGCCTGAGGGCACCTAGAAACATTCGCGAGCGTGGAATCGACCCCCGTGACAATCATCACGGTAATCATGCAATCATAACCGCTATGACAACTATCTCAAACATTCTGTTCCTTACAAAACTTTTTCATGTTAAAGACGAACCCTTTCGCATAAGAAAGTAAGATCATTTGCCTAAACATTGCTGTTGTTATCAACTCTGCTGAATTTTCTGTTAGGACGATGGGGAGGCATTTGGTCAGCTCCAGTTCACTATATGCTTAACACAGTCTCGCCAAATCAAGACAACGTAAAACTTGTCAAAAAGTTTGATTTATGGGAATACAGCAAAGACGGACTTGCCAAAAGAATGCCCCATATAATTCAGAATTATTTGACTGTCCAAGAAAAGGCGAAGACATGGGGCTCCATTACAGGTAACCTTTCATTTCTGTCTTTAATCCCAAATAGGTTGGATTGCCAGTTAAAAAAAAGAAATATCTGCATTCTCTACCATGTGGGGGGGGGGGACTAAGTCTTAATCCACTTGTCCCTCTTATCACAAGTCCTCCCCGGTTTGATAGGAGATGGGACAGGCGTAGGCAATTTTGGGTATCCACAGCCGGTATGATAAAGGTATTGACAACGAGAGCTTGATTAGCAGAAAGTGTATAGTGCTTAAAAGCTTGCTGATTTGTCTTCGAGTGAAGATGGAAAAAAGAAAATAGCTTCAATTAACACTAGCCCTACCAACAATATATCTAAGAACATTTCATTACCAATCCGGCCTAAAACCTGGTTATGATACACACAGAGAGAGAGATAGCGAGAGATAGATAGATAGATAGATAGATGGATAGATAGATAGATAGATAGATAGATAGATAGATAGATAGATGGATAGATAGATAGATAGATAGATAGATAGATAGATGGATAGATAGATAGATAGATAGATAGATAGATAGATAGATAGATAGATAGATAGATAAATAGATATGCATAGATAGATATATAGATAGATGTATAGATAGATATATAGATAGATATAGATAGATAGATAGATAGATAGATAGATAGATAGATAGATAGATGGATAGATAGATAGATAGATAGATATATCGATAGATATATAGATAGATATATAGATAGATAGATAGGTTGATAGATAGATAGATAGATAGATAGATAAATAGATATGCATAGATAGATATATAGATAGATGTATAGATAGATATATAGATAGATATATAGATTGATAGATAGATAGATATATAGATAGATAGATAGAGAGAGAGAGAGAGAGACCCAGCAAGAGAGACCCAGAATGAGAGAGAGACCCATAGAAAGCCTGAAACCCAGACTGTCCACATATCAGACATTTGCTCTAACCACTATGTCAGCCACTGCCGGTGAAAAAGAGCACTTATGGATTATGATGGAATTTTCCACAGGTAACGAATTGAGCTACCATCCAGCCGCTTGGATTGACGGACCAAACATGGAAAAAACTCCCGAGCATATTTGGTAAGTAAAATGACAATTGCTATATTGATTTTCCGAGCCTAATTATTGAGCTGTTTGTTAGTGGTGGTATCAGGATGGGACACAAAGCTACGCTACAAGCTTCACAATTCAAACTGGCATATAATGTAATAAGAGCGCTGTTGGCAAGTGGTCAAACATGAAACTACCTGATACAATTCAATAATGTTCCTCCAAATTTTTGAGCTTTGACTTTGATTTGTTCTAAGCTTGAAATTTAGTATAGCATAGCTTCTTTACAGGTAAAATTTGGATGGATTAAGGCGGTACATGTTTCAAAGGGTACAATATACATTAAAGACACGAATGAGGGGAAAATGAAAATCTATGTACATAATAAAGGAAACTTTGAGATGAAGTTGAAAATTTAGGGGAAAATTGATGCAGATTCATTCGCAGGTTTTGGAAAGGAGATTTAGATAGATAGCAGCTTGGAACAAAAATTGTTTAAACATTAGCCACGTCAAGTCGAAGTGAATTCCATGTTGAGATTCTACATTGGCCTATTCTCAAACGTTTCTTTTCTTCAAATAGGTATTGGCTGAGAGAAGGAAAATACAAACTTCCTCGTTCATGTCTTGAAATAAGACTACGACTGTTAAACTTAGGACCCTCCAGCTTGAAGTCTGGAATTTATGAGATCCAAAGCAAAAACGGAGAAGTACTATCGACTTTTTGTGATATGGACAGCTACGGAGGAGGATGGACATTGCTCCTGAATAGAGTATCAACTTCAGGATGGACGCTGAAGACAACTCTGTCAAGAGATGCAAAGAAATATTCAAATAACCTTGACTACTCAATCCTATTTCACTCAGATGAGATCATAAGTTTGAAGAAAGAAGAGGTAGGGCATTTGCTTTTGGAAATTAATTGCTTATTCAATTCATGTTCTTTTTGATAACTAGCCTGAAGGTATTTCAGTTGGGTTCAGTGTGTTTGTGTGCGTGTGTGTGTGTGTGTGCGTGTGTGTGTGTGTGTGTGTGTGTGTGTGTGTGTGTGTGCGTGTGTGTGCGTGTTTGCGTGTGTGCGTGCGTGTGTGCGTGCATGTGTGTCTGTTAATCAAATAGAAAACTTTTCAATAAACCCTCAAACATCATCATGCCACTCATTATATTTTCTATGTTTTCATCTCTAGACGAAGTTCCAGTACATGATCGAAGCAGATGGGAATAAACGTTGGGGTGGAGTGTTTGAAGCTGACGTCAAAGATGGCTTGACAGCTTGCAAAGCCAGCAGTAGCAAACCAAAAATTCTGAAAAAGTTTGATGATTGGGATGAGGGAACGAGCAGCCTTGCATCATCCAATCCTTACATGCCTAACTATAAAGATACATACCTCACAACTGCACGCGACGTAAGCGAAACTTACTTTAACGATTTATCTGAGGTGAAAAGTAGATAATTCCGAAATAAGACATCAATCATGATTCCCTGTACAACTTCTTACTTGCTCTGTTTTACACAACTTTCAGCCAAGCAAGATGACAGACGGTGTGATCATAGGAAACACCGAATCAATATTCATCAAAGAAAAACCTTCGTTCATGAAATTATGGGTACGCGAAGGAGCAAGGTGAGGACTTTTCCTTGTCATTGCGCAAATCTATCAGTTCCAAGCGAAAATAAAATTCTAAATGATCAGCATTAAGGTCTATTACAAGACAGCAAACTCTCAAAAACCAGTAAAACTAATAAAGAATTGTAAAATAGATAATTCGCATCACCGGTATACCTGAATATGGAACAATAACACTTGCTTCGGACATTCTAAGCCTGTACCGTCCTAATTTCATAGATATGACTTCTTCTATCCATTCTTCGCTAGATAGCAATTTTGAAAGCTCAATATTTATACTGTGTTTTTTTGGGTTGATTGTACATGAAAAATTAGCACATAAGTGTTATTTTGGCTTGGTTGTTGTAGCACTTCCTTATAGACCCTATAGCCAGTATTTTGAGGCTAACCCGAGGCCTAACTTTCACTCAGTTTGCGAAGAGCTGCTAGTTGTCTGTGGTACAAGGCTTTGGAATCACGAGGCGTTGCCAGTTGGGCGGGGAGGAAAAGGATACTACCCGATAAACAAAGCTGCTCACTGTCCTAAAAATCGCTCCTTAGATGTTATGTACAACGTATGGAAAGATGTTGAAGAAGTACTGTATGTCGATTTACAACATCAGGTTCGATGTGCATCCTAGAATTTCAACGCCATTGGATTTTGAATGAAAACAAAAATAACCAAAAGACTTTTTAAAAGATTAATTCTAGAAAATCTACTCTTGTACACACCGCTTTTTTATCTGTAAACTTTTGGCCTTGCAAGCCACTCGCCTGATTCAGGGCATACCTTTTTCTCTCATTCTAGTTATCGAAGCTGTAACCAAATAAAAACAATAGGATGTAGACGAGGTGGAATCTATCATGATGGTTTTTACACGATTAAAAACTCAGAAAACAGCGCTGAGACTCGAACTGTGTACTGTGACATGAGCTCCGACCCCGGTGCTTGGACGCTTTTGGTGACAAGTGCACACGGAAGCTGGACCAAAGAGCAGGTGTGCTGTTTGTAACATGCGCTTTCTAGCGATTCTTGCGGCCTCATAGCAAGTGTTCGTTCACTAGCCCCGCCCGTTTAAGCGATTGTGAATTCAAATGAAACTGTATGATACAATTTCATACCATATGCCCCCCCCCCCTGTTTATATGAAGAGGCCAATGAATACGTAATGATCTGCAATATTCTGATTGAAGAAAGTTTTGGTGCCTTGTGATGAATACAGAGTTGGCATGTTTACTTTGCCTCCTTAGGAAAAGAAAGAGCCTCGTTGTCGATCCATTGTAAAAGCATTTCAGAAACAGTCACGCACTCCATGCTAGATTCATATCGTACCGCATTCGTAACCATGTTTTTACCCTGCCATATTAACTAACATCTTTGGCTATTCAGAAAGCCAATACATTTTGAACTTGCACAGCATTCATAATCGATGCGATAGAGAATCCTATATCGTGCAAACAAGGCCTTAATATGGCTAATCGCTTTGCTGGTCATTAAATAGCAGCGATACATGTATCAGAGACAACTACAAAAGAGCTTCAAGATTAGGCTTCATTGAGAGAAAAAAGAAATTGGAAAGCAAAAGAGGGTACAGTTAAGTAGAGCAAGTTGTTAAGTCTCCATAGCATTTGCAGGAGAGTAGCAAGTCATTCGCAAGGAAGATACCTGCGAAAAAGACAGAGAAGAAGATGGGAAAAGCATGTAATGAGCATAGAACAGGAAAGAAGTGAAAAGCATTTAGACGTATGCAAGGGAAACTTTTTATAGGTATATGCATTAATTTATGATTTATGTGATCAATGTTCTGCAATATATGACTGGTGCTCGTTGCCTTACGATGCGTTATTTCTTATAGGTTCTATCTCGAAATGAAAACCACCCTTCAATATTCAAAGATTATTCCATGTTGCACCTTGCTGATAGCATCAAGAATATGTCTAACAAGGACACATTTCGATACAAGCTGGACGCAAACACGTTCAACCGTTGGGGGGGAATATGGGAGGCACCTAGAGAATACTCGTGAGTTGCACATTAGTATATCTTGCAATCATGCCATATCTTGCAGACTGTTGGCTCACTTGGTAGATTGTTGGCCTCTTGGCTCGATACCAGTCCTCCCCCAGTCACAGTATGCGTAGCATAGTTAAATGGCAATAAAATAATAGCATAGTCACTGTGGGGCAAATCGCTGGAAATCAAATGGAGTTGATGAAAAAAAGCAGGACTCCTCCTCAGCAGAAATAATTTCCCTGCTTCCATAAAAGCGAAAATAAGGTGTCCATCCTCACTGTTCAGCTGATGTCGTCACAACGCCGATGGGAGAAGGACGAAAGGGAAAGGCTAAGAGGAGAGAGGGATCAGATCAAGTTTATTGATCTTAGATTTGAAAGATAACAACTTGTAAGATTCAGGAAATCAAGAAGAAGGCAAGACGCCCCAAACAGAGAAAAATTCATTAAAGTGGACTTTTGATTATAGCCTTTGATGGTGGAACATAAGGCCCTATAAATGCCCGACATTCATTCCTTCAGTATGAATCGATTCTAGGTTTACAGCGAAGACTAACAAGCAAGAAAAAGTCAAACTAGTGAAACAGTTTGACAAGTGGGACTATGACATATGGTACAAAAGCATCAACAATCGAATGCCATGGTTAGGCGAACAGAAAGGGCTGCTAACTACATCTGGGAAGTCGGATTACTATTGGTACGGAACAATCATATCTGGGACAAATGAAAACCAACCAGCGCCATGGATATCATCTGAGATGGTCAATCCAATGTTGATTTGGTACTGGGTAAATGAAGACGACTGCGATGCAGATAGACACCCAAGTAGGGACTCTTTGTCTTCCTCTATCACTTCTACAGGATATTACGAATTTGTAAAAAGATCCTTGTCGTAAGGAAACAAGGATCCTGTGATATTCAGAGTGCGAATAAACTTCGTTATTCATTCAGCATTCTAATGGTTCATGATGACAAAAGTTGGAGCTCAATCTTTGTATGGGTTCGGCGTAGTTTATGAAATTGACTCGCCGAACCCCATTGGGGCCACACAATGATGACATAGGCTGCCGATTTTTAGGAAAGGAAAGCAGCTCCTTCAAGAGTTGGAACTTTTTCAAGACAGAGAACCTGCCTTTTTTGCTCCACCGTTTATATCATTTAGAATCGAGAGAGCTGATAAAGTATTCGGATCTTTTTATTTCTTCGGATTTTTGTAGCATTATCAGAACACAACGTCCCAATTAACTCTATGCGATAATCATTTATGCAAAATGGTGCCATGTGCTAGCAAAGATCAATCATTCCATTCCATTGAAAATTCCATGACGTCATAATCCAGATCATAACAAATGTTGTCTTGTTGTGGGTATTGAAGTCGTAATGCCAAGACGGGTATACATTCAGTCAGATTCCTTCGAGAGCAAGTATACCCAAGACAGCCGTACATAGTTTCCACAGAGCCAGATTGGCACTGAAAAGCTATCCTGATAGAGCCGTGTTCACACTCTTTCTCATAATGTGACATCATTAAAGATTCCTATGATTCATAAACCATACATTTTTAAAGCCTTTTCGTCTTTCTTGTTAGAACTGGTGCTAAGGGTATAAACAACCGGGTTGATTAAGCTAATTGATGTCATTTTTGCTCAGAGCTATAGTGTGAAAACGAAGCCAAATGTCCTAACGAGTTCATGCATTTTTTCAGCGATAAAAGTTAAGCAAATTATCATTCCATTAGTTTTCATGATTTTTTCTTATCAACACCGAAAATTTTTAAATGCTAAGTGAATGACTGACCATATTTTTATTACGCAATGCCAGTCAATGGTCGTTTCACTGAGTGGAGTATTTGGACAGAGTGCTCTTCTTACTGTGGGCAAGGAACGATGGAAAGATACAGGACCTGCACAGCACCAAAACCACGATGTGGTGGCGCACCATGTGATCCAAAGGCATTGTCAAAGGAAGTTAAGAAATGTGAAGGGCCTTGCGTTGGTAAGTGTTAATCAATCATGGTAGTGTGCATAGAAAACTTCTCCGTCGCATGTTGAGAAGATATTTCCAAAAGGGGATTTTTCAAAAGGATCTTTTCGAATTGGATAAGAGTCACCTAGTATCAGTTTCAGCCGAAAAGCGAGATTCTCTTGTTCGTTTGCATTGCATCAGTGAATTAATTTTGTTGCCATGGAGCGTCACACTTGCCATTAGCTTCTAGGCGAGTAATTGAACAGAAAATCGTAGTCGAGCCATGCTACTCGTACGCCAAATGGCCGCGGGCAGGTATCCAACCCTGAACCTTCATTGGATTCATAAGCAAACGCTCTACTGGTTAAGCCACAGGCCTACATTCTACACTTCTAATGAAGACATCATTAGTTAGAGTTCCTTCTTTGCCCTTCCTCTTTTCGAGAAATAGTTATGAATCTGCTAATTCCCTTGCACAAGACAGTAGAGGGAGCGAATGCAATAGATAAGGTGTGGTCGAATCTTGCATCGAAATATTTCCAGTGTTCCAGAAACCGTATTTTCTGCATTCTATTACAGCAATGGGTAATTTCAATTTGAAGTTAAGTACGACAAGGAGTGATTAATTCATTTGATCATTTGGTTAACAGGGAGTCCCATTCGAAGCTACAACTCAAAGTATTGCGTGGTACCGAGGTCAGGTCATTGCAGCCCTCAAGACGAGACTCAGTTGCAGTGGAGAGGAGGCTCAGAAGTGTGCAGTCTCCGAGAAGCCCAGTTCGTTTTCGACGTAGATGGTGGGACAATAACTCACAAGTGCAGTGGCAAACTGGTCTGTCCGTCTCAAGGCTCCGATGCCTATGGAACATTGATTGTCATCAGTTCAAAGTGCCCGATGAACAAAGTGACAAAGGGATTCAGAAGAACTATTTGTATGTGCTCTCTTCATATCATTATAAAATCATCGAGGATCATATATTTTGCACCACGGATAAAATTCAAAAATGCTGAAGCTGACATTAAAACAAAGCTTGACGATTTCAACTTTGATAGGACACAAGAAAATGCTCCGATTTCTTCAGATTCGAAGGATCTGCTTGCGTAAAACTCTTCACTGTTGTAATTATTACCAGTCACCCTATCGCTTCCCAAGTTTCGCATCTTTACTGGAAAAAATTTTGGATTGGCGAATGTCTATCTTTTCTATGAAATCTACCTAGCATCTGAAGGTAGATTGTAGAGCGCTGAGAAGCTGTGCTTATGAATCTGTGTCCTAGTCCTCGCGCTTTCTGTGACCACTCTCCGTGATTCTTACGCTTGGAATTACAGAGACCTATCTTCTTTTCCCTCTCTAAGTAAAAGCTAAGCCAGAAGCGGGCTCAGTCTCTTGAAGATAGAATTTCTGAGTGAATGCATTACCACTGAGACATCCATCCTTACATCAATGCTTCCCTTATCCATTCTTCGAACCAATACTTGACCTTTGGCACGAATTAAGGTGACTCTATCTTCCCCATGGTCACCCATTTGACCTTTTCTAAATAGGACAAGAGCATCGGTCCACCACACTCAGCTATATCGTTCGTGTACTCCAACAATCTCCTGGTGACACTACCAAAAATCTGCTGGCACTTAAAATCTATTTAAAATGTCAGCTGATAGTTAAAATCGCTTTTCACTTTAAATTTGCAGATGACACTTTGGCGACAGGTCAGAAATGCATACACCCGGCTGATGGTGAACCCAAGGATGGGGTAGCTCTTAAACTCTGGACCGGCTGTGATTCATTAAAGTTAAAAACTATATTCTCAAAGATCGGTAAGTCTTTTGCTAATAACGGCAATGAAAAAGAAACTTACAATGCACCATATATCACCAGGGCTCATGGGTGCACAGTGTTTTCCAAGGAGGACAATTCAAATAAATTGCATCCATAAAAATCCATTTTTTCCTTATCATGTTTGAAGTTTTCCTCTTAGATACTTCAAATTATTTTCCTAAGAAACGTTTGGCTTGGACACCCAAAGCTTGTTTTCATGTTGCTAACAAACAGTATTGAGAAAGAAAAAAGGATGAGACTTCCCCAAGGCCGACGTGCTACAAAATCTAGTTGCTCTGCATTCGGTTTCTGCTAAGCTCAGAATCAAGCATGATGATCAGAATATGCGAGAAAGGCAATTGCAAACTACTTTATGAAATCAGCGGTCCTAAAAAGATTCAGATGCCTGTATTTGGAATCTTCTGCGTTCCAGATCGAGTGTGCAATACAGTTATTATAAATCAAAGTCCATTAGTGCATCGTGTCTAGCAATGATTCAAAATTCGCTGGCATGAAAAGTCTTAGCTCAATCTAAGACTGTAAACATATGTATCTATATATATACGTCATCGCCCTGCATCTCTCACGCTTTTCTGTCCATCACTGCCTCGCTCCCTCGTTATTCGTTATTTCACCCTATACAGCTCGAAATGGTGAAAAATCAATCGTCAAATACCAGAATAGAAAATCTTATGTCAATGCTGGATGTCTCTTATTGAAACTGTCCAGTGGCATGATGAAGAAGATGAAGAGGAAGATGAAAATATGTTTTAAGGTTTGCACTCAATCCGACGCACCGCATAAAAGAAGCCAGGTTCATTAGTCGCCTGTACCTTCTACAGAGTAGCTTCGTAGATTCTGTAAATTTTCTGAAACCCAATTTCTGATTGAGAACTTCTTGAGCATATGTGCCTTAATTGCAGAAAAAGGAAAGGTCCACACAAAGTATTGGGGAAATTTGGTAAAGACGTACCAGAATATTTCCGACCTTACAAAGGACGTCCGTTTCCCGAACCAACCAACTTCAACTGGCTACTTGGACAACATGGACTCTCCTTACCTGCTGGGGGAGCACTATGGAATCCTGCTCTGGAGCTACTTCGCAGCGCCGGAAACCGGAATGTACACTTTCTACGCAGCTTGTGACGATGCATGCCGAGTGTTTTTGAGTACAACTGATCAAGAGAAAGACAAAAAGAAAATCATTGATGTAAAGGGATGGACACAGCAATATAAATACGACCAGTGGGTATTACCTTGCATGATTCATTAGCCATTAGGCATTGCTTCGCGCGTACCAAACCAGACTTAAACGCAGGGCTTATTCCTAAGTGCAGTGATAGCCAATCTGTGCAGTGATCAATCATAATTGTGCAGTGATAAAGTAAAATTTGTGCAATGATAGCTTTTTTAACAGAGCTATTATAGAAGTGTGTCGGATCATGTTCCTCAGAAGTCGAAATGATTGGATCATAATATTATGGTAGCAGAACGGGCGTGGCCATGAAAAATGTAGAAAGGCAACGCCCGTATCAAAATTTCCCAAAAAATGTGCAGTGATAAAATATCCTTAAAATCAACCCTGCTTAAACGTCTGTAAGACGTGTAACGGTGAATGCCTGTTTGTTTGCGTAGATGGTACAAGGGGCCGTTGGCACAGTGCATTGAGCGCATGTCAAATGAGAGGACGGTCTTGCTTCGGGGCTCATTCATGCTTTTCTGTCTACACCTCTGATTTGTGTTCCTCTTAACTTGTACTTCATATCAGTATTCACCCTTGATAAACACTGGCATCACTCATCGTATTGACATTTTACAGGCGATCGGATCAGAAGTCGAAGGCAGTGTTCCTGAAAAGCAGACATTTGTACTACTTGGAGGCTTTCGTAGTTGAAATCACTGGCTCTGATCACCTTAGTGTTGCTGTTGAGCTGCCAAGCGGAAGAAGCTTGAGGCCTATTTCAGGGTATTATCTCCGATACAAAGCAGAGTACTGAGGTAAGAAAAGATGTAACAATACTTTGTTTGTGGTACTAAGCATAGAGACAGCATTTCCTAAAAATACATTGTTTGAAGATACAACTTCAAAAATTAGCAAACTACGGACAAATTTTGCGATTGGCTGAAAAGCTTCATTTCAAGGTTGATAACAGCCTGTTCTTTGTGTGCTTTACCTAGCATCTGAAGGTAAACTCTTAGGATACTGAGAAGCTATGGGTCTCAAATTGTGCCCTAACTCCCTCTTCCATTCAATGTGACATCATCTCGCGATTCTAACGTCTGAGATTACAGAACCAGCGACTCCCCTCATTCTAAGCAACAGTTAACTTTGAAATGAGTCCGAATCACTGACCATAGAATTGATGAGAAAGTGCCTCACCTCTGGCTATCCTTAAACCTCTAGTTATACTTACATTTTTGTAGTGGGTAATGTTGAGGAAAGGCCATGGTGGCATATACAAAGCCCCAATAGAGGAAGAAACAAGATCTAATCTCGTATAAGTGCATAATTTTAATTTTTCAGATGTCAGCAAATTCATTCTCTTTAGAAATGTTTAGTTTACACCCGAATTTTGCAACCAGATCCGACGATGCTTAACAATTTCTTCAAACATGGAAGAGCATCTCCATGAATATTCACATATCATCACATCTAGCATCAAAGCGTTGATAAGTTGGCAATGCTCCTATCAATAAGCATTCTGTAATAACTTTCAAACATAGCTCGCTACCGCAAAATTCAAGGTGTCACCTTGTAAGCACTTTAGCTTTGACTTCGATCTTAGGAATACGTCAGTCATGCAATGAAACAGGTTAGAATGGTTTCAGACTGCTAATAAGTTTGAGATGTCCGTTCAAAAGTCAATTATATCGAAATCTTAGTAATCGAATTGGGTTGCTCTGAAATAATCATACGTGCACGTATTTACTGTGCTCAAACTCCTGGCTTTTAGCTCCGTTTATAGACGCCTACTATCTGTTTAGCCAGTAGCAAATTGCTACCTGGCCTTAATCTAAGGGTAAAAGGTGACAGGAAAAGGAACTGGCTACTCTACCTTACAGTTCCTTGGCTCAGGTTGGCCCCTCTCTAAGAATGCGCCCCCCTACGCTTGCTTCATGAATGGATCTCGTATTTACCTTTTTAACGATCGACTTTCATTTCAGGCACAAAGACATTCTGCTTGCTTGAAAGCCTTTTGATGTAACAAGAATACCAGCTGATGTCACTAATACAACTAATTCATCCACTGATTCATCGACTAATTACCAGTACATAATTACTAATAAATCGCGTGCACATGTAAGCACTATTAGGATTTCGTCATTGATTACCATCCTCTTCCACGTAATTATGCAAATTTCTCAGCCTTGCGCTTCAATCTGGGTCACATCTCTCGAACGAAATTTTAAGATGATGACAAGGCAAAACAAAAGCAATTCAACTTGGAAACATCTCTGTTCCAACTTTGAAGTAAGCCAATGCAAAACGGGGTAGGGGAGAGGGAGGACGGTTAAACCACGTACCATGCGATCTGCGAGCAAGAATCTTAACCCTGAGCTATCCTCACAGATGCATGAACTTTAGGAAATGAACAGGTCGCTTTGCTTTCGGCTACTTCCATTGGACTTTTGTTTGCTACAAAGATCAGTAACAAAAATCTACAGCAATTAGATTGAGAACGATGGAAGCTCTGGTTAGAACCACGGCTGGTATCTATGACAGAAAACGCATTAGGCAGTTCAAATGATGATGTTGGAAAGTTTTGAGATGCTTTTGCACAAGTTGAGCAACCTCAGATTGTCCAATGATGCAATTAGGTTGAAAGGAATCTCTTTGATGAAAAGTGCTATGAAAGGGCAGAGGCTCTCCGTACAGAATTCAACAAACAACACAAAATGATTTATGACGTCCAGACCTATTAAAATGATAAGAAAACCCGAACCGTGTACACCGATATCGGAACGCCATGCCAACAAAAATGTAGATTCAGGCAGATAATAGCCTGCTACAAAGTGGTTCAACCTGTACAACTACATCGCACACTCGCTTTCGAGTGTAGCAGAAACCAGAGGCAGAGCTATGAGTTTCTTAGGGAAGTGGATTTCATGAGGTGGTTTTTCCGTTGCCTTTCTCGCCAAGGGCGTTTTAAAAGTGACATATGGAGGAATTGAACTGTGAACCCATGTGATGTGTCCTCATGCTTAGCCTATACATCACGATCCTGCCTGTAGCCAACAGCAATACCGATTGAGCAGCGAAAAACAAAATCGATGATAATAGTAATAACAATAATCATGTTTCAACGGGCTTGCTTCTTCTAACTGCTAACAATGAAGAGCCTGCTTTCTAGGGCTTGAAAAAGATATTTTAACAAGTAAAAATGATGTAATACTATGCATGAAAATAAGAGATTTACTATCAAAATCGATCTCCTTGCACTATGACTTGAAGCACATTAGTGCTTGACTATCCTGTGTTTTAGTTGGTATCGTGTTGAAAATTTTGCCTCCTTGAAACATAAAGGTTTTCGTCCCACTTTCAGTTTTTATTTTTGGCACGATTAAACTTTGGTTGTTTTCTCTCCTTTTGAAGCAGCCTTCAACAGCAGTAATGATAATTCAATAATAACGATAATGGAAGCGATGATGACATGATCAATATCAATATTGAAATAGTACATCGGTTGATACATGGCTATGACCTTTGATTGCGAGACAGCACAATTATCAACTGGAATCCTGTAAGGTCGTTAATATAGAAGCGTTGGCCTTTGTGGACATAGCAAAGAACTGATTCATTTTTTGACTGAGAGGTGAGGGTAAAAGTCTTTTATCTGCATCTGACGATGGCTATTTCTATACAATGCATTTAGGTGGGAGGTCTTTAAAACCAGATTGCATTTTTGAAAATTTTTTCGTCCCGGTATCTGTTAATCTAATTAAATTGCTAGCCAATAAAGTTTTCTTACCCCCATCAAAAACGGAAGAGTCAGGAGCCAAATCAGTCCAGGGGAGGAATTATCTACCATATCTTCTTGGCTACTGACACTGGCTTTTAACTGGCTACAAATCCCGTCAAAAATATTAAGAGAATAATTCCAACAGGGAGATTACCTTACTGGATGCATCAAATTGATAGCAAGGAGGCGCAATTCAATTGAATAAATGAGAGTAAAGCTCTCTGCTTCTCGGTTGGCTATTTAATTCTAGCTGAGTTCTTTGTCTCCTGCTAGCATAAAAGAAACGATTTTGATATAACAATGCGAGAGGAAAATGGTTGAGCAAGACTGGTTATGGTCATCTAGTTTCAATAAACATTGACTCTTGCGACGGGATCTGAACAATAAACCTAACATCGACGAATAAGACAGAAAATGAATCACTATTTTGCCCTCTTCATTTCGAGCTACAACTCAGCACAGCAATCATGAGTAGGAGGACACTTAACATGCACTGATTGGTTTCTAAAGGCATGTAATGCCATTCGTCTTCCCGATCGAACAAATTGACACGCGTCGGACGGGGCCATGTATGTCATGTATACGTTAAGCCGTTCGTCCCAGTCCAACTGCTAAGACGAAAATAGATTGTCGCCTGTTCTATTTATATCCAGTTCCGTGGTTTTCAAAGTGATCTTAAACCTTAGGATTGACTGAACAAGTTAGCACATCTCGTTTTCCCAAATGCACATCAAGGACGACAATGCTTCGCATCACCAGCTGCAGCAAGCACATGGCTCGATAAAAACAACTGCGATGCAAATGAATTCAGATGAAAACATGCAGCACATACAGATGATTCTCAATTCTTGATCATATCACCAGTAGACATTTTTAAGACATCCGTAAAGGTTACCTATTTGCGGTTTTAGATAAAAACGACTTGAAGACGAGACGAAAACAACGTGATTCAAGGCAACCTCGATACTTTGATGAATGACGTACAGGATAACATATTTGTGATTAAAATCTGTCTGCTATTCCTGGCAACATCTTCCTGTTCAAAGTTACAGTTATGATATAATGAGAGGCCACCCGAATTCATTATTTTGCCAAGGCAACTTAAAATCTTAATAGGATAGAATAGATAAGACAGATACGATCATGTAGAAGATATCAATGCTTTAAATGGCTTGTTTACAAATTTTTGTAGTTACATGACGATCTCGTGTCACAAATATCTCAATGATAAAGACTGTCCATTCCTCTTCTAATGCATCCACGATAAGACTAACGGAGAAGAAACGAGTTCAAGAGCAGATTGCGCGTTCTTTTGAAGGATGGGAATGCTACTTTCGCAGTACATGACGTCTTTCGAGAAGGAACACCTCTTAAAGAGCAACATAACGTTAAAGCAGCCGCATCTGCAGAATGAAACCATATATGATTCGGAAACTGCTTCAATTGACAACCTCTTAAAATGGACGAATTCACAAAGCAGATACGTCTAGAGACCCTTCATCTCTACAAATTGATGCGACTACAGAAAGAAGGGTTTTTCTTAAAGAAAAAAACTGCGTTGCATACTCGATTTCTAGCGGAGAATAAGCCAGAGACAGGGCTCTGAGTTTTTTTCTTGGGAAGTGGATTTTATGAGGTGGCTTCCCGTTGCCTTTCTCGCCAATGGCGTTTTTATTGTGACGCATGGAGGAATCGAATTGACAACTCCTGTGTTTAAGTCCGCATGCGTAACCACCACACCACGGTACCAAACACTTCCTAATAATGGACATGTATTGACATGAGCACCTCTATTTGATGAAGGATTAAAAAGGTGGACAGGTGCATACTAATTGTAAAAAACTTGGAGCTCGTCTAGCATCGACAGTTTCAAAATTTTCATGAAAATTTAGCGCTCAAAGTTTCTCGCAAGTATTTTGACTTTAAAAAATCAAAAAATTGAGTCATCCAAAAAATCCACAGCAAATTTAGACGTACCAAGTTAGATTGATAAAAACGACTGTCAGACATTTTTTTAACGATTTATGAGAGAAGATTATGAATGGTTATGAGTTATGACAGAAGATATTTCAAACGTTGTCATAGTCAAAGTTGATTAACTTCGATTCCATCAATTTGAAAAATTGCTTAGGCTTTGTGGGTCAGTAATGAAAGCTCTTTTTTCGCTTTCGCCAGCTTGAGTATCGAGTTTCTTATTGACGGTCTCTCAGAAGCATGCATTAATCCGTGGATGGGAGTGGAATGATTTTCTTGTCTCATAGAGCAATATACTAATTGAAAAAATGGCGATACTTGCAAAAAAATTGCATGGAAGGTTAGGGAAATTTCGTACTCCATGCTGCCAAGCTCGATGAAACAAATTATCACTGATTTTAATGGTAAATGCAAATTTTATCTCAAGGGCATTAATGAAGTAAATCACAACCGTACTTTTTGAATTATTGACAACTCAAGATGCTTTGAAATCATTGCAAGTGTGAATTGAGTGAAGTTCATGAGAAGGCACCAAGCCCGTGCGATGGGGAGGGTCGGATGCAAGAAAAGTGACTGGCTGAAGAACGGAGCAGCCCCCATGTCAGACTAGACATGATCCGGATTTAAATGAACCCTGATCCACATCAGTGACCTGACTTAAGTGGGATTAAACCCGGTGCAGAAGTTCATATCAGAGTTGGCTGCTTTTGAGTGATTAAAAGCCAAGGTTACAATTATTGGTCTATGCTTTGAAGACTAGAGAGAATTCGTATGTCGTCAGAGTTTTCACGGGCATGGCTCTCAGGGGATCAGAGATATTATTCCTGTTCTTCTGAGGCGTGTCGAAACCACCAGAAGCTCAACTCACTTACACCCTTTCCAAGTTTCACTGCCTAATCCACGAACTTTATCCCCCAAATCATCATTTATCCCAGGAACATGTAATTTATGGAACCTATGGCTTTCTTCTTGCTTTCCTGAATCTTACAGCTTGCCATCATTCAATTCTAAGATCGACAAACTTAATCTGATGTCTCTCTCTTCTTAGCCTTTTGCTTTCTTCTTTCTTCTTTTGTTGGGCTTTGTATAGGCCACCATGGCCTTTCCGCAACATAACTCAGTAAAAAGAAAAACGTTGGTAGCTGGGATTAATTGGCTCGCCTATTGAGTGGAAAAATAGGGTGTGCTAGATAAGGGAGTAAAAACTGATTTTGCTCAATCTAATGATTTTAAAAACAGATAAACTTTCAAGCAGAAGAAGGAGATACATCAGTATAGGGCGTTGCAGAGCAGGTGTAAAATTTCAAGTCACTTGATACCTGGCAGAGAAACAAAAAAACGTTTGAAAGCGTCGAGAGGTTGACTCTATTAGTCTAAAGGATAGATGAAATTCCTTTTCAATTATCTGGAAAACTTGCCTGCAAATGCAGGTGCAGGCGTAGTTTGTCCCACTCAGGCTCCTTTCGCTATGTATGGATGATGGCTTGGTCGAGGAATCTTATGGAAAATTTTGTACGCAGCAGAGCATGAGCGATTCCAAGCATAGCAGAAATCAGAGACAGCACACCGAGTTTTTTCTGGGAAGTGGAATCTTATGAGGCGGTTTCCCGTTGCTTTCCCACCAATCGTCTCCTTATGGCGAACCATGTTTGATTCGAACTCACAATTCCTGAGTTGTGCGTCCGCACGTCTAACCATTTCAACATGGCACGATATAATACATGGCTACTTAAAATAACATTTTAACATCTTTTAAGGTATTGATTTTGAAGGTAGATGGTACTTGTTTACAGCACGGTGTTGGTGAAACCCAAGGTATTCGTACTGTTAACTGTCTGCATTAGCGGTAATAAAGAACACGCCACTAGTGCGGAAGGAACATTATATTTAAGGTGCAGATTACAAACAATAAAGCGACTAACTAGCGGGGCAAGTACCAGTCTAGGTGCTTAATAATGGGGCAGACAAAGGACCTATTGGGGAAAACGGCCTATTACTGACAATTTCATAAGATGCCTTATACTTAAGGGATGTTCAATTAAGATAGAGTAGGAAGGCGATAGTGACACAGAGATATGCGAATAGAAACAGAAGTGGACTATAGAAACAGGCATAGGCTAAAGTTGAAGCTAGAGAGCTTTGAGAAGAAGTTGATATAAATGAATATGCAAGATTGCTTCGAAAATGTTGGGTTTTTGGAAGATCTCTTCAATTCAACAAAAAATCCTACGGACGAGTTGCAGCCGAAGTTTTTGAGGAAACACGCCAATTTGGAGCAATCGAGAACACTTGTTTCACGTTTTCATCTGTAAAACCACATTGGTGCACAAGGCTTTTATGCTGAGAGAGCAGTGGCAAAATTTGTCCGGACTGGGATCTTTTCGTCCGATACTCATCAGTTTACGAAGCCGCAGGTGATGAACGAACTAACACAATTGAATTGTGCAAGAATCGAAGAAAATTTTGAGCAAAATCTAACTTAAAAACTGTTCATGGAAAGCAGATGTTATAAAAATGATTGGAGGCTACACCAGCAATGCGTAGCATCGCATGGTAATAATGATAATAATATACGAATTTGCATACAGGAGTAACCTATCAGCATGTCAAGCATGCTGCTATCATCAGGGTCCTGTAACCATACAGGCTTCATAGAACAGTCAATGAAGAAACTTGCACTACTCCTCTGTGTAACAGAATATGACTTCAACGTCTGCAGTATCCATTGGAAACGGAATATTTTGAGTCCGATCTACCTTTCATCGCCCATAGAATTCCATAACACCTTGCAGATCCTTAATCTTCATAGCTGCATTCGCCAAATTTGTGACCTTAAAAATAGCCGCTTATGGATCATCTGTGTTATCGGTTACATCTTTACAAAAGGTAGTAGTAAGAACGGATTGCTCAATGGTGAGAGCTTCGTTCTACATATTTGATTACAAGGTTTGTGCACAACTCTGCTTTCAGTCAAAATGACCTTGATGTATTCTCTCGTCTTTGCGTTAACGATACCTCGTCCGTTTCCCAGTCATAGAATGCTCGCATTGTACGTAGCAGGTAGGGGCTCGATACCCGGTCGAGTCATACCAAAGACTTGAAAGCTGGTACATGCTAATTCCCTACTTAGCATTAAGCATTTTGGGAAGGAGTATGCGAGTTAGACACGCAGTGTTACCAAATGGCTAGCCCAAACTCTAGCATTCACTGTGCCTGCACAACTGTGTGGCACACAGTGATGGCAACGCCCTTTTCACCAAGAATGGTGAGAGAAGGAACTTTGACTTTTAGATGAGTGTTGATGATACATACTCGAAATCCGCTGGTGTCAAGGCTCTGTGAGGCACAAACAATTGTATCTCCCAATCAGTGTGATGCTTTCTACGTAGAACCCGAAAATTCAATACACGGAGGGGATGCCTTCATCGAGGAGATCCAAGTGCTTTGTCTCGATCTGACCATGCCTCGTGATTCATACCTCTGCATTTGCAAAGAGAGAGCTGTTCTCCTCCCTCTAAGTGAATGTTAACCGCGGTGTTCACCTCAAACCAACGGCTATTCAGTATGTAATCAATCGTTGTAACCGCTGAGCCATCCTAGCACCATTGTAAGGGTGAGTGGGGTTGATAGGGCAAGATATCCACGTATGAAACAGGAAACTAACAGACGTGGCCGCGAGTGATGTTGGGAGAACTGACAGGGATTTGGGTATCTATCCTGAACAAAGGTAGGTAAAGCTTTCTAGTTAAAGGAGAGGGTGTCAGGTACCACTAGGGCTTGTAGGAAGTGTCCTGCGGGCAATGAGGCTTGCTAACTGAGCAACGATCTTGATGCAAGGTGAAATTGATTTGAGGTTGCAATATGGCAATTAGGAATTACGTTTAGAGATAAAAAGACTTCCTCAAGGCCTGAGGCAATAGAGATGAAGCAAATTGTTGATATAGCAATGGTGCAATTCGCAGTTATGCAACCATGAAGAAAATACCTTCAACCGCTAGCCTTGTAGATAATTGGTGAAGCACTGATGAAAATATCCAGCAAAATGATTACGAATGGCGCACAGTTTAATCAGGACATTAGCGACGAGTATTTTCATTTCTTTTTAATGAGTTATGTTGGGGAAAGGCCATAGTGGCCTATAAAAAGCCCCAACAAAGGAAGAAAGAAGAAAGTGAAAGGCTAAGATGAGAGAGTGGTCAGATCAAGTTTAATGATGTTAGATTTGGAAGATGGCAGGCTGTAAGATTCAGGAAAGCAAGAAGAAGGCAAGACGTTTCATAAATTGCATGTTTCAATGTCAGTAGATAAGATCTTTAGCAATATTTTGCTGTATATTTTTTATATCATCACAATGTGAATGAGTGAAAGGTATTGACATCTAAGATCTGATCAAAGCCACACAAAAAATGGCAATGTTTTATTGCTGGTATTCCTTCTCCTATCCAGACATTTCCCAAAATGATATTCATTGCGACAAGACCTATTTCCAAAGTGCACTAAAACAGCAACCTACTTCCAGAGTTTTCCTTCCAATAATACCGATTCCCCTTAAAATTTGCTAATTTTAAGAACCAACCAGTTGCCAGTGAGCCCTGAAGCATGCAGGATTTGGCTTAGCTGTGTATTTTCCACGTCATCGAAGTAGCCACAAAATAGTGGAATGGCTTTCTGACTCATTCACAGCTCATTTCTCTAACATGCCACTGCTGGCGATGGGAAAGGCATCCCATCACAAATGGCCTATTCAACAGCCAAATTCCCATTCTCGGAGAAAACACGTCCTCTTGTTTCAGATGAGGGAGCATAAGCAAGGCAATCGTTGAAAATGAAAAAAATCGAGTTTGGACGCGATTTGAAAATCGGCGGATTGATGCAGTCGGAATATACTTCTCCCACCAAAGGTATCGCATGGCTTAATCCACCTAATCACGTACAATACAGTTGTACTACGTGCCATACAGTTGTACCACGTGCGATATAGTTGTACCACGTGCACAGTGCTGACGAACGTCATTGAAGGACACTGGACGTGAACATCATATTTGCAGCTTTAGTACAGTGGAAGCGAGGCAAAAGCTAAACAGAGGCTTGATTGTTCCTTTACTAAGCTAATCAAACTCGATTATCTGGCATGATTCCAAATCTCTATTAATATGAACACGAAAAATGATTTAAAGCCACAAACGTGTGAGCAATAAGCTACGGCTCTTATCTGATGTCTTTTTTTATCTTCACATAATCTTATTTTATTTAATTCTAAACTCACCGTAACTTAATATAAGTAACCAATACAGCAGGTTCTTACTTTCCAATTATGCGTCTACAAACAAATTTAATTTCGCTGTGGCTCCAACACAACAAGCTGCGTCAATCTGGCTTGGTGGAATGGCATTCATCAACTCAGACACATTCATCTTATCTCACTTTAACCTTATGTATTAATGAATAACAAATCTCCTGATGAAAGGCATTCCACGAAAGGGAAAACTGGCTGAATAACAACATTACAAGGAAAGCAAGGTGTGTGCTGCCTAGGAAAATGGATTTGATTCCAAGTAAGTAGAATGAGAGCTATGTTAAAAGGGTTGTAACCAAAAAGGCAGTAGATCAACGGCTCTAGATATACAAAAGACAAAAAACATGCGCAGAGATAGAGGAGACTCGTCTAAATGAAACGAAGTGATGGGTAACTGCTTGATTAGCACAGCTTGGCACCCTTGCGCTGAGGTGGAAAGTCTCGAGGTGTTGCCATATGAAGGAGAAAGTCGAGGAGCTTGTCGTGAAACGTGGCGATTCCTTTTTTGTTAGAGGGTTACGTTGAGGAAAGGCTATGGTGGCCTATACAAAGCCCCAACAAAGGAAGAAAGAAGAAAGCTAACAGCTAAGAGGAGTGAGAGATCAGATCAAGTTTATTATAGGTGGACGAATAGAAGAATCCTAAGGTGAACGCCATTTCAGTTTCTGAGAACGAAATAACGAAAATAATGCAACAAAGGTATTGTTTCAACAAGCTGAAGAGAAAATCACATGAAATGCAGACAACAGTGAGAGGAAGAAACCTAGAAAGTTAATTAAAGTGTGATTTTAGACCATTTATCTTTATTTTACTGTATACAAACTCAACAGATAAAACTCTCTGATAATAGGTAATTTGCATTCGGCTGGCCTAATTACAGGTATTTCTAGTGAGAAAAAATATGAATGAATAAGTAAATAACGAAAAAAACACCCCAGAAAGGCAAACGATTTTGATAAGAAAAGCTAAAAGATGAAAGCCCACTGTTTGTAGGATAGAAGGTCTGGGTTGGTCTAGGGTTTGCTGCACATGCAGTGTATATAGTGACGGATAATAATAATGATTACTATATTGATAAAGGTAATGACAGCAATAATCTATTCTCTAGTGACAGTTTATATAGAGTTGGTTTTTAAAACGACTACCTTAAAATCAATAAGTATTACTATAGTTTACAAATCTTGTAATTGCAGTCCTCCGCAGCGCAATAATATGTATGTTTTTTCAAGAACGGAGAATTGATTGCTGTTCTTTAATCATATTAGTTGCTCTGCTCTCAAGCATGTTACCCCTGTCCATTATCAATTTTGTACCGAAATACGCAGTCGATGCCGTTTGAAAAGTGAGAGTACCTTTACTTCTCAGGCTACATTCAATTTTTTCCATGTGAATAAATCCCATTGGGAAGAATCATTTTAATGACTGAGTGGCGCAATATAACCTTCAATCATCAGCTTCTGAAGGTCTTTAGCCGAGACATATTTTGCTGTCGCTTCTACCAAATGAATCATTCTAGTTTAAAGTGTGATATTAGGTGCATGTTTAGGAACCCTGTCAGCTTGTATCTTGGTGGACCTTCTACAAAGCATCCCAATAAGGTGGCAATAGCTAAAGTTTGACACGACAACGGAAATAGAAAGCAAGTCGGCAACATCGCGGCGGAACTCGCAATTACAAACTGATATAAAGATATACAAATTGAATTGCTACTGTGTTATTGAGCACTCATGTATCAGAATAGACTCGCTTTTGCATCATATATTAGTTTGATTGCATGCTGAAGACCGAAATCTCTCTTGAAGCAGTCTATGAATATCCTATTCTGATCTCTTCTGCTCCCGTGGTCCAGGTACTGGCGCTAGAACGCAAAGTCCCTTCCAATTTCCTTCTCGCTTCGTTCCAACTGTAGATATTACCAAGTCATCTATCTTCACATATGTCTTGTAGTCATACCCCAGCCCAATGCACATTTACTAAAGTGTATTCATGATATCTAATTTAGACCAGATATGGAAACTGCTGAAGTCTAGGTTCTAAAGAAGTCTAGACTCTACTGAAGTTTCCTTTTGCCAGCTACGTAAAGCCCTAAGATACTCAATTCTCTATGCTTCTTCCTCTCCACTTTACGTCCGTATTTGCTTCACAGAGCTCCGTATTCGCTTTCGACTCACATTCGTATTCGTCTATCAATGTCGCTTGTGGTTCACGTTATACGGCATTCATAATTCTGGCTGCCAACAGCATAACGCTGGTACTACGTTCATTAAACATATTCACGTTTTTATATGCAAAGAAGTTGCTTTCTATTCTGTGTTTCACGATGTTGCAGTATTTTTATATGCAGTTTCCTAGGGTTGAAATCACTTGGTATAGTTCGAGAACGGACGGTACAGGGTATAATCATCTGCAGAGTTGCACACCCGAGAAGCCTCCATGAATGAAGAGGTTTGGGTGTTAAATTCAGCAGAGGACGAAGGACTGAACCTTGTAGTACAGCTGATTTGATTTCAAGCCAACATTGAGAACAGAGCTATTTCTGATATTCTGTTTCCGAGATGATTGGTAGTCAAACATAACTTGTAGACTATAATCCACAACTGTTTGCCTCAGGTTTTGCCATGAGGAAGTCGTGAGGTAAACAATCATATGCGTTTGAGAGATCTGTAAGAACCATTCCAGCTATCCACTTCTTGTCAAGACTTTTTCGGAACCTTTAAACAAGCCTCAAAAGTGCGTACAATGAGCTGTGGGTTTTCTCAAAAATGCAAAAGCAAATTTGAGAAATAAAGAACCGCATTGGATGCCATTTACAGTAACAATACCCTTTGATAGAGATTGGAGAGAGCGGGGAACGCACTTGTTGGTCGGAAATCATCTCTGACGAAAGTTCAATTTCTTCTAGAAGGTAGTGAGGCGTCTGAAAATTCAAGGATGTCCGGGAGGGTGTTTATACTGACAGCATTGTTGACACGACATGTAATCTTCCTATAGCAAGCACTTGAGGCTAGTCTAAGTTTATCAGTGGGTCGAAGACTACTTGTGATAAGACTTGTGGGCAATGTAGACTTAAGAAAATTTTGAAGTTTGCAAACAAACGAGGTAGCAATCATACGACTATTTGCAGCTTCAACAGTTGAAGCACTGTCGTACTTCTTGGATCTTGACTCCTTAAAACCTCGAATGGACCTTAAAACCATGTTTATAAGTTACAACGACTTGTCTTTTTTGTGTGACCCGTTGTTGCTGGTCTCAATGAAGACAAGGGTGAGATCATCAGATAAGACAACCAATCGTTCATTAAGCTGAGCCATCGCTTTTATCTTGAGAAATCTAGGAGGACTGGAAAGTATTTGTATTGCAAAAGGAACCGGGACCCAAGAATGCTGTATTGGGGGAGTAGAAAGTAACACGCGCTTGAATCATATCAGTTTAGTATTCTATTAAAATTCTGAGAAGTTTTCTTGTGGTCATTTTTAATTTATCGTAGGGTCGACATTGTCGAGCCAAGGAATGATGAGGTACGATGGGAGATTTCTTTCCTCGCCGCATTTTACGCCAACAAGCACCCATTCACTGCTGGTTGGACGGATAGCGGACATCTAGATACGAAAACGAGCGCTCCTTTAACAGGAGACTCATAGTAGCTTCAACGTATGCCCTTGTCATTATGACAACTACTTAAAGCATTATTGCAACAGTGACTACCTTCCATAAAAAGCAGTAAAAATGTGCAAAGGTTGAAGCAAATAACAGCTCGATCAATGGATTTCTCGAACAGCAGTCCCCATCTAACGAGAATAACCAGTTCTCTGACAGACTTCAGCTAGATGTTAAGAGTTTTGACCATATGATTGATTGAGCTCACGTTCTGCGCCAACCAGGGATGCTTTACAAACGATCAAAACGCAGCAAAGAATCTGAGGAATGATATCTGCCAAAGCATTGCAAAACAAAGCATCAAGTATGACCTAGACTAGCCTATTACGTCTTACGATCTATGAGTGTAGTATGCAGCTTATCAAGGGGATGATCTTCGGCCACTCCTTGCTTTTCATGATTACGTTACCGTAAAGACAAGTCACAATGAAGTGGTGCACAGTCTAGATCGGCTTTACATTTTTCAAGTTAACTATTGTCCCCTCCCTCGTTTGGGTCAGGTGTGCAGCATCTCTGAATTGGCTCTCTTGGAAATTAGGAAATAAATCCGAACACTGGAGCCTGCAAACTACGTTAAGAACATTTGGAAATCAGATAACGGCGAGTCACAAGGCAGAGACAAGAGGCTGCAAATTATTACGTAACACCCTCTGATCCATTTGAAGAGAGAACGAACATATCTCAATAAAACATTGTCTGTTCTGTGGCATCTTCCATTTCAAGTGCAACTACAACCAGAGAAGGTCCCCGCCGTGTGCTGAATAAAGAATAGGATTCTATGAAGTGGGTTTCCTTTGTCTTCCACACCAATGTTGTTTTTTGTAGCAGTACAACTTAAATGGCGGAACTCCTAACGCAGGGATTACGGGGCTCCAGCCTGAATTAAATGTAAGAGCGCTTGATTTACTTTTTATCTTTTTTTAGTGAATTATGTTGGGGAAAGGCCATTACAAAGTCCAACAAACGAAGAAAGAAGAAAGCGAAAGGCAAGGAGGAGAGAGAGAGGGAGATCAGATCAAGTTTATTGATCTTAGATTTGAAAGATGACAAGTTGTAAGATTCAGGGAAGCAAGAAGAAGGCAAGACGTTCCACCGTGTTCGCTAGGGTCGAACGGAACACTAATCTTCTTACTTCTTCGTCGTATGCAATCTTAGAATGAAGATCTTTGGCAGAGAGGAGAAGAAATATCATTCTTCGCAAGTTTACCTGCACGATTAGGAGCTTTGGTTCATTTTTCGAATGGTGAATTTGTCTACGGTAGATTGGATCGGAAGCTGTGACAATATGCCACGCTGAAGATGATACATGCTACTGTGCTATCTAGAATAGCTATCTACTGTGCTCCGAGAAAGACAATTGCTGCTGAATACGCAATACTACCAGTGTCAGCCACCCCTTGAAATAGCATTCACCGTGCTCGCAAAGCCGTATCACAAAAGGAATAAGATAATTTCATGCTTTGTACGGAGAATTCAAGCGCAGATTTTAGGGCTCTGATAGGCTATGCTTATCGAGAAGTTTCCTGGTTTTTCATCCCACATATCATCAATCATCCCTCGAACATGCAATTTATGAAACATCCTGGCGTCTTCTTGATTTCCTGAATCTTACAAGTTGCTATCTTTCAAATCTAAGATCAATAAACTTGATCTGATCTCTCTCTCCTCTTAGCCTTTTGCTTTCTTCTTTCTTCCTTTGTCGGGGCTTTGCATAGGCCACCATGGCCTTTCCCCAACATAACTCACTAATATAGAAAAGAGAAAATATCTCAATTTGAACACATCTCGAAAGTAAACATGCTTGGAAATGCAAAAAGTAAGTGAATATCCTCTATCTACGTAAAAGTCAAACAAGAAATGGCATTGGACCACTGAACATAGGATTTGTTGTCATGTGCTTTACGACGTAGCTCCCCCCATACCTGGAAGCAGAGATGAGCAGATTTCGTTGCATCAGGACGAGATACGAAGGCTCTTGTCCTGTCAGCGGTGAACTAGCACAGCCTCGCACCGGTCGTTATTATTTTTGAATGCGTATGAATGTAAGACTGGTTTCCAAAGATTGACTAGAATGTCTTGAGGTTGTGAAAAGCGGAAACCCGAACTGTTTACAACAAAAGATTAATTAAAGACACTGGAACGACAGATTTCGTTACAAGAAACAAATTCGAATAGCTACAAAATTATCATGGAGTTGAAGCTTTGATTTAAAGATGGTCGTGGTGGTTGATAATGTGAGCGTAAAAACATTTTCAGCAGCGGATCTCGCTGTCCCTCATTTTCTCTTTGCCACAAATCGACCCTTCCTTGACTAGCTTTCCAGTCCTCCCTTTCGACTGACTTAGCTTATATACATCTAAATCTTTACGAAAATTACATTTGCTGCTTTTTTTTGTAAGCATGGCATGCATTGGAAGCAGGAATTTCCTTTTCTCTGATAGAGTAAGCCATTTTGAAACTGTGCATATTATTAATCATTAAATCACAAAACGAGACAAGGATCGGAACTGCTCAGCCTGCATCACAATACTGTGACTCGGGTTGGTTGGTTGGTACCTCCCTAGCAAGGTGCTTCTCGAAGCTCGTTATGAGAATGGAACTCAGAATGGAACTCAAAATGGAAATCAAATTTACTTCTTTTTTACAGCAAGAGCTGCGTTTATTTTAGAAGATGCATCTCAAATCGATCTCTTTTTTCAGTTGGTTGCTAATAGGGATGAATAAGAATGCAAAAGAGATGAACCAATCTAATATAAGAATCCTGAAAAACGAGGGAAGCTATTGAGCCTTGCAAAGTGTGAGCCTGTCCTAACTGATCCCGCCTTAAAACTGTCACATGTAGAAGATTATACACGCATAGCACGCTAGAGTGCAATCTGGTGCTTCACTAACAAACACTGCAACAGCAAGCGATGGTAACGTTTAATTTTGTAACTCCCAATCTGCAAGAGGTACTGGGATTGTGCTGGATTATCAAAGCCCGTAAAAAACGACTAAAGCTGTCTTGCGATGACGTTTACAGGAGAAATTAGATAGATCGTTAAAAGGAAGATTTGTTCAATGAAAGTGATAACGAGGTTATGGATTATGGATCTTGGGTGAAATGGTTTGAATGTGTTTGTAAAATTTCACACAGTATCAGCGGTTAGGAAGGTTCACAATTGCCCAAACTTTGACATGTTGCTATGGTGAAATATCTTTCTCTGAAAACGTGCATGCATTCGCTAAGTCGTACTGCAAGTGTGCGAGTGAGTAAAAGATTCTGACATTTTGTGGGCAAGATCATACAAATATACAGTATGCATCTGCATCTCCAATTCCCATTTTGCTTTGTGAATGACCTATGCTTTCCTATATCAAGAGTTTACCAGTTTTTCTTTGGTCCACCCGATAGCCTCAAGACCGGATATGAATCACATCTAAGATCTGTGAGGAAAAAATTCTGCACCAGTGGAATGATCCTTGGATATTTCGAAAGTTTGAGGCTTCTTAATTGTGTTTGGTCGCACGTAAAAAAGATATTCTAGACAGATATCAGGTAAGAATTCAGCAAGATTCACAAATGAAATGATCATTCAAGGTATGAGTGCACAATTTGACACATTACAAACAACAATATATTTACAGCTTGCCTCGTTTCCATCTCATCCCGATGATTTCTGAAGGTATAGCAGAACAAGCACTGGTAGAAATACTGACGCTCTATTCGTTCAAGAGAGAAAGGCAAGATTGATGTATTGGATCTTTTAGGGCAAATTAATGCATTAGATTATTCCTGTTTTCGACTTAAACAAACAGTTGTATGACACTTTGAGCCTTCCTGTCTGAATTTAGTCAATCTAGTAGTTCTTAAAAGTTTGCTCACTGAAAAATTTTCTTAGGGTATGACTCCAGCCACAAATCCATGTAAGTGTTATGCAAGTACCCTAGCTATCTTTCTTCTATTAGAAAATGAAAAGCCTTCTAAACACTGCATAAGCTGGATGCTTAAAATGCTTCAGCATTTTGTTATTACGAAAACACATGTCACAGCAACTTTGTAGACAAGATCGTAGATTAAATTGTCTCTAGAAAGGCCAAAGGAAGGCCTCTGTAAAACTATGCAAAACGTAATTGAATTGATTGATCGAACGTGGAAGTTTCAACTTTTAAGGAAAAGAAAATTGACCTTTACAACTGACAGCCCAACCACTTGTGGAATCTTCAAATACCTCAGATTGCAATTTCTTTACGTTAAATGTCTGATCCTGGCGGTTAGCTTGATGACGATTAAAATGAGATATGCAATCCGCAAATATTTCAGCCATTATAAATAAGGAACACATCGCGAATTTTTGCTCAGTTCTCTTCGACGAAAGCAGAAGAATAACATCGCAAGAAAGTATCACTGACGCTTCCAAGAACCCCAACCAAAGTTCGGGATTTTCAAAGAGAAGTCAAGCGAGAGTATCACTGGTCCAAAGAGATTGCAGCAACCAAACTAGAGAAAGAGCAGCAGCATTCATCAACCAGGAAGGGAAGAAGAAACATCCAAAGCAGATCCCTCTGAAACCAGAAGCAAAATGGCACTGTTCATATTCGCAGGAGTTCTACTGAACAGTGTGATCGCAACTACAGGTGTTAGTTGGAGTAAGTAGAAGATACATGTATAAATCTATCAATTTTGCCAAGTGATCCTCAGGGATGATTTAATTAGTGTTTCAAATTGTTGGTTAGCTGCATGCAATTGCTGAAACTTTCAAACGGAGATACCAGTTGCTTTTACTAGGTTTCGATGCAAATAGATAACGCAGTTTCTTAGCTGTTTTTCTCCTCACCTATCGATGTATAAATCTACCTTCTATTTTCTGATAGTACATCCTATGAAATGTCCGCATTCGTTGCCAAATATAGAACGGATGTACAAGCACGAGTGCTAACATGCGCATGCTAACTTCTTCCGAGTTCCGCACAAGTGCGTCGTATCAGCACTTTTTTCATTCCGTCAATTGGACATTAAACTTGGCTGCTTATTGAAAGAAGAGAAATACTGCGTAGGAAACTCGTTTTCCAACTTATAAGAAATCATAGGAAAGGATCTCGGCGTTTTGGTAAGGAAGTGTATGTCTTGAAGTAAGCTGCGTTGCACACTTGTTTTCGAACTCGGAAGAAGTCAGAGGCAAACATTTCGGGCGTTTTTATAGGGAAGTGAATTTCTTGAAGTAAACTGCGTTGCACACTTGTTTTCAAACTCGGAAGAATTCAGAGGCAAGGATTCGGGCGTTTTTATAGGGAAGTGAATTTCTTGAAGTAAACTGTGCAATACGCCCGTCTACGAGCTCAGAAGAAGCCACATGCATGGCATTAAGTGCTTTTCTAAAACTGAAGCTATTTCATGAGTGATTCATGCATGATTTGAAACCATCACATCTGTGCTACGCAAGGAAACAGCAGAGCAGTGCCACAAGCTGCTATCACATGACAGCTAACATTGCAAACGTAACGCGGTTCGTATGAGTCTGCATTTGGAACATTTAATACTGAATTATACACTTATTGCTCCTTGAAGTTTGTCTTTCGCGAGTAAAACGAATCAGTGCCGTAATTTGGTATGAAGAAATTTCAAAATGCAGTTGCTCACCATTTCGATCCATCCTGACTGCGTGTAAGGCCCCGTAATTCTGCTGAGCATTGAGCCAGTACAATCTTCGTAAGAGCATCTTGGTAACACGGCGCGACTGCTTGCTTATAGCATGATCAATGGTTTAAACCCCACCTCCACCTCAAATTTCAAATAGAATGAAGAGAGTCACTATCTCATTATAATCCTAGACCTATGAAGAATGAGGTGCGATCATTTCGAGAGGAAGGGACAGGACACTTATTAACAAGCATGGCTTATCAGTGTCGTAAAATCTACAGTGTCTTGCTATGCAAAAGGAATTAAAGCATAACTACATTGAATGTAGACTTCTTTGGTCATTTTGCCGTTAGTTCACGGTGCAGTGGTTAAGCGTGTGGACTCGTAACACAAGGGTTGTGAGTTCGAATCCTGTGCGTGTCACAATAAAAGCACATTTGGTGACATAGGCAACGGGATACCACCTCATTAAATAGAGCTCTGTCTCTGGTTTCTGCTACGCTCCAAATCGAGTATGCGACGCAGTTTGATTCTGCACCAAATTGCATCATCCGTGTAGAAAAATTGCTAACGAAGGACCTTGATTCACACAAAGATTTAATAAATGACTGATAAAAGAAGGAAAAAGTGGTGCCTCGTCATGTCCGAGCCTCTGACGTAACTCACATAAAGAAGATTTTCGTCAGTAACGGCAGCATCATCGGTCGAGTCGGCTGATGACCACTTGAAATGGATTTGTTACTGGGTGAATTACATCCTTTCAGATCCTAAAAGAGAATAAATGAAACAACCAACTTAAAGCCACCCCATATTTTGCGATGGTTGGACGGTTCATTCGGCAAGTCAGTATAAGATATTGAATGGATGTTTAGATCTTGCAAAGCTCAATTTGTAGGACAGTAGTGTGTTGTTTGTTGAAGCAAAGAAGGTACTGCGTTGTTTCACCTCTTCGAATAAGCAGAAGTCAGATTTACCTTACGGCTAACATGATAAAATTTGGTAGTTGTTTAGTTGCAATGATGATGGCCTGAAATGGAGTCTTTCTAGCGCAACCAACCGAGCAGCTTTGTTTTCGCTTTTATTTGTTAACGCAGGATGGGTATACGGGCGGCTACTTTTGCCCAGACATGAACGTATTGATAAGAATAGGGCCTCTTCTAGGGAGAGCAGTGGTGTAGTCAGTACTATACAGATCTGAAAGGCAAAGAGCCACAAAATATACGAAAAGAGTGAATCACTATTGGAAGTATTCCAAAGGGAATCAGTAGGCAGAGCGAGTAAGTTGATGGCGACTGTGCTCCGTAGAATGTGTCGAGGAAAGAAGCATGCCCTCCTACATCGCAATGCTGTGGCTCAGGGTGGTGCCTCTTAGACAACGTGCTCTTCGATGCTCGCCACGAGTCTGCAACTCAAGTTTGCTGGTTTTTTCTAGGGAGGACTAGCATTTGCGTCAAACAACGGCAAATATACTGCTTCAAAATTTAATCAGATTCATCTTAATGTGACTCATTCTTATAAGACATTTTCTATCGGGTCAATTTTGAAGGACAATTTTGTCTTAATCTGACCCATTCATTGAGTTATTTGTCAGTTAAATGGACCGCGTGCCCCGTTTCCTTATTAACAGGAATAATTGATTTGCGTTTTGGAATACAATGCAAGTAAGGTCGAATCTAGGTTACACTCTTCCAGTGTAAGGCACACTTGTGAAACCAATTTCGGAACCAACAAAAAAACCTAAAAATTAGACTTCATCTTCATCGCTCCACATAGAGCTGTAAAAATCTCGATTTCTTGTATAAGAATGCAATTTCTTTGGCTCTATGCTGTTAAGATGAAGACAATCGTTAACAAAGATAGTTGAATGCCAACAAGTCCTGCATTCAACGTTTTTAAATATTAAATTGCAAGTGTATGAGAGACCAAAGTTAGGGCTCTGAGCTCACTATAGGGGCTTCGATTTATACGTGGTGCCTTTCCAATTGACTTCCTGACCGATAGTGTTTAACATTCTTGATTCTTAGCAGAAACCAGAGCCAGTTCCCGAGTTCTTCTCCTAGGGGATTTGATTTTTATAAAATGGATTCCCCTTGTCCCCTTCATCGATAGTTTTTTATTGTGAGCCGTGCTGGATTCTAACTCACCACTCCTGTATTGAGACTTTAAACATTCAACGCTGCCATACAGCACGACACACCCTTTATTCGGAAAATTTTGAAGCTATTAAATTGCTGCGGAAGTATCTATCCATTACATCAATTCAAAGTCAAAGTCAAAGTCAAAGTTCCTTCCCTCACCTTGTTTTGGTGAATATGGCAGCGCCCATCTCCGATTCATTACCCTTTGGGCCACACAGCTATACGAGCACAGTGAATGCTACAGTTGGGTCTAGCCATCTGATAGCACTGCGTGTTTAACTCCCACACTCTTTCCCCAAAGTGGTGAATACTAAGTAGGAAAATGGCATGTGCCATTTTAAGGCTTGCGAGCATTCTACTACTGAGCCACGGACGCAATCATACATTGCATGCAACGAGCTGAAGGGATATGGATTCTAGCGGCTGTTCAAGCAATACCTGATCATATATGCTAGTATCTTCTCAGATCAGAGCTTTCTATGAAGAACTCATATAAGTGATTGGATTCATAGGGAGATGGAAGCCTGAACTAAAACAGTGCTCAAGACAATGATGCTATGACTGAATGAAATAACTTTGCTTTACAGATTCTAAATAAACGTCAAAATCACTTCAACCATAGATTTAAGACAGTTTAGAGCGAAACGTGAATGAATGTGTGTCTTTAAGGTTACGGTCTTCGCTAATTTGTCTGTTTGAGCGATCTACGAAATAATCTTTCCGTATGACTTCACTGGCGCAGGATCATGTGGTGGTTAGACAGACTATCATCACATTTGTGTTAATACCGAAGTGTTGAGTATGTATAAGCTTGTCAATGAACTCGGGCTAAAGGCTTAAGTATTTTTGGATGAAACATTAGGGTAAGAAAGGAGCTAGGAGAGCGATTTCGCTTCACGTGTAAGTTACTGCAAGCCTTTATTTCAGATGATTTCTACGTGAGTAAGAGTTGTTTCAAGGAAATACGCGAGCCTTCTGCTTTCGTACTCGTCTTCGCTTTGACGACTGCAGTGCAACATAACAAGAGTGGAGTTATTTTATAAGGAATGGATTCATTGATGTTGTTTCTTCTCGCCTACCTCCCCGAGGGTGTTTTTATAGTAAGCCCCCTGCAGAATTTGAGCCCACAACCCGTGAGTTCGCATAGTGGCACCATAAAGTGGAAATTAATGATTAAAAGTCCGTGAATAAGTCTACAAACAATCGAAAATTGTAATCATCTTGTCAAACAGCAGTCAATAACGTAACAATTAAGATACAGCAATCACTGAAGGAATAATTTAATCAGAAACAGAACAAATCGATCATTAAAGCAGTCAAGACTTTTCTCAAATCGAAGACCAATAAGCTTGATCTGATATATCTCTCCTCTTAGCCTTTCGCTTATTTCTTTCTTCCTTTGTTGGAACTTTGTATAGGCCACCGTGGCCTTCCTCAACATAACTCACTCAAAAACCTTACGTATCAAAAATTTGTTACTACGATGACAGCTTGCTACTAGTTGTTTTCATTGAAATTTGTTTGCTTGACATCTTTGTTTGCAGAAAACAACCAATGATAAAAAATTGCTTAACCAATATTTTTACTTTAGGCTTCGACAATCCTTTGGAATGGATGGAAACCAATTCACTGAATTCAAGAGAAAAGAGTGAGTGAAGGATTTAGAAAATTTCTTCTTCGTTGCACCATCCCTTTCATACTACTGAAGCCTTCCACTCACGACCTTCATTTGCTTACATGTTATTACAGAAGTGACAGAAAGACACGTGACTCTCTCTTTCTTTCCATCCTTAAGGAGGAAGATCAAAGCCGTTTTGCTCGGAGGTCGTTGAGCATCCGTTTGCTAACTGTGTCAAAATGCGTTCATCTGGCAAATGCGATCCTTCTTCCATCTTGATGAAAAGATGGTGCGCAAGAACGTGCAAGCTATGCACAGGTAGGAACAGCATTGCTAATTATAGTAGCTAATTGAAAATCAATACCAGAGTCCTTCCCGCAACTGTTGGAGAATCTTTGTAACTCTATAAACGCGTTTGGTTTCTCAAAGGTTTAGTGGGTAGATCATTGTGCAACTTTGCCCCCGCGAAATGAAAAATCATCTCTGTTTAGATGCCTGGAAGCCATTTCGAGCCATCAGGGTTTCTTGTCATATCATTCTTTTTGCGACTGAATATGATCATCATTTGCTTTGAAAAAGTTACGTGATGCAAAACGCTGTCCTCGCTTGCTGCTACTTTTAGTATACACAAAGTCAGTGTTACACAACGCGTTTGACAATACTAAGCCAGCTTTGCTGTGCAGTGTCAGTCCCAATAACTCGTTTAGTGCTTTAGTTACTTGCGAAAGACCTGGCCCAATTCTAGTGCTGTTTACATCTTGCAGAATGATCTGCAATCAATTCTTCTTTGGCCTTCAACGTGATCCTTTTGCTTATCTGTTTGCTTGTTAGCAGTATGATAATTCGCTGCAATTTCATTATTGTCCGTACGAAAAATCCACCTATCCTATGTAAAGTTCTTGATAGATGTATATGAAAAGGTTCAAAGGGTTTAGTGCCTCCGTGTATGAAAGATTTAGAAGATAAATGAAAAATTGAGAAGGGGTATCTTTTTACACATCCTCGATGCTGTGTATTCAGTGTTGAAATTCACCAAGTGCTAACGGTCAATATCAACGACGATGATTCCAGTGTTCAAACTGGTTATTCAAAAACAATAGCTTATCCAGCATACATACAAGCAATGATAGCAATAATAATCTTAACAAATTCCTTTAAGCGCAACTAACAAGACAGCAACTTAAGAACTAGAAAGTACGAGCTTATGTAGTATTTTATATAACCTCTAGTTCAATCATGAATGTTCTAGAATACACTATGAGCGTAGAGACTATTCTTAACAGAGAGCTCTAGATTGTATCAGAACACTTTTCTACATAACGTAACCGATGTGAAGCCTTCTGTAGTGGCCTTGATCCATAGGCTTAACTTATTTTGTAAGCAAAGCATCACTTTGACGCTCAGCACAATCAATCCAACTCATAATAATGACAAAGAACGAAGCACTTCTCTACCTAGTGTCCTAGTCACGAGTACATTTCAACGAAAGTAAGATGTCATTTGGTCTTCAAGTTTATTGACATAATGAGCACTACAGAAAGGGATTGCGAAGCTGAATTTATATCTCCAACTAATACCGTGTCTGGTTTCTTACAGAGGACAGAGCCGCCGCACACGTGCCTTGCGAGATAACCAGATACGGGTGCTGCGCCGACAAGATCAGACCAGCAAAAGGAAAAAACGGCTTAGGATGTCCAGGTCAGTTTATCACATCGTTAGCATATCACACCCTTAACACCTACCACGTAATGAAACATTAACATCAAAATAGCATTGGTGCCCTGTGTGAGGATTCCCTACTTGTTCCTCCTATTTTCACTCATCGTTTCTCTCATCCTGTTGTCTATCAATCGTGTTAGACAAAGCAGGTATCAATTCAATTTAGAAGTTTAACAGAATTGCGGTATATCTTGCATGACAGTTAAATACTGCCCGTTCTTCGGTTTGATAGTGACCACAGCTATTTTTTTTTTTTTTTTTTTTTAGTGGGTTATGTTGAGGAAAGGCCATGGTGACCTATACAAAGCCCCAACAAAGAAAGGAAGAAGAAAGCGAGCAGCTAAGAGGATAGAGAGATAAGATCAAGTTTATTTACATTAAATTTGAAAGATGGCAAGTTGTAGGACTCAGGAAAGAAAGAAGAAGGCAAGACGTTCCATAAGTTGCATGTTCTTGGGATGAATGATGATTTGTGAGATAGAGTTCGTGGATTAGGCAGTGAGCTAGGCCAGTGTTCAGCGTTACTCTCAACATATTCTAACTCTTCCTTCTTAGAAAATTGCCAAGACAACCCAGCGTACAAGAGAGTGTGCCAGTCGTATGCCAAGAATGGATATTGCGCAACATATTACAACACTCTGAAGAGACTATGTCCTCGATCGTGCAAGATGTGTGATAAGAAAATAGTCGATGGTTGCTACAACCAGTTGGATGATTCCAAATGCAAACGATACAGTCAATACGGCTTCTGCAAATCACCAAAGCTGAAAATGCGGATGTCAAAACTATGCGGACTAACATGTGAAGCTTGCACAAAATTGGCTCCAAAATTGTCTACCATAGTCCCAAAGTGTGTCACAGAAGGTTGCTGTTGGGACCACAAGACTCCGTTGAACAAGGGATGCCCTCGTACGTTCGCTAGCTACTTTATTTTATTCCATCCTTTAGAATTACGAATCATGAATGAATTACTTCCAATGCTACAAAGTTCTCCACATTACACAGGTCAACATCAATTTATAGTTGCGTTAGACATAACCTGTATAATATAAAATATACATATATGCATACATATACATACATTAATTGAATTCGGTAGCTGAATGGGCCTACCAGTTATGATTAAGTTATCTTACTTGCATTGGCATCCTGATTCCGTCTTATTCTATTTCAAGTGGCTTGATTAGGTGTTAGAAGTTTGGAACATTGGTCAGGAACCGCAGTTTAGTGACGAAGTTTAAAGCCAGAACGACGAAAAGAAAGTCTCGCTGCTTTAATGAGCTTTCATTAATAAGAAAACTTAATGACACATCCAGTAGAACCTATTGAACATTAACTCTTCGGATCCATTCTGGGATCCATCATCAGTATAAACTTGTTAGGAGGGTAAAAACTTAAATAGGTTGAGAGAAAAAGTAAGCAATGGAAAAAAGAAAGACGTGGTCGGCTATTCAAAGAAGTGTGAGAGTGAAAGATGAAATTTGTGAATTGAGAGTAGGGCGGTCTCAAAGGATTAGTAGACTTTGATGTATGAGGAGATCCATATTGTTATTATCTAGACTAATAATATTAAAATCGTCAGAAGAGAGGAGAGAGGGTGACCACTGGAAGAGAAATGGTTGTAAACAGCAGAGGAATTATTGTTGTTGGTTGTGGAGCTTGTTTTGGCGATTTTCATGTGTTGCCTGCAGCGAAAATCTAGGTTACGGGTAATTTCCCATTGTACCAGACATTGCAGCATGGATAGGTACAACGGTAAACCATAGAGGAGCACATAGGTGTAGGGAGGGTGTTTTTGAAATAGAAAAACCGAATGTTCTCACCGGGGTAGAGAGAGTGATGTGCAAATTGCATCCAGGGTAGCATTTTTGATAAGTCTATTCTGATCTTGGATTTGAGATGTAAACAATCTGATCCAAAGAAAGTTATGGATGTAAAAAGGGAGTCTTATTATCTTTATCTTTGTGACAATGCTATGTTTAGAGAATTCCTTATAAGAAAAGTATGAATGACTTAACCAATGATGAATGCGATAAGTTCTAATTTGGTTGATTCAGAGTGATTTGGCCTGGTTTTATTCAACTTCACTCGGTATTTTGCATTTGATTTGGCTTGACTTAGTTTGATTTGGTCTGACTTCACTTTGCTTCATACCATTCGATTTTATAGTGAGCTACTGTAGCCTTAAAGATTCTGTGAAGAGATCTCCTTCACATTGAGCAGATTCACTTCATAAAATGCCATGCTCGACTAAATTAAGCATAACTGTGTCTCATCTCCCTTTCAGCTTGCAAAGATTCATTTCCTTTTACACTGTGTCCTCGATTCAAACAGGAATGTTTTCAAGTTGATCGACTGCAATCGGTTCAAATTCGAATATTCTGTCCAAAGACATGTGGGATTTGCAAGAGAAGTGAGTTAATCAATTTATGAAGCTATGTCATTTAAGACTCTTAACAACCGTTGCAATTCAACAGGGTTTTACGTATAAAGACTTTTACTTGATAGATAAAATCGCATAGGATGCATGTCTATCGATGTACATTTGACTATGAGCCAAAGGGCTAGGGGGAATATTCTTTTTTAGTGGGTTATGTTGAGGAAAGGCTATGGTGGCCTATGCAAAGCGCCAACATAGGAAAAAATCACAGAAGAACACATGGGTGTAGGGAGGGTGTCTTTGAAGTGAAAGAAAAAGGATATCGTAGGACATTGTTGGGGATAAGCCACGAATAAGGTAGGGATCAACTCATGGCCTTGGGAAAGCAACACGCTGGACAAGGGTGAGATTTAAGCTATGGGTCTTGGCAAGGGGTAAGAGACAAGATAGGCTAAAGATTTAACCATGAGACAAGGTAAGGGAAATACCAGGAGAAAGACCTACAGACCAACCACGGACTAGGGTGAAGACCAAACCTCGGGTAAGGACAAGGGCTCAACTGAAAGGTATAGTAAGGGGTAAGCAAAAAGATAGGATGAGGGTTTATCCACGAGACTGGGTAAGGGTAGAAAAATGGGGGTAGGATAGAGGCTATGATGTCGTCCTAAAATCTTACAAAGGGAGCTTTTCGTGAAAATTTTTCTAACCACTCCTTTAAAAGGTGCTACTCATTCCGATACAATGGCTGTTTTTCTATCAGGGCTTAAGTTTCGGATTAAAATTTTTCGCTATGCCTACGCAAGCACAACTCGTATGGAATGAGCATTTTTTGCTGCCCTAAGCAGAAGGATACAGGAATGTAAAGCAAGTTAAAGTTTCCCTTCTGTGGATCAACCAATTCGCTTTTCTACCCTAGGTGCTCATTGCGAAGATGACATAACATATGGACTATTTTGCAAGGAGTGGAAGCGAGATGGCGAATGCCAAAAGAACAAGGGGGCCATGAGGCTTTACTGCAAGAAAACATGCAATTTGTGTTAAGCTCCTCTCGCATTTGTCTCTTATTTATGAATTTGTCATGACCTGGCTTTCAAAGTGTACAGAAACGAAGGGCATTTCAGCTATGCTGTGTGGTCTATAGAGGCAACAGCTCCTACTCAAAGAGAGACCCTCCCTTCATAGGATTAAGAAAGATGGAGAACGCAAGTATCTCAGTCATGTGGTATCAGAATACGATTTATCATTCCATGCATTTCATATAACTCTAGAAGTAATTTATTGGTTTTGGAGCGTGTGCGGTTTGAAGATACGACTCGATCATAGCATTGAAGTGCAAAACTCTTATTTACCAGGAGTTTTTCAAAATATCTTTTTCAAGGTGCTTTTGTCAGGAAATATCTCTCACGTAATCCTTTTCACTAATTTACTAGGAATTTTTACATGCTCTCGAATGCAACTTCCCACGGGAAGCTTCAAAGAATCTTAACCTTTTCAAATTGTGCCGTGCTTGTCTGCTAAGCCCCTCTCCCTTATGATAGTGCCTTTTCACGCTGCCATATTCTTTCCCTCGCTCCATTCTCGTGCACCAATGCTTCCAATTCAACTTTCAACAACAACAACCTCCAGCACTCCTAAACCTGATGGTAATTTACCAAACGGTAAGGTAACATAGAACAGAATGCTTTTATTAGTGGCAATATTTCCTGGCTTTTTCATCAGATCAGGAAAATAAGATCGAGTCATTCCCTATTCAGCATTGTAATTTGCTCAAAGAAACACCTTGATATTTACCGACACTGTATATAGCGATAGCATTTCCTTTTTTACAACTTTGAGATTTGATATATCTAAGTCGCACGACAGTGCTCAGAAATTTTATTATTAAGAGTAATAATTTGAAGTCGCTTTGTTTTTATAAATCACGGTTACGCAAAACTGTGGTCCTTTTTTTATTCAGACGTAAATTGTTTTGGATTCAGAATCACCTTTTCTATATTATAACATGTAAATATCACTCTATCATTTTGTTTCATATTAGAATAGTGATCGTAGCAGAGTCAGTGTAACTGGAAGAATGATATACGTGAATTGTTTGCAAGCTCATCAGCAATTTTTTGGCATTTCAACTGGACTATAAAGCAATTTTTCAATGCCACGTGAATGAAGAGCGTACTATGGTGTGTGGAATCATAGCCTTAGCATTGTGGGCTTGAATCCTGGAAGGCTAACAACAAGACAACATGGGGGCAGAGCATCTTTTAAGGAAAGTTGACTAGTGCGGCAAAGCAATATAAGGGCCTAATTCCCTGCGCGACCCCCTAAGCATAAAGAAAATTTCACAAAAGTGCCCAAAATAGTGAACCGAAACCTTGAATTTTCCATTTTTACTAGGCCAGGAAGAGTGCCCACACGGCCAATGGTCCAGTAGTTTCAATGTTGAAAGATTTCCTGCCATGGGGACGAAGAAGCAACATATATCACATCAGATTGTCCACATCTCCAGATGGAAATCACAGCCCTGCCTCTTGTTTCTTCTAAGCACCAAAAACAAGCGTGCTCGCAGATTATTTTATGTGATCCACTTTTCTAGTAAAGCAGTCGGAGCCCTGTCTCTGGCTTTTGCTCAAGTCAATATCGTCTATGCCAGGGGTGACCCATCCGCGGCTTGCGAGCTGCATGCGGCTCTTTGCCAGATTTTTTTTGCGGCTCTTAAAGGCCGGCATCAACTATCATTTTCAAAAAAATTTAAGCGATAATTGGTTCTCAATTTTCATGATGCAATAAGGACCAGAAATTTCCAAAAAGTGCTGAACTTCACCATCACAAGTTATTCTGTGGTGTCTCTTCAGTGAATGCTAGTTTACCAGGGGCCTTCCATTCGTTTTACAACATAATAACTAAATAATTGAAAATGAAGCTAATATATACTGTCATTAACAATATACAGATGATTTTTGTGCATGTGTGTCCACGTGTCTCGTGTGGCTCTTTGCAGCAGCACATGGAATATTGTGGCTCTTGGTCTCTGACAGGTTGGCCACCCCTGGTCTATGCCATGCATTTTTGGTAGCATATCGCTGCTAATGTTGAAACTTTTCAAGTTAGTCGTTCTGTACACACGCATTCAAGCAATACCTTGACTCTAATGATATATCCGAAGTCTCGTATGTAAACATCCAAAACAAACTTGCAACAGCAAAATATGTAACAGAAAGCGATAATCTTTGTACTCTTTATCTCCTAAGAAACGAGGTAGCTCTATTTTCCTCAAATTTGAAAGTTCTGGTCAAAGGTGTCTAGGAAAATGTTTTCTATCAATAACCCTTATTGGTCTTAACCCTTGGGAAATCCCACTTGACACATGGCACTAGTGACATATTACAACTTTGAGCGATTTGCCTTATTCCACAGTGCTAATTGTTTATCACTACTCTAGACCTCTCAACCCCTCTGCCAAATTTGCTAAAAGTTTCTTCAATTCTCAACCCACCCCTTCCCTTTGCCCTGCTCTTTTAGATCCGTCATCTGTTTGTGTCTCTATCTATTCCATCTAAGAGTACTCGGAATATTTTTGCAATATCTAGAGCCATTTCTCGGCTTTTCTTTCTTGGAGAAATGCGAATTCGTCTTTAATGACTATCTCAAAAGGCCAGAAGCCTGCATCATCTACAGATTTTCTCTTTCTGAGAAGATTTGATGATGAATTTTTTATAATTGTGGAATCTCTGGCTGTTCAAAAAGGCCTGCTCGCATCGCAATGTATTTACAGTCTGCTAAACAGTTTCTTCGAAACAAGTCTTCGTTAATGTTAGTGCACGTGGGAAGAAGTCAAAGTTTACAAGGAACTTCTAAGTTAGATGACTTACCACGTTGGATGATCGAAGGTCTCTCTTATCACACGCTTCAAGCTTTAGGCCCTTCTCTTCCACAGTATACTGCACTGTAGTGCGCCTTTTTATGCTTCCAGAACAATCGAAAAAGTAACTGCGATGAAATTCCCCCGTGAAGAAAGCCCTTCAGAGGATTAAAAGTGGTAATTTTTTAAAACTGGAAATGAAGATGAATCCCCAGAGGAGTACAATGCAACGTTTCACATTGAATCGTGCTTGACCTGAAACCAGGGCCTCTTTTTAGAATCTCGACTGGTGGAGAAGCACATGATTAGGGCCCCATGTTCGTTTAAATAGCAGATATTCATGCCAAACAGAAACGCGTACTGTCTGCACTAGCATTAGTATCAAACAACACGTTACTAATGTGAAAGAGAACCAATTTTTATTCCAGGCATGTAAAACAACAGAGGCATAACTAGTGGGGAAAATGTCGATATATGTGCTGGCTAGTTGGGTAGGCAAGGGGCCTACTAGGGCAAGTGATCCTCTGAGAGTGACATGAATTTCTGCATCCTTCCCCGTGACAATGGCAATGCTCAATATTTGCATCGAAATGCGAAATATGTACCAAATACCCAGTCACGTAGCCGACGTTTTCTGAGCCAATCGTCTTATCCTGTAACACACATCGTTGATGATGGCTAGGTTTCAGCCAACTTGTTCTCTCCTGTAAATCTCATGAATCTCTCTTTTCAAAGTGGGAATTTTTTAGATGAATATTATGGGATGCGGCCATTATAGAGAGCCTCACAAGAAACCGTTGATTTTTCTCGTTCAGCCGCTTAAATTTTCAAAAAGTTGATTTAGATTTCCCAGGGGAGGGCTAACTAACATGAGAAATCGTCCGGGGGAAGCCTCTCCTAGCCCGCTCATTTACTGGACTGGAGCAACCACATTTGTACGAATTGAACTTTTTCGAAACGATTCGGTCACAATTAGCTTAGAAGCATTTTCTCGGAGAGAAATGTTTAGATTATTCATGATCAAAATAATGCAGATTTCTATAACAAATTTTGGTCATGGAGCATGGTCAAAGTCACATGTTTGGCTACAGCTGAAAGAGAAATGATTGTGATGAAATCCCACTTAAATACCTTCTCTTTGAAGAAATAATTTCATCCATCGTTCCTCCAAAATTGTCGACAAATGTTTCAGATTAGACAATAGTAACAAAAAAAGAGAGAGCAATTTATATGTCATGACGATCAATCCTTTAGAATTTAGTTCTTTCAAACTAACATTTGATGATCGATCCTTAGAACACCTGAGAAGCTGTGCTTTTCGAGAATTGTCCTGGCCTTCCCTCTCAATTTGACAGCATCACGTGTCTCCTACGCTGGTAGTCAAAGACAGCTAGCACCTCCCTTGATTCTAAGCTAATTTCAAGTTTCAGATGGGCCTGAGCCACTGGAATCAGGATTTGTTAGATATTGTTACGTATTAGGGTTTTTAAGTCAAGATATGGCTGGGGATTTGTTAGCAAGTGCCTTCCCAATCAGACATCATCTCATCATATTTGGAATGAGAAGATCAGATAGGCAAGGTTATTCTGGGCGTGACTTAGCATTCTGTCGTCGACAGAAATATTTCAATTGTTTGCAACACCACTGAGACATAATTTCTAGATCAATCGATTATTCGCCAAGAACTAAAGTATGCCCTGATATTCTCTTGCTCTAATTAGCCACTGAATGAATCTTTCTCTCTTTGCTTTTGTGCCCAACACATTTTGGAGCCAGCGTGGCTTGTAGGAGAAGCAAATAGGGGACGGGGGTATGCAGAAGTGTCTGGTTGCGATGGGGAAATCCATAAGCTTATCAAACGGCAAGCCAAGCAGAAAAATGATCAAAAATAGAAACAGTTGCAAAAAGCATGGAAGAGACAAGTTGGAGACTGCAAAACAAAAAAAATGAATGACACATTTAGCTACTTAACACAGAGAAAGCACTGAAGACGTAGAACATAGAGGATTTATGCAGACAGACAACTGTAGCCTGATTGATTGTTGTTACATTGAATGCCAAACGAAGCAATGGAAGCAGAAAGGATGAAAGTTTGCAAAAAGCAGGTCTTACATGGTCAGTATGAGAAGATGACTACAGACGTAAGATATTCTGGTTTAGAGGAATGGCAGAAGAAGGATACGGCGAAGAAGAGGAGAAGGGGGATATTGATGGCAGCCCAAGATCAAGCGCTGGAGACAAATTCCATCAAGAGCAGCATAGATAAACAAGATGCTTCACCTGTTTGTAGAATGCATTGAAAATGGCAAGAAACGTTTGCATTTGTACTGGGAGAGTGCAAAATATGCCCTTATACCGATACAATAATTCAACTTTCCCCTTTCTAGTGCGGCGCTCGTTGCATTGTGGATCTATGGTAGACAGCATTTATTCCATTGCGTTTTAATACACTTTCTCTTGCCGATATGGATTCTATTGAAGTTTCCAACCATTTTTCAGCGTTTTCCTCTACTGAACCTGGCCCTAGTTTTTTCAAAGTTCTTCCACCGGTCAGGGACCCTTTTGAACGAACTAGAGCAAAAAGAAAAGGGAATTTCTATCGCTGAACGACACCATGAAATTTTAGGCCTAGCTCAAGGTTCACCTATATCCTTTGGTGATCGCTAGATTACTGATATAAAGTATCTTCCTACATTTACAGAGAATTATGAAACAATGAAACACTGTCAATGAAACAATGCCGAAAAGCTTCCAGGAAGCATACCCATGCACAGGGGTCATAATTGATGCAACTGAAAAGCTCGTCAACACTTTGTTTGAAATACCAAAGCTACAGACAAGAGAAATGAATACATAGATCTCAAGTACCGAAACTACATTGGATTTGTAAAAAAGTAGCGATGTGGTGGTGTGGCCGAGTGGTTAAGGCGCAGTGTTTCGAATCATGCGAGGTCTAATCATGTGGGTTCGAATCCCGTCGTTGGAACCACTAACTAAAAGCCAACAGTCAACTCAGCTGTCCATCCTTCCGAGGTCGGTGAATGAGTACTCAGAAGTAACTCTGTGGGTACAAACACTGGACACACATTGATAGCAGCAAATCTAAAGCTGAAATGTTTCATCGAGTATAAAGATTAGAAAAAAGGGGTTGGCAACTGAAGGAAATCTTCCCAACAACAACAACAACAGCATCAACAGCAACAACTGTTATTCTAATCATGTGAGAAGATGGTTTCCAGCGAAGAATGGCAATCTCATCATACTAAATGCTCTCTCAGCGAATTCCACAATCGTGAGTGTTTGGGTATTTAATTCTAGTATTTTTGTGATTTCCTTTTTATCTTGTTATTCGTCTTTCACTCCAATCTTAAGATCCATTTTATCAGGGTACTTGTGAAGAACTTCTCAATGCCGGGGGAAATTTACACGAATGGCCCAAAATCTTAATAGTGCACAATGAAGAGCACCAAGGAAATATTCGGAGGCCTTCGCTATTCGAGAAGTTTTTAGACCTACTGGAAAGCTTTCTAGAATGGTTTTAGTTTGAAAAACAATTCCTTGAAATTTATTATTTAGTCATGTTTCTTCCCGTTCGCTTTGCCGTGTTAATCCCGATTCGATACCTTTTACAATTTTGGCGGAACTTTTGTCAGGTATAAAAAAATTCAGTTTTATTCCCAGGAAAAAGTCACCTAAAGAGGAGATCAGTCTATTGAAATCAAGCCCACTCTCCTACCGCATCTCAAAATGGTTGAATTTGTGGAGAAATTTGACTTTTTGTCATCAGTTATCCCACATATCCAACAGAAAGATAGTCTTCCGATTGAAGAAATGAACCCAAGAGTTGTTGGAAGTGAGCGTAATGGAATCTTGCTTTACACTTGGTACAGAAAACAAGCAAAGCAGCCGTCAGCCTGGCAGACATTGGTGTCAGAGTACGACACAAGCAGCAACGCTTCAAGAGTTTTATTTTGTCACAATGATAAAGTAGAGATTGTAAACGCTAGCGTTAATCAGACATTTATCATTCTGGCATTCACCATTAGGGAGAGGCAGGTAAATCAAACGAAAAATGGTCCAGAGGAGACCATCAGTATTTTTAAATCATATATAGCTGAAATAGCACCCCAAAAGCGTGTTTTTTCATTAAATATTGAGTGGCATACCTACCAAAAAGTTCAGTTCTTGTATAACTCCAATCCATCTACGAAAGAGATTCACATGCTTTTTATACACCACAAAGAATCAATTGGACTCTATTGTATGCCAGTGGCAAAATTAGGGGATGATGGATTTGTCATGAGCTCACAGCCCAAAACAGATCAGATAGCAAGACATTTTCTCTGGTCAAAGTTTGATCCAACAGAGCAGAGACTGTTTTTCATACAGCTGCGGGCACAGGATGAAGAACAGAAAGAAGGGGTGGTGATATTCAATGCTATTCAATTTGAGAGCAAAGGCAAATATAGATACATACTTAATTTCCAACTGCCTTGCTTCTTTAGGATGGAAATGATGCGAGAGAAAGTTCAATATTTTGACAGGAATTTAGGTCACTGTGTATCAAACATGAATTTAAACATTGATGTTCTTGCAACAAACAAAGGCACTCTGATGGTATGCTATCAGCATCAGCTCAGGGAGCAGGCATTTGCAAATGAAAGAGGCAGTGCCACACCAACACCTGAGGATGACTCTCTGTCAGTATGTAGCTCATTGCAATTGAGTCACAAAGTGTCGTATACTATCTTCTGTGTGCATGCTGCCTACTCCATCCACTGCTCTGTCTCTCTCAATGCTGAAATTGCAGTTAAAAGTCAAATACTATTTGCAATATTTGGTGATTATCTCATGGTGTTACTTCCCGGTCACTTCCTGCACCTGCTTGACTGTGGCAGTGAGCATGAGCCAGTTCATCATATTTACATGTCTGAGCGGGACTGCCCTATTCCATCACAGGATACCCAGTTTTCCACTGCTACCTGGGACTTTGTTTCAGCTGTGCAGCACTCAGTTCAGATCTTTGATAACGTGTCGCAAAAGAGCTACAGAGTTTCATTCAATTTCAAGAACTTGATAAAAATATTCTCAACAGCTCATCACGCATCAATGCGGATGGCAATTTTGCATGCTGCAGTTGTTCATATAAAAGACGTATCTTTCAGTAAGAAACTAATTGAATGTCTTTGTCAAGATCCCGCCAACCTTGAATGTAGTGATCTCGTGCAGGAATACCTCATTGCCACATCATATGCTCACATGAAACAGCAGCTGAATCTAGCCCGTTTGCGACCATTTCCATTCACTTGCCTGGATGTGTTCAGAGGGCAGGTGGAAAAAGATCGGGAAAATAAAACGTTGGTCTTTCTAACATATAAAAAGTTTACCAGAGACCTGGCTGACGTCCTTTTGTATTTGCTGAAAGGTAAAGACACTGAATATTGGGTGGCCTTGAAGGAAACCCTCAAATTTTCCCAAGATCAAAATCTAAGAAGGTTGCCAGTGAAGAATCTGTCCCTTATCAGAGCAGCACAACAAAACCTTGGCTCAACTGCAGGACAAGATTTCAAGCTTCGGCAAGGTAAGTTGCAAATGGATGCAAAAGTTACAAACTCTACTTTACCAATCACGTGGGTCTGTTGATAAATCTGGAACATTTTCTGAAGAAATATCTTCCTTTGGGATTCCCTTGAAAGGATTAAAATCAGTGTCTCCTAGGCTTCTAAGACACAGGGGTAAGTCTTCACATGGAAATTATCTCGATGTTATTGGAGACCACTCAGTGTAAAAATTTTAACTCTTTTAAATCAGCTCATCTAGGAATGGTGTCCGTGTTTCAAGAAGCCATTCAATCATTTGCTGTCTTGATGGTGCCCTTGTATACCCTTGTGCAGTGCACAAGGAAGCTTTGACTCTATTGCACAAGAAATTAGAGACATTTATGATAAAAACGTCACAAGCTATCATAAATTCTCACACTTATTTCCCCAAGATCAGTTGAGAGAGGATTGCCAGTATATCTTCTTCAAAAACTTATGGGGGGGGGGGGAGGGCTTAGTCGAGAGGGGGCTTATTTCAAACTCTTGCTTCACAAGGGGGTTTGATAGAGCTTTTACAATATGCAGCTCAAAAATTTTGAAATACTATAAAACCCATTGTGATAAAAAGTCTTCATATTTCCTATGCATGTTAGGAAGCAAGCCAGGCGGTATAAGGAATGTAATATAATTGGAGAAGATATTGAGTTGAAATTGTAATAGATACTGATACTGTATGACCTTTTATTTTGAATTGTTCACATTGCAGGCAGTGCTGCATCATCTGGCGAGGGAGGACGCATGTCATCAGATCAGGCAAAAAAAGAGGGTGGCAGGAGACCAAAGTCTGAGGAGAGCAAAAGCGGAGACGAGTCCTTGTCAATGTTTGTAATTGAGCATGTAACGGGTCACTTTGTCAAATGCTTCCCTCGGGAGAACAAAAACAAGGTGCAGAATATCTGCGCAGAGTATGCGTTTTGTCGCGGGAAAGTTGTGAAATCGTTTTGGAGACATCTAACAAAAGTGTTAGGATACGCCCAGGAGAACGAGGTTTTTAAGCAACCATTAGAGAAGACGTCGAAAATAACCGATTTCGCGTTGTTTCAAATGTTGGAGCGTCTGTACTTTAGCGTCGAGCAGCTGTGTTTCCCTCCCTTCAGAGGCATGCAGAACATATTTGTTGCTCTGGGCTACCGATGCCTGCCCAATCACCTTTTCAAGCAGTATTTTCGTGCTTCAGTTTTCAAAGCATCGCCCGAATTCGTGGCACGCTTTGTTGCAGAAGTTCCTGATGATGACCAAACATCTTCGTTGAAGCTACATCTCATATCAAGACTTCACAGGCGAGATGCGAAGCCAATAATATACAGTTGGGACCACCCCGTTGCCAAACGATACAGAATCCAAGAGATCGTAGGTAAAGTAGATAATTCATCAGCAGTTAACGCTGGCAGTGCCATGATGGCAGATTCTGTCAGCGGAGGACGAGAAGCGGATAGATATTTGCCAACAGAAACATTCCTGCGATCAATAGGGCTAGAAGAAAACTCGAGGAACTTTGCCTCATTTCAAATCACCGATGAAGAGTGGAAATTTCTTATTGATAACGCGCTCGAAAATTCGGGGAAAAGTGACTGGAACACGGAAATATTTCATTGATCAAAGTTCTGTAAGAGCAAATGCCGCCATATTGATTGGAAAATTTCGTGTTTTCAAATCGATGAATAAAACTCAATACATTGGGAATTGCATCAAAACATTTTTCTAGGGGTAGGAGCGACCTGCATACACGATTAAACAACATTGACTATCAAGATAAAGGAAACTAGAATCAATCAGTTTTCTATTCTGTTTTACTTAGCTCGGCGCCCTCGAGATAGAGTCATCTTCTAGAAAAACAATCCCACGATTAAATTGACCGTTAAAACCACAAGGAACAATTGATCGATCGATGATTCAATTTATGAATTGTAAAATGAATCGATCAATCAAAGCATTTGAAAATCAGTCAAACGAAGCAGTCAGCCGATAATACATTGATCCATATATTGATTCATTGATTGACTGATTAAGTGATCGATTGGTTGATTTTGAGAAGCACTGACGTATTCAAATGTCGCTTTGCCAATTTGTTTCTTGCCAAATTGTAGCGGTTTTTCACATCTATTATTTTTGTTACCTATGGTGTAATGTTCATAATAGACCTGCCGACACTGCAAAGCTTTTAAATTAATTAAATACTAAATCTAATTTAAAAAATGTATATAAACGGAAGTATTATTAGTTGAATCTAACGGCAAACATTATCCACATAAGTCTCGTAGCTAGGCTTGTCCATCTGCATTCCCCTGACATTTGCCTGCGTGACAAGTGCGTCTCTTTTAAGAGAACCCCCTGGGCCAAATCAGCATATGTAACGGCATCCCGATCTTTTTGATTCACCTGATTCAACCGGATCTAGCAATAGATGATATAAGACGGTAGCAGTGCACAGTCGAATGGACGAGAGCGTTTTATCCAATAGCGAGTAGAATGCTTGATTCTCTGCGAGATGAACACTATCACTTCCCGACAATTCTCGAAGTGCCTCTGTTTCTACCCTTCTATTGTGAGTGAATCAAGCAGAGATCAGATGTTGATAAATATGTGACTTGTTACATCTGGCAGAATGGCAGCCATGCCAATGAATTCCTATGACATTTGCCAGGCGACTTCGCAGTCTTCATTCAGATGCCATCTACGTACACAGACTGAAGGTGACTACACAACTCGATCTACGAAACTTGAGCTAAGCACAGACGTTGCAGGATGCTCCGCAGTACCGTGCCATTTTAGCTGAGGCTTGCTTCGAACCGCACAACGGAATGAATCGTTTACAGAAAGTGTTTGAAAAGTCTCTGCAAGCTGAAACGCAATAAAACAGCCAATTATCAACTGCACATAAAACGAGCTTGCAATGAAAACACTGCATGAAAAGTTCGATGATGAGATGCTGAAAATCAACGTCAATCAAACGAACTAAATTTAGACTTGAAATCGCAATTTATGGCGTCTTGCAATCTGATCAATGATTGCCACTTCAAAGCAACAGAGCCAAAAACATTCAAGTAAAATTGTAGGGCTCAAAAGAGAAAAAGGGCGTTCATTGGTTTTGACGCAGGAGAAACTTTCCAGGATAAGAAAACAGTCTCTAGAAACTGGAAATTCCTTTTCAAATTACATTAAGTATAGCAATGAGTGAGATGATTAATAGTTGAATAGTTGGGTGTGGTGAAACGAAACAGTGCTGTTTCTAAAAACCAAATCTTGGTTTCGTGTGAGTCAGAGAGCTAACTAACGTACAGCAGAACGACGGATTTATAACAGCCAATTCTCAATTTTGCTCCAATCTATATTGGGGAAAGGCTCTGTCGACAAATGGCAAAGTTTTAGCCAAGAAAGGGAAAGGATAAGAAGAAGGGAAAATAAGATCAAGTTCACTGATTTGAGAATTGAAAGACGGCAAGTTGTAGGATCCTGGAAAGGTAGGGGACAGTAAGACACGCCATAGATGGCAAGTTAGTGGAAGTAATGATTTTGTGGGATAGAGTTCGTGGATTGGGTAGTGAAATAAACGCCAAGCGTCTTTGATGGTTTCTTGTCGCAGTGCTAACTAGCACTAAACATGAAATCTCAATTAAATAAAGACATTTAGACACGATACCTGGGAATTTTGGGCATCCTTTATAATCTGTACCACGACATTGCGTCTTGCCGTCCAGACAGCAACCAAACTTCGAGTAATAACATGGGTTCTTTGAAAATTGGGCTGCTAGAAGTCCAATGGAAATATTTTGATGTACAAACGTCAATATTGCAAAGAAAACAGAAAGCGTAAAAGCGTCCCGCTTAAAAGGTTTTCGTCCAACATTTAGCAAAGTATAAAGAGTCCGATGATGGCAGAAAGAAGCCTTTGAAATATATAATCTAACGGGTATAAAAAGCGCAACCAATCCAAGGCATCAACCGCTCACCATCCCCAGTTCCGATCGGCATCTGGTTATAAGCATCATTGCCTCGCGCAATCACCCGACCTTCTAAACTCTGCTGAGTCTTTGGGGAAAAGATCTGCAGCAAGACGGAATTATATTTCCGTCTTTCTTGCAGCAAAAAATTAAGACCGTTGACTCGTAAACTCTTAATTAGTACATCAAAATATAGAGAGAACGATGAAGAGGATTCATCATGCCGGACAGAGATGTGACGTTTCTTACCGCAGAAATTGCAAGTCTTCGGACATAACCGAACCATGGATGACTTGTGAGAAGAACAGTAACCTCTAGCACTCCATGACCGGCAAAAAGCTGATTCTTTTCTAGCTACATTGCACAGCTTTCTTTGATGAGATGCTGCAACTGAAAAAGTCAGTGATATTAGTTCCCCAAAGACTAGGTCTTGAAAAAAGACTTGGTCTACCAACGGCAAGACCGGGTCAATGGAATGATGCTATATCTCACACGAAACACTCCGTCATCATACCAGAGTAGGTCTCCACATGAAATTTTAGGTATTCAAACGAAAAATTAGGTCATCAAAAGAAAGACTAAGTCTTCCAACAAAGCACTAGCTCGTCAAAGGAACACTTGGCCACCAAAAGAGAGACTAATCTTCAAGCGAAATCAATCTTCACGTGTGAAATGGACAAGTGAAAAAGGGAGACGTCAAGAATGGCGAATATTAGAGATGGAACGAGCATAAGATTAACTATCACAAGTCACCATTTTGCACATGCAATAAGCCAAATCAATGTGGTTTAAGATGTCGTCATCCCACGTGCGAGGAGCTGGACATGGCTACTGCATCAAGTGAATCGAACATCTAGGGCACATCATAGCTCCCATGGTACCTGTGTCAGTATTCCGAAGCGAGAGAGTGAGGAATTCGCAAGCAAGTGTGAGACTGGCAATGAGAACATTAGAGAAATGCGAATCAAGATCATCGGAGATGCCAATACAAATTAACTCATCTTTCAGGATTGAGCCACTGAACAGAGCTCTGTTTCAGAACTTAATAGCTATTTACCCCTTTCATTGCATCGTCCATACTTTTTGACTGTAATTTGGCTGATCTCAGGATGGCCACAGTTCCTTTTCTTCAATTTGCAAAGATTTTTGTATTCAACCCCGTCTCTTCCGCATGCAATTCCGGTGTAGTGGTCCCCTGGCTTGCAGTCACCGTGGCACTTGCAAAAAGGCTTCAGGTCCTTATCGACTTCACAGACAGAGCCTTTCGGGCATGCAAATTTGGCACAAGGGTCCTTGAGGCCTGTTAAAATCAAAATTGAAAATTAATGAAATAAATAGAACAAGGAAAACTTTGATAGTTGGATAGACAGATAGAGAGGCAGGCCGGCAAGCACACAGGCTGACAAGCAGACAGGCAGACAGACAGACAGGCAGGCAGGCAGACAAGCACAAATGGAGATAGACAGGCAGCCAGACAAGTAGAAAGACAGACACACAGATATAGAGGCAGACAGACAGCCATGCTTAGCAATAATGGCTCTGCACTTTGAACGATCATTCATAGCGTCAAACAGTCTTTTCAATATATCTACTAGTCTTTTTAAATCATTTGCGACGTTGTTCCTCGACTTTCTACGCGATCTGTGTCCTGAAAATTCACCTCTTAAATTTTCACGTCCAGCGCTTCGCGCTAGATTTCCTATAAATAAAACCTGCCTTTGAATGATAATCTGCAAAAGCTCTTGTCTAGAACCGAGCACTAACGATCAGCGCCGCACTTCTTCATTCGTTTCGCGACCTCACCCAACGATTTTCAAAATACGACCAATGCACATATTCCTAGAGCTTTTCGATTTGCTTTCAGAAATAGTAAATATTAACCACGATTTATACCCATATAGATAGATACATGGATAGATAGATATGTATAGATAGATATGTATAGATAGATAGGTAGATAGATAGATAGATAGATAGATAGATAGATAGATAGATGGATGGATAGATAGATAGATAGATAGATAGATAGATATGTATAGATAGATAGATAGATAGATAGATAGATAGATAGATAGATAGATAGATAGATAGCTAGATAGATAGATAGATAGGTAGATAGATAGATAGATAGATAGATAGATAGATAGATAGATAGGTAGATAGATAGATAGATAGATGGATAGATAGATAGATATAAAATTGAAGTTGCCAAGATGCATAATCTCTTACAAGATATCTTTTTACAAAGATGTGGTACTTTGCGGCTAAAATTTCCAATTTGAAACAGGTTTCTTACCCCATTGAATGCCATTTTCCCAAAAACAAATGCAAAAAAACAGATGAAGCTTACCACAAAGATTACAGGTTTTTCTGCAAATATTTGCCATTTGTCCCTTTTTGTCATAACAAGCGCCATACATTGATGCAAGTTGACAGGCTTCTGGGTCGAGATCTTCACAAGGTCCTGAAAATAATCAAAGAAGAGTTAAAAAAGAGTTAAAAAAGAGTTAAAAAAGAGTTAAAAAAGAGTTAAAAAACAATTTAAGTTGCGGTTGAGAGAGAAATGAATGCAATCCATCCAGCTGCCATTCATATGGACTAACTCTGTGCTAGATCATACCAAACAATCGGATGGTGAAGGAAGCTGTGACCCAGTGTGGAAGCAAATTGCCTTTAGACTAAGACTGTTGAAGTAATTGGCGATTAAAAGGTCAGTTTCGGGACAAACGAAATGTTTGGGCACTTTGAGACGCAAGAGGGATGAATTTTGATGACCTCTTCTCATGCAACACGGTTACAGTACGAGAAGACATTGGTGCAGAATTTCCGTTTTAAGGCTTTGCGCAACAGAATCAACTAGTTTACTCAGACCGCCAAAAGGGACATTTGACAGGACAGTTTCAGGAGAGACACTTGTGGGTGATAAATGTTTAGACTAATGGGGTGCAAAACTTTATTTTCCGATAAATCTTTTTCTTTAATCCAAGATGTTGTATTTGAGAGAGGGCATTCACTTTCTTTAACCAACTTCCATAGCTGTTAGTGCGTGTGTTTATTGCGAGGAAAGTCTCAAGTTTAAGGCCCACTCGTGCACGTTTGTCTCTGCCCATTATCTCTCCGCCCAGCTGTAAACGAGTACCTGGTGTAGCGCTACTGGCAGCAATACAACTACACAGTATATCATCCTCCCTGATAGATTATATTGGGCCCTGGATCTGGTTTCTGTCATGCCTCACAATGTATTGGTGTAAGATGGCACTTCTCTAGCAAGATACCCCCAAAGGCCCCGTTCGTGAATGGGACCTAGCATTAATTTTCTTATCTCAAGTCAAAGGGACGGTCTAATGCCGAATTAAAGTGAAATAGCAGTGCTGCCAAGCCGAGAATACAATATGATGATGTTGATGACATGGATGATGATGATTATTATTGTCTTTAAAAAACCATTATATTATATAAACAATTACCTATTATTAGAGAAATTTGTAATTGCATGTTTAGTTTACATATCAAAACGAACTTTTAAAAAAATCATTAGTAGTATTGTTATCTTAACGACTATAATCATTTGCACGACTTGTTACATATTCTGCATGCGCAACAAACCCTGGACTAGCCCAGACCTTCTATCCTACCAACAGATTTCTTTAATCCTTTAGTTCTTCTTATTAAAACAATTTACCTTTCCTGATTTTTCTTCTTTTTAGTTTACTTATTCATTCATTTTTTCTCACTAGAAATGCCTTTAGTTAGGCCAATTGAACACAAATGAGAGAGCATGTTCAATCTATATATCAAAATGAAGTTTAAAAAACGATTATGCAAATAGACAGCAAACGCAAGGCAACCAAATACAAAACCCTCACTATTGACGTCCATTCTATATACTCCACCATCAGACTTGTAGATCTTTCGATGAGTGCTATAGGAATTTCGGGTTCATCTTCTGACTCACTTCTTTCCATGTTTAGGGATTTCAATTTAGACCAAAACCACAAAAATTACATTTTAAAGAAAGTCATGAGCATCGCTATCAGGTGCAAATATTACGTATTCTGTAGGAGGAATAAACAGTGGCCTAATCCGGAGTAATTAGATCTTCAACTATTTCATTCATTTTTCTTTCTATTATCTTGTACTTCTGCTAACCGTGTTTCACAGTTTATCTTTTTTATGATTATGTCGAAGCAAATAGCCAGTTGTACAATACTTGTTAGAAGAGAGGTGCATAATTGTACATTTTAACTATGCTTAATGAATTGAACTTTCAAAAAAAATATTATCAAAAATCACTATGGCCGAACCTCTCCTTGAGCATCGACGTGACTGTTCATTAATGAGATGTTTCATTGGAATTCAGTGGTGCTTGCGGCGTGTAGACACGGCATAATGTCCTTATGGCTGCAAGTGGAATGAATCGTGAATCCAATCCGTTTACTAATTATCTCACCAAACGCTATTACGATACGAGACGCTTGTTGTGCTTTTCGCGTTGTTTTGGAGTCGATTTTAATCGGCTTGCAAGATCTCAAAACTTATTAAGCTGAACTACATTTCACTCGGCCTCCTTTCTGGTCAACAGCATCCTGTAATCTCTAAGTCAAATCAGATGCTTGCGCTTGGCGCTATCATTCTAATATCATAACAGCATTATCCTTCAAGTGAAGACATAGTGACTTTGAATCTTGTTAAACTGAGCCTTCGTGGGCATAACTCATTGGGTACAATGACTTGCTCTGTTTGTTTCGCAGATGGAAGCGGATCTTACCACTGAAACACTGCATAGGTGTTTCCGAAGTTTGAGGTCAAGTTTGAGGTCAAGTTTGAGGTGAAGGTCAAGTGGGTCTAGAATGGTAATAATGATGAAGCAACAACAAAAACAACAATAACAATAATAACTCTAATTAGAATAGAAATACATAGAAAAGGGAAGTAAATATAAGGATCTTGAAATAAAGATACAGAGAATGTGGAAAATGGAAACAGAAATAATCCCATTGTGATTGGAGCACTTGGTACCGTCCAAAAAAGAATGGAAAATAACGCCAGAAACGCCTCAGAAACGATGAATATCAAATCACTTAAAAACACACATGTGTCTAATAGGGACTGCAAGGATCTCCTTCGTAGAGTACTAAGTATCTGAACTTCAGGACATGAAATGCCTTAGGACTACTGTTTACACCCGGCCAGTAAAGGAGCAGCCGGTATGAACTGTGGCATTTAGTGGATAACAAAATGATAATAATGGAAGTAGTATTGGTGCTCTTGGTGGCGGAAACAAGCCTTGCGTGATGTGGAAAGAGTATTCAGTGAATGCACAGAAAAGGAATGACTGAGAGTGTGGTAGAAGAGTCTTATCGGAACTTCTATGAACCAATGGAATATATATTGACAATGCCACTATTACTCGCTTTTTTGTACGTGGCTTGTTGTTTAGTTCTAGGGCCAACAACACTGGATGGTCTGCAGATGTTTGATATTCCAATGCAGATTTTTTACTTAACGTAATAATAGTAAGATCAAATTACAACTTTTAAAGCACGCATCGAAATAGAATGTTTATTTATTGTTGACGCTTTACAATAAATGATTTCCAGCGTCCCCTGTATCTTAAAGTACGTAGAATCACACCATGGTCTTATTGTCAGGAAGTAAAAACAGTAAAATATTGCTTCTGACACTGATCTTAGGACTGCGTTGCATACTAGATTTCGAGCGTAGCAGATACCAGAGACAGGGCTCTGGGTTTTTTCTAGGGAAGTGGAATTTGTGAGGTAGTTTTCCGTTGCCTTCCTCACCAATGGCGTTTTAAAAGCGACAAATGGAGGAATCGAACTGACAACCCCTGTGTTGTGAGTCCGCATGCTTAAGCACTACGCCTCGGCGTCACTCATGATCTTAGGACAGCCCTCTTAAAAACGATCCATGGCAAAAAAGCTTTTTCATATCTAAGTGCTTAAATGTGGAGAGGTTTGAAAATGCAAGCCAAACAGGCAGCTTCCCTGAAAACCTCCAAAGATCAATTCTAGACTGGGACAGTTTTATCGAATTCAATTCCTTTTATTCTGCAATTGTCAATGAGACATGTATAGTTAGTACCTACTTCTACGCCTTATTGTGTTACAAGTCGGGTTGAAAACATTTCATATGAACATTGTAAACCTGTGTAAATATTTCAAAATGAATGAAATGAAATGTTATCCAGACACGATAGGGTACAGCGCACGATACAAACGGGCAAGATTTGACTCCAAGAGAGGAAAATGGTGTGATATGAAGTTTGAAGAGTGAAGCCACGCGAGACAAATTCAAAATCGCTTACTGCAATATCCACAAGTGACAGGACACTTTTTCCTTGCAGCTTGGAAGTCTTTGTAGCATTCCCCGTTTCGTTTCAACGCGATGCAAGCTTTTTTGTCCTCGCGATCTTTGCAGTCGTCTGTGAAAAGAGCATCAAGGATGTTCAGATCAGGGGAAAAACTTTCTGAATGGGTCAGTAATGCATGCAATGTAATTTCAGGGGAGTAGTGAAAGAAAAAATGTCGACATTAACATGAGTCAACCATAATGGAACAAACCTAACATGGCATTAAGATCAAGTTCCACTTTCTCAAAGAAGTGACCCCAAGTTTGTTAGACAGAAAAATCAGTATACCTCAATTTCTTTTCTCGTCGAAACTGAGCACATGGGACGGGCATTTGACATTGGGGGTACTAGCCCCTAAAAACCCCTGCTGCTAGAATTTTTGGACAGATAGATGACATAGCAGCACTATTGCAGGGTAGTGGTATCCATGCTTTTTCTGTTCTTTTGCGGGTTTCTCCCACAAAGTGGGGTCGGTGGTGTGGAAAGTCAAGCAACGATTCACTTCGGACTATTCTCCTTTGGATTATTCTCCTTGGAATGCTCTGTCCGGCCTGTTCCTCTTTGAGTTACCCATCAATCAAACTTTCCCTTTATAAAGTATCCCACCGTCCTCTGACCAGTGTTTGACATCTTTCCTTTTAACTTGGTTACTCTGGGTCCACACCTTCAAGATTATTTAGCTGGGTTTCTTTTACTGTCGAATGGCCTTCCCACAGCCAACCTCCTTTAGTCGCCTTTGACGACATGCAGATGATAGACTAGTCCTATCCACCCCGGAAACCATATAAGATTTGCATAACTATTATCACTGTATCAAATTCACATATAATCATTGATCGATGAGCTTGAGTCTGTACGCATGAAGAAGGAAAACTGTCAGAACGAGGTAAAGAACAAAGCTACGTTAACCATTGATTTAGATGGTAGATAAACTAGGCAAGGCGCTGCAATGCAATCCTCTGCGGGCACTGCCAATAGAGCTAGCTACCCATAGTTTATTGCCAACGAGGAAATATTGCTCTTGACTTCTTCCTTGCCTGATAACCTCTTGAGAGATTTGGCTGCCACTTTCAATAGTGACATACCCACCTGTCCGTAAAGGTATGTGTCATATTTGACAAAAAACGCTGTTATCATCTGATCATAAGAAGATGGTTAGAAATCACTCCATAACCAATTATTTTGTACTTACATCTAAATTGCACACGAGTGATGATGATGATAATGATGATGATAATTGTGATGATGATGATAATGATGATGATAATTGTGATGGTGATGATTGATTATAATGATTATGATGACTGCCAATGGAGCCAGCGTTAAAGCCGGCGGTGAGGTGCGCCTTGCTACTAGCATTGCTTGCATTATGTATTGTGGTACATGTCCCACCGCAAGCATTACGGTCATGGCGTGTCTACTTATATTTGCGCGTCACCCATGTAAATCTTAAAGAATTCGTTGAGGTGCTGAGCCAACATGTGCTCATTAAATCCAACTTGCTGTGAATTCAATAATTGGAATCAATCTGTTGGGAGTCCTTCAAGATTTTATCACATTACATTTAATCTGAGCTCGATTTTCGATGCTGGTTCATGCATCGTATCAAACCGATGATCAGGTATCGATTTTAATGCGAATGCGACATGCTCGCACTGAATGGAGCAGATGATGAATGACGGCTGGACATAAATGCCCTGAACCCCAAACTGACGAATCGTTGTGCCGTAAACCCGCAAAAATACTGATAGGGCAGAGATGAAAGTTAATAAGCTACTACGTACCTCCACATCCTAACATGTGGGGTCCCTTAGCTATGGTTGTGTTGTCAAAGCAGCAGCCGTATCTTGAAAGATGGCATGGTGGATCAACTGAAAATAATTCAAGCAGAAATTTAATCACTTGTCAATTGAATGAAGCAAATATCTAGCTGAAAGAAGAGTAGATAGAATTCAAATAGATGGCCTCGAAGCTCTATCCCGTCAGGTTTAAGGGCATGTAGAAGCTGTGTTTATCAAGCAGTGTTCTGGTCCTTTCTCATAATGCGACGTCATGTAGAGTTTCCCATGATTCATGAATCACAAGGCAAATGTTAGGACAATGAAAAGCTATGCTTATCAGGCAGTGTTCTGGTCCTTTCTCATAATGTGACGTCATGTAAAGTTTCCCATGATTCATGAATCACAAGGCAAATGTTAGGACAGTGAAAAGCTATGCTTATCAGGCAGTGTTTTGGTCTTGTCTCATGATGTGACGTCACTTTAAGATTCGTATGATACGTGAATCACAAGGTAGATTTTAGGACACTGAAAAGCTATGCTTATCAGGCAGTGTCCTGGTCTTGTCTCATGATATGATGTCACATTAAGACTCGTATGATACATGAATTATAAGGCAGATTCAAGGCCACTGAAAAGCTATGCTTATCAGGCAATGTTTTGGTCTTGTCTCATGATATGATGTCACATTAAGACTCGTATGATACATGAATTATAAGGCAGATTTTAGGACACTGACAAGCTATGCTCATCAGGCAGTGTCCTGGTCCTTTCTCAAAAAGTGACATAACTGCAAGTTTTTTCTACTCATTCACCTAAGTAGATTTAAGGGCATTTGGAAGCTATGCGTATCAAACATGCACTGGTCCATTTTCTCAACGTGACAGCATCGGTTTATTCCTAGGCCTGGAATTATAGAACACTAGCAGCTGTTTTCACAGCAACTAAAAGTTATGCCTCAGGGTAGGATTGGATCCACGGATCTTAGGATCTGCAATCAACCGCCTCCACGATCAAGCTATCTTTCCACCTGACCTGTCCCTCATCCTCGCGCTGAAATCTATGCCCAGAAATCCGATCACGAACGAGAAAAATTTCAGGGGAAACTCCAGTCGCATTGGGGGCATATTTTGACAGAACTTGACAAAGGTCAAGTGCGAGTTCCGGTGATTGATTGATTGATTAATTGATTGAAGCCAGAAAATTCATTGAAATAATTGAAATCGTTCAAATCATTGAAATCAATGAAATCATGCAAATCAATCAAAAAGGCCTCTTGCAAGGGGAAACAGAAACTGAATTTGTATTCCTTGGGTAATGAAAAATTTCTTTAAGATCGATGTTGAAATCGTGAGTACTTGCTGATGGAATGGATTATGGGGAAGGAGGGGTTTCAGCGCATGAGACTAATTCACTGCACCGCATGGACAGCGCACGAATTCGTCCGACGACTATTGGATTGTCTAACGGCGGATTTCCACCACACGAATTGCTCAGGGAACTTGCTTCTACTTTTTCAAGCGCTCACTGCGAAAGCAAACTACTCAAACTGCGCATGCTCGGTTCAATTTCGCGGCGAATTCGCTGAACAATTCGTCTCGTGGAAATCCGCCTTAAGGATGATTAGCGATGGATTGCAGTTTCCCGTTGAATTCCACAAGATTATTGACAAAAAAGGCAGCATGAAAATGGGGAGGTACTAGTCGAACTTTAAGTATCTGTTAATGAAGACAAACTCATGAGACAACCCATCTACTTTGAGGGGTTTAAATACTGTACCTATTCTCTTATCATGATGACATTTATTAATGATCTGGTCATTGAGAAGGAGAAAACGGATTATTGAGAAGAAGATGGGGGTAATGGAAAGTAGAAGAGCTACTGGGAAAGAGAAAGATGGTTGCTGGGAAGGAGAAGAGGGGTTGCTGGGAAGAGGAACAGAGAAACCTGAGAAGGGAAGGGTTACTAAGAAGAGAAAGCGGGTTGCCGGGTATGAGACAGGGGGTGTAGCTGGAAAGGGGCGACGCTTAATGACAAGGAAACGAAGCTGACGCATTCGTTTCCTGCATGTCCAGACTCGCAATTGAAGAAGAACCGAACATGCGAAAAGAAATTTTGAAACAGCATAAAACGAGACAACGGAATTCTCATCCAATCAAAGGGGATTATTGCGCCGCCGAGTCAGCTACTTAATTACTTAATCACAGGCCATCATTAACTTCAGGTTAAGATTTCACAATCTGATCGCACTTGTTAAGTGTCACATCACTCGTAGCCTCCCAACCTTTCAAATGATAGAATGAAGAGAGCAATCCCTTATCCTATACGCTATCCTCGTTACAGGATCTAGTGGAAACAGACTTCAAGACCCATTTGCTATCTCTGAAATTTAAGGAACGCCGTCACCAGCCTTAAAAATTGGAAGTATGTAAATAGAGCTAGTGCTAAGCGGCTGGCCGCCAAGTGTATCAATCATGAAATAGCATCGACGTCGAGCGTGCCAAGTCATTGCCCCCATCTTTCCTGTCCCAAGTTCTCACTTAGCTAGTGCGACAAGAAATGGGTCTGTTTAAAACTTGCGACCAATTTTATTTAAGGTTTTGGGTCGCGTTAACTCAACAGTGCTCCAGTTTCAAGTATTAGCATTTCGTACTTTGCACTTACAAAAAAAATTCTGCATTTGGGTTCGCAAACTTGATTTCGGCAGCTGGGAGTTTTTGAGGAAATTGACAAGCATCAATTGGTGGTACAATGTAGTGGGCTTCGTTTTTCAAATTCAGTGCAGGTGCAATGGACACGAATCCTGCACGGGTCAAAACGAAGAAGCTGTCGGTACGAAAGGCAACAGGAAACCAGCTCATAAATATATCCCTTTCCCTAAGGAATTGGTGCCTCGCCTCAAGGGGACATGAGACAAGAAACTAATGTGTAAACATGACAATAATGTATTCCGATCAATAATGTATATGTAATGTGTTCCGATCGAGGAGGTGAACGTGACAAGAGGGGTAGCTCGCGGTTCTCTCAGGGTACTTACCGCAAAGTTTGCAAGCCCTCTTGCAAAATTTTTCCATGCTGGTCCTTCTGGAGCTGCAATAACCGAGGCTAGTGAGGTAATTACACGACCTGTCGTCCAATCTGTTGACGCATTCGAGGCCAGGTGAGCGATAATTCCTCTGATTGAAGCGAACTGGATTCGCAGCTAAACCGAAGAGAGAGAGGAATTAAAAATAAAGAAAATCGATTTTGAAATTAGATCTAGCTTTTCTCTATAACAAGGCCAGCTAAATGACACTTGATGGAATCATAATGGCATCCACATTTACCTTCATGCGATGCCAAAATTGGGAAAAATTTCATAGCAGCATAGATGGCAGCAAAGAACGATTTCATACGACTCATTTCATACTATAGGTTCGTTCTAATCCATAATCAGGAAATATTCAAGTTCAAGTTTCGTACCGAAGGAAAATGGAAGGAACTTCTTTTATGTAAAGAAGGTAGCAAGAGGGACGGAGTGCGTCGCTCATTCACCAACTGTGGCTTGGAAAATGCCGAAAGCCACGTCTTAACCCAAACAAATCGCCATTTAAATCGTCTCAAGTTGTCTGGACCATTCTGCAGAATTCCAAAAATCTCAAAAGGTCGTAGAATTGAATGCAGAGAGGTCATACAAAACTGTCCAAAATACTTGGACAAGCGTATTATGGGTTGCAGAAGTTGTCAAGAGTGGTTCACAAAATCAGGCTCAGCCAGTCTTGAACAAAATCATCATATTTGTGTCAATAAGCTTGCAATAATCGCATTGACTGTCAGTTGGAACTTATCCTTAGCCTTCGATTTAGAGAGAGAAAGAAACGGATAGGAAGCTGGAGAAGATAGCTCCGAAGGTCGGGCATAAAATTAAATATAGAATTTGATTTATCTTTATAGAAGCTGTTCATCAGCTAACTGCACTGCCATAATGCTCGCATTCACAACCTTATCTTGTGAGGGAAGAGTCGAGACAGGTAAACACGAAATTTACGGTCAGGCCAAACAAATGTTTAGAATTCGTATGAGCTCTAAACAGAGCTTTCATTAGTTTACTGAACTGCCATCAAGCCGTCGATCATGCGATGGCGTGGAACTCACGGGAGATTCTTCTGGATCTTGAGCATTGGAGAGAGCATCGGTATAAAACAAGGCATAATTTCGTGATGGCTGCAACTCAGTCAGTATTTTTTATACACACTATTCTACCTAGATGTCAAAGGTAGAAATTTGGACACTGAGAAGCCTTTTGCTTATCGAGCAGTGTCCAGGTCCTTCCTCTCGATGCGACCCCACCTCGTGATTCCTACTCCTGGCATTACAGAGAGCTGGCGACTCTCCTCACTCTAAGTGAAAGTTTAGCTGCGGGTGGACTCGAGCCACTGACCATAGGATCAATGCGCAAGAATTTTACCATTGAGCTATCCTGACACCTGATGACTCAGTCAGTTGGTTACCTTGTCGAGCTGCACCGAAGTCAAGAGGGGGCTTACGGAAGATGAATGGTGTTTCTACCCGAATGCCTCGTGGGTAATTCCTCTGGACCGATAAGGTTGCGAAATGCAATCACCACCATCCTTGATCATTATTTACACACAATGTAATTCCATGCACGCGAAATCGAATCAACAAGACCCATCAAATTGGATGGATTAAAACTGGCTGTCAACGATTCCCCTTTTGTGTCGCTAGACATCCGTCAATGTTCACCACACGACGAAATAGAATTGGTCTTCATAGCAAATAAGACGTTCAAGGAGAGGGAAATTCGAAATGAAATCGATCTCTGCATCGAGTCACTAACATTTTGACAGTTTCTTAAGCAAGAGAATCAAAATGAACTCGTTTGACCTCATTACAAGTTAATCTTTGTTTATATTTTCTCTTGACAAAGGAATACGCTCATCATCTCAGTCTTCAACTTATTTTCGTCGTACTTCCTATGCTATAGAGCTCTTCCCTAGACGTCGAATAGGATATTTCAAATCAGTATAGCCTTAAGATGTATAGGATAATAGTTTACGTTATTAGGGATGTGTACAACTGACATGATATGTCACCACACGGTATTTCATGTCTTCCATCTGGCCCTCCGAAGATGGATTTTACGTTCTATGAGAAGCAATAGTTGTAGTTGCTTTTCCTGGTCCTTCCCCTCGATGCGACCAAACTTCGTGATCGTGCGCCTGGAATCGCAGAAAGCTCATGATGCTCCCCCATTCTAACTGACAGTCAAGTTAGAAGTAGGATTAGATCACTGACCCACAAATCATCATTCATCCCTAGAACATGCAATTTACGGAACTTCTTGCCTTCCTCTTGCTTTCCTGAGTCCTACAACTTGCCATCTTTCAAATCCAAGATCAATAAACTTGACCTGATCTTTCTCCTCTCAGCCTTTCGCTTTCTTCTTTCTTCCTTTGTTGAGGCATTGTATGGGCCACCATAGCCTTTCTTTCCTCAACACAACTCGCTAAAAAAACTGACAGTTGCATCTTTACTTAAACCGAAATGATAGTAAGGGGAATGAATTGAAGCATGTACAGACTTTCAAACAGAAACCCTGAAACTGCTGCATGATGCTTCTCCATGTAACTAATGTTGGTGACGACGTAGAACGCAAATGCACCGTAAATGCACGTCCACTACAACAATTCTACAGTACTCTAATCCAAGACAAATAAAGAGCACGTAATGACATTTTGATAGCAGCAATCGTTCTGTTTGCCATCAAAATTCGAATTCAAACGTGTTTGCCAACTCGGAATGCTCGAAAGAATGCTGGTCAAATATGGGTGTGATCTCGTTACACCGACATCAATGAGCGACAAACTGCCAACCAGCTGATGGCATCCCACTTAATCTTCATTACGCATTCCCTGGAGAGGTGGTGAAATACTTGATTCCTAAATGACGTAATGGATTCATGAGAGCATTAGGCCATTCATTCTGGGTGCGACCCAAGCAGAATTGGCACACAGTGCAGAAACCTTTTCAAGGGTACATGAACAAGACATGAAGCAACGGGGTCAGCACTCATGACTGCGTGTCTCACAATTTAAGCAAAAATAACAGAAGATGGTTTAGAAAGAGAGGCTCAGCTTATTACTAACCGATTCATCGAATTACGAGGTGGAGATGCCTGGGTTAGGGGGAGGGGTGTTTGTAGCAACTGGCTCATAAGGCTACACTGATTTAGTCAGTTGTCCTGCACGTGTGGACCATAAGGCTGGAACTACCACCTGGGAAGGGGTGAGAGATGTGCAACGATAATTTCCCTATCTTCTAGGTCAAGCATATGCAATTGACCACGCTTGTTGGCAATAAGCCATCGATTTCATTGCATATGCTGTACATTGCAACACGCCCTGCTAATGGAATATGGAATACGTCTGACAGAACTCTGGATAGGGCAACATTTGTAAATATGTATCAAAACACAAGTCGATTCACGTTAGATACTGACAGGCAAGTGGCTGCTATTCTATATGATTACCGGGGCCTTTTCTTTTTTTTAGTGGGTTATGTTGAGGAAAGGCTATGGTGGCCTTTACAAAGCCCAAAACACAGGAATGTCACCACTGCTATGAGGAGGTGTCCTAGCAGATAAAAAGGAGCAAATCGATAACATTTATTTTCGTAGTAAATCAGGTGTGTCGCCAGGGGCATTAATTTCCCCGACAGAGGGGTTAAGTTCCCCAATAAGGGAGCTAGATTATTATAATTCACACAAGCTCGAATTGAGTCTCAGACGTGGCCTTTTCCCGACGGGGGGAGCTAGCGTCCCATGCCGGGGGTGCACCCCCCCTGCCCCCTCTGAAGGGGAAGAGAGGGAGAAATACCCAGAGAGGGAGAAATACCCTGAGAGAGAGAGACTCTGAGAGAGAGAGATTCTGAGAGAGAGAGAGATTCTGAGAGAGAGAGAGATTCTGAGAGAGAGAGAGATTCTGACAGAGAGAGAGATTCTGAGAGAGAGAGAGAGATTCTGAGAGAGAGAGAGATTCTGAGAGAGAGAGAGATTCTGAGTGAGAGAGATTCTGAGAGAGAGAGATTCTGAGAGAGAGAGATTCTGAGAGAGAGAGATTCTGAGAGAGAGAGAGAGAGAGAGAGAGAGAGAGAGAGAGAGAGAGAGAGAGAGAGACCCTGAGGGAGAGAGGGAGAGAGAGAGAAAGAGACCCTGAGGGAGAGAGAGAGAGAGAGAGACCCTGAGGGAGAGAGGGAGAGAGAAACCCTGAGAGAGAGAGAGAGAGAGAGAGAGAGAGAGAGAGAGAGAGAGAGAGAGAGAGAGAGAGAGAGAGAGAGAGAGAGAGAGAGAGAGAGAGAGAGAGAGAGAGAGAGAGAGAGAGAGAGAGAGAGAGAGAGAGAGAGAGAGAGAGAGAGAGAGAGAGAGAGAGAGAGAGAGTGAGAGGATTAAGTGGTACTGCTGTAATTGATCCAAGTTAGTTTGATATTGATAAGTCGGAATTTTTTAGTCCGCAAACTATTCTACTTTTACCCAACGGTAAATAAGATTTCCATCATCATCATTATTACTGTTATCATCATTTCTAGATTTACTGCAAGGTCATGGGAAATCTAAGATGCTGGTATGTTGTTACTATAGTAAACAAAATGCATTTCTGTAGCAAAGATGGTCTTTCGCGAATAAATATTGAGAAGTTAACTCAATATTTAACTTGAACTTTGCAAACCTCCAGACATTTCGTGTCATTAAAATCGGATATTAAGTAAGCAAACAAGCTTTTGACCTTTGATATTGCAGGATCTTGTTTCCTAGAGAAATTGTCAGCTCTTTTCGTAAGAAAGTTTGCTTTCATGCACAATTTCCAATACTCAAAAACTAGAGTCTCCGAAACAGGACTTGCGTTGATAACGAATTCGACAGGCCAAGTGGGGTAGAAGAGCATTCAATACCGAAATAGTTGCGTAGAAGTTATCACGATAAAGGACTATCAGTCTACAATTAGATGAATCCTTGGTGGGTGAAGGTGAGACATCAAGTTGGGCCCTTCGGATTCAGGAAAGCACGACAACGACGCGTTGGCTGCTATGAAATACTCGAACCTGATGGATGATGTCTCGGTCGACGCAGAATGTGCATAAAACAGCGGCTTTTTTCGTCACACACACACACTTACACTGCATCCTATAACGACCTTTCAAACAAGAATACACTTATTGGCAGACCTTTTCCCACCGTCTTTGCGAACGGAATGAGCTAGCTCACGATACACCAATCATGCTAAAAACCGCTCTTTTAAAACTGAGACCATACGATTCCGGTGGAGCATTCTGTCATTCAACGTAGGCGGCGGTTATTGATGGCAATATATGGAGTTAATGCCATAGGATAACTGTTGTAGTTGGGGAGAGACAGGGAGAAAGAGAGATATGCATTTCGATGTAACGATTTGCTAGCATTAAAAACTTTTAATAGAACGAAAAAACTCTTCTTTTAGAATTCTGAAGGACACTTGAAGAAACTTTTGGAACTTTTTAAGAAATTCTTCAATTTTAGGTGTCAGGACTTAATTGAGGATAGCATACCTACCGCACTACCTCTTAACGGTTTGACGAGCTAGCATTAATGCTACGAACGTAGACAGCATTTCGTAAGCGCTTCCTCCAACTCCTCCAAGAGAAAGAGCCTCACAATCCTGGCCTGATTCTCTCTCTTCCCTTCATGGATTCATTGATTGTTTGATTTGACAAAACGTTGTGAAAGAAAAATGCTCGTGTTGATCAACACAGCACTGTGCCTTGCTCCGAGCAAAATTGTCAGGTTATCGTGGGGCGAAAGTATTTCAGTTGGATTATGTAAATTTGCATGATCTTATCTCATAAAGATCAGTTCAGCGCTTAAATGGCAGAGCAACAGGCACGAGATTGATATATCAGAGACCCGCTTACCAGTAGATGCAACGTGAAAACGCGAAACCGCAGCGAACAGTTAGTTGGAAAGGAGCAGACATGATGACAAAGAATGGCGAAATCGGACATGACATCGATCTGTTCTCAATCATATAGTAGATTCACTAAATTCACATAATGAAAGAAGCTTTGACCACAGCTTCTCAATACTTAAGAATAGTATTTGAAAACTCACCAATAGCCAAGGAAAAACTCGTAAAAATCCCTGCTAGAATTATACCGCAGAAGTGAAAAGCCATGATGATAGTCGCCGAAGCTTCCACTGTCAAGGTTATTGGGAACCGTAGAAATAACGAACCTTCGAATTCACTTTCACTTAAATAAACACTTTCACTTGAACCAATACTGCTCACTTGGACCGATATCCCTTGGCAGTATCCGGTCGAGCAGTGACGGACTGAAGAGTTTACTTCTGCCTCTCAGTGAAGCAACACTGTTGATCTGCGTTGAAGCTAGGAATTATTGTAGTCTATATCAGCTGGTGTCTTCCTTTTATTTGGAATGCCAGATAACTTACATGTAATCTATCGACGACCGCATCATCAGTTCTCTGAATGGCGCATCAAATTCCACAAAGAAGTGACGAATTGTGCATGTGAACGACAGAAGGGTCGCGTCATCAATAATGCTTGCATCTATTGTTGACTCATCGATTGTTGACTTTGTGTCTCTACCAGGCCGCAGTCGTTTAGTCAAAGGGAGGGAGCAGATGATAGATCTCCGATCTCTTCGAACAGATTCACTCGTAAGATCGCACTTGTCGCACCTTTAAGGTTCTGTGACTGATTTTAGAGACAAAGAGCGTGCCATGTCGTATGAGTGTTCGCTACTGGTGCAGTGATCCATATCAACAGCACACGTGATCGTACGGCATCCTTTACAGCTTCTAACGACATGCAGGCTTCCAGTGGGAACTTCGTATCTCTTAGAAATTGATTTGATCTTTGCTTAAACTGGGCAAAGGAAACCGCGGATTCCATCCTTGGAGTTCAAGGAAGATATTCAGGGAGTGGAATGAGATTTTGATGGCTGCATGATGACTTGCAGTCTCGGCTGTAAATCAATTAATTATCTAACGATACTTTGAGCAAACAATAGGAGTTGAAAGCTCACCGTTGCAAAAGATTTGCAACTAGGTTACCGTAAATGAGTTCCCAAATCAATGACGGACTCTGTCGTAACATTGGATGGATAGTCTTTGTCGAGTGTTACAAAATCCCAGTTCACGTCTTGAAATATTTGGCTTCTTCTGACATACATATCCCGGTTAACTTGAATGGGTGAAAACATTACCAAGCAACTGATGATATACTGCGATAAGCTGTATTGAAAAATGGTCTGTGGTTGCTACAACAACAACTCGTATTTCTTCACCTATTCTTTTTGCAGCTCTGAATTTATAGTATATCAACATAACTTTCCCACAAAGGACAAGGTTGCGACAGCATTCTTAGTGTGTACACGAATATCATTCAGCTAAAATTTCGCATGACGGACAAAGATAAGACAATTTCTTATTGTCTTCATTGAAATAATTCACCAGAACACTCCTAGAAAGGACAACGTTGCAACAGTATTCTTATCTTGTTGCTTTACCGTGCTTTGGATTTCTACTAGCAATGAACATTTGTATCTTAATTTTTACATATCGCCATTTCGTTAAATTAATTTGTTCGTAGATGGACGGCCCCTTGTAAACCAGCACTGCTGAATGGGTTACGGTCCTGAAACAATTCAAATTATCATCACTAATATTATTATTATTATTATTATTATTATTATTATTATTATTATTATAGATGAACATGATGCAGCTAGACCCTCGCATAACAGACAAACCATTTATTATTATTGTGTTCATGAAGGTGCTTGCAGCTTTTTGGCAATGATGTGAACAAATTTGCAACTTAGCGAATCATTTAGTGGTGCCTTGGTGTCGTGGTTAAGAGTGTGGACGCATAACAGATGGGTTGTGAGTTAGAACCCTGCACGTGTCACAATAAATGCAACATCGGCGAGGAAGGCAACGAGAAACCACCTCATAGAAAGTCCACTTGAATGGAAAAACTCAAAGCTCTGTCTCTGGTTTCTGCTACGCTCGAAATCGAGTATGCAACGCAGTTAAAAGTTGACCATCTAGACGCAGTCAAGGTCGATGTTCATGGCCTGAGGAAATTGAGTGAGTTGAATCGAAGCCGTATAGGAAGCCGCATAATGAGTAAACATAGAATCGAGGAAGGGTGTGGACTAAGAAGAGTTGGCACTCAATGTTATCACCGATAAACGCTGTGTTTGATATTTTATCACGATTCTGAAGGGATATGAAATTGTGAGAAAAATCCTAACCAAGCAGACCTCAAATTAGTGACGATCGCAAATTTCAGTTCAATGACACAACTCATCTATAGCTTACTTTTTCGTTTTGAAGAATTACTTTACTACCCTGATACGGGGACAATGCAGAAACCTCCATATTGCTGTGTCTGGATGTCGACCGCCAAAAGTGATCTCAACTCACTTTTGTCGGCTCGTACTCGATTCTGCAACCACTTTCCCTCAAAGCACATTTGAGGGAAAGACTCGATGAATAACTACCGTAATACGCAATCAAAAATGTATATTGATATTGATATATGTTTTTTACACAAAATTATCTAAATTCTTATTAGTCAGCAAGATTTACGTGAAAGAATAAAAGAACTGCCATCGCGTCCTTTACCGACGTTGACCTCAACAAAGCCGAAGGCTGTTGTAAAACTGCTCAAAGATTTATAAACTGCTTCCATTTGAGGGCAAAATAACCTGTTCTTATGGGATTTCAAAATCAGGGAAGCCTTTTCGAGTTGATATCTTTTAGAATGGCAAGTTCATTTCTTTCTAAATGGCCGTCTGCTATCAATCCGTTTCCTGGAAAAGCTGATACTAATTCCCGGTTGTTTTGCATGACTGCTGCGTTTGTCCAAGGCTCTAAGTGGAATCGAATATCAATCAACGAACTATGACATGAAAATGACCCCGTCTCTGACGAACAAATTAGCCTTTAACTACAAAGTCAGTGCTTTTTACCCCAATGATTCTCATTTCTGGCGCGTGGGATCCCGTTTACTCGCCGACAATTATGACGTGCTGCTTAGTATGTCTGGACCTGACTTTTGAAGAAATGCTTGGCACTTTCGGTAGCTAGAAGTGCCAGTATTAGTGACTACGGGGCCCTTGGCCGAACTCACCTGCGGGGCCCTTGGCCGAACTCACCTGCGGGGCCCTTGCTTGAATATTTGTTGTCACCCAAAACAATTCTTGATTCCTTTTCATCTTCTTACTTCTTCTTAAGTAGACATCTCTTCGATTTTTCTCTTAGATAAGGGGCCCCTTCTTGGCTCCAAGGGTGTTCACTGAATATTGGGTGAAATGTTGGGACATCTGACCAGGGCTTTTCTTTTCTTTTTTTTTAGTGGGTTATGTTGAGGAAAGGCTATGGTGGCCTATACAAAGCCCCAACATAGGAAGAAAGAAGAAAGCGAACAGCTAAGAGGATAAGGCTTGCGTTGAAAATCCTGGTATCAAAAGCAGGTTTTCGAAAGTCATGCAGACTTTCAGGCTTTCAATGAGTGAAATGGCGGAGTTGTGTAATAACCGTTGGCTGTCAAAATTTGAATAACCATTCAGTGATCGTGGTTTATTTCAACTGACAAAAACCGTGGTATCTAACAGGTGAGGCCAAGGGACTCTTTAACAGAGAGAAGTCGTAGAAATCGTAATTGAATCAACCGTTACCATCACAACCATCAACGTCGTTACATTCATTGCCAACATCATAATCGTCATCACCATCACCATCATCACCATCACCATCATTAGAATCGTCATCATCATCATCATCATCATCATCATCATCATCATCATCATCATCATCATCACCATCACCATCACCATCATCATAATCGTCATCACCATCACCATCATCACCATCACCATCATTAGAATCGTCATCATCATCATTATTATCACCATTCGTTGCCTTCCTTGCTTTGGGTCTCATACAATGGATAAACACGTCCATTTTAATTCTTCTTATACATCGTCATTTTGTTAAATTGCTAGTAGATGGAAGGCTCTTTGTAACCCAGCACTGCTGAATGGGCTAGCGTCCGAAAATAGTTGAAATTATTATTACTATTATTTTCGTATGTTTCTAAAACCTTGGTTTGTCTTCCTGTAGATCCAGGTCTGATCCATAGGTCTTAGGATAAAAAAGGTCCTATATGTCAGTCAACAGAACATATGATGATGATTATTATTATTTCCATCATCATCATAAGCATTTGATTCAAATGGAACCGACTGAGAAAGTCATGATCACTTCGAAGCACAGGGGATAATGCAAAAACCTCCACGTTGGTGTCCCTGGATAACGACCGCCAAAAGGGATCTCAACTCATTTTTGTCGGTTAGTAGCCGATTCTGCAACCACTTTCCCTCAAAGCACATTGGAGGGAAAGACTCCACGAAAAAACTTCGAAACAAAGTGCAGTAAACTTCTTCGGGGCTCTTCATCGAATGAAAATTTAGCGAACCTTTTCAGATAAAAAAAAACCAAAAGTGCGGCACGTAGGCTAATCGAATTCGCTTCTGTATTTAGAAAATATTTCCTTTTTAATGATATTTGCCATTGGATATCAAAACGAAATAATTTCGAAATTTTCATTAGTTTTCATTGGGAGGAATGCTTGGAATGTATTTTCATAGCAAGTCAGAATCAGAATTTCTACATACTGACAGTGAAACGATTGAATAGCATTACATAATATGGCAGCATTGTGAGACGTACCTAGAGCTTGAGTGAGCACCTGGTCAATCATGTTGGTGTAGAATGCCTCTTCATCTTGCAAAAGCGAGAGTGCATCTGTGTGGAGGTAAAAAGCGAATTTGAATTTGAAAACTAAAAGGAGATGCTCTTGAGATGCTATAGAATGTGGCATCGGTTCTTCAATTGAAACAACGAGATGATTCGACTAGTGAAAACTAAAAACTAAAGCTTTAAAAACTCAACGATGGAAAATTTCTAACATGCCTCCACCTGATATTGACAGCATCAGAAAATTAAAGTTCTTAGAAATTTAGTTACAGTCTCAGACAGTTACATATAACAAGGAATATTCCTTCTTCTGATGCTGTTCTCGGTCCTATGCTTCTGCCAAATTCATTGGATTTTGTGCTGTCAACTTTACTAAACACATTTCAACAATATATTTCATTAGGCAAAACGCCAATGCACTTTAAACGCTAACATGAATACTACTGTTTTTGCTTGTATCATTATCATTTACGATTATAATTACTATTTTCTTCGCAATTGCTGCTTTTGCTTTTATTCTCATTACCATCATCACTGCTATTTCATTCAATATCATTATTTGCTCTATGGTGAGATTTGCATTTGTAACATTTAAAGATGTATAATAAAAAGATGAAGCTTGACAAGTTATATGTTACTAGTTCTGCTATTCATTTTCATTTCATTTCTCAATTAAGAAGGGTTTCCCTTTACAGAAGATGATTTTCAAGGGAACCTCCAAAAAAGTATTAATTACAATCTATACTGTTAAAATGAAAACTATAAAAGTAAGATTCAATTTATAAAACCTTATTTACAATATTTAAAACCTATATAGCAATGATGAAAATTAAAAATCCAAACGAAAGAGAAAGAAACTGGTGTTGCTGTATTGTAGTCATTACCATCATCATGATTAATGTCACCATCATTATAATTACTATTCCATCATTATGATTAAAATTACTATCATTATGATTAATATTACTACCATTATGATTAATATCACTGTCATTATGATTAATATTACCATCATTATGATCAATATTACTGCCATTATAATCAATATTAGTATCATTCTAGTAAACATTACTGTCACTATAATTATTACTATCATCTTAATCAATATTAGTGTCGTTTTAGCACTGTTATTATAATTACTCTTAATCATTAATATCACCGTCATTATAATTACTCTTAATCATTAATATCCCCACCATTATAATTACTCTTAATCATTAATATCACTATCATTATTATTAATATCACCATCATTATAACTAATCTTACTATAATTATCATTAATATTACTGTCGCTTTAATCATTACTATCATTATAATCATTATTACTGTCATTTTTATCATTGTCATTATTACTATCATCATCATCAATATTAATATCCTTATGATTAAAGCTGCTGTCATTATAATCAATTTCATCATTACTACCTTCGTAACTGCTACCCCTGAGAGGGACCCCGCAATAGTTAGACGTTGCAATATAGTCCTCTAATTATGTGACGTAAAAATGCTTCCTACAGACAGCTAATAGCTTAATGCAATCAAACTAAGAAGCTGAAATGAGGAAACGGTTTGTGGCATTACGTCAACAAAGACCAGGAAATTAATTGGATAAGGGAACGCACTATTGCATCTCAAATAGGACTTATGTCTAAAGATGCAATTTGGGGGGGGTGACTTCACTTCGATTCTCCGCACGTGACTGCCGACTTGGAGCGAAGCAAGACCGCGAGCGGCAACGGAAGCAGTACACCAACAACGTTGAACTCACCTCCGTTTCACGCTTACGGGTTCAAGCAAACAGCAAAACAGTTTGCCAAGCACTAGAATAGCAACATTTGAAGACGAAGCTCGTCGCTCAAAACAGAGGCATGCATTCATAGACTCTATAAATGCAGTTGTGGGAGCACTTCAAGAGTCAAGATTATCTATCCTGTTCTTCTTATAGTTTGTATTTCTCCATTTTAGATGTCAAACATATGCTCTCATGCTGACCCTAACACTAAGTTGAACCCATTCTCGGCCTCTGGAGACAAGTTTCAGATTCAAAAATGCCAGCAAAGCTTCAAGTACTAATCCTTTGAGAATTGAGCTCTAAAAGCAATTTTCACCACCAAGAAACAATACAAGGACACAAAGCGGCTGTTCTCGACGAAGGGCTATTATCAGTCAACCTCGGATCAGCAACTGTTATTCATCGAGTCTTTCCCTCAAATTTGCTATGAGGGAAAGTGGTTGCAGAATCGATTACGAGCCGACAAAATGAGTCGAGATTACTTTTGACGATCGATTTCAAGGGACATCAACGTGGATGTTTCTGCATTGTCCCCGGATCAGCAACTGATGTAAATAATTAGTATTTGAGAAAAAAGTGATCATGCACCAAGAATCCCCACCCATCTCTATCTTTCATCATAGGACATTCGACCTTAATGCTGGAAACATCACTTGATTGCGTTGACCACTTTGATATCAACTGGCCTCCCTTGTGGTAGCTTGCTTCGTCGCCCATCTTGTGGTGACTGTATCACTGTCACATCTTCTTGAAACAAAATGAAATGCTCGTAATGTCAGCATGGTCTCTGTCAGTGCAACTGAAATCAACTCAGATTACTGATTGCTATCCAAACTGTGCTTGATTCAGGATCAAACCAGTTCTAGCAATTTTCGCTGCACACGGCTAGCAAAACCAAGATGAGTTCGAAGAGCACCTTGTTCGATAGTTATCTACCATTCTTTGCACGACATTGCTTGATGACGTAGTCAGTTCCTTTCTATTCCTTTATTTTACAATGTGTTTACTCGTTTGCTGCCGGGCGGACAGAGGGGGGGGAGGGGGGGGGGGGGCGAAGAGAAACATGAACTAGAGTGGCTAGCATCCGGGACCTTCACCACGAAGTAAACGTTCTCTGACCACTTTCCTAACTACTCTTCTAATGCCATAAGAATATTAGATCAATATGGAAGGATCAAAAATGAGGGAAATGCATGAAATTGAAATAAAAAGTCCCCTAAGCAAAAAAAGCATTCAGAAAAATGACAGAATTGAAAGTAAAAAGAACTCAATGCTGCATAACTGTGAAATTGATTCACAAAAAATCAATAAAGTGAATGAAGAATTATGTATGCAGCAAATGATGTTATAAAGAAGACATAGAAATCTACCTTGTTAGACTGTTAAACTTTATGCAATTATTGTTGGTCTGGCAGCTTTAAATAAAAGTTGCTTTCGAAAGTAAGCAAATATTATAGGGAAATATATATATATATGTATATCTATCACATAGAGGGTGCTGTCTTCACTACCATATGGTGCTCTATGTACAAAGTACAGAGCGTTCTATATATGTATATCTATATATTTATGTATAGATATATATATCAACACGGGGTCTAACCAATGATCTAGGTATATATACATATTTATTTTTGTATAATTCGTCACATCAATTTCGTTCACAAGCTATAAAAGTTAAAAAGAATGATTTAAATTAATAGGAATTAAAAGAAAAGACACGCAACCCTATTTTCAGTGGCAGGGACAGCATTAAAAGGTCACGCTGACTTTCTGTCCACAATGGCCCCCTAGGGGATGCTAGTTCAACAGCGGAAAAAACGAGAGAAAAAGATGACACGGACAAGTTTGACTGCTGCTAATCACAAACCAGTCTTTAACCGTAGACATATGTGATTTTTCCTTTTATGTTATACAGTATTTTGGAAGAAGTTCTCCTTGATTTCATGTTGCAAGGTGTTGATATTGGCCAGTGTGTTAAGCTCTAAGGGATTATTCATTACTTCTGCCTCAGCTAGGGAATGAAGGTATAAATTTATTTGGGTAAATATTTCCGTTACCCAACCTTGTATACTGCAAAATAATATTTACCCAACCAATATAGAGCTATCAAAATATGCTACCCAACCCTTGAAAAACGAAAAAAATTGTTTACCCAACCCGAAGGCTGTCTGAAAATCATTTACTTCACCTATTTCTCTTCGGCCCCAACCGGAGGCATAAATAATGAGGGGTCCCTAATGGAAAATTTTTCCATGTTCTGGGCCCTGGGTAGAGGAGGTACTTTTGCCCGGCATTGCGTTCCCGAAATGGTATGGCAATAATCGAAGTTGATATGCGATTCAGATAGATGAATGGCTAGGATGTCTTACCTTTCTCGATGAAAGAAGCAGCTTCGAATCGGAAGATTTGCACGATGACAAGAGCAACCATGATCATTTTTAATTCAGTTGCCATCTCTTCTCTGTAATGTCTGACTTTTCAAGTTGCTGTTGATTGAGAAATTCTGTCCGCAGCCCCGTCTCGACAAATGTGATTCTAGAAAGAGAGTTCAAGTTTAAATATATATATATGCGAATCACTTGACCGCAGACAAGTTTAAGGAAAAACAGTTCCCGTGTAAGCGACCTTGAGAGCCACAACGTGCTGACTTCCTGCGCCAAGTCGATGGCTAATTTTTCACTAAATCAAGTTCTCTATAGCGTGCATCTCACGGTTGAAAACGTTGCAAAATGATACTGACGTCACAAAATTCCTAAGGATTCACTACCAAAACATGACGCAGATTTTGATCCACGCTAAAGCCTTTACGCAATTGAAATATCAATGTTTAGAACGATGAAACGAAAGAGAAGCCACAAAGGAACAAAAACAAAAGAAAAAGACAAGGCGACGATAAGTAAGAGGAGGAAAGGGAAGAAGAAAGGAAAGGATGAGTATGATAGAAAAGGAGGAAAACGAAGGAAAAAGAAGTGCAACAAAGATTAAGAGAACATAAGAGCAGGAATGAAGAGAGAGGAAAACGGTATGAGAAATAAAAAGCAATCATCAAGAGGAGAAAAGAAGATTATAATTCCAGGCGATATGGTTTCTAACTAGTTCTTGAATAGTAATCAAATACAATTGAATGGAATTGTTTCGTGAAAACTGTGGGAAGGGTCTTGCTAATTGTTTAGTGTCTGTGTTGGATTAGGCTGCGTTTCCACGGTGCTGGATCACTTTTGATCCGATAAAAAAGTGTTCCTCTTCCCTCACGTTTACACTGTACCAAAACTGTTCCTCTTTCCTAGCAGGTACAGAACTGTACCTGATAGCAGGTACAAAGTTGTGCTGGATCATTTTATCTGGTGTAAACGTATGGCTGATCCGTAACACTTTTGTATCGGATCAAAAGGTGATCCGGCACAGTGTAAACGCAGCCTTTGTTTAACGCTAAAATCAATTCCAACCCTCGACAAAGAAAGGTACAAATTATAGAGCACCATTAGCTAAGAAATTATGATTAACATTAATGATAATGATAATGATAATCAATATGATTAACAATAATGATAATGATAATGATAATTACAATAATTGTTTTTGTTTTTTAGCAAATTATGCGAAGGAAAGGTCATGGTGGCCTATAAAAGGCCCAACAATGGAAGAAAGAAGAAAGCAGAAGGCTAAGAGGAGAGGGAGATCAGACTATGTTTATTGAGCTCAGATTTGAAAGATGACAAGTTGCAGGAATCTGGAAAGGAAGAAGAAGGCAAGACGTTCCATAAACTGCATTTTCCTTGGATGAATGATGATTTGTGGGATAGAATTCGTGGTGTGGGCAGTGGAACTTGGAAAGGGTGTGAATGAGCTGAGACTCTTGTGGTCCTGACATGCCTCAGAGGAACAGGAATAATATCCCTGGTCTCCTGAAAGCAATGCCCATGAATGTATCTGTAAAATATGGAAGGATCTCAAACTCAATACTGATTAGAACGATGATGATGATAATATTGATAATGAGAATGATGGTGATTTTTCTCAAACTCAATCATATATCTTAGGTGATATAAATCTCACTAAAAAGCCATTTGTGCTTGATTGCTTGCAGTTAATCACAATCTTGGGGACAATACAGGAGCCTCCACGTTGGTGTCCCTGGATATCGACCGTCAAAGGGATCTCGACTCATTTCTGTCGGCTCTTAACCGATTTTGCAACCACTTTCCCTCAAAGCACATTTGAGGGAAAGGCTCGATGAAAAAATAACAATCTTAAATATGTAGGACCAGAGAATGAATAACTCCCTAATAACAGAATGGAGCAACGAGCTGGAAAAGGATTTATTTCTGGAATAGAAGTTATATGAAGTGGTGCGAGTAATGATGGAGGTTTTGTTATGATGTCATTGAGATTGCGCCGGTCCATGTCTATGTCCCTACAAATCTCCAGGATAGAATCGGAAGACAGGCCAGATATTCCTAAACAACTGACAGATAAGTTTACAAGTTTCACTTGTCGATAATCAGTATTCAGATCATTAAAAAGAGGACGAAACTGAGCTTGAAAAATGGCGACTGAGATTCGATTGGGAACCCCAGTTGAAGGATATACAGGCAGTTGTCCGCTGTAAGCAGAAGCATGTCTCGGTGTTTATTGTCACCAGTGAAGATGCAAGGTGTGAAATAACCAAGTGAAATCAACACAGTGTCGACAATCAAAAGATGGATTGCAGACATCAAAGACTTTCATTCGTGACATGGTGATCGGGATACTTGCTGTGCCAGTTGGTGGTCTGAAATCTGGAATTTCATCAGTCTGGGATACAATGTGAATTTAATCCAGTTAAGAAGCTGCTTATGCAACGATCTCGGGTTCTCTCGTAGTGAAACGTAGCAATAGCCAAGGCCCTTTGGTTTCAGTTGATGTAGTGAACAACATAGTGAGTCATTCATTCGATCAATCGCAAGGGAAAAGTCAAAACTATATAACCAATCATTTTACAGACAAAATATGCAGCTTGTTGATGCCACAGAGGAACACTGCAGAGGGCCACACAGAAAGTGACAGGGTCAAAGGTGTCCAGAACGGGAGCACACAACTATGTGACAAATTAAGGCGACCCACAAAACGCAACTCAATTAATAAGAACAATAGTTTAGCGTAACGATCGAAACGAATACTTGTAGAATAATCAAACACTACATTTGTTGTCAAAAACAAGGCCTCGCTTAACATTATCACTAATGGGGTATTTTCACCAGTAGGCCTTTGACGTGCCCCATTCCAAATCACATAAATTGACACTTGGCCCCATTGGTTAGGATCCCTTATGTTTTTAATAAGCATCTTAAAAATTAGGAAAATGATTCGAGCTAATTTTGGGCTTTTTAAGAAGTTTCTATTAGCATTGATGACACTCTTGACTCACTGCATGGCTACAGAGTGTCTACCTCACTAAAATAACGTTTTATTTTGTATTTATTTATAACTTATAAAATACGCAATTAGATATAATTCATGCTTCTTCAATTGGGAAGGAAATGTCTCTCCGTCATCCAAAGTCTGCTCTAAATGTATATCTAATCAAGAAGAAGGCCAACAATTGAGATGCATCAGAAAAGGAAAATAGCAAACATGTTTTTTGTGGTGGAAATGGATATTTTCTATATCATTTCAAGTGTCCATATGAACTGAAACTGTTCGCTTTTTACTCTTTTAAAGTGCTATTTACTACAGCTAATGCAGACATAAAACAGTGCAAATTTTTTCCTCGATAAATACAGGTATTTGCAATTTTTGCAAGCATGGGTCCCCAACCATGTTTCGCCACACCAGTAGAGCTTTATGAAGAGAGATTTTGGTCAAAAGGACGGACTTATCACAAAGTAGTCTACGCCTTGAGGTTACATTTTGCGTTTTTGGGTTCTGCAAATCAATTTTAATGGTCGTTATGATTAACAAATTTGTCTCATTCGCATTTTTACGTCTCATGTTTACTTGTCACATCATTTGGCGCGCTCCCTGCCTGGACGCCTTTGTCCTTGTCAACTTGTTTTGATCTTCTGCAGTATTCTTCTGATGACAACAGAAGTTAGGGAGTTAGGGAGTTGCGAAATTTGCTTTGTGCTTGATAGAAGGAAGAATTTACTGCATTGTTCGGCTTAGGCCTTGCGGACGGAAATCGTCCCGGAAAGAGAGATGTCAGAGCACGCAAATTAACCGACGTGGGGGGACTATAAGACGAAGAAGACGCAACAGAGAAGGAAGGCAGGAGGATCTAAAAGTAAAGATTGGAAAAGATGTTGTACTCGACGACAAAAACAGTGCCCTAAATTGGGAGGGATTATACCAATTGAGGACTGGCAGCGAGAGCCACGTTAAGAATGTCCCTGAGAAATGACCAATTGCTGTCCAAGAGTCTTATCTACTCCATCCTCTCTTTCCGAAAGGAAGGAATTCTTTGTCACTGTTGGAGTCGGAGTTCATGTAAATTATTAACGTTCTATACAATCGTGGCGACATTTTCACCAAAAAACTTACATTGCAAACTAATCCCCCATATTCTTCATTAGTCCATTCATTATTTGTTAATTGTTAACAGGATAAGACACGCGTAACTAATGATGTCCACTCGCTGTCCTATCGTACAGAAAAAGGCGAAAGCGATGAGCAAATTCCTGTGAATAAGTGGCAGTGTAGGCCTAGAAGCAAGCGAAAGGCTGAACAAAAAACCACTTGGCATACTCGATTTCGACCGTAACAGAAACGAAAAGTTTGGACCTCGAATCTGTCTACGGATTGTGACTTCTTAAATGCATCTGTCTAACAGACTCGATTTCAAGCACAGCATAGCAGAGACTAGGTGCAAGCTTCTGCGTTGTTTTCCGAGAGGGATAAGAGAGAAGAATTGAAGGAAAAGGTCGGCGCAGTGGTAAGGTGCTTGCTCACTAACCCTGTGGTTAATGGCTCTAGTCCAGGGGGTGGGCAAACTTTTCAGCACAAGGGCCGGAGTCACAAATTTTAAGCTTTAGAGGAATGCACAGCAAGTTGCCAAGGCTGTTTTAAAATTAGATTGTCCGGGAATAAAAATGAAATATATGCTTAAATCTTTTGAAAACATAATCCATCCTCAGTATGGTGAAACTTTACATGTTTATAAAGAGTTTATACGGTATCAAGCGATTAGAAAACGAGAATAACGGGAGAGTTTTTGCTTGATACAAGTTCTTGGCGGGCCACAAAAAAGCATTCGACGGGCCGTTGTTTGCCCATCCCTGCTCTAGTCCATCTCCAGCCGAACTTTCATGCAGATTAAAGGAAGTTGCTAGCATTCTGTCATACCGGGGGTGGGAATCATGAGAGGAAAGAAGACGAGTTGATACAAAAGTAAGGAAATTATATGAAGAATATTTACAGCTTAATTGAACAAAATATAAATCTAAAATCTAACTGTTCTTCCTGGAGGTCATGTTTCGGGAGGGTCTTCGATGTCTTATTGGCCCAGAAAATAGTTTCTAACCTGCTTTTTGAAAAGTGCAGCTGATTCCACATTTCTTATATTGTTTGGGATATCATTCAACACCTTGGCACCTTCATACGAAGAGCTCTTTCTAGTAAATTCTAGCCAAGGTTTACGTACCCGCAGGTCATCCACTCTCCTTGTTTCATATTTTGAAATCTGAGATCTTCTCTTAAACTTTTGTTTAAATGCGTCTGGACATTGCCCGTTTAGAATTGCACCATCACCGCTCGGTCAAGTTTGATTACTTCGTTAACATTTAACGTTTAATCACAGAGGAGAAGAGCTCTTTGTGAAGAGAAGGCATATTAACTGAGTAAAAAAGGTAGATAAGATAACGTGTGCACAATGTACATTGTGTGTGTGGAAAACAAAAGGTGCTCATTCCAAGAGGAAACAGGGAATATTGGGTGTAGTGTTCACGGCACTAATAGCATTTGACTATAGTGAATTATGGTATGAACAGTGAACGAACTGGGCCACAGTCGTTGGGTGTCACTGTGGCATGCATGGCTTGCATGGTAAACCATTGAGAGTTGACACTTGACAAAACGTTGGTTGCATGAAAGAATGTGTGAGATAGTAGTCTCTTCAATGGCACAACACTATTTAAGGATAATCCAATGAGCATTCCACCAGATTGCATCATTTTTCAAAATTCATAATGCGAAGAGGGATTATCAGATTTTTGGTCTGAATGAGAAAAGAGAAGTTTTACAACCGCATATGTATGCTATCTTATAGGTGAGCCGGAAGCCTTTCACAGAGAAATGCTTTGAACATGTATATGGCTTCTCTAACTGTATCAAGAGGTCACATTGATGTGATTACGTAACTCGCATAGCACTTATCCGGGGCACGTGCATGTAAAATAATGTTAAGAAAAAAGATTGATGACGACAGGAAAGCTGGAATCGTTGTTAGGAGATGCAGAAGTGGGATCTCGAAGGAAATCACGAGCTGTCTGACGAAGGAAATCACGAGCTACCATTAGAAAAATTGCGTGGTAGAAGTCGAACAGAAAACAGAGGATCATTCTTCCTTTAGCTCATGGAGAGAAAATAACTTAGGTGTCGCAAGGCTCCGTGTTAGGGTCCATTCTTTTTTACATCTTTATTAATGACATCTTACTTCTGATGAATGTTACCGAAATGTGCAGATAAGCTGATGATACTACCATATAACCTTGCAATTGTGAGATAAAAGGTGTGATAAGAAGACTAGAACAAGCTGCACGCTTGATTTTTTCAATACCTACAAACGCGTAGCCTGCAGCCGCATCTATGTTAAATGACTTATCCTAGTTGAAGTTATCGTTGTAAACTATACCTCTATGATTGCTTTGCATGTTAAATTGCTGGCCTTAATTGGTAGTTGTTACTAGCTTTTTAGCCAACTTTCAACAAAAGTTTTCGTAATAGTTATCAAACTGATGATAATTCATCCATACATGCATACGTACATATATACATACAAACATACAAACATACATACATAGCCATACATAGCCATACCTACTCTACATACCCATACGTACATAGCCATACATAGCCATACCTACTCTACATACCCATACGTACATAGCCATACATAGCCATACCTACTTTCCATAGCTATACGTACTTTATATAGCCATACGTACTTGACATAGCCATACGTACATTACATAGCCATACGTACATAGCCATAGGTACATAGCCATACATAGCCATACGTACTTTACATAGCCATACGTACATAGCCATAGGTACATAGCCATACATAGCCATACCTACTTTACATAGCCATACCTACTTTACATAGCCATACCTACTTTACATAGCCATACCTACTTTACATAGCCATACGTACATAGCCATACATACATACATACATACATACATACATACATACATACATACATACATACATACATACATACATACATACATACATACATACATACATACATACATGCATACATACTTACATACATAAATACATAGCCATACATAGCCATACATAATACATTCATACATGCATGTATGCACGCATGCATACATACACGCATACAGTGACACATACTGTAGCCATAAATCGTCATATATGCATGCATAAATTGTTTTTTTCATATCTACAAACAAAGCGCTTAGAAAATCAACTCTGGTTTCCAAATGTCCTTAAGGTATGTTGATCCTTTCTCAGAAACAGTTGTTAGAGGAAATAGTGATGATCTACTTTGAATGGGACAAGAAAAAGACATCGTTAATCCGCTAATCTAAATCATCCTTCACTCAAAATGGCATCCATCAATGCTGATACCACTTCTACGTGACAGGGGGTTAATAGGTCCGTTCAAGCGGTCTGTTCCTATTTTCCGGATGCTGCTCGCTCTGTTAAATCGCTTGTCTCTGACATGCAGTATTTCAATGCAAGATATGTGGCTTTAATATGCATGCAGTCAAAAGTTTACGTAAGTAATTAATTATCCGACCAATTACTGCCACGCCAACATACCGAAGTAAGGATTACAAATATCAAAGCATTCCTTGCATTTTCAAGAAGCATTTATGGCCAGCCCCAAAAATCCAATGAATAGATTTTGCATCATACGTATTCGTGATGCCAAACTGCATGCCCGCCGCTACTCGAGGCGAAGAATATCTGATTCACAGCGAAATGATTCATGAGCACCTGTAAATGTTAAGAAGTTTCAACAATTTTTCCAACAGTCCAGGTCCTTCTTCTCCATGGCTGGAATTACCGAGAGCTGGTGACTGTCCTCACTCTAAGTGAAGTTTAGCTGAAGGTTGGTCCGAACCAGACATGATAGGACCAATGGCAAGCATCTTACCACTGAGCTACCTGGCCCCTTCTGATTCAAATTTGTACACGATTTATCACCAGTACCTTGCGAATAGAACTATATCATTACAGACAGACAAAGACAATGACAAACAAACAAATTAGCATTCGACATTAGCCAGGATTGGGTTCAAGATGAATTCTGATCTTTCTGAGAGTCTTGCTTTAGCTAAGGTTTCCTGAGCTATTCAAACGCGTTTTAATTTTCTTTTAAACTGACAGATTGAGGGGTTACGATTCCGCCCAAGCTGATTTCAGGAGATCCTACATGAAGCAATTTTCTTCACAGGATATACTTAGATACACTAATATCATAAAAATGTAACACTAAGAATCTCATTGCAATAATTATACGATGATGGAATGAAATTGAAGCTCCATCCTTCGTGTGCTGCATCACTACGCTAAACACTGGTCAAGGTCCGAAACACGTATTACAAAATAACGCGGCTGTGAGCATCCATCAAGGTCACAACATCTTGTTTTTTTAAGATTCGATTTTCTTTTATGGCCCATTTCCGATGTCACGAACTCGTGGGTTGTCCATTCCTACGAGTATATTGCGTTTCGGTTGCTTACTGCTCTATCTCTTTGTGCTCCAATAATGAAGATTAATAGAAAAACCAACAAGGAATGCAGGAGACGTACATAGCACGCATCGACGGCATTGTGCGTCTGCCGTTGCGTTGAAGAACATTCACAGAGATCATCCACCTTATGCTTAGAGCTCAACTGACAATCCACCTTATGCTTAGAGCTCAAGTGACAGTCTCAATCCTCTGCAGTTGCACGACGCGGCGTTAGAAGCGTACCCGCAAATGCAAGATTAGCATGGAGATATGGCTGCGATTCGGGAGGGGCTGAATAGGGCAGTACAAATATGAAGTCATAATGATGTGAAATGTGACGAGGTTGTTAAATCAGTAATTGGATTTATGCCTCAAACGATGATGCAGAAATGGCAGAGACCCTCTTCGCCTTTTCACACGCAAACCTTGCAGGGCTAATATGCATCGTGTGAGTTCCTCTGTGACTCACAATGATGTGAACGATACGATCATGAACAATCATGATAGTAGGAATACTGCGCTGCATACTCGATTTCGAGCGTAGCAGAAACCAGAGACAGGGCTCTGAGTTATTTTCTAGGGAAGTGGAATTCATGAGGTGGTTTCCCGTTGCCATGACGTTTTAAAAGTGACACATGGAGGAACCGAAATTACAACCCGTGTGTTGTGAGTCCGCATACATAACCATCACGCCACGGCACCACTGGGAACTACCAGTAGGAATACAGATAGTAATAACTACATCGATAGCAATTATATTGCCCTGCATTCCTCTTTCAGACGCTTTAACCCACGCACCCCATTGACATGCTCGCCTAACAGCATGTGGTAATTTATCAGCATAAGATTTCTGTTTTCATCACCCTCAGTAAATTGACTCACTTTTTTCATTACTGAGGCTATTGTCTCAATTTTCTTTATTAGTAGGCTTATTTTCTCTGCTTAACGCATATCTCGAACAGCAACGCATATCTCGAACAACAAAAGCACAGCTCAACTGTAGAAAAAGTCAATCCGTTATGAAAAAGAGATTGAGAACCGGTAGGAGTGTGAGATCAAAATTCATGGAACGAAACAGGGCTAGGAATGCTGCCAAGGAAAAACCCAGCAACCACTAGAGAAACAATCTAATGACGACCCGTGGAATTTTTCAACCACTTCGACTGGCCTCTCCAACACAGTGGGGTCGCTAGCGCTGACATTCGAGTGGCAAGTCCACATCTTCATGACGGCTTGGCTAGTGTTCTTATGGTCAAACGCCTTTCCTGCCACTGACCTGTTTTGGTTGCCCTTTGTAACACTGACTGGATGCACTGGTCCCATTTCCATCCATCCACCAGCTCCCCTCCGGGCCATCAGAAACGATTGGTCCGATGGCTCGACTTTTCCGAATGAAAGTGAAGCTTTCATTAACTCGAACATCAATATTTGATTTAATTTCGAGGCAGGACACGAGCTTTGTAGTCATTGTCTCGAGCTACTGTTACATGCGGCGTTTCTCAAATTTGTGTCCAAATTTGCGACTCAAGGACTAGCGAAGAGTTTTGTCAAATGATTGTTTTGTAATACGAACGCTTCCAATCTTCATGTCAGCACTTGATTTCTCCCTAACTGTAATCTATACAGGATCGGTGACCGTTCTCGAGTCTTACAACACTAAATCGATCGTGGCGAAGCAAGCAATCTCACAATTGAAGGTAGTCAATGGACGGGACGGGGCTCTGCGTTTCTCAACTGCTAATGGCGCGATGCATGTCTACGTGGACGAAGCGCTCTACAAAGGTCAAGCATTGTTCGTCTCGCGCAAGGAAATTCACATCCAGCTACAACTTTGAGCCATTGGGCCACAAGGATCTCTTCGAATCTAACTTCTGCCATCACAGCTACAGCTTCCATAGGGACAATTATTGTTCCGCCTTCATACTCTACGTAACATTATGCAAATCTATCTAAGTCAGGGCAACTACTCTTCTTAACAAGTGGAAATCTGTCTGGAAACCATTCCAGATGGATTTCGAAGTGTTCTAACGAGGTCGTATGCATGGTGGGAGGGTTTATCAAGGGTACGCAATTCATGGTACTATTGGGTCCCTCATCTGCCCTTCTCTACACTGATAATTTTCGAACGAAAAGATCCTAAGCGTGACGCAATTATTTTTCCGTTTTCTGTACATGAAAACTTCTGAACTCGTGAATTTTCGATTCTAACACCTTCAGATCCCCCAAGACCGAAGGATTTGCGTGGGTAACTTCGCTTCCGATAGCCTTATGTTACTGTAATCTATAAATGAACAGATCGAGAGAGCGCACGGCCACGTAATAGAGATAGCTGCATATACCTTGCGTCGCGCTCAGTCATTTCGTACGTTGTTCTCCTTCGGTTGTTTTTATTACTTCGATTATTTTCGTTCTCGTGAAAAGTAGCAACCGCGTTGCGTAATAGCCTCCATTTCAGGTGCATCTTCGGAAATAACGGGTACTCTAAGTAACTGTAAATGTTTGCTTTAAGTAAAACTATTGCATCACGATTAATTACATACTCGCTTTTGATTGCTCTGATTAATTGTTATTCACGATTGTGATTGGTAGATATTTTAGAGTTAATTAAGTTAGATAGGGAGTAGGTGGCAAGCCATAAGAGTGTTGAAGATGGTAGAATGCTAAGGAATAGATGTGGCAGAAAAGCAAACAAGCTTCTTTTTCGAGTTCCATTCTCTAGTCTAGGCTTAGAATTTAGCAAATTGGAGTAGAATTCTCCAGCAAATTCATCCCGTAAATCCGTTGTGAGAGATTAAAAGGACAACCCCAGTTATGAAAAGCTATCGTGCAAAACACCTGACTGGAACTGCGAACTGCTAATGGTGTACCGTTGCCGAAGCCGCAAGGAAAATTTGAGCTTTATTCATTCAATCTGAGGCGTAGCCTTTAAAAAATGACAGGTTGGATAATTTCTGATTCCTCTAGATGGTCTTGGTCTATCTAGAAGGAAAACTTCTATCTACTGATACTTTTCTGGCTCGTACGACGTTTGAAAATAGTCGATCATTCACCAATTTTCACCCACGTTAGCTCTATTTCGCAGCGAGTGATAATTAGCCCAGGGCTTTACACTTACACCACTCTGTTGTGCAGCCTACTACTTCACAGGGCTAGAGATAATGGCAAGTAGCACTGGCTAACGTTGCAAGACAAGACACGCAAAGCCAGGCGGCACCAAGGATACAAATGGAGTAAACTAGAAAACATTGCCACATACCTTGCAGAGTCGTGATCAAGCGCAACTGACTGGACCGATTGAGAAACTGAATGTTGAGCAAGCAACAAATCTGGCTACATTCACAAAGGGCTATCACAGTCAACTGTCTAATTGTCTCTGACCTGTCAGAGGTTTTTGTGATAGTCATTAAGGAATTTCCGTCTGCCCTTAAAACGAGGTCTGCTGTGGTTTCGTTTCCATTATGAAGATGACAGTCGTCATGATCAATTGGCAAATACCTTGGCTATAGTTGCAAGAAATTACTTGCAAGAAACTAGCTGCAAGAAATCGGTTGCAAGGAATTAGTTGTTAAGCTTTCTGTACAAACCGTTAATTGTAGATTTTCTATTTAAGTTGTACAGTCGATATTGTCAACATTACGCCATAGTTGCAAAGGCAGTTCCGACCGGCAAATTAACCAGTCATCAAAGCACTTTGCATTGCAATGTCTTACTTTTCAGCGGCTACTGGGCAGTAAAAGAGATTCTACTGTGGCATTGCTATCAACGATCGGTTTATAATCAGTTGTTCTATCAAATGGCTAATTGAAATACCATCAGTGGACGCCTCACAAGTGATGCTTGAATGCAACTCTCAAAGGTGCTAGAAATGTAACGACAGTCCTTGAGGTGGCAGCAGGGTTCATGTGAATGATAGTCAGTGGTTTTTGGGCTGAATAGCAGATTGAATGAATGAACGGAGTGAATCCTGCGCTGTTTAAAGAACCCACAGGTCGACTATATACCACTTACGGTGAATACCACAAATTTCTGAACAAGAAAAAAGAGAAGGAAAATGTCCATCAGCTTGAACTTTCCATGCCCAACTCTTGCGGAGAATGCTATTTTGACATTTCGTTTGCATTTCTATCATCTTATCCAACAGATTAGAATGGGAAATCTATTGAGCTTTACTCAGACACCACTTCAACGGCATTTACGAGTCAGGAGATTATAAGACAAGATTTCAAGACGCAAAATAAGCTGTTAAGATATTAAATCCATGATTCAGGCTGAAGCCAGTTGGCTCAATGCAAACGACTTATTTCGAAGTGGCATTGCCGTCGGCCAAAATTGTCTGAATGCAATTTGCAGGTACCCCCATCAGCCCTTCCCCTGTTGGCTGTTTCACCTACGGGGATGATTCCCCATAGCTTTGGTTTCACACTTGGTGAAGACGATTTAGATCGGTTCAAAGAGCCATCGTTTCTTGTGGCATTCTGCTCTAATTGAGCAAACAGAAAAGGCATTACCATATATTAAATCTCTTTCCAAGAGATCTTCTGGAAGCCTTACCACAATGACATGTTAACCAAAAGTGCTCCGTCGATTGAATCAGGTTCGAGGAAAACACATTCTGGAAACATAAGCCGGAGTTTAAAGCTTCGGTTCATTAGCTGAAAATTCGATCTTCCTTTCAACATAGAGTGCCATAGGGTAACTTTCTTTTGACGACCGAGTGACGATTATTCGGGTCTTGACATAGGATTAATCAATCTTGGACTGCAAATACAAGCCTTGGTTTACAGTATTTCGTGGATGCTAAGCCTTGATCAATTAATTTTTGACGTGCCTTGATAGTTCTTGTCCCTTGCTATATTAATCTTTTTGGCAGCCCATCCTATCCACTTTAAATTGTTGGCATAAATTCACGACACTTGGAATTTCAGAACTGATCGACCGAAATATGGTGCTAATCGCAGAGCTTCAACTTGATGAGGTATGTCAACTTTGAATTCTTTGCGTAAAAGCAAAATGGCGGACTGGAATTTTACGTTCTAGTTAAAAGAAACTGTTGGCAGAAAAGCACAAAATTGCACCTCTAAAGAAGATGTAGTTGCATTGCACTTGAAATTGTTGGGGTATTAACTCTTAGGGCCACAACTATATTAAAGATTTTTCAATGAATGCTTGCTTCCTGGTTATCGTCATTGTCGAATAAGAGAGAAATTCATCTCATCTGTTTCCATGTGTGTACTTCTAAAAAAGAAAAGGAGATCCATATTTTTAGGGATAAATCTTTCGGATAATCACGGAAAGTGAATCACTTTTCCTTCACCAGGACCATCAATAGAACGCCGCTTATCTGGGTTCTAAAGTGCAGGTTATGACCTGCGTTCGGTACAACGCATAGCTGATACAAGCTTCCTGGCCATTCCACGACTCAGCAACTCTAACGGCTGCCAAAGGCCGCAGTTTACAAAACGGGATTGGATTTGAAAAAGATTATGCTGTATCCATTGAATTATTAGATGGAAAATTAGTTTGGTAATCGTTTTTGAGGACATTCTACCATGATGTAACAACTTAACTGTTATTCCAAAGTTCTCCTGTTTGCCTTCCCTCTTACCCGGGTCATGAAAACAGGATAGGATGTGAATTGATTGATAGGCTCACTTTGAATAACAAGTGCTAAATCTCCAACACCAGTCAACCATTCAAATGAAGCCAAGGGTTTTGTCTACCTTAATCCATGGCTTTGCCGCTAGAATAAAACTATTCATCTTTCGTTTTTTCGAATAGGAAAGAGATGTATCTCTTGATCAGCTCAAATGTCTACGAAAAGCTCTTGAACCCGATCACAATGGATCTCATATGTTAAATCAATTAGCCATGCAACTTTTAGCTGATGCATCTACATCAAACTGTTCATGACTAGACATATTATCAGCTAGTTGATTGTCAAAAATCCCCTCACAACTCAGCTGAAGAACTCTCCTCAATGCCCTATGATTTTGAGCGCAACATCAAGCTAAAATTGCACATTGAGTGAGAAGATGTGCATCTTCTCGGTATTTCTAAGCATCGGCATGATAAGGTGTGGTCACACTTAGAGGAAGTACCAGGATTTGCTCTGTAAGCCAAGCTTCTAAATACCCTAAAGGCTACTTTTGATTGCTAGTATACCAAATTGAGTAGAAATTAAGGAAAAATACGAAATTACACTTTGGTGGAAATGTTGTATCTTATCTGCTAAATCCAACCATAAAAAGCTGATGAGATGGGTGGCCTTGTCATCTTTTCTAATGCTGGCAGACGCTTTATATTGGGGGGGGGGGGGGGGAGAGAAGTCGAAAGAAAGTTTTAGATCGATATTAGTAAATAATTTTAACGGAAAGAAACAACTGATATAACACGAGTACACGTGTTCGTCCAACTTTGAATCAAGATCACGTAAAAACGTGTATAGATTAACCATTGCCCCCTGAAACGTTTTCTGACCAAAATTTAGCACAGGGACAACCATATTTTGACGTAGGACGCCGGTCCACTCTTACCCCCTTTTCCGGTGCTAATATTTGCTGGCTTTATCAGTACCTCAAGAGAATTAGGAAAATATTCGAACAGATATTTTGTGCATGTTTTGACCAAAACATTGGTAATTGGATATCAGAACGATATGCAGACAGAAAGACAGACAGAAAGACAGACAGAAAGACAGACAGACTGACAAACTGATGAAAAGTAACAATGCAGTGTCTTGCTTGAGACTGAGAAGGAAATTATTGATGGAGTGAGACAAAAATATGTTGGTCGTTATTACAAGATTTCACCTCTCTCTGTATAAAAAGCTGAACTAGATTGCATCAAAGAAGGAAATGCGAAACAAATGCTCTTTTCATAGCCACGAATAATTCTTCTCGTCATCTGTTAAATCACATTATGGACAACCAGTCAAAATTCGCTCGCACGGTAGCCATTTTTGTCTTCAATATATGCAGAAATGCACATGTTTTCAACGAGGCCTATTCGATCAACTTGTTGCTGACCCTTTCAACTTGGAAGATAAACGAGTCTACTTACCCCCGAGCGCCAGACCCAGCCAACGTACAACCTTTAAAGCTTTGAGATTCATTTTGCTTGGATTGTGGCTTCAAAAAACAAGGTGGACGGTCAAGTGAATGGTATCAGCTTCATATAAACTTCCCCCGTTTCAACCCCTGCGAAATCGTCATTTTGAAATCAACCGCCGTTGGTTAAAAGCCGCCACTTGAACGCTCCTTCGTAGTGCAGGCTCCGTAGTGGCACAAACCAAGAAATGCCTGGGTCTTGGTCTCTTTTTATGGCAAGAGAATTGATGATGTGGTCTCCAATTGCCTACCGTGCCACAGTATTTGTATTATGGACCGGGCAGGTGTCAAAACCAATTACCCGTGATTTACGAGTCTGAACATTCCAATCCCTGCTGTATGATTTCAGACAGAAAAGTCAGTGCATTACGGTTAAGGCTAGTCTGGAAAACGTTCATGCTTCTAGAGAAGATGCCTGAGGTAGAATTTTCGTGGCAGTGCCTTGTAGATTACCGGTAGAAAAAGAGCTATTTAATGCAGCAAAGACTTCATGGCAGATACATTTTCAATTCTGTATTGTGCGAGCGTTCGTGCAGCCACAGAGTCAATAGATTGAAATTTCAATTTTATGGAGCCAAACCTTTCGCCACATTTTGAAACCAAGCTAGTCTCACAGATAAGAAAATGGAAATGGACCTTGAAACATTATGCGAGGATTTTTGTGCGGTTATAGGTGTGTTTAACGCTTTGCGTATGAGTTAATGAACAGTCCATTACTTCTGAATCGTCTAAAAATGGTTTTTGTGTTCCTGTAACGAAATTCCAAACTCCGGTATTTCTAGGAGCTTCCTAACATCTGGAAGGCAGCAGATTCTTCTTTAGAGGTAGGGTCATGCGAGCCCCCAACAAGTCTCCTGAAGAGAGCGGACAGGAGTCACTTAGAAGCATTGAAGAAGTGGCCACGAAGACAGATTATGCACTCCATTTGGACAGAAGGGGGGCGCATGCTTGGGCTAAAGAGAAAATTCGAATACAGTCGATTAGGGGCTAGCTCAGGGGAGAAGAATCCGAGAGGTGCAGGAACGAGCTGGACGAACGACATGAGTACTAGAACTAACTTACGTTGACACAAAAGTTTGCCAGACATGTGAAGAAGCTGGTAGCTCAACTCTTGAGCAGAGATGTAGATAGCCATTATAATTTTGCTGCTAAATCAAGGATACAACCATAGCTTTGTAAACATTTTGATAATCGACCGGAACATTTTGATTTAAGAGACCAATCTCAGGCCTACAGTAACCAATAAGTAGAATAACCACGTTGCCGAAAATAAATGTCGCCTTGTGGCCAGTGAACAATTACCACGTCTATCTTTTCAATTAAAATCTTGATAAGATTCGCGTTCAGTTTTAGCTAGGGAGTTATCGAATTTCGACAAATTTGTCATTCGAACAAATTTTCCTTTCGATTACTGCTGCTGAAATGTGTTAGAACAAACGGTCTGCTGTCATGTTAGCAGAGAATAAACTTTGTCTGTCTTTAAGCTGGCTCTCTCGGCTCGCTCTCTCTGGTCGCTGGGACTCTACTGTTGCTCAGAACTCTTGAGTTTGATCACTTGTCGATAGCTCTGCATGACACTGTGTTACGATTTGCTGACATTTTCTCTTGTTCTATTTTGTCACTTTTGGGAAAGGCCCTCGTGGCCTATAGAAATGCCACAACGAAGAGAGGTAGAGAAATGATGTGAAGAGAGGGAGATGCGATCAAGATTACTGATTTGGGACTTGATATGCGTAGCAATTGCTACAATGTCAGGGAAACTTTTTTCATCATTCGATAAACTTGATCTGATCTCTTTCTCCGAGTTGTGAAGCTTCACTTGAACGCACCATCCCGAACACTCATGAAGGTTATCTTCCACAGCGGTCAGAGTACAAGTAAACTCTGCTGAGGGTTCCAGGGTACAGGCGTACTCAATCACATTGCTGGATGCACTGTATCTTTCCACCCATCACCATATGGGTACATGAAGTAAAGCCGGGATTTCTGTGCAGCTAGGGAGGTATTAGAAACCCTACCCCACAGTGGCACAGAATGATACCTCCATAGTGGTGGCGTGGCCGAGTGGTTAAGGCGCAGTGTTTCGGATCATGCGAGGTCTACTCATGTGGGCTCGAATCCCGTCGTTGGAACCACTAACCACAAGCCAACAGTCAACTCAGCTGTCCATCCTTCCGAGGTCGGTAAACGAGTACTCAGAAGTGACTCTGAGGGCACAAGTACTGGACACACATTGATAACAGCTAATCTAAAGCTGATGTGTTTCATCCAGTATAAAGATTGGAGGAAAAACACCAAGGTGCTTCCTGACGCTTGAATCAGATGTCAGGCTGGCTCAGTAGTAAGATTATCGCGCATTGATCCAATGGTCAGTGGTTCGAATCCATCCTCAGCTAAGCTTTCACTTGGAGTGAGGAGAGCAGCTAGCTATCAGTAATTCCAGGGGTAGGAATCACGAGGTGTGGTTGCATTAAGCAACGAGCTCTCCAAAAAAGGTATGTTAGCAGATTTCTTGTTTCGACCATGGGATAAATTCAATTTTTTAAGAAAAAACACTGAGCGACCGTTTTTCTAAAGCTTTGCTGCTTATTTCGTGATGTTACCAAACACCTTTCCAAAAAGCTCTGAGAATGAGGTCACTCTAAAAAGCTAGATATCCATATTCCAATCAAATGTGCCTTTTTCTTGGCTCAGCAGTGTATAGACGGTAAACATATTACGACCCGGAATCAAGTATATCCTTAGCCTTAAATGAATTACCCACGGGGAGAAAGCTTGAAAATACTAACCGCAGAGTTTTCGAATTCACAGACATGGCGACAGACAAGTAACTTATTCAAATGCAATGAACAATCTTAGTTGCATCAACTAGAATCCTTACATATTTTTAATTCAGTTTCACTCATGCTTAACTGCATGTGACATTAGCAGGCCAGTCGCAAAATTGCCTTTGACTATTCCATTTCAGACCACCGGGGCAACTTCGAGGGTGAGCAACTCCGCCATGACAGATGAAAAACTTGGAGCAATCAGTTGGATGGGCGTAGTAGCCATCTTGAAGCCCGCTGCATGAAACTGAGGCTAGAATGGCAAAAAGTTGCTTTTAATTTGCCTTGTGAAAAATCAAAGGATGCCTTGGTTTTGTAATAGTTCAACAACACGTTCGATAACGATGGCGCTTATCATTAGAACCAGAGCCACGTTTTTAGAAAGGAAGTGTTAGAGAAACTTAGCCTTGCAGGTAAGTTTTAAGGAAAGCTCGCCCGCGGTAAGCAACGATGGCATTAATGGGGTGATATAGTAACATCGTTTGAAAATCAGCATAAATCTACCGCATTCCTTTCTTCGTTGCGGCAAGGCTTACCCAACTGAATTAACAGCAGAATTCAGGGTAATCTCCTGAGAAAGAACGTGCTAATCACGAGCCAGGAATGTCGAGGAAATGAGATGTTGAAATGCGACGAGTTCTTGGCAGATAACCTACTGATTTCTTGGCTCATGAGCTCGGTTTTAGCAAGCTGACGTTCAATGAAAATGGCCCTCCTAACACTTGTGGGTTTCAACTGTTAATAGTTTCTGGCTTCGCTACGTAGACAAGCCCAGTAAGTAATAGATATCTGACCACTCTTGGACAAAGCTCCTATTATACTTACTCCCATGCTGATCTATGAAATGTGAGCTACAACGTCCTTTCGTAACCTAGTACGCAGTCATTCATTGGTGATTTCACCAACTGATCATAGGCTGAAGAAATACTAAGACTCTACTTTCTTCCTTTTTAGGCCCGTGAATCTCGGAGAACAGGGCCTTGTCGTCCACCCAATGTAGACTAAATTAGCTGTTTGTGAAAAATTATTTCAAAGGGAAAAATCCCTGGTACATGCGTTGAAAATAACTGCTTCATCTAATCATTGCATTAAGCGATTGCCAATGTGCTAAGATTTCAAGATCCAGCTGAAACTATGGTTGATGCTATTGGCGAAAGCTATTGGCGATGCTATGGCGCAATGCCCAGTAAGTATTTACTGAATCGGCCGAGGCACCGCCCGCCCATTGACACGAAAAGCTAAAGGCCCGCCTAAACAGGGGCACATTTCTAAACCCTGGCCCTAACCCTAGCCCTAGCCCTAACCCTAACCCTAGCCCCAGCCACCAAGAGGTCGTCTTGTTGTAAATGAAATGCTAGATGGATAAGGATATACATACATGGCTTTGTTGGTGGTACTGGTGGTGCTGCAGTGGTTGGTGCAGCTGTATTTGGTCCTGCCGTGTCTGGCCCAGCTGTGTTGGGTGGCAAAGTCTGGGGTGATCCTGTGGGGCTCGGGGGTACGACTCCGCTGTTCATCATTTCAACTATGTTTTCACTGTATGGTTTTCCATTGATAACGTTGTTCTGATCAAAACCAGCATCCCATAACATGAATCCACCAAAGCGTGGCTCATCTTTCAGTTTCTGGAATGATAGAAAATGTTGTCGGTGTTTACAAATTAAATCCACTTTGCCATTAAAAAATGCTACTATTATCATTGTTACTATCTTAGGTTATTCTTACTATTTATATTTTTACTACTTATATTTTGACTATATATATTTTTGCTATTTTTTTTCTAATTATCATTATTGATTTCCAGAAGTAAATCATGGCCCTTCCACCAAAAACTCCTTCCTAGTTAATAGATACTTGCTCTTTTATCCTAGCTTTTAATGTTGTTAGTTGCTGTAAGTCAGTCAAATGCAATTTATGATTTTAGCTAGATTTGCATTTTTATCATCTAAAATATGTAATGAAAAGAGGAAGTTTGACAAAAGATATTTAAAGTTAGCTTTTCTAATTGGCATATAGCTAAAAACAAATCTAATCAAGACCAATTTTGAACGACTGCTCCGAAATGGAGATTTGATAGGATTACTATTACTATTACTTTTTCTTTTTTAGTGGGTTATGTTGAGGAAAGGCTATGGTGGCCTATACAAAGCCCCAACATAGGAGGAAAGAAGAAAGCGAACAGCTAAGAGGAGAGAGAGATGAGATCAAAATTATTGATCTTAGATTTGACAGATGGCAAGTTGTAGGACTCAAGAAAGCAAGAAGAAAGCAAGATGTTCCATAAATTGCATGTTCTTGGGATGAATGATGATTTGTGAGATAGAGTTCGTGAAGTAGGCAGAATAAACTTGGAAAGGGTGTGAATGAGTTGAGCTTCTGGTGGTCCTGACACGTCTCAGAGGAACCGGGATTATTATTACATTGAATTACTATTATTACCATTACGACTGAGCTACCATCAGTAATGGGAACGGGATCTTGATTTTGATGTAAATAAGGAGCGGTCGAAGGACTCTTAAGTCAATAATCAAAAGCTAACGTGAGATTACGCAATAAACTTCTGATGGGTTGAGTATCCAGGCTAGCTCCCTGCCGTATCCAAGTCAGCCGCATGTTTACTCGTGGATACCTTGTATTGGAATAAACTCCCAGCCCTGTCTCTGGTATCTTCTGTACTGAACACCGAGTATGCTATGCAATTTTCTGTTTCGGTCTTGCACCATTGTCCTTTGTACTCTGTTCTATCGATGCTCAGCGGTCACCGTTAAGAATTTGTTGGATGTTCCATTGACAAAGACCAGGAAAATCAAGAGTCGATTCTCAAACGTTCTCACACAGCGCACGAGTGATATTTCAAAAGCTTCGTAGCATATTCACTTCCGAGCTTAGCAGGATTCAGAAGCAGGGCTTCAGCTTCTCATAGAGAAGTGGATTTCTTAAGATAAACTGCGTAGCATATTTAATGTTGACCTTTGCAGAAATTAGAGGAAGGCCCTGAGTGTTTCCAGTGGATGTGGGCTTTATGAAATGGCTTCCCCTTACACTCCTCGCCGATAAGGTCATTTTTGACCAGCGGAGGATTGGGGTCCATGAATCTTGCATAATCAGGTCACGCACGCCTTACCGCTACGCAACGGCACCCTTACCGTCAAGATTGCGGTCGTGATTACGGTTGTGGTTACGGATGTGATTACGGATGTGATTACGGATGTGAATAATGATGATTGATTATGAAAAACCAATCCTTCATCTCTATGATTGCTTGTTTTGGATACACGGATCAAAAGTTGAAATTGTGACGTAAATGATTGACTTACGTTGAAAATTTGCTGAACTTCATTGAGCGGTCGATAGTTCGCTGCTGTGCCCGATCCTCCAATCTTGGCTGGCATTCCTACAAATATCATTGGTCCGTTTGGCTTGCTGTCCATTGAGAATTTCAGCCATTTTTTCATGTGATCGTAGAACACTCTTGGGTTTCCGGTGTGACACCAGTTATTATAGAACTGGACGTATACTTCATCGAACTCGTAGCCAACATCCCCTAGAGCTTTCCCTGGGTATGGGCCGAGGAAGCCATCTGGGAATGGACACTGCGGAGCAGCACCTATGATGTATTTGCGTGAGCTGTCAGCATTCATCAGTTTCCTGATTTCCTTTACGAATGTAGTGTAACCAGTCGACCGACCGCCTTCAATATCCAAATCGACTCCATCGAGCACGGCTCTGGGAAAAACATCAGAGAAACGAAGCTAAAGTCATATTACAATTACCAAGAAGCTGACACAAGTTGACGGCAATAAAGGTCTGTAACAGCAATGGTTACAACGCACCGTAAGCGCGACGATACCAATGCATCAAAATAATGTGCCCGAGAGCCAGGTACAAATACTGGTCAGTCATTAGTGTCGTTATCATAATCATTACATGCAACCGTAACATAACACCGCAAGTGGAATGGTAACAGTGCACCGTAAACGCGACGGTGAAAAAAACCACATATGCCACGGAAACGAAGACCGTATCCGCAAAGGTAATTATGTTCCATGACTGCAAAGATAGCAAAATACCGTAACTAACTGCAATGGTAACAATGCACCGTAAACGCAACGGTAAAAAACCGCATCTGCCACGGAAACAAAGACCGTATCCGCAAAGGTAATTATGTTCCATGACTGCAAAGATAGCAAAATACCGTAACTAACTGCAATGGTAACAATGCACCGTAAACGCAACGGTAAAAAACCGCATCTGCCACGGAAACAAAGAACTGCAGAAGCAACAAAAACTGCAAGCGTAGTGGCAAAACACAGCGTGATTGCTTAAGTAGCAATGCACTTTGGCTACAGTGGTAACAAAACACAGGGATTGCTTAAGTAGCAATGCACTTTGGCTACAGTGGTAACAAAACACAGGGATTGCTTAAGTAGCAATGCACTTTGGCTACAGTGGTAACAAAACACAGGGATTGCTTAAGTAGCAATGCACTTTGGCTACAGTGGTAACAAAACACAGGGATTGCTTAAGTAGCAATGCACTTTGGCTACAGTGGTAACAAAACACAGGGATTGCTTAAGTAGCAATGCACTTTGGCTACAGTGGTAACAAAACACAGGGATTGCTTAAGTAGCAATGCACTTTGGCTACAGTCGTAACAAAACACAGGGATTGCTTAAGTAGCAATGCACTTTGGCTACAGTGGTAACATAACACAGGGATTGAAAGAGCTGAAGGAGCGCAAAAGCTGCTACTCACCTGCCGAAAGGTCTCAAGTTTTGCATGTTGTTTCCACCAAGGAAGAGTTGCCAAATTGTGTTGGCATACTGTTTAGCTTGTGCGTCATTAGAAAAGCCATAGCTGCCACTAGCTCCACCCATTGATAGCAAGACCTGCTTCCCTCTTCGTTGGCATTCTGAAATGCCGGCCTCAATAAGCGGACACCGCAGAAGCGAGGGATGGTCAGGGCTGACTGGGTCTTCACAATGGAAAGCAAAGTTCAAACCAGGAAGGTTATCTGTTTGATAAAAGATATTCGTAAATGTACATGACTATATCATTTGTTGGTGATTATTGAATGGTACATCATTGCATTGCATTGAATTGTATGAGAGAAAATTGTATGGCATTGCTTTGTGTTCCATAGTGCGTTATTGCATTGCATCTTTGTTTATTTTGTTGTATTTTATGGCATTGCATCGTATTGCATCGTATTGCATTGTATTGTATTGTATTGCATTGTATTGCATTGTATTCTATTGTATCGTATTACATTCCACTTTATTTCATGCCATTATAATAGCATTGCATTCAATTACATTGTTTTCCACTGCATTAGTTGAATTTCCATTGCATCATACCACATGGTGATTTATTGCATTGCACCTAAATGTATCGCATTGTATTGCACTATGTTGTAATGAATAACGTCGTGCTTTGCTACTTTACATTGCATTGCAACATGTTGTACTACACTGCAAGGAATTGCACGGGGTTGCTACATACTATCACATTGCGTTCACATTGCGTTCAGTCAACATCAATTGTATTTCATAATACTGAATAACATTTCATTGTACTGTATTATGCTGCTTTTTCACTGTGTGGTACCCATACCTTTGTTTCTCCTGTCGAAGAAAATGTGGTTGAAAGCTAGGACAACAACGTCATAGCTATGACTTTTGCAGAAGTAGTCAAGTTCCTTTTCCCATTTTGGCCTTTCCTTGTGGATTGCATAAACACCATTTTGTCCCCAGTACGCAACCATTTTGTACCTCTTGGCATCTGAAACAATATAAAGTCCCTAAGGTATTAGGCTGTGCACGATTCTATTCTAGATTTCTACATCTAGTTTACATGGTAACTGCGTTGGTTACACGATTTCGAGCGTAGCAGAAACCAGAGACAGGGCTCTGAGTTTTTTTCTAGGGAAGTGGAATTCGTGAGATGGTTTCCCGTTGCCTTGCTCACCAATGGCGTTTTAAAAGTGACACATGGAGGAATCGAACTAACAACTATCGCGTTGTGAGTCCGCATGCTTAACCACTACGCCATGGCACCACAGTTTACATGGTAGCTGTGAAAAATATGCTAGTGAATATCTGACTTGACATTTCATTGACCTGTATTCTTTCTGAAAAGACTTCCAACTAAGAAAATTAACTGCGTCATGCTCAATTAATTCCATTCTGAGGCTCAATTTCTTTCAAGAAACCATTGCGAATCAAATCTATTCTGTAATCCATACAGTACTGTAAAATCATCACCATCATCATCATCATCATCATGTTGCATCTTCAAACTGAAAGTCGCTCACTTTCTTCCTCTAACCAACGCGAATTTCAGCACTCCTTTTTGCATCTCCCATACTATTCACTCCTGCCCATCCCTTTACATCACCCCCCCCCCCTCCTCCTCCCACACACACACACTTCCTTCTTGATCTGCCTCGTCCATTTCTTTCTTCCACCTTTCCCTCAAGGCCAAGTGCAACATCCCTCCTCCATTTCAGTATTCCTCATTCGCCGCGAATTCTCTGTGAAGAGTGGAAAGTGGCTGCATCGTTTACTCGATTTCGAGGGTAGCAGAAGCCAAAGATAAGGCTCTGAGCTTTTTCTAGGGAAATGGATTTTATGAGGTGGGTTTCTGTTGCCTTTTTCCTCATCAATGGAGTTTTTTTGTGACAAATATAGGATTCAAACTCACAGCGCCTGTGTTATGAGTCCACATACTTAACAAATACACCACGGTACGGCAAAAAGATTATCTATTGGTATTTTTAATTTAAGGGAAAGTGTCACACTATGGTGGGCTTCAGGTGACAGTTGCGCATGTTTCTTATCACAGAAAATGTGGTCCCACTTTTGCGATTATAGTAGACTCTGCCAGAAAATTCTCAATTTTCCATTAAATAAGGAATTCATTCTGCATTCTATTGCTGTTTAGAGAGGCCAACTGGTGCGCCAGATTGGAGAAAGTCTTGTTCGTTAGCCTTGGTGATTAGTCGAATTCACATCAAAGTATCTTATCGCGTAATCCTAGAATTCAATGGATTAGATTCTAACCTGGGATAACTAACAATGGTAATTTCTAATCTAGCATTATCAACAGTCTGCTCGTATGGCTTAACATATACACACTGGATGGAGCTATTTTCAGGACCAGATAATCCGAGCAAGCCCACCTACTGATGCTGAATAGTGAATGGTTCCGAGAACTTCCTGCGTCTCGAAACAATGCCTAGAGAACCCGAACGATGCATTCTAACGAAATTATTTAACATGGAAAACGGACTGTCAAAGGCCTGGTATCCATACAAGAAGATGAGTGCGGATAGGGCAATGCCGTAAGTCGATGGTAAGGCACTTGCTCCCAAATCTCATACAATGAACGCTTAGGGTCCCTACTCTTGCTTGATTTTCACTCAGAGCAAAGAGGTTTGCGTGCTATCTGTAGATTTGAGAGAAGACATGACGAGGAGTGGTCACATCGAGAAGAAGGACCAGGACACTGCTCGATAAACATCGCTTGTCAGAGCCCTAAAATCTAGCCTTCTAAGTCTCGTGGTAGATAGAAATCACCAGATGCGGTCACACCGAGAGGAAGAAGAAAGAAGTTGATTGACAAGCATAGCTGCTATTTGCCCGAAATTCTACCCCATTATTCAGGAATCATATGAATCTAGAAATGACGATACATTATGGGAAAGGACCAGAAGACTGCTTGACATCCATGCTTGTTCAAGCTCTGCAATCTTCCTTCTCGTCCTGCTAGGCAGCAAATACAAAAAAGACAACTCAAACATGACATATGATTTCACCTGCAGTGTTATATGCGCAAATTGCCAGGAAGATTGCAACAATAGTTAGCTTCGTGTCCATCTTGAATCACTTGAGTTCTCTTGTCCTCTCAGTGGACAGGATATCTAGCAACAAGCTGAAACTGTTCTTCATCTTTTAACTGTCGCTCAAGAAGACGTTTTAACGTACGCAAACATTTTCCACCAAGAAGTGGCATTTCTGGGAGAAGATGGTGAGGACTATTCCGAATCTTGGATGACTTCTACCAAATGGAACGATTTTTTGAAGTAGAAACTCAATCGAACCTCTCACTGGAATCCTTTTTTGCGACGGCCGCATTGAGGCATTAACTCAACTGTACAAGCACTTCAGAAAATTGATCGATTTATCATCTCGAGTGCATGAAGCCATGAGGCACAATAACCAATGTTTACCAAGAAACGGCAAAATGTTTTCCACTAATTAAGTAGGCAAACATCCAAAGCCTTCTCCATGTGTCCATGGTTCAAGAGCCATCACCATGATGTAGGTCATTTTATCATGCACACTTTCACTCACAATTCCTACTACACTGCATCTTCTTCGATCAGGGACATTATTCCTGTTCCTCTTGGACGTGTCAGGACCACCAGAAGCTCAAATCATTCACACCGTTTCCAAGTTTCGCTGCCCAATCCACGAATTTTATCCCACAAATCATCATTCATCCCAAGAACATGCAATTTATGGAGCGTCTTGTCTTCTTCTTGCTTTCCTGAATCTTAAAACTTGCACCATTTAAAATCTAAGATCAATCTGACCTCTCTCTCCTCTTAGCCTTCCGCTTTCTTTTTTCCTTTGTTGGGGCTTTGCATAAGCCACCATGGCCTTTCCTCAACATAATTCACTAAAAAAAGAAAATAAAAATTACAATGCCTTTCAAAGTTTTCTTTAGCACATAAAACCCAAGGGCAGAATCATACACACTGTACAGCAAAGACCAACTCGGGCAAAACGGGATTCAGAGGCAGGGCTTTTAGTTTCTTTGGGGGGCGGTGACATTCATAAAGTTGTTTCTCACATCCTTTCGGTTGGATTGCAACCAATCACTCCTGCGTCATGACTTTGCATACATACGTCACGAGAATGCAACACCATCGTATAGCTTTCAAGTATTAGGCAATTCTTTTCGACCATATTCTGCGGGCGCTTTGATCCATAAGTGGTAACAGGATGGGACAGGTTGCAATAGCAGACCTTTTTATTGAAAGTTGGCTGCATGATAATGGCTACTTCTTACTTACGGTCAAGATCGACGCAAAAATATACCACATCTTTTCTAATAACTTTTTATCAAGATCCTTTGTTGCCTACAGCCAACGAAAGTCATGCTGATGGTGAGATAAAAGCAAGATAAGATTACAAATGGGCGCTGTAGTTTGCCGTCACGTATTCCAATTCTTTCTCGACTTGTAAAAAGCCAGCCACACAAGAAGATTCGCAACTCTATCACCAGAAAGAGTCTATCTTGTCTGATACTAGTTGACCATGTGTCTTAGTAATTCCAGCACTAGTTGCAATTCTTGTTTTGTCTGTAGTGCAATGTGCATGACTGTTGTGATATACTGTAGGGGTACTGTGTGGTACTGTGATGAACTGTGGGGTACTTTGATGTATTGTGGGGGTACTGTCTGTGGGGTACTGTGATGTACTATGATGTACTGTGGGGTACTTTGATGTACTGTAGGGTACTGTGATGTACTGTGGGGTACTTTGATGTACTGTGGGGTACTTTGATGTACTGTGGGGTACTGTGATGTACTGTGGGGTACTTTGATGTACTGTGGGGTACTTTGATGTACTGTGATGTACTGTGATGTACTGTGGGGGTACTGTCTGTGGGGTACTGTGATGTATTGTGATGTACTGTGATGTACTGTGGGGGTACTGTGATGTACTGTGGGGGTACTGTGATGTACTGTGGGGGTACGGTGATGTACTATGATGTACTGTGGGATACTGTGATGTATTGTGATGTACTGTGGGGGTACTGTGATGTACTGTGGGGGTAATGTGATGTACTTTGATGTACTGTGGGGTACTTTGTTGTACTGTGATGTACTGTGGGGTACTGTGATGTACTGTGGGGGTACTGTCTGTGGGGTACTGTGATGTACTGTGGGGGTACTTTGATGTACTGTGATGTACTGTGATGTACTGTGGGGGTACTGTGATGTACTGTGATGTACTGTGGGGTACTGTGATGTACTGTGATGTACTGTGGGATACTGTGATGTACTATGATGTACTGTGGGGTACTGTGATGTACTGTGGGGTACTTTGATGTACTGTGATGTACTGTGGGATACTGTGATGTACTATGATGTACTGTGGGGTACTGTGATGTACTATGATGTACTGTGGGGTACTTTGATGTACTGTGATGTACTGTGGGATACTGTGATGTACTATGATGTACTGTGGGATACTGTGATGTACTGTGATGTACTGTGGGATACTGTGATGTACTATGATGTACTGTGGGGTACTGTGATGTACTATGATGTACTGTGGGGTACTGTGATGTACTGTGGGATACTGTGATGTACTATGATGTACTGTGGGGTACTGTGATGTACTGTGATGTACTGTGGGATACTGTGATGTACTATGATGTACTGTGGGGTACTGTGATGTACTGTGATGTACTGTGGGATACTGTGATGTGCTATGATGTACTGTGGGATACTGTGATGTACTATGATGTACTGTGGGGTACTTTGATGTACTGTGATGTACTGTGATGTACTGTGGGGTACTGTGATGTACTGTGATGTACTGTGGGATACTGTGATGTACTATGATGTACTGTGGGGTACTTTGATGTACTGTGATGTACTGTGGGGTACTGTGATGTACTATGATGTACTGTGGGGTACTGTGATGTACTGTGATGTACTGTGGGATACTGTGATGTACTATGATGTACTGTGGGGTACTGTGATGTACTGTGGGATACTGTGATGTACTATGATGTACTGTGGGGTACTGTGATGTACTATGATGTACTGTGGGGTACTTTGATGTACTGTGATGTACTGTGGGGTACTGTGATGTACTGTGGGATACTGTGATGTACTATGATGTACTGTGGGGTCCTTTGATGTACTGTGATGTACTGTGGGGTACTGTGATGTACTATGATGTACTGTGGGGTACTTTGATGTACTGTGATGTACTGTGGGGTACTGTGATGTACTGTGGGGTACTTTGATGTACTGTGGGGTACTTTGATGTACTGTGATGTACTGTGGGGTACTGTGATTTACTGTGGGGGTACTTTGATGTACTGTGGGGGTACTGCCTGTGGGGTACTGTGATGTATTGTGATGTACTGTGATGTATTGTGATGTACTGTGATGTACTGTGGGGGTACTGTGATGTACTGTGGGGTACTATGATGTACTGTGGGGTACTGTGATGTACTGTGATGTACTGTGGGATACTGTGATGTATTGTGATGTACTGTGGGGGTACTGTCTGTGGGGTACTGTGATGTACTGTGGGGGTACTTTGATGTACTGTGGGGTACTGTGATGTATTGTGATGTACTGTGATGTACTGTGGGGGTAATGTGATGTACTGCAGGGTTACGTTTAGTAGTGTTGAGTAGAAAATATTTTGCTCTGTTTTGTTTTGTTAGTGGAACGTTTAGAGAATTGTTGTTCAGCTTCCATTGTAATAGTCACTCATAGTAGGGAATAGACGACGATGAGTCTACTTCCATAATGGTTGCCTCAGAATATTCCATTACAGTTGCTCTTTTCCAGACAGACTCGGGTTGCACTTCGTCGATATCGTCCGGTCAATGTAGGAGCGTTGTTATCGAAATCTTCTTAACGTCTACGAACAATTGCATGTCAAGAGAAGTCACGAAAGAAGCGGTCGTCCAACCGCACGGACGACCGTGCTATTATCTTTCACGGAGCTTAGATCAAATGAGGCTAAATGGATCAAGAATCTCTTTACACTCACATTCTCGGGTGCGGAGAAACTTTAAGACTGGCGAATGGTAATTTCTGTCTGCTAACAAGTAAACTAGGGTGATAGATGGACGCTGAAAATAAAAAACCATCGTGATCACTTCGAGAGCAGTTCCAATTCCTTCTTCTCACTATGACGGCATCAAATCTCTCAAAGGCCCAAGTGCTTAAAGCTATTCACGACTCGCCATTTTCACTTAAGTGACAACGATGAAATGCTTAAAATATCGCCGGACTCCCTAGCAATAGATAAGTGATTAAGAGCGATAGTTATAGAAATGCACAGAAGAGATGAAGATCAAGAGGAAATCAAATCAATCCATCTATCAATCAAATTATTTATTAATCAAATAATCAATTAGATATTTATCATTGCTACCTATTCGTCCAATTAAAAATAATATCTCAAAGTTACATCTCTCCCTTAATTGCTATAAAGACGTGACTGGAAATAAATACTTAAATCGATCGCAATTATTTATTTCACACAATTCGGTGACAGTTTTCTTAAAAATCGTTCAATCGAGGCAGCAAATTCACTGGCGAAATGTCGTAAAAAAGACTGGCGCGCTCGAATCAAAAAGAGATCAAAATTCAAATTACAATCACGTTCAATCATTCACGAAAATCACTATCATCGGAATCAACAATCAGCTGATTAATATGTGATCAATCCATATGCATCGCCATTTCAGAAATAGACCAATTGTGGAATCTCTTAGCGGCTGGAGTAAAAATTAGAAATTCGACACCTGGGAGAAAATTCCGGCATTATAGAAAGTGCGATTGAGCTCACTGGAATTATCTCTGATGCATTTTGTCTGTAATGATATCTGAGAATGCCATAGATTTAAGAATTGTGTGCGTTACCCATTCGTGTGAAACAAGCGTCAAAGAGGGAATGCTGCAATGCAGTGGAAATGAAAACAATCCACCCTTCCTACAAGAAACAAAAGAAAAGCTTCGAAATTTGTTTGTTTTTTTTCTTAATCGAATCTTTATACTGGATGAAACACTTCAGCTCTGTGCTTATGCCCTCAGAATTACTTCTGACGAATCTTTATACTCGATGAAACCTTTCAGCTTTAGATTAGCTTTTATCAATGTGTGTCCAGTGCTTGTGCCCTCAGAGTTACTTGGGAGTACTCATTTACCGACCACGGAAGGATGGACAGCTGAGTTGACGGTTGGCTTTTGGTTAGTGGCTCCAACGACGGGATTCGAACCCACGCGAGTAGACCTCGCATGATTCGAAGCACTGCCCCCATAACCAATCGACCACACCGCCATCTATTTGAAAACCTTTTGGGGTGTGAAATCACTCTACTATAGCTAGAACATTTTGCAACAAATCAGGTATAGCCATGACAACTGAACAACTAGGCTTTCGATTTAATTGGACAATTTCTAATGGCTTTTTGCGTGTTTTAGACTTTGTAGATGAAATCGTTTTTTTATCTATAGCGATGCACAAGTTTTTAGTTTAAAACAGGTCCCTTAGTGATATCAGTGCCTTTTGGCACTGAAAAGGCTTAACATGAATAAATATATATATTACTACAATTATCATTCGTACTACTACATCTTTTGTTGCAGAAATAAAACTTGGACCAATCCTGACCTTCTTCCCTATTAGACCTGTCCAAATCTATCGCTTTAATACCTATCTTCATTTACATTTACATTTATTTTGATCTCTTTCCCATTTTATTAGTTTTATGTTGCAAACCCCAAGCCAGGCAAGCCAATTTCAAACTACGTATGTATTAGAGAGGTTTATAATTGCATTTGAAATTGAATTCGAATGAAAAGCTTCCATTACTATCAAATTACCCAAAATCCACTTGGGACGATTAAAAAGTATCATGGATGTCATGGCAGCGAAGTCAATGAATAAAGCAGCAAAACAATTTGTTCCAAATGTTAAGAATATTCATGTCAGGTATTGAGTACCTTGCAAAACCTTTCGGTTCATTCTTCTTCTTGTTTGAGTTTATGAAATCCCTCCGGGGTATTGCTAGCTGAGCGTCCCTCGTTTTCGACATCAGAATCCGTCTACAGATCATTCAAGATAAGAACTAACTTGCTTCAAAATAAATGAATGAATGAATGAATGAAAACGAGATGTAGCAAACTCATGAGTCAATGACTGAATGAGCATATACATGAACGAATGAATATGGGAATGAATAGGTAACTGAGTAAACAAGTGAATGAATAAAGGAATGAATTTGTGTGTGAATGAATCAGGGATTGTGAAAATGTATCAAGAAATGACTAGATCGCTGAATGAATGATTGAGAGAATGGATAAATGAATGAATGAATAAATGAATGTATGAATGAATTAATTAATTTTTTAATCAGTGATTGGTAAATGTATCAAGAAAGGAGTAGATCTCTGAATAAATCACTGGAATAAAGGATAAATGAATCAATAAATTAATGAGTGAATATATTAATGAATAAATGCATACGTTAATGAATGAATATGTTAATGAATGAATGAGGGAATGAGTACATTAACAGAATGAATTAATGTAATAATGCATAAATGAATTGATAAATAATTGATTAATCAATGAATAGATGAATGAATCAATGAATCAAGCAATGAATGAGTTACTGAATAGTTGAGAGAAAGCAACGATGACCGAAGACTTTCTGTAGATCCGAGATGGAAGTATCACTTACAGGATCATTCTCATTTTCAACTTTATGGTATTTATGATTCCTGTAGATATTCTTATCTTTTAAACAGTATAGCACAATGATATCACACCAAATAGTTGCCTGAAACGAGGAAGAAGCGATCATTCAAAGTCACCAGTTCAAACCCAGTTGAGTACTCGCAGTTCAGCTCTCAAATATTTCAACAATTCTTCTATGACGATAATATCTAGACCACTGACATGCATTCTCGGGTAAATAAAAAACATGATTCCGTAAACAAACACAGAAGAATGGTTGAAATGCTGCAAACTCTAGACATTTCACTCGCAAGACCACAGCAAGTTGGTAAAAAAATGCCAAATAGAAACACCAACGAGACGTGAATTCACTATAGGATGGACAATTAGATTGCCACAGGACACTAACGTTGAGTACTCAGTAGCCAAATGCCGGGATGCTGTCTTTCAATGCGGTAGGCCGTGATTCCACACAAGGTCAAGCCATAAAATGGGGCTAAAATGCATTATGCTACTTCCTTGCTTAGCTTTCAGCATTTAAGGAAATCATTTGAGAGTGAAGTAGTTACCGAGCACCCGACTATACAATTAACTGTGCTTGCAATGCTGTCTCAATCTAAGGCTACGGAAATGAAGAAAGGGGCCAACCTAATCAATGAAATAGAAAAATAGATCCTTGACTTCCACTGAACCAATCTGCGATTAATCCATGGATAAGCTGTCCGAGTTTAAAGGAACACAGTTGGAGATCAATTTCACAAAAACAACACACGATTCAAAGTACTCACGATTCCCAACAGAGCAAGACCAGAGCCGAGATTAAGGAACAATGGAACTGGGCTGAATTTCCCTGCCTACAGGTGAAAATGGAAAATTAAAAGAGAGAAAGAAAAATGAGAGGGGCGAAAGAAATCATAACTTCGCTCAATCTCGATAGACTAAGATCAGTATAAAAGGATCCGAAAAACCGAATCAATTCCGTTACATGGCACTCAAGAGATTTTTAACACAATTATTGCTATCTTGGCATTCAGTTTACCTTGGCAGCCGAATAAAAACAACGAAGCGAAAACATTAGTCATGAGATTTGACTTAATCAGTGATGTAGATAAAAGGCTGTCTGACATCGCATGATATTTTGCATTCATTCTAGCAGAAAAGAAACGATTCATTTCGGATGCACATATAGAATTCAGGGAAAGACTTCAGTTTAAGCAAGAGCAGATAAGATCCAATAACCTCATTACTTCATGCATATCGCCTGATATTAGCATCAAGTGTCAACACGTCAGTCGAAATAAGATCAAATTAACTCCTCTTGTAAACTCCTTTCTTTGATATTTCGCCAAAAAATGAAGAGCTGGATTTCCTGCTAAAATAGACAATCCTTAAAATCTTAATCGAACTACGTTTCAGCCTCTCTTCCTGATTTTTTCTAAATCACAGCTGATAATGCCACTCGTTGTGACAGTCACACTACACTCACCCGTCCATAAACAAGGATTTCGAATTTGATACCGTATGCCTTGTAAAGGATTCGATGCTGCTTCTCTCTATCTTCATAAAATTGGGCATATCTGTCAAAACACATAAGGTAACACATAGGATACAGTTCCTTACGTACCAGCAAATAACATGTCATTAGATAATGCTTCGTAACTTATTTCTGCGAAAGATGATTACAGTCCTCGTAGAAGAGAAAGCGCAGAGAAAAGATTTTTACTAGACACTGGTCAGCGCAGAAGGTAGAAGAAAGGACGAGAAAAGAGTTGCTTGGGACTCTACATAATGAGTCCCCTACGTTTCTTCGTTTATTGATTTATGCGATTGTCTGTAGGAGACTGTACTTCTATTTTGTTCAGTATTTGTAATGTTTTATCCACAAAACCTTTTACTGAATTTCACTTTTCAATATTCCCCAACTACGCGATGTTTCTTTCAAGAAACAGGCCCCTATTTTGCCCCCTTGGATATTTTTTCCTCATAAGCATTACTCCTGTCACTTAATTAGGCATAAATGTTATGAAAAGCATCAAAATTATATTTAACACCTATTTTGACCAGTCATGCAATATATTGCATATGCAATATATGCAATATATGCAATATATATGTAAGGTTAAATATATTTGGAAACGGGTCTCTGCTTTTATCACCAAAAATAACAAGCGAATCAGGCGGAAAAAATTTTCGCATTTCAAAGAGCGTCTATATATTAAAAGCTTGCCGAGTGACATTAGAAACGAAAATCACTTTATTACATTTGAAAAGAAAATAAATGCTTTTAGTTTTCCCGTTCTTCGGGGTTGTTGAAAGTCCTTACTATCTATATTTACTATCTATATTTTTTACATTTTGAAGTATTACTTTTTACTTTGCATACTTCAATTTCGACAGGACTCTTAGTGGTAGCAGTAAGTCTTTACTGAAAAGGTTATCCTGTATAAATATGGTATACCATTATTATCATTATTATTATTATAATGCAAATGCCCGCAAAATATTCTTAGAATTGCAATGATGATAATCGTAGTTAAGGAGATGTTGCCGTATACTTGGATTTCGATTAAAGGAAATACCAAGGAATTTAAATGAGAATTGTTACCTGAAATTGAAACCTGATGCAATCGGTGCATTTGGATCATCAATCCTATAAAGTTAAAATAAATCATCATTCATCTTGTATATAACAATGACATAATGACTATGATATTTATCGATGGATTCAACATTGATTCAGCAAAATGACAAAACAACAAGTACGAAAATGCAATGAAGCTTTCGGAAAGGAACGATTTTCTACCTTTTAAACGAGTACACAGGACTGCAGTTCTCCTCACTTGTATCTAAGTTGCAATCCCATCTAATTTTAATGGCTAAAATCCCGCCCTAGAAGATGAAAATGACATCAATGAAAAAGCAAGAGAGAGAAAGGAAAGAAGCAAAGCGAAGAAAGGCGGAGAACGAATCACGCCATCAAGTTAAATAGCAATGTGGCCATGTGGCTACTTCGCTGAATGTGGTTGTGGAGAGCGATTCGTGCTGTTTCCTGCCAAAACGGGAAAATTGATCTAATCTTGCTTTCCTCGGACAGTTTTACTCATCAAAGACCGCATTGTTCTCCATAAACCTTCTATAAATAGAAGTCAGTGGAATTAAACTCGACCTAATTCCTTTGGCATGTGACTTAAGGATGAAAAAGAAAATGTTTGAAACACCTCTGCTATTTTATAAATCTCCTTTTGAATACTGCTCACACTGGCTGTACATAACATTACGACATTAAAACAATCCTTGCATCACACCTGTCATCTCAAGAATATCTTTACTAACACACACTAGTTAAAGCCCCATCTTTCATGAACGTGACATGGAACAAGCACATATACGGTTTCCGTCTGCTTTGTTCTTTTCAAGCGACAGCCGAGGCTGTTCAACACACTTTAATCCTTCGGTTACCTTCATATGATATTGATAAATTTTACAATAGAGAGCAAACCTAAGCATTAAAATAAATCCATTGATAATCTTGGCAATAGAGCATTTTTATAAATAATGACCAGGCCACTGCATGAAATTTCAAACAAATCCCTCAGTAAACGCATAGTATAACTATCACCCAAATAATTCAAAATAAAAAAAATCCTGAAAACAAGTAGATCTATCCAATGCAAATTTTTTCACATTATCACATGATTGTACAGACAAATGAAATAGCTTTTCCATTCAGGGTGACAAATGCAATTCACAATTCAGGATACATGAAAATTGTTATGCAAAATATATGCCACTTCATAATAAATGCGACTTGAGGTGTGTAATATGTGCAGTTTTCAAAGCATGATAAATGCAATTTTCAAAGCATAAAGAATGAAACTTTTATCACATAATGCATGCAATTCTCAAAACATAATAAATGCAACTTTTAATGTATAATATATTCAGATTCTGAAGCATAATATCCACAATATTCAGTGCCAAATGCAAGCAATGTCCAATTCAACATATATCATACTCTTTAACTCAATTTAGCAATAATTCATGCAATTCTCAAAACATAATATATGCAATTTTAATGTAAGATATATTCAAAGTCTGAAGCATAATATCCACAATATTCAATGCCAAATGCAAGCAATGTCCAATCCAACACATATGCTACTCTTTAACTCAATTTAACATGGAAATAGACCAATACCTTGTAAGCTATCTCGTTGAAGTCAAATCCAGCATCCTTTATTATTGTGCCGAGTTTAAAAATTGGACAAAGTGGATCAGTTTTATGATGGTAAAAGCAGCTCTTCAGATATGTTGCATTATTCTTATCTACAATGTTTCGTCTAGAAATGAGAACAAGAGCATAAATATGACAAGAATATTTCTTAAATGTTTACTATAAAGTAGTAACTCTTTTTATATAAAAACAGAAAGCTTTGTTGGGTCCTTTTGTGAACATGAGGGCTCTGGATTCTTGTCACAGCATTCATCAAATGACACCCAGCTTTACGTCTCTCTAAGTCATCTGCTTCATTTCCTTCAGGTCATTTCTCAGTGCATTTGTCAGAGAGGCTGGTGTTCTACCTACTTACCATTTAGTATTCAGAGCTTCCTCCACAACTAACTGTGCAGGTGAGCTTTCTCCTGCCAGATCATATTCCATTGTCTCTTATTCACATCATCACTTAAAACTCTAATGGACTCTTGCGCCTTTGATTCATCATTACTTCTGACCAGCACCTGCACTCGCTGCTTTGAAAACCATCCAGCTCTTCTCGTATTGTCTTGCGACCTCCCCATGTACTGTTTCCATATAGTACCATATAGTAGTACTGACTGAACATAAGCAATGTAAATAGGCATTTTGTTTTGAATACTAATATTTGCTTCCCAGATATGATTCAATTTATTTATGCCCAAGAGAGACAAAATCTCTCCCCCTTTGATATCTGTCATGGTATCTAGAAATTTTCCCACTTTTCCAGCTTCCTCGCATTCTTGAGGTTATTCACTTCTACAACACCTGCTTTGCTTTTATTCAAAACCAGGATAATCAACATTTATTCCTTCTTCCATTATCAAATCCATGGGATCCATGTATGCAAATTCAAAAGTTGGACTAGGTAATGTTTCTCTGGCTTTTTTCATTGCTGTTACTAGATAAACAGTGAACAGCAACAGACTAAGGAAATCACCTTGAGGCAACCCAACAAAAGTTTGAAAGGTACTCCCAACCTCCCAACCTGTTTAGCATTTCTGATTTCAAGTGAGTCTGGTCAACCAGGTAGCTTATTAGTCTAACTTTGGAACCATTAATTGACTTTGCAGGGCAGTTCTTTATCCGTTTGCTTCTCGCGATGCAACCAAAAGCTGATGAGAAACCCATCCCCGTAATCACCATTCTTTTTTGTCTGCCACATTACATTCTGTCATCAACGTCAATGTCCATACAATATTATGTGGTAGACCTCCCTTTCAAATATGCTCCTTGTATTCATGGAAGATATCTTTTAACCTCTGCGATAGTCCTTGCTAAATTAACCTAGCACGAATGTGGCAGATAGTTGGGATGATAAGGTGTGGATTCATTTGATTTTAAGCTATCAAGAGTATCAATCAAATATTCTATAGAATTTAAATCAATAACCTTTAGCATCCATTATAAGATACATGACAAAGAAATTTCAAACATCTATGAATTTTTGTTTGCATCAAGTCTCTTGAAATTTGTACATGTGACAAATGGACTACAAATGCTCCATAATTAAGTTTGAGATTTTAATCAAATATCAACAAAATTATCAGCAATACCAACACTTAAAAATCTTACCGAGAGAACCCAAATTTTGGAAATGTAATTTGGTTTTTAATCAAAACTGTGAAATTCGCTGCACCATGCAAGAGTGGAATACCTTTCCTATGGACATTGGGTAAGTGAGAATTCTTGATTAATGAAAAGAGCATCCAACAAATACAATATGCCTTTTGGATCATCAAAAAGCAAAAAAATCAGTTTTTTTACAGAAATTATCAAAGAGTTTCAAAGAACTGTAGGGATCTCAACTTTCCCACCCTAAGTTGTATTTCTGCTCCAGTTCTGCCTACCTACGCAATTTTATGCCTTCATTCTTGTTCATCTGCAGTTACATTTCACACCAGCACTTTACCTATTTGCCTACCTTTGTCGCCTCAGCTAGGCCTTCCTGCATTTTCTTTTTAGAGATGAGTTGGCGCATATTCAGCTTACTGCTATGCTTGCATATAAGCACATAATCATTATCAAGTAAATGTAGCTACAATGTAGCTCATTGTCTACCTGGCTCAGTGCAATCTGCATATTGAATAAGATCAGAAGGAAAGAACTGTGCATAGAGGCTGAAAGGAGCAGCCATAATTTTGGAACAACTACATACAATCAACCATTCCTCAAAAGCAAGGCAACAAGCTTCTTATTTCAAATGTACACGCAATTACCTTAAAAGCATATCCACTTATAAAAGGTTGCTGAACATAATAAAAGAACAAGCTAAGGCCTGCAAAGTTTTCAATAACATACTTGAATCCATGACCTGGCATTGGTAGTACATCTAATTCCACAGGACACCATGCATAAATTTCACACACATTTATTGTCTTGTTCTGATCAGATGCCACACACTTTCCAGTTTTAACTCCTGCAAAGTGTTCAATGTATGTGTCTCAGAGCAACTTTGTATGCATAACTGCTTAACTGCGTTGCATACTCGATTTTGACCGTAGCAGAAACTAGAGACAGGGCTCTGAGTTTTTCCTAGGGAAGTGGAATTCATGAGGTGGTTTCCCGTTGCCTTCCTCGCCAATGGCGTTTTAAAAGTGACACGTGGAGGAGTCCGACTGACAACCCCTGTGTTGTAAGTCAACATGCTTTTTTCCACATAATGGATAGATTTATCTTAGACATTTTTCAATATATTTTCTCACGATTCATGGTTACATTGTTTGACGATATCTTGAAGTATGCTCACTATGAAGATATGAAAGATAGATGAGTTGTAATTGTTTTGATATCAGTTGTGTCAACTAAAACAGTTATCTTATTACTTTGTGCATGAATTTGATGCAACGTAATACAAATGATTCTAATCAATGAATCAAGGATTAGCAGAAGCAATGAAAAGCTGACTCGATAACATTGACATGATTTTTCTGTAACAACAGAGTTAAGCTGAAAATATCATAAAATACCATTTCCATTGCTGACTGCTTCCCCAGGAATGCAATCTTTTTCAGAGCTGCAATGGTTGGTATCAAATCTTGGATCTTCTGGGCAATGACTCCTTGTCTGGTTTGGTGTAACTATCATATTTGTCATGACAAAAAATTCATTGTTCTCCTATAAGATCAAAAATCTTTTTGCAAACTCATGGCATATGAATATTATCCAAATGGTAAAAGCCAATCAACTCCTATTAGCAGGGTAGTATAAAAAAGCAAATTCATGTATGCAGCCAGCAGTGTAATTTCAACTGGCAGCGCTGCTATTCCAGATTGCAAAAGAAACTGCAAAGTACTTAGATGCTAGTATGAACAATTTCAGTTGGCAAAATTTAATCACTTACCTTCAGATACGGGGTTTATCACCCCGTAACCCCTGTATCTATGTTTCTCGAATGATTGATAAATTCTAGTTAAAAGAATGATTTTTCCTACCTGAGGAGGAATCACATAGTCTGCAGGATCAAAGATGTGCATTCCATTCAAAAGAGACGATTTGAATCCAGTGAAGTTAACAAGAGCTGTTCCTTTCATCTTTGTTGTAACTGCGCTCATGGCAGTGTCAAATTCTTGGTAACCTTTCTTCCATATTATTGCATACCTGGAAAATTCAACTTCTCATCAAAAATGCAAAAATTACACACACCTGCTTCAAACATCACTAAGAGTCACACAGACCAAATCACAAACAAGTATTCTCCACATCTAACTATAACTATACAAACGTCTTTCTAGTCCTGAACTCTCCATCCCTTCATGACCATAGCCTGTCTCTTCCTGTACCTTCTACTGTGCAAAGAAAAAATGGCCTATTTTTCTTCTCTTTTTTTAGTCAGTTATGTTGGGAAAAGGCCATGGTGGCCTATACAATGCCTCAACAAAGGAAGAAAGAAGAAAGCGAAAGGCTAAGAGGAGAGAGAGATCAGATCAAGTTTAGTTATCTTGGATTTGAAAGATGGCAAGTTGTAAGATTCAGGAAAGCAAGAGAGCAAGATGTTCCATTAGTTGTATGTTCTAGGGATGAATGATGATTTGTGGAACAGAGTTCGTGGATTAGGCAATGAAACTTGGAAAGGGCGTGAATGTGTGAATTTTGCACCTTGGGTGACTTTCAACCCAAATTTATGGAGAATACGCCTACACGTTGATATCGTTGCCATTTCTCTTGGAAAATTCATTAAACTTGGCCATTCTGTTCTCTTGCAAACTGCAGCAGTACAAGTTTTTTGGTTGGTTTTGAAGATTTTGTAGGCTGCAGACCTATTGCATCAAATTTTATTCGCAATTTATTTGCCAATAATTTATCGCTGCAATATCTCTCCATTTTATTCTCTTCTATAACTTTAACTACAATTTAATACTCCACTATAGGCTGTGAGCTTGTCACAGATCTGTGCAATGACTTCACCCAAGACAGATCATCGCACTGACAGACTACTTATGAAAACCACCAAGAGAAAACTAAATAGATAAAATTTATATCTAGTTTTCTTTCGTATAACATACCCAATCACGTATCCTAAAATGGCTAGCTGAATAATCCTGTGAAGAAATCCAACTTTTTTGTTTCTGATCGTCACAATCTTTATCGTTTCATATGAAAGAAGTGCGTTGACAACTTTGGCCAAAATTCCTTCCTCGGCAACCATTTTGATAAAGCATATTTTCCAAATGACCTCTTCGTGCTGTTGTGTTGCTGAAATTCTTGTTGCTGCTGTTCAACATGGGAATCCCCCTACTTGGGAATATCAATATCCTGACATGTTTCCCCCTTCGCAGGGCTATTGGGGATTTTCTGACTAAATTCTGTGTGTTCTTGTTCATTAACTGGCTTTATCTTCTCATTTTGCCGATGATTTATTGCTTTTCTAATGACTTATTGTCGTTTAAGGAGCATAATTGAGGTGGTAATTTCTCTCCGATTTTATTTGATTTATTCAGTACATAGCAACTTCCCTCGTTCGTGGAACCCCCGTGACTATTTTTCTGGTTTAGACCTATGCACTACCATATCCCTTGTGGCATCGCCTTGTATGTCCTCATTTGTCTCATATTTGTAAATTTCAGATATTAAAAACTGGACACCCTCGAAAAGCCTTCTTGGAGCAGACAAATTTCATGTTCCCCAATCTAAGTGCAATTTAAGCTAACCGGTGAGACTCATAGTACAAACTCTGAGTTCAGTATGAAGTGGTGAAGCACAGACAGTCCACGGTGTGTTACCCTCATACCTAAACAGCTGGTCTGTCGTCCATTCAATAGCACCTGGGATATTGATCAGCTGGTCCATGAAGCTTCAAGGAAACCTCAATTACGCGTATGCAGTAATCGCTGCAGAGTACACACGTTCGAAGCACTTTCCGGTGATGATGATTTCAAAAGATAAAAACTGTTCTTTCACACCCATGTAAAAAAATTCAAACTGCTGCTGCGTTGCATACTCGATTTCGAGCGTAGCAGAAACTAGAGACAGGGCTCTGAGTTTTTTCTAGGGAAGTGGAATTCATGAGGTGGTTTCCCGTTGCCTTCCTCGCCAATGGCGTTTTAAAACGGACACATGGAGGAATCGAACTGACAACCCCTGTGTTGTGAGTCCGCATGCTTAACGACTACCCCACCGCACCACTTACACCCATATACCTTACGTAATAATCGGAAAAAGGCAACCACTGTTGAAATTAAACGTTGAGATACCGAATTTATATAGAGTTGGCTCGGCCATGTGATCAGAGAAAAGAAAGATGAAAGTTCGCCCTGTTGATCATTGGACGCGGTGGTTGCTTGAGTTCGAAGCAGAAGTAGACCGAGAAGATGGCAGAGCCATGTTGAAGAAGACGCCAGTAGTGGGGATTCTGTAACATTGAGACAGAAATCCCTAGATCGAACTGTTAAGAAGGAATGCTTGAGAAGAACAACTGGCTGACAATTTGCAGGAGGGATGCACCCTTGAGATTTACAGTAGCGCCCTCAAGGGAGAACATGGTATTCACAAAGGACTTTGATCCATGCAGTTGTTCAAGTGCATGTCGCACGCGTGAACTCGCCAGAGAAAGAATAAGAGAGAACAAATGTTTACAGCAGCAGGTACATTCATTGGAATAATACGAAACTTATCCCAGTAGGTATTTCGCTATATCCCTTTTTAATTCAGTAACCTAACAGATACGGTAATACATTGATAATAAGATATGGCTTATTTATCTATTAGGTCAAATTTTCAGGCCTATTTTCGAATCGGCTTATTTTCAAGAGTTTTTGAAAAATACATCAATAACTTGCAACATCAAAGCTGGGACAAACTATGTTTAAATATCTTTAAAAAAAGAACTAACATTTATGTTTCATAATGAGTATAGCGCTTAAATAATGACGTTCTGTATTTCACAGCAGACTGAACATGGCCGCGGATTTTTAACTATAATGAATGAATGGATGAACAAACAAACGAATGAATGAAAAAACGAACGAATGAATAAATGAATGAAGGAATTAACGAAAGAGTGTTATGAGCAATCATGAATGCTGTGCTATATCATTACTTATTATGAATGATATGAACTATTATGAGTCTTAAGAACTATCATGACCATGAATATCATATGCTATTATAAAAATTTTGTTACATGACTGCATGAGCTACCAAGTCGTGTGAAATGCATGTCAAATGAAAATTCCGTCGTGGGGATATCTACCCTATTTACAAAAAAAGGAAGGTGACGTTTGAAACTTAACAGCCTCATATGGTATAAAATGACCCGACTCTATCAAAGTCGAGTATTTCTAAAAACTAAGTTTTGCTAAAAGTTAACTTTTTCTAAATCCTTTAGGAGGGACTAAAAGTATACTATATGAAATAATGGTAAGGTTAAAGAAAATAATACAATGAAATATGACAAAACAGAAAGTATTGTGAAAATACTTTTTCATTCAAATGCCTCATCTTAGACTTGATTGAAGGGCTCTTGGCTGATATTTGTTAGATATAAGCCAGCTTCATCATCAGAATCAGTCTAAAAATCATCAAAGACATAATGAATAAGATTTAGATTGAACGAATGAAACTGAGATAAACTGAAAGAGTAAGTCGATGTCTGAATAAATCATTGAATATGTGAATAAGTAAATGAATTAATAAACTAAGGAATATATGAATAAGTGAATGATTAAATACAGCAGTGATTAGGTGATTGCATAAATGACACAACAAACAGAATATGACTGTAGACACGTACTAGTGAATGAATGGATGGATGAATGAAGGAATCGATAAAAGCTTCGATACATGAAGGATCGAACAAATGAACGGTTGCATACTTGGATGAATGCTTGAACTAATGAATGGATGAATAAATTAGCTTATCAATCAATCGATTAATGAACGAATGAATATAGAAATGAACATATGAACACATTGATGAATGAAGACATAGAGGCTAAAGTTACTTACACGGCCATTTCCATGTTCCACAACATGGTACTTGTGATTCCTGTAGATTCTCTTATCCTTCAAGAAATGCATGACAATGATATCACACCCTATGGTCGCCTGAAATGAGATCGGTTTTTAGACAGCGCTTTTATGTTAACGTGAACATTCAGATATATGTTCACGGAATATTGTGCCCAACCTCCCGCTTTCAGAGACCATGTTGTACCAGAAGATGCTGGCAAAAATGCTTGGCTACATCATTCAGGCTTTTGCACGGAAAACCTTGCCTTATTACTAAAGCATTTTCTCCTTCATGACAACTGGAAATTTTTTCACAATACGTAGAATCTCCAGCCAAGATGTGCACTCTCAAATAGAGAAATATTTTCAGTCTAAGAAGATGGAATACATTTTCATTCCTCAGTACACATGGAAAATCATTGATCACTTTATACAACTATTCGATCGCCAAGAAAACAGCCAACATGTTAACTGTTTTCACAGACAGACTTTCAGAAATAACAGAATCAGCATTTGGGGAATTCTAACGAAAAATTGGATTATAGATGAAGAGAGACTTAGAGAATTCCTCTTTGCATGACTCCTTGACCATTAAAATTCATTTGAAGATGGGATACCAAGAATAGATGTCGTAGAATGACTGGAAAAGCCTATTTTTATTAATCTCATCCTGAACAGCTCCCATGATGAAATTTACAAAAACATTAGATGCTTTTCTCCCTACTTCAAAGCACAAACGATTCCTGTTTTCTTGACTATCAGCAATCGAAAGAGTTCCTATATCCACTAGCTGTTCTATAAGGTTTTCTCATAGCAATGCCCCTATTAAAAGGAGCACGATTTTCTCGAATTTCTCATTTTCTCGAGCAAAATTTCTCTCCCGCCCGCGGATGACAAACACTCAAGAAAGGAGATGGATTGAAACTCTATGAGATTTGAGAAGCATCACGTCTTGGTGAACAGATTTTTGAGAATATGAGACAAGCTTTTTATCACGAAGTGTTGAGTTTCAATTCAACCAGAAGGAAATTTTCCTGTAATAAGACGTTACTCCTTTGATTTTAAGTTCACTGTCACACTGTTTTGTAAGACAGAAATTTCCAAACCGGACATCTTGAAACTCAGCTAGTTGTGGCAATTTTCATTTCCAGCGCAAGCTAGAGTTGGCGAGAGCGAATTGAGCACGTAGACAAAAATAAGTAAAAAAAACATTTGGTGCACATTTATTACAGATAGAAAAATAAGATGACTAACGGATGCATGTCTTATGTTATTCCGCGGATACGATCTTCGAAGGTGCTGTAGACCTAAAGTAAAGCACATCAAGCAATCAAATTACTCACGATTCCCAACAGAGCAATTCCAGAGCCGAGATTAAGGAACAATGGAACTGGACTGAATTTCCCTGCCTAAAAGTGAAAATGAAAAATTAAAAGGGAGAAATAAAGATTAAGAGGGGCGAAAGAAAACCATAACTTCGCTCAATCCCGCTATACTAAGTTCAGTATAAAAGGATCAGAAGAAACCGAATCAATTCCGTTTATGGCACTCAAGCGATGTTTAAAACAATTGAAGCTTTCTTCGCATTCAGTTTGCCTTGGCAACCAGATGGGTACAACGTGGTAGAAGGAGACTCAACTACATGGAGGGACTGACGTCGGCTGCAGGATGCAGTGCAGTGGAAGTTTGGCGATGGCTGGGTGACCGGATTGGTTTCAGAGGTATGGTAGCCAAAGTCAGTCCCTGGCACGGCACCGGAAGAGCAAGAAGTTCCAGATACAGCAAGAAGTTTTCGAGTGGGATATGGGATAACCCAGTGGAACATTGCCATACCGTAGAATGGCTACGAGAGATCGAGAAGCAGTGCCTAGTAGGTGAAAAAAAAGACAAGGAAAACCCAAAATGGAAAGCAGCTAGGTCTGCATTCATAGCTTGTTGTACCGAATGAATAGGCTCAGTTGACTTGGACACTGAGCTGCTTTCCATTAAAGAGGCAAAAAGTTAGGATAGCTCAATGGCAAGATTCTTGCGCATTGATCCTATGGTCAGTGGTTCGAGTCCCATCTCAGCTAAACTTTCACTTAGAGTGAGGAGAGTCGCCAGCTCTCTGTAATTCCAGGCGGAGGAATCACGAGGTGTCGTCAGATCGAGAGGAAGGACCTGGACACTGCTCGGTAAGCAAAAAGCTTCTCAGTGTCCAAATTTCTACCTTTGACATCTAGGTAGAATCGTGTGTTTAAAAAGATTAAAGAGGCTTGGTCGCTCTTTCAACGTGGTCCACAAGCTGAGTTTAAGGCGTATTTTTCGCAAACTTGATGAATGGTATGGAAAACGGGGAATGCATGAATGTCTTGAGGATAGGCCAGTTCAGTTCAAAATTTTACGTTTAGTGTTTCTTTGGCTTTCATTCCTAAAGGCACGAGAAGATAAGGCGATACGCCAATGCTTTAAACCTAGTGATATGAGGATAAGATTTCGGTTTATCTTTCAACAACGATGTAGCCATTTTCCCATGAAAAGCTAAAATGGGAGCTTGGTAAACCACCGCTTAGACTTGAGACCAATAGAAGTAGCCATTAGAGTTCCAGATCAGCTGTGACCACCCATCATTGTGGAAAGAACGAGACAGAAAGCATCTGATGAACCAGTTTCTTTCTAATATCAGCTGGCTAGCTTTCACTTTCACTTCTACTTTGAAGGACAAAGCGGATTTTGGTTGAATATTTTAGCTTCTAATGTCAACATCTTAGTCCAGATTAGAAGGGATTAAACAATCCTATTTCACTACTTCAAAGAACAAATTGCTGCGACAAGCTCTTAGCAATTTGAATTTCACTAGACAACGAAGAGCTAGATCTCCGAAATTGGTTAGTAACATCAACAATCGTCTAAATGTAGAAGACGAGCTGTTTGCAAGGCAGTTAGAGCACATGTTCACGGAGTTGACGATCTCGTGCTCAAGGCAGACTCGTGTTGAGCACGCTGCATCGAATGGGTACCTGACGTACAACTAGGTGCAGAGTGCGGCAAAGAAAGAAGCCGGCCACACCCTACCCAGGCCGGACTCCGTGGCTCAGGGCAGCACCTCTCTAACAAGGTGTCCTTCGACACTTGCCTTGCATATGGGACTCGGCTCTACCTTGCATTGTAAACCGAATTTGGCCATGTCAATCGCTGCGATAAACCAATACACACCTGTCCGGAAACAAGTATTTCGAACTTGATACCGTATGCCTTGTAAAGTATGCGGTGTTGTTCCTCTTTGTCTTCGTAAAATTGGGAAGATCTGCAAAAAGCACATCGAAATTAATCCTTTATGCACCAGCAAATAACAAAGAACGAATAACAAATTCATGATTTCTCGATAATGTGTAGGTACACTGAGAGGAACACCGTGGGACTTTGTCCAATTCTACCGTCGGGGCAGTGTCAATAGACGTTCACCTGTTGCCCATGACATCGGGTATGACTCTCAAACACCCCGATGCAACCGACATGAAAGATACGCAGCAAAGTTCGGCATCGTCGCAAGAATTACCAGACAGCAGACAGGGAAGAAACCCCTATCCACCCGCGACCAAACTTTTCACTTAGAGTAAGGAGAATCACCAGCTGTCTGTAATTCCAGGAGTAGGAATCACGATTATTGTAAACTTGAATATTAGAACAAGGACGGACCACATTGTGAGGGGAAACCAAAAGAACATTCAATTGTGTAGATCAGTGGCGAAGTTTTGAATTCAAGTAAATTAAGACTAAGCAAGTGGACTAATTTGAAGACACGTCGATGAGACTGAAATTAGTCAGACAAATCCGAGTATGTAACAAAGACCAACAATTAAGATTATATAAGAACTTTTCGAGACGAAGTCATCCAATCTTCGGCTAAATGAGGAGCGAAAGAAGGGGGCTTTATAGCACATGTGTCGAGAAAATGGAAACGGACAGCGGAAGATTCCCAAATCAGGAGATATAAATGGATACTTGCTTCAGCTGCTTATTAAGTATGGATCATTTTGATCAATTCCTATGGGGTTTATATGGCACCAGTGACGAGCCCAGAGACCAACCTCGATTAATCAAAATATTCTTAGAACTTCAATGATGATAATCGCAGTTGAAGAAGTGTTATCGTAAACTTGGATTTCGACTAAAGGAAATAATGAGGAATCTAAATGAGAACTGTTACCTGAAATTGAAACCTGATCCAATCGGTGCATTTGGATCATCAAGCCTATAATGTTTGAATAAATTATAACTCATCTTGTATATAACAATAGTATAATGACTAGAATATTTATGGATGAATTTAACATTGAGTTTTTTCATGAAAACAAGCAACTAACAAATAATGCAATAATATAATATAATATAATATAACACAATATAATATAATACAATATGATATAATATGACATGATATGATATAATTTAATATATATAATATAATATAATATAATATAATATAATATAATACAATGAAATATAATATAATATAATACATGCTCTAAGCACAAGTCCAACTACCTCTACTGGGGAAGTTAGAGAACAATTTTTCGCATACTATCTTTCTGTGCCAAATTTTTTTTGTTACATGCTAGCTCTTCAGCCTCTATTTGATATTTTCGGTGTTTTTGTCTTAAAACAGATACGCACTAAACGAAGTCATCCCCACCAAGGAGAAACAAATTGACATGACCCGCAAGGCCTTTGTGGTCGCGGTAAACGATGTCCCTTCGTTAAAGGTATTGCTGGATAAGTCTGTGCGCACAAGAAAGGAGAAGGGGAATGGAAGACAACAAGACAAGGAGTTGCAACAATCATTGCAAGCCTTGTACGTTCAGTTACACGAATTACAATAGACATAGCGTCATCTGGTCCCAACTGCAAATGGTTTTTTTTTCTTCTGTTTGCTTCAGCTTGAAATTTTTTTAGGGCGTTATGTTGAGGAAGGGCCATGGTGGCCTATACAAAGCCCCAACAAAGGAAGAAAGAAGGAAGCGAAAGGCTAAGAGGGGAGAGGGATCAGTTCAAGTTTATTGATCTTAGATTTGAAAGATGGCAAGTTGTAAGATTCAGGAAAGCAAGACGAAGGCAAGACGTTCTATAAGTTGCATGTTCTTGGGATTAATGATGATTTGACGGACATAGTTCTTGGGTTAGGCAGCGAAACTTGTAAAGGGTGTGAATAAGTTGAGCTTCTGGTGGTCCTGACACGCCTCAGAGGAATAGGATAATGATAAAAAAGCAAAAAAATAGACTCAATGTATCTTTAAAAAGGAATAGATGAACTTAAGATAAAATTTTGTCCCACACCAGGCGTGATAGATTTAAACGAAAAGAAAAAAGGCGTGGCAAATTTCCATGGCAGTGACAAGACGAGTACCAAAATGTCAATGAGGCTTTTCAAAGTGAAAGATCTTCTACCTTTTAAAAGAATACACAGGTCTGCAATGCTCGCCGCTTCTATCCAAGTTGCAATCCCATCTAATATCGATAGCTATGATTCCGCCCTGGAATAGAAAAATGGATAAGCACAAAAGCACCCTTTCCAAGATTCACTGCCTAATCCACGAACTCTATCTCATAAATCGTCATTCATCCCAAGAACATGGAACTTATGGAACGTCTTGCCTTCTTCTTTCTTTCCTGAGTCCTACAACTTGCCATCTTTCAAATCTAAGATCAATAAACTTGATCTTATCTCTCTATCCTCTTAGCTGCTCGCTTTCTTCTTTCCTCCTGTGTTGGGGCTTTGTATAGGCCACCATAGCCTTTCCTTAAAATGACCCACAAAAAGAAAAAAAAAGCGGGAAAATAACGCAATAAAGCAAAAAATACAGGGAAAAAATAGAGGTAGGAAACCAAGTCATCGAATCAAATAGCAATATGGCTACTTGGTGGTATTTGGCTGCTGAGAAAGATTCATGCTGTTTTCCGGCTGAAAATAATAAGTGCATTTCACTTTACTATAGTTTACCCAATCATGCTAATCAAAAGCTGTAATGCTATCACCAATACTCTAGAGATGTTAGTGGCATTAAAACTCGTCTAATTGCTTACGGGATGTGGAAGACGAATGAACCGTCATATTTTTTCCTTATCATGAAAATAATGTTAAGCTATGACAAGATTGTTCATTGATTATTCTAGTGTCAGGATGGCTAGGTGGTAAGATTCTTGCACTTTTATCATATGGCCAGTGGTTCGAATCCACCCTCAGCTAAACTTCACATGGAGTGAGGAGAGTCGCCAGCTCTCTGTAATTCCAGGCGAAGAATCACGAGGTGTGGTCACATCGAGAGGAAGGACCTGGACACTGCTCGAAAAGCAAAAAGCTGCTCAGTGTCCAAATGTCTACCTTTGACATCGTATAGAGAAAAGAAGACGTTTATATGAGAGTTTTTGGTTAGTTTGTAAGATCTTCAGTCACTGCAAATATCAGCATTTTTCGCAAGCTCATTCCTCTAAGCATGCTTCTAAAATATTAGCTAGGAAAATATCTTGATTTGCGATTACATGGAATTTTCCAGTCCCTTAACCCGGCATGAAAACTTTTAGCCCGTCCATTCAAAGTCAGCTGAAACTGTTATCATTTGATACCAACTTTGCTTTTCCAATACTTTGACCGTAACATTGAGCTGAATTTTCATCTCAGCTGAAGCTACAATCGGGCTGAAATCTTTCATTTTCACAGCTTTACCTTTGTGTTTAGTGGGTTATGTTGAGGAAAGGCTATGGTGGCCTATACAAAGCCTCAACAAAGGAAGAAAGAAGAAAGCGAACAGCGAAGAGGAGAGAGAGATAAGATCAAGTTTATTGATCTTAGATTTGAAAGATGGCAAATTGTAGGACTCGGGAAAGCATGAAGAAGACTTGATCAGAGAAGAAGAGCTCCTATTCGCCCATAGTTGAATAAAATGGGAGGAAGATTCATCCATTTCTATGGAATGAAACAAATTTAGAAGTGAGTTGATTTCTAATCAGAAAGTGGATTCTCTAACTCGGTGGACCGATTCACGATTAATGGTCTATGTTGGCGCGTATAGAGGACAATGCAACTTTCAATGCAAAATATATGCAATTTTCTAAGCATAGTAGATTCAAGTTCGGATACACAATACATTACTCTGATGCAACTAAAATACATTGCAAATGCAACTTCCAATGGATATTCACGAAATTTAAAATGTTTATGCACATGACATAAAATTTTCAACATACAGTGTATGGGATTTTAAATGCATAAGAAATGTGATTTCAAATGCATAATAAATGCAATTTCCGATGCATGATACATGCGAATTTATGCAACAGAATCGATTAAGTACCTCATAAGCAATTTGATTGAAGTCATATCCTGCATCCTTAACAATTTTACCAAGCTTGAATACTGGACAAAGTGGATCACTTTTGTGATTGTGCAGGCAATTATTCAGATATGCAGCATTGTCTATTTTTAGAATGTTACGTCTGTAAATAGCAACAGAGACGGAAAAATGACAAAATGTATCCGTAAAGGTTGATGTTAAATTGAGGAATTCATAGCTTGATTGCAATGAATAATCTATAACATTCATGGCTATAAAAGTGATAAAAAAGAATTGAATATTTATCACAGTTCATTTTCTCTATTCTTGTCCCAACGTATGCCCTGTGCAAAATAGACCATCATTTTGCTGAAAAGTCTATAACTAAAATCAATCATTGATAAAACTGCTAACAATGCTGGAACCTTTAAGACTCACCGAGAGACTCCAAATTTTGGAAATGTGACTTGGTTTTTAATCAAAACTGTAAAATTTGCAGCATCTTCCAAGAGTGGAACACCTTTCCTGTGGGAATACGTTGAATAAAGGAGAATTATTCACAAAAGAATTTTTTTCCTGCAAGTGGGTTAGGCATGGCCAAAAAACTGTGAGCCATAACCTTGCTTTTCTGTCTTGTGAAAAACAGTTCCATCATTGGTTAGAAGGAAGTAAAAACATCTGCAGCTTTATTGTGAAACTTGACAAAGAGGAAAAATGATTCATATGAACAAATGACTTTTATATTTGGAATGCAAAGGGAATTATCTCCATAGCATACCCAATTAAAACAGGCTGCTGAACATAGTAAAAAGGCAAGCTAAGGCCTGCAAAGTTTTCAATAACATACCTGAATCCATGACCTGGCATTGGTAGTACATTCAATTCCACAGGACACCATGCATAAATTTCACACACATTTATTGTCTTGTTCTGATCAGATGCCACACACTTCCCAGTTTTAACTCCTACAAAGTGTTCAATGTATGTGTCTCAGAGCAACTTTGAATCCATAATAGATCGATCTATCTTAAATATTTTCCAATATAGCTTCTCATGACTCATGATGGGTTTGTTTGACAATATTTTGAAGCCATAAAGACTGGATATACAAGATAGATGAGTTGTTATCTTATGTCTCTGTGCAGGAATTTGATGTTACATAATAAAAATGATTCTCGTTTTAGTTGAGTATGAAGAGAGAAAGAGTGTTTCTTTGCTGAGACTGTAGGGTAGGACTGCCAGTGTACATTAATAAAACATGGAACAGAACAGAGGAACAGCTATGACTCACGTGTCAGTGATGCAACTCACATCATGGCAATTCTAACTAACAAATCAAGCAATAGCAGTGGCTAGGAGATGCTCGATAACTTTACATTTTGATGGCAAAATATCTCAACTAAAAGAGTTATAAATACCATTTCCATTGCTTACTGCCTTCCCAGGAATACAGTCCTTGTCTGAGATGCAACGGTTCCTGGCGAAACTTGGATCTTCTGGGCAACGACCCCTTGTCTGTTTTGGCGTAACTATCATATTTGTCATGACAAAAAATTCATTGTTTGCCTAAAAGATCAGAGGTATTGCATGAGCCTGGAGGTCTTAATACAAAACAGAGAAAAACCATGTCCATGATCCAGTGGTAGAATGCTTGCTTTGTGTGCAGTAGGCTGGGGTTTGATACCCGTTTGAGTCAAACCTAAGACTTGAAAAATGTGGTACATGCTATTTGCCTGCTTAGTATTCTGCACTTTGGGAAAGAGCATGGGAGTGAAAAACACAGTGCTACTAGGTTGCCAGCTGCTAACTGTAGCATTCTCTGTGCTTGCACAGCTGCGTGGCTCAAGGGTTGATGAAACAGAGATAAGTGCTGCCTTATTCACCAAGCTAAAGCTTTATTCCCAGACATTTGGTGGATATCTACGAGCCACCAAGGAGATTTGATCTACAATAAATCATATTGATGAGTTTGAATCAATAGTTGGGTTTGGCATGGGTAAAAACTTCTGCAGTATGGCATGTTAATAAATTGCTAAGACATCTACTGGGATTGAAAATGAACATGTTTTCGTCTGTTTTTTTGTCTTATTATACTTGTCAGACATGCCTACCTTGGAGATATATGAAGAGAGATTTTGCAGACCAAAATGCCTTTTTTTGCAGACAAAGCAAACAAAGTCTTAATGTTAGGCCTGAAAGTGAACAGACCGGAGATAGGAGAATTCTCCTAAATAGGGGGACTCCTGTCCAAAGCAGGAGAATTGGCAGGTATAATTTGCTGTCAGAAGTTGTTGTGAGCTGTTGAGAGCGAATCATCAATCAGCTTGCCATACAAAGTTTGGGATGCCAACTGGAGGGAGCTTTTTGAAATCTGTATAGCTTTATTTTTTACTTATCGAATTGATTTTAAATTTTCTTCCCGACACATACCCAACCACGTAACCCAAAATCATTATCTAATAATCCTATGATGGAGTCCAACTTTCTTCTTTCTTATTGTCACGATCTTGACAGTGTCATATGAAAGAATTCAATTGACCATTTTAGCAGAAAGTCCTTCCACAGCAACCATTTTGACTTGGCATACATTCCAAACAGCCTGGCTGCAGGTCTTCTATGTCTACAATAGGGCCCTTGTTAGTGACAGCCATTTCAAAGCTGACAAGGTAAATCTGTCGAAATACCTTCATTTCCTTTTGGTTCCTGCCAGTGGGATACAGGCTTAAAACAATTCCTTGTCTGTGAAAGATCTCATTTTTTATCCAGATTATCGCGGTTTAATTCCCCCTAATCACGACATCAGCTGATAAAAAAAATCTGCTTTGATGCTACATCTGATTTTGGTGGTCTATGTACTGAGCCTATTATAGAGTTTTCACTCATTTTCTCTCCTGCAGCTTTCATTAATATTTTAGAGGGTCGAACCTTTCTTGATAGCCAGACATCCACCATCATTTACCGTATGTCAATATCCTCTTTCTATTTCGTAGAACTCTTCAGTGAGTAACTCACGCTACTTGCATCTTCAAGGGGGTGGGGCATTGTTGCAAAATTCTCTGTTTTCAGTTTCATCTCTATTCTGTAGATAGACCCTGGTGGTAGGATGGTTACTGCACGCAAAGAAACGGTATGCTACACTGTTACTCAGTCTGAAGGCAATATGGCGTCCCCTTAAGGATATTTACGGAGGTCAAAAAAGTCGTGGAGAAGCCAACATTTCAAGCGTGGAGGAGCTTTCGAATGAAGTGTAGCTTTCATTGTCTGTTAAATTGCTCGTAAATGAGATATTGATTTTCCATCACTGGATGGGGGGGGGGGCGAAAGGGCACGGCTTCTTTTTGTGCCACTCCCCAATGACTGATGGCGACGCCCTTTGGTGGGATGAAACGCCCAGAAATCAACGTTTTCAAATCTGTCCAAACAAAAAACAGATTTTCGAACAATGCAGAATGGCGGTGAGTCAACATGAGACACGAGGTTATCAGTTATGAAGCAAGTAATTCAATACATTTGACGTTCTAGAAAATATAGACCCTAGTTAACACTGGGGGGACGTTCTCCCAGCTCCCTACCCCTGTATTGCCGCAGCAAGATTGATAGAAATTTCAGTGCTTTGACGCCCTGCATCACTAAAAAGCTCATCCTCGTCACCCAGCTGAGCGCCATATTTGCTTCGATCAGGGGCGTATGGACAGGGGGCAAAGGGGCAGTCGCCCCCTACTGTTTTCAACAAGGGGCAAAGGAGGTGTCTTTTAGCATATATTTTGTATCAATAGACAGTTTACCCACGCCCTTTGCCCCCTCAAATTTTTACGAACTTCCTAAGCCTTGGATTCAATGGTGCAATACATAGGTTTTAGGAATGTCTACACGCCGCGCGTTGTGGTAAATATCTGCTATTAAGCCGTTGGGTATTCGGGATGACATTAAACAGAAAATATTCCGCCTTTAGTAGGAATAATTCTATGCTGCAAAGTACTCGATGGTGCATTTTGAATGCCTTTTCTATAAAAGCGTGGATTTATGAAGATTGCATGATGATAACTCTATGGGAGAAAGGTTTGATGAATGTTTGATAAAGTGAAAAGGACCACATGGCCTATAAATTGTGGTCGAAGAAATCATTTTCTCTTACTTGCGCAGGAATCACATAGTCGGCGGAATCAAAAACGTATACTCCATTGAAAAGAGATGATTTGAATCCAGTGAAGTTAACAAGAGCAGTTCCTTTCAGTTTAGTTGTAACTGCGCTCATGGCAGTATCAGATTCTTGGTAACCTTTCTTCCATATTATTGCGTACCTGGAAAATTCAACCTCTCATCAAAAATGCGAAAATGACTGATGCCAATCAAAATGCCTGCTTAAAATTTCACTTAAGTCAAATAGAACGTGCATTCTAGATACAAATTTTTTCATTCCTATGACATACCCAACCACGTAGCCCAAGATTATTATCTGAAGAATCCTATGGAGGATTCCGACTTTCTTGTTTTTGATTGTCACGATCTTGACTGTGTCGTATGAAAGAATTCCATTGACTATCTTAGCAGAAATTCCTTCCACAGCAACCATTTTTACTTGGCATATATTCCAAATAGCCGGACAAAACAGTTTTACCTCACTAAACGTAAACAACTTGCTGTTGTTGTTGATGCTGGGGTCTCCCCTTGAGTGACACACCTTCTTTGTCCAATCCAAGGCTACAAAAGGCGGACTGGAGTCATGGCATAAATTTTTGGGGCCAAGTCTAATGAAATGGGATGAAACGCCCTTGAAGCGATTTAAAACGCCTCTTTTCAGATAGAAAACATCTATTCTTTCTTTAGTGAGTCATGTTGGGGAAAGTCCATGGTGGCCTATACAAAGCCCCAACAAAGGGAGAAAGAAGAAAGGGAATTTTATTGATCTTAGATTTGAAAGATGGAAATTGTAAGTTTCAGGAAAGCAAGAAGAAGACAAGACGCTCCATAAATTGCATGTTGTTGGGATGAATAATGATTTGCGAGATAGAGTTCGTGATGTAGGCAGTGAAACTTGGAAAGGGTGTGAATGAGTTGAGCTTCTGGTGGTTCTGACAAGCCTCAGAGGAACTGGAATAATATCCCTGATCTCGTGAGAGCAATTTATTCTATGTTCTGGTAACATGGCTTGAATCTTAGCGTTTGAAAGGGTATCGAACGCCTTAATGAAATCAATGAGTGCACAGCCAACAAGGTTTTTATTAGCTACCTGTTTCCTAGTATTGTCAGTAAAACGAATAGCAGAAAGCTCGGCAGGTCTGTTTGGTAAAATCCAAATCATTGCTCTTAATCAGATTTGGTTTGCTCAAATGATCGAAAAGACTTTTGCCTACTATTCCCTATGTAATTTTAGTTATGACTGGCAGAATAGATGTCGGCCTGTAGTTTTCAAAGTTATCCCTCTCGCCACCTTTACAAAATTGGAAATATTCTCACGGTCTACCATTCATGTGGGAAAATTCGGTAGAAGGAGATCGATTGGTGATGCAGGACCCAATCCACGAAAGCTATCCCACAAGTCGTCAGTTATCCCAAGAAGATGCAATTCATGGAGCTTCTTGCCTTCCCCTTCCTTTCCTGAGTCCTACAGCTAGCCATATTGCGAAACCAAAAATCATTAAAAATGTTCTTATCTCTCTCTTCTCTTAACCTGTCTCTTCTTTCTTCCTTTGTTGGCACTTTGTATGGCTTTTCTCCGACATGATTCACTATAAAAAAGGACGTAGGTTAAGCCAGACAATCAGCACAGTGTTTGATCAAATTCGGAGGAAAACCATCGTGATTTTGCAGGTTTTCGTGTCAAGCTCACTTTGATTTCAAAATTTATCATTTCAAGCACTGCAACTTCCCCTGGAGACTTGAGAAAATCCCTGAACCGTTAAAACTTAGGCACCTCCAACTTGATCTGATCTCTCTCAATTCTTTGCCTTCACTTTCTTCTTTCTTCCGTTGTAGGGGCTTTGTATAGGCCACCGTGGCCTTTCCTCAAGACAGCCCACTAAATTAAAGAAATCCTCCAGCCCCCCTTCCTCCACCAAACGTCCCTGAACCTCCTGACCTCCGCAGTGGAAGATTGACCCTTGACAACAGAATGTTGCTGCGCAGTGGCTTAGGCCTGTCTAGGTTATGGAGTTTAGGAAAAAGCAGACGCCTTTGGAATGAAAATATTTTCATTGTGTAAAAGGCTGTCAATTTATCCACTGGAAAGCACAAGAAGCAACTTGCGCACTTCATTGCTCAACTTCTCCACCATTCTGCAAGGTATGGGACTCCTTTGGTTCGTTCAGTCGCTGTCAGGCCTATCGTTCGATTCGTCCCTTTAGGCGTCTGTTGCTTTCAATTGTTGATTTAAGAAGCTTTAGCAACACGAACAAACCGAAAATTGCACTGATTTGTTTTTGCTCTATTCCACATTAAGATTTCACTCGTATATCCAGCTTAACTGTTAAGATGTGGGCAATTCATTTTTGTATTTCGTTTTCTTCTTGAGTCGTATTTCCATCATTTGTAGCCATGACTTTCCACTCAAAGTGCAGACACCCAAATTTATACCCAGTTGATAATGTCAAGAGGTTTCCTGTGCCTGATTCAAAAGTTAGATGGGGTGAATCGTATCCTGAATACAAACCAGTGGAATTCACTTCAAAAAGAGTTTTGGAGAAACCTGTTTGGGCTGATCCCGATTTAAGGTTTGTAATTCCTTTATGAATAATTTACCAATTGACTTTATCTTAGCTCGCAAAAGGAAGAAACAAATGCTTCCTATTTCAGTTCTACACATGTGTCAAAGCTTTCCTTTAGATATAGAGATTCCACTCAATATGCAATAATTGCAGATTAGATCTGTTGTGAGAACCAAGTCATCAATGAGAAAATCTACCCTTAAAATCCAGATGGAAGTATTTTTTTAAATTTTAGGAAGCACCTGTAGGGTAAAAGAGAAGATAGGGTTATATAGTCAACAAGTAGATTAAGTTGTATTTGGTTTATTTCAGTTGTAGCAATTTTGATTGCAAATCTTGGCAGCTTTCAGCTTTTTCCCTGTAGTATTTCAAAAATTTGTTTTCATAATTTTCACCTGCTGTCGAAAAGCAGATCAAGCTTATCCTTTAACAACTATTTACACTTATTTATCATTTGTTTTCATTGTTTCGAATATCAATTGGAGACATAATGTGGAAACAGTAGCTGGAGAGAGACCGTTCATCATCTAGTTTCTTCGCCAATTCGCCCTAGTGTGAATGTCCCCATATATGTAATAGCCACTGGGTATGACATATATAATGCACTTAGTGGTATTGTTTCCAATGTGTTGCAGTATATTGTTATCTATGTTGTATTAACAAAAGTGCATAGAAAAAAATTACACTTATAATAAGCATAACTAAGATGTAATGAATTAAAGAATCATCCCCCTCACAATGACTTTTTCCTAGATGAATAGCCTACCTGTGCCATCTTGTAAGTTTGCAGTTGATGAACAGAAGCTGGTCTTTGGAATTATTTTCCTGTTCTGTCCTCAAATTTGATTGATTAGTTTGGCCGCAGTAATGTGGCAGGCCCATACCAGCTGTATAGCTGCCACATACCCAGCCTGTGTTAACAAATAAAAGTTTCTTTGCTTTGCTTTGCTTTGCTTTGCCGCTTTAAGTTAATTTAAGAATGTGGTCACGATGAAAAAGCTATTATTTTGTGACTGACAGATGAGATATCAGAGTATGGAGCATCTGCCTTTCTCCTCTTAGTACACTCCATTTTTGGTACTTCATGATAAGATTTGGTATCTTTGTCTCCTTGCTTTTTTTAAAGGAAATATGTTGTACCGGAATCATGCAGCATTGTTGGCCATCTTACTAAAAGATTGATTTTCAATCAGATTTCAAGCCTTTTTAATCCTGTTTCATCCTCATTTTAGTCTCAATTGAGAGTCGCTGTTTCATCATTAATCATGCAAATTTTGAGGCATATTTTCAAGTGTCATTTTGGAAGTCAAAATCTGCTTCCCTTGTAGCAAAGAGACCCCAAAGCATCCTTTTGCATACAACAGCATTGACAAAAACTACAATGTCAACAGAGCAAGCTATGTTGGTACTTATGAAGTAGAAAATGGCAGATCAAGGTATCCATCATTTGGTCTATATTTAAAATCATTCAATGCTCAAAGCAGATTTAAAGACAAAAAATTTTTGCATCAGGTTCCACCCGTGGAAGTGTGAAAATTGTAGGAAAGTTGGCTGCAGTTTTTCTTAATCATTTCTATGGTTACTATGAAATCTTTTTATTTCTCATCACCTAATGCAAACCAAAAATTTTGCCTAGTCCTTTTTTATAAGGCTTTTGTGGCCTACCGAGCATCCACAAGTTAATTTCACAGCTCTGAAATGCAATGCGTTTCAATCAGTATTGTGATATTTCCTTTCAATATGACCACACCTTGTGATTCCCAAGACTTGTGATTTCTAAGGAAGGTTTCGTGACACTGAGGACCTATGCTTTTTGAGTAGTATCATCAACCATAGGGTCTGTAATTAATTTCTAGACTAGAGTGTTATCAAGATGAAGAGGGAAAGCTAGCTTGGTTGTATTTATAGTTTGATATATCTTTGAGATAACATTATTTGGAAGTGGAAGAACTCAGGTTTCCTCTTTAGTTGGCTTGGTAACAGATATCATTATGACGTTACAATGAGAATGAGACTATAAGTTATGGTTGAATTTTTGTGATTAAATGCAATTGCTCTTCTTAGGATGATTGAATCATTGATTTTGTTTATGCAAATATGTTAAAGGAGCCATTTAAAGATTTTTGTTTCAACTCTATTTTATTTCTGTCATCTTGCTTTGGCACTTATATTGGTAATAAACATTATTATTTAACTTCTTATATTTAGTTTCTTGTATACGGCCATATTGTTAAATTACTTTGTGGATGGTAGCCCCTTGTACACCAGCACTGCTGAATGAGTTACCGCCCTAAAATTAGTGAAATTGATTTTATTTTTATTTCTATTATAAGTATGATTGTAATGTAGGTATTTCATCCTGATTATTATTGTGATCACTCGGATGATTAAACGATTGGTCTTGATTTTGATTATTTTGACTATGGTGATTGACTGATTGGTCTTGATTTTGATGATCTGATGATGATTTTGTTCACGGATGCATAAGTATAGGATGTCTCATTGATTGATTGCCTTTTCAGGAACCCTATTGGACGAACTGGAATGACAGGGAGAGGTGTGCTTGGTAGATGGGGGCCAAATCATGCTGCTGATCCAATCGTGACAAGGTATTTGAAGAAGCCCTGTCTTCTGATGCGAAGCATTGTCCTTCTTTCATTCGAGTCTCAGACACCTGCCTGAAAATTAGCTCTTTGTACAACATAGAAATGCGAATTTTATCTTTCATTCCCGCTTGCTTAATACCATTATCGTCTTTTGGAAGGGTAATAACAGAATCGGCGCACGCCCTTGTCTTGCTATCTGAAAGAATCCTATGCATTTTATTGATTTCCAATGCTTATTCATCATTTTTTATCTGAAGGTGGAAGATAGACGGAAAGGGGGACAAGGTTTTGAAGAATGGTAAACCAGTTTTAGAATTTGTAGCTATTCAAAGAAGGGACACGAACGAATGGGCGATTCCGGGGGTAAGTTGACGTCTTTCATTTTGCGACTCTCCTTTGATCAATATGCTGTTATCAAACAGTTCTTAAGATTACAGAACAGGAAAAGTGCTTTGAAACTAGCACATTTGTCAAACGGCTTTTCGTTGTACACTCCGCAGAACAGTGAAAGATAACCTGCGGTCGTATAGCAGTGTTTTATATGGGAACATATACTCATATATTCATATATAAAATTATGCTTGAATATGCGAATAAATTGCTTATAGTACATTAGTCATTTGAGTATTTCAACTAGCGTCATCCCCGCTAGTGAAATAATAATAATAGGTATTGAGCAATCACTGCCTAATCATGTCCTTGCCCTGTTGGCATGTCTTTGGAGAAGTACTGAGATATTACGGTAGGTTGATGTAGTCTTCTATTCCATTTACCGCTTGGAATTTGCAAGAAACTGTTAGAAAGTTTCCAAATTTGAAGTTAATTATGAATTCATTCCACAATGAAGTTAATTATGCTTTGGAATGCAGGGAAAATATATATGCAAGTTATTGTCCCTTGCAAGAGGCAGTTTTGTGAATGGAAAAATACGGCTCATTGAAACCATGATGGTCAAATTCAGTGCCCCTTTGGGGACCACAGATTGCCAGTTGTTGTGCTGTGGTGTCATGTCTCTTCCTTAACTCATTTTTCTTGCATTTTGAAGGGAATGGTCAACCCAGGAGACAACGTCCCAAATACACTGAAAGCTGAGTTCGGCGAAGAGGCCCTCAACTCGCTTGAGGCTACAGAAGAGGAAAAAAAGCAAATCAGTGCATGGATTGATCAGCTTTTTACTCAGGGTGAAACTGTAAGTCTTAGACTAGGTATTTATTCGTCATTTGCTTTCACAGTAGATCATCGTATTTTCCGTTTCCATCACGGAAGTCGTCAATGATTTAGATGAATTATACTTTTGCGTTCTTGATTATTGGGAGCTTAGGCATCCAGCCAATTTCGTCACTTTGTATTTCTCTCTTTGATACTAGAGGAGTCACCAAAAAATACGCAGTCCAGCCCTCTGCTTTCGTCAGACATTTCAACGCTGACCTCTTCCTCATTTTCTGGACCTGGTAGGCTGGCTCCTTTGGTGTCTCGCATTCGTTTCAGTTTCGTGTTCGTCGCCATTTGCGGGGACGAGAAGCCGGCTCATCGTGTTGATCTGCAGATGCGTTTGTCGACAATAACCGACCCTGTTTACCTGCATCTGTAGTGTCACCGCGAACCATAGATCAATATCTGCTAAAATTGCGTAGCTGCAACGGCAACGATGCAAGAAGTGCAACCAGTAGCTTTATCGAAGCAAATGAAACTTGCCCGTGAACCAGACAGGACACGCCGAATGTGTTCGATGTCAACAGTCCAGTCGTTGTCTTCAAGAGATATAGATGGGATCGACTTCTCTGCAAATTTCAACCAGAAATAGACCTGGCAGTGCACGTGCCTTATTTTTTGCTACATGGAGTCGGCCTGGCCTGTAGGCCATCATTGAGATGTTTTCATTTTCATGGCCTTATTCAAACGAACTCTTGTGTCAGGGAATGACTCGTTCTCTCTTCCTGAATGTGCCATCTTTTGACCAAACTTCACAATATCCCCCCTACTATGAACAGTCACTTCTTTTTCCTCTTCCACTAAAGTTAATGAATTAAGTGAATCTTGTTGTTTCATTTTCTTCTTTAGAAGTTTGACTTACCTGATACCAAAAATTGATGCTGTATCACAGCCTAGCGCACCATGTATTTGGAGAAAATACTTTGCCAGGCTTCTCCCTAAGAGACCAAACACGTTATCAATGTCCACGTACTTCTCGTGATCTATTTTCGTGAACCACTTTGGGTCAGTTAAGTCAAACCTTAAGTTAATTGGGAGAGGGCTCAAACTTCAACTCCCAATAATTGATAAGGCAAAAGGAATGGTTCGTTTGAGTTGTGGCATATTGTAATTGATTCTCTCGAAGTCAGACTCTATTCAGTCTAATCCACTTCTATTGATAACGCAAGTCGTGCACCACTTTATTTCAAAAACCCTCTCAATGAAACGAAAGCTTCATTCAAATTTCATAAAGGTCCTTTTGCGACCGAAGAAAGGGCGAAGCATGCGAAAAATAGCATGAAATCTTTAATTAGACGCCATTCCTAGAAATTTAAATTCTTATGGATATAAGCTAAAATAATTAATAGCCCTTGCTTTCCTGGTTCTCTTTGTGTACTTATTTTTCCACATTTGGTTTAAGGGGGTTAGTAAAGATGAATGTAAAAAGGGAATTTTATATTTTGTGACCCAATCAAATGATAATATTTCCAGTTAAAATCGAAAGTCACCCATCTCGCATTTGAATTTAGTCCTAATCAGTTATGAAATTTGAGGTTAGGTGGAGATTTAGTCAGTCACATGAATTCCCTGCCAAATACTCGCTTTGAGAGTTTTCTAGCGATTTCGAGTTATCATCAAACGTACTAGATTGTCTCCATTATTTTTGTACTTATACTTGGTGAGAAATAGGTAAGTAGATAAGTAGAGGAATTGGAGAAGTCGAAGAGAGGCCTACTGTACATCATGCGGTGGATCGACTGAATCTGAAATAGTGATGATGATGATGATGATGTAGGTGATGATGATGGTGATGATGATGATGATGATGATGATGATGATGATGATGATGATGATGATGATGATGATGATAATGATGTGATGATGATGATGATAATGATGATGATGATGGTGATGATGGTGATGATGATGGTGATGAAATAAATAAATACGTAAGCAAACTCCTTTTTCGTTTTCAGATATATAGCGGGTATGTTGATGATCCAAGAAACACAGACAATTCTTGGATGGAAACTGTAGCCGTGAATTTTCATGATGACAAGGGTTTGGCATTCGCGAAAATCAAGCTCAAAGCTGGCGACGATGCTAAAGCAGTTCAATGGACCGTAGCAGACAGTGGCCTAAATTTGTACGCCAGTCACTCACTTTTCATAGCTAACACATGTAAATTGCACGGCGCCCACTTCTAGGCTTACATTTCACGAGATATAGACATTTTAATTCTAGCAGCTATTATACTTCTCTATTTATAGAGTTGGAATAAAGATTAGCTTAGATGTATAGCTAGCTAATTAACGTAGGGCATTTGATAAGTTGCCTTGCTAATGGGGGGGGGGGGGGGGGTGAGTCGATAAATAGTCCCCAAAAGAGTAATAGTTCAAACGAAGCGCAGGGGTCTGTGATGAAAATAATTAGAGAAATCATGTATTTCTATAGCACTGCTTAGGAGTGACGCTATTTTCTTCTTCTTCATCGAGCCTTTCCTTCAAATGTACTGTGAGGAAAAGTGGTTGCATAATCACTTACGAATGAATGAATAAAATAAGGACGAGTCTTTATACTGGATGAAACACTTCAATTTAGATAAGCTGTTGTAAATGTGTGTCCAGTGCTTGTGCCCTCACAGTTACTTCTGAGTACTCATTTACCGACCTCGGAAGGATGAACGGCCGAGTTTACTGGTGGCTTGTGGGTAGTGGTTCCGACGACGGGATTCGAACCCATGCGAGTAAACTCCACTAGATTCGAAAAACTGCGCCTTAGCCACTAGGCCACACCACCGTGAGCCGACGAAAATGAGCTGAAATCACTTTCGGTGGTCGATATCCAGGGACACCAACGTGGAGGTTTCTGTATTGCCCCCAATAACGCAATGAAACCCTAGCTAAAATTCCTTGAATTAACTACGCTTCTTGTATCCTCACATATAAACTTTCATTGCAGACAAGTTTTAAAGCATTCTCTGATGCGTGCATCCTTCATTTTCTAAATATATATATATATATATATATATATATATATATATATATATATATATATATATATTTATATATGTATATGTATATGTATATATTCATACATGTATCAGCATTGCTGTTCGTACTCGCTGTGCGTGAGTGTTTGTGATATTTCCAGTTTATCAGTAAGACAGCCGCAAATCAGTCTTCTAATAACAGCAGAGAATTACACCTAGCGAGCTGGCATATGTCTACCAAATATTTGGCTCAGAATTTATCAAGGCTTCCAAGATTTCCTCTGAACAAAAGATTGACGGAGCAAGAATATCAACAACAGAAAAGGTCAATACATATCCTTTCCTTAATCCAATTAATAGGTCATTTCATTTTTCCTGGACTTCGGCCAGGCCGGCCGCATTGTTTTTTGATCATGTCTTCATTTCGTGAACCGTCCTGAAGAGGTAGTTGGCATTTTGTTCAGAGCTGACGTCTACTGCGCTGAAGGCTCTACAGTGGACAACACACTCGTACACGTAGTGCAGAGCTAGAAAAGTAACGACGGGGGCCCTATGAACGGAGTGAAGTTGCTGTGTACCAAATAAAATCGGAGAAAAATTATCACCTCAAAAAGATAAAGCTAGTAAGCGGACTAGAACACTAAGGACTTTCCAGTACGGGGCTGGCTGAACCTCATAGAGCCCCCCTGCTCTACAGTCCTGCTTGTGCGCATTCCCCCATGTCATCTCTCTGTCCATCCAGCAGCAAATTGGTGCCTGGCAGAAACAGAAAACCAAGGGTAAACTGCGATGAGACATTAAACACCTGTCCCTAGCTAATTGCCCCCTGCCGTGGCTACGTCCCTGGCAAGATGACCCCAACCCTCATTTCGAGCACAAGACTCTGCGTTCGTTAACTATTCCAAACATTTTTAACACTCATGAATTCTCAACATAGTTTGACCACTCATTTCCAATTTAAAGTGAGGGGAAATTCGCTTCAGGGTTTCCACTGTGTTGTTATCAAGAAGGACGAGTGTTTCGGCACTTTGTGGCTTTCTACAAAAACAGAAATTTCCGACACGTATCAAGCAAAGCATTCAAACTGAGCCAGAATTGTGAGGAGAGAGTTGTACGTCACGACAATGGTCTGCAAAACAGCATCCGAAATATTCAGTTGTTAAAGCCGGACCACATACACCTATGAGCGTATTCTCTCGACGTAGCAAGGATCTAGTAGGGCCAGTGTAAACGAGGAATCGGGTTAATCTCTGCTAGCTTGAATCTAACGTTTCGTCATGTCTTCCTTGTAGTAATAGTGTCCTCTGAGGCCTCTTTACGAAATCTTGACTGGTGGGGCAACACACAACTAAGGGTTCATGCTTCTGTGAATGACAAGTACATTTACTGAGCAATCACGTGTACTGTCAACTGTCTGCATTGACTGTAATAAAGAACATTTGATTAGTGTGAACGACGAGAGCCATATTTATTAAGGCGCGTATGACAAACAGCAGGGGGCCTAACAAGTGGGAAAAAGTAGCAAAATGTCTGCTTACCACTGGGGCAGACAAAGGGTCTGCTGAGGCAAATGGCCCACCAGTGAAAATTTCAAAAGAGGCCCTGATGTCTTCAGTTAGCATCTTGGTACTGAATATCTTTGATTCTTAAACGAAGGTCATTGAGAATAATGACGATATTCATGGGTTACGACCAGTGGTCATTGGGTCCCATCGCTCCCCTCGTCAAATAGATGAGTCGTCCCACCTGCAATGCATTTCTCTTTTTCATGTCATGTTTAAGAGAAAAAATATTTGATTATAGATTTTATGACGATGATAATTTCAGACCTCTGAATTGCGGTTTAATTGCACTCATCTGATCATGCTTCATCGTTTCCAGTCAATCTCGAGATTTGAGATGCAGTGAACTGTGTTTCACTTAATGCCGTGCTTTGAATGTCATAAGAGACCGAAAGACCTTCTTGAGGCAACTCAATTCTCAGCAAATTCATTCAAGAGAATGGTTTATCGTACTTATTAGGGCGATGTTCAAATGAGCACCCCATTTTTCAACTTTCGGGTTGAGCTGCGCTCGCGCTTTAAAAGACAGGGTTTTAGTCCCACCGATTCCCTGCTTCTCAAAACAACACGCATTTCATCTAGGCCGGAGTACTTACTAGACTTCTTTGCACCATTGTTCTTGTAAGAAGCAGCAATGCAGGATCCCCTGGTCCGACTTTCTTTTAGATAATCACATGCGTATCATGTGATCAATAATGATGTCACTCTAAACGAGAGAGGACAACGAGTCGAAAATTTTTTGACAGTTTTGTTTGCGGATGGTCACATGAACAACTGACAAAATATATGTCGAGATTAACTCATACAGCATCTACCACTTTGGACACCCAGACCTGCTATCATGTCACTGTTATATCTGAAGTACGCCGAGTCTTCGTTACCGGTCTTGTTCCATGGATTTCTCTGCATCTTGGCCTACTTGTTTTGGGCTAGCTTGGCAGCGCTCATGCTACCGATGCTTGCCATCTATAAATTTTTCAAGCTGATGGAGAAAGGCTTAATCTTGTACAGGAAACTCGGCACGGAGCTGGCAACGTTTGACCTGATTCTCCTGCACGAATCAGTGGAGAACCCAAACTATATTTCAGCGTTGATGATCGTGAAGGGAAAGCCAGATATAACGAAGTTGAGAGCTCTCGTAGAGAAAAAAATCATCCACGGTAAACTGGAGCAAACATATACTCGGATGAAGCAACGAGTTTCTAAATGCTATAACACTTACTTATGGCGAGACGAGGAAAACTTCAATATCGCGGATCACATTGTGGAGTTCGGTAAAGATAATATTACGACTAAAGCCCAGTTGGAGAGTATCTATACAGAGCTGAGCTGCCTTCAACTTCCAGAGAACATCTCTCCATGGCAATTCACAATCATCAATCTGACAGGAAAGGAAGAAATGTTTTGCATTCACTTTAAGTTACACCATTGTATCGGGGATGGATTCGCCATGGTTGGACTGCTTGGACAACTAGTGGACAGCAAGATAAAGTTGATAGAGCCCAAAAAACACCACGGGGTAATGGCCCATCCAATGAGGAGGGTTGTCCAAGGCATTTTGACAGGCCCCCTCGCCTTGCTGGCGTTGATGTTCTCGAGGTATGTGCGCAATCCCTTCAAGACTAACAAGCCCCCGTCAAGTAAGAAAGTAAGTTGGACGAATCCTGTGGAATTAGATGTGATCAAGACAATCAAGAACAGAATCGGTTGGTATCGTTTTTATTTTGATTTTGATTTGTTTCGAGGAAATCCCTCTCATCATCCTCTTATCGCAAATAGTATGTTTGCCCTGGCATGCAGCATCGCCAAGAATTTCCCCACGGTTCCCTTTTGAGTCACGTTGCCATGCCTTGTCAACAGTCCGGTGCTTTGTATTGGTCCAGCAAGTGTGCAGTTAGCTGGCTGATCACAGGTAACTACAGCCTGGGGAGCATTCTTTTGTTTGCATCTATATGGCAACCAACCGGCGTTTGATTCAATTTTCCATGCAATAACCTGCAAGGGTAAAATTAGAATCTGTTACACCGTTAGAAGAATGCTGCTTTTCTCCTACCGCTAAATCTACGGAATGTGGTGGAGCAAGAGAAAATCTTATTCTGAAAGTCTCATACAAATAGAAATATATATAAATATATAGATAAAAATATACAGATGAATATATCTACGGTATATATATATTTAGATATAAACTTCAGCAAGTTAGAAAACTGCTGTTATCAATGCATGCCCTGTTCCACTATTTTTATCGTTTTAAGACAAATTTTAAAAGCAATTGATTTGCCTACGTAAATAAAGATGAATCTTCACTGTGGCCCATTTCGGGATCGTTTCCAGTAAGATCGAGGGTCTCGTAGTCTGTGAAATCCGAGGTCCAGTTGTCGTGAGGGTTGAAGGGCAAAGGTCAACAGACCAGAGGGAAAGACAACCATATTAATTCTTCTAAAGATAATTGCGAATCCCCACAAGAAAAGTGTCTCATGGGCCAAAATATGAACAGGGTCAAGATTCATTGCAAATGCGAATGCGATGATCGAGGGTCTGCTGTATATCGGATGACGAGGTTTTAGGTGAAAGCTGAGGATTGTGAAGTCAAACTGTGAGATTTCTCTTACCCGAAGGGTTCAATTTTCCACACGTCTTATGCGATTATAAGATTATCACGGCAATATAAATTACATTCTAACAAACCACACCACAGAGAAGCATTTAAAGTGACTTAGAGAGAGTGTTTTTGCTATTTTGTGGTAAAAACTAGGGACTGGTTGAAATTGTCTGAAACCTCTTCGGGGATTGAGAAGCCCCTTGCTAGAGAGGTACCGTCCTGAGCCACAACATTTTTGAGATACGATGATCAGCCAACATCCTGGCCACACTTTACACCAAGCTTTTCGGTGTAATAAAATCCGCTAAGGGTTCGGCAGAGAGACGAGGGAGAGATGGATACGTGTTTCTCCGAGAGCTTCTCTAAAACCAACTAACTCTTAACAAGATTGCACATTAACATAAAGAAGAGCTTAATTACTAATAGACACAACAGGACAACAATACAGAAGGACGGCAATTGTATTTAACAGACATTACGTAGTTCAACCATTGATACAACATTACTCATAACAAACATTACGCATAACTATACAGTCACGTAAACAGATTTGGACGCAAATTCAATTCAATATAAATGTTAATTCAAACTACAAATAATGATAAGTTCATATTATCTCATCGGCATGTGTCTGTTTACTGCAAGGAGGATAAATACGGAGCATTTAACGAAGACCATGAGCATAATATCCAACGTGGCCCCGTCAGGATGGTAGACATGTTTTAACTCCTATGCCAACTATTCCCTTTCTATTCGCGGGCTATGCTCGCGCAGCATTTTATCAATCAGTCAATCAGAATCTTAGTCAGTTTTCGGAACATTGCTTGTTGCTTTTTTGTATGCCAAAAGATGATCGATCAAACTTTGTTAGTTCCTCAAAGGTCAGCCAGTTATGACGTTACTCATGTTTTCGTCTGGCCCTATCCCTAACAGATCGCCCCCTATCTTGCAAACGAGAAGGGTATTAGGGTATTCCATTTTGATTTTACAAGACTCCTCCTTAATGACATCAGCGTATCGAAGGTGGCTTTCGATAAGGGCTTGGTACACATGCCAAGCTGGGATTGTAAAATATGATTTCTCAGCTGTTTTGAGCGATTTTAGACCGGCCCTTATATTCCCTTTCATGTTGCTGAATTGGTCATCGCAGTTTAGTCCTTCAGCCAGCCACTAAAACCCTTGATGAAATTGTCTTTGCGACACTTTATTTCAGAATTTCAGACTCATTAATATTCTGAGACTTGAAGTTCATTCACCCTTCGTGGAAAGCCAGTAATCATGTATTCGCTTTCTTGAGGGTTGGAACTTTGCTTATTTACTCGCATCCATTCTAAGACTTTTCTTCCTTTTTAATGGGCGTTCTTAATTAGCTCGTCGACGTTTAGGGCCACTGGGAGGGTTCATGGGCCCCGGGTCAGGACGAAAGATTACTAGCAAGGCACACTAATTCTTTTGAATTGAGTTGTCATTTGTGAACCCCTTTAGCTATGGCGTCCCGGGTCAATGACCCCGCTGACCCCTCTGACCCCCATCTCCTCAGTACTGTCGACGTTACTCGGTGTTCATGTAAGGCGTGTGTCATTCGCGTGCATACCAAGCTCGATCCTTACCCCATCTTACCAGTCTAGACCCTGGGCTGTTATCCATCAATTGAGCAGAATTGCTTCCTACTACATAGAAAATGTTAAAAGGCTATCAAAAAACATTCAAAATCGTCGAAAATCATCAATAGTCCCTTAGAATAATTGAGAATCATTTAGAATTATTCAGAATCATTCAGAATCATTCATAATCATTCAGAAGCGAAAATTTATCATTCTCATTTATTTCTTTGCCTAGATATGACAGTGAACGACGTCATAACTTCCTCCATCGCAGGAGCTATACGCAAGTACCTCCAGGGCGAAGGCGAGAAAGAGCCAGAAGACATCCCAATTACCATGACGTACAACTCAAGATCGATGTCGACGAAAATGCTCGATTGTATACCATTAGGAAACCACTCAGGGGCGACTTTTCTCAAGCTGCCAGTCTCGGTGTCAGACCCTGAAAGGAGGCTCAAGATAACGAAGGCGCGAATCGATGCCATGAAGAAATCGTCAGATCCGCATCTGTTCTCGTTTATTTATTCGTTCGTTTTAGGACACTTGCCAGAAACTGTTTCAAGGCTTTCGCTCTCCTTCCTAAATAAACACTGCAGCCTTGTGTTCTCAAACGTTCCAGGCCCCGTGGAGCCAATATACGTCAACGGGCACGAGATTGATTCGATAATGGTTACCCCGCCATTGGCCTTCGATTTGGGGGTATCGATAGCGGTGATAACATATGCAGGCAAGCTGCGTTTGACGGTGTTCAGTGACGAACGAGTTATAACTGATCCTGCTAAACTCACAAAGGCATTTGAGCAGGAGATTTACGGGCTTCACCAACGGATTTTAAAGAAAGATTAACTTTGTCATGCGACTTTCTTACGCAAAGCCGTTTATCTAAGAGCCTTTCCAAATTTTCATGTCTTGATAATGACTTGGGATTTTAGCAACATACCCTGTAGCTTCTCGTATCAAAAAATATTAAGCCACGTTTGTGATAAAGCATCCTATACAAAATGTGCACAGGCATCCAGAAAAGGGGAAGTAAGTGCACTGGTGCATTTTCTCGCCACTAGAAACTGCTCGCCCGTTCCTAGGCTATTCCCGTAACTAGACCAGGAGAGAAAATGTCACAGTTAGGACCTTAGGCCTAAAGAGGCCGCGCCAGGGCCTAGGGCCAAAAAACCTAGAGGGGCTACTCCAGGATGTTATCGGGACATTAGTTTAACAATATCTTATGCACTTTAGATTTCAATTTTATGATTTGTTTTTAAATCATTTGTTTCGACCTGAATATCCTTTAATAAGAGCATGTTTTAATGTAATTTTTAATGTAATTTTTTATGTAGATTAAACACTAATCGTTTTAATTCACAAGATGTGTTACAGTACGTCGTCGAAACTGATGTGCTTCCCCGGTAACGATTGTCGCGAATTTTCCCTTCAACTTTTCTTCCCCTCTTAGGTGTAATACACTAAATTGCATAAGAGTTTCACGTTTCTCGTCGCTTTCCGTTAGTTGTTCTTCTCTGCAAGGAAAAGAAGAACTAACCTTCGGCTCCGTGAGACCTGGGAAGGCGCCTTGGTGCTGATGTGTGTGGAGGCTAATCATCGAGGCTTGGGGGGGGGTGATCCAGAGACATTGAAAATAGAAAGAACTAAAAATACTTTTAAGTGCTGTGATCTAGTTTGTGACCAGCAGAACAGGCGGGCTCTCTTGGTTTGAAACCGATATGGAACAGAAGATGTATAATCCCGGTTTAACTACAAATTTTCGTAATCGCAACAGCACGGTTTATCTCATTTGTATTGAAAGATCAATAGCTTCATCCGAATCTTAACCTTCAGTCTGATATCGAATTAACTTGGTGTCAGTAAAAGGGTGCCGTGCTGTAGTGGGAAAGGATGTGGACCCATAGCCTACGGGGTTGCGGGTCCGGCTCCTGCAAGGTTGCTAATGTATGGGACACTGTCGACTAGGAAGGCAGCGGAAAATCACGTCATGAAAATTTCCTGCCCTACCAAAAGCTCGTAGCCTTCCCTCTGGTTTCTGCTAAGCTCGAAATCGAGTATGCTATGCAGTTTACTTTGAAAAATTCCACTTCCCTAGAGGAAACTCAGAGCTCTGCCTCTGGTTTCTGTTAAGCTCGAAATCGAGTATGCTATGCAGTTTACTTTGAAAAATTCCACTTCCCTAGAAGAAACTCAGAGCTCTGCCTCTGGTTTCTGCTAAGCTCGAAATCGAGTATGCTATGCAGTTTACTTTGAAAAATTCCACTTCCCTAGAAGAAACTCGGAGCTCTGACTCTGGTTTCTGTTAAGCTCGAAATCGAGTATGCTATGCAGTTGTCAGTTGAAGCCACGCACAGTAAGGAATCAGAATTATAATCAGAGAGGTGTATCACGAGTCATACACATAAGGTGTATCCAAACCGCATTTTTATTTCGCATCCATAAAAAGACTGCAAAAAGTGACGAGCTGCTATTTGTAGCAAAGCAAAGTGAAGCGAGTTTTACTTGTTAACGCAGGCTGGGTGTGTGGCAGCTATACAGCTGACGTGGGCCTGCGGCATTACTGCTTGTATTTCTTCACGATTTCGTCAAATGACTTTCCGATTCTTTTTGTAACTGCCGTTGCATTATTTCACCCCATTTTTTGAAAATGTTACCCTCTAGTTGATTAATAGACTAGGCCCAATGTTATGAAACATTTCACTAAGGCCTAGATTTTTGTTAAAAATGGTTTACAAAATTTGTTGGATCAATCAAGCAAGAAGTATTTTAATGAAATGGAATTTTGTTATGAATTATCTGTTGTCCGTCAAGTCCTTTAATGAACAGTTTTTTGAAATGCAAGATCAATAAACTTGATCTGATCTCCCTCTCCTCTTAGCCTTTCACTTTTCTCTTTCTTCCGTTGTTGGGGCCTTGTATAGGTCGCCATATAGGTCTAATTTTCATTGATCTCAAAAAAGCTTTCGACACCGCTGACCATTAGGTTCTTCGCCAGAATTTGGCACATTGTGGTATCCAATAGCGGGAACTTGCTTAGTTTGAAGCTTGTGGTTTGATTAAAAGCATCAACTCAAAACAAAGGCATTCAAGTAGGTGTGCCACAAGGCTCATTTCTTGGCCCCTCTCATTCCCTAATTTACATCAGTAATCTGCAACAAGCTGTCGAAATTCAACAGTATCCATGTATGCCGATAATACTAGTTTGTGCTACCAGTTTACGAATACAATGGTGCTTTACGAGGCCACTAATAAGAAGCTTAAGCAACTGGATGCATGGATTTGAGGCAGTAAACTCTTCTTAAAATGTTGCAGATCACAATTCCATGCTCATTTCCACCAGACAAAACATAACAAAAAAGTGGAAATGAGACCACAGCATAAGCAATTATCGACAATGAATTCGAAGTGATCCTAAAAAATAGATGCCTTTCTTTGCAGATCTTCAACTCTCTCGACTGAAAATAGCACATCAAAACTGTCTCTACCAAAGCTCCTAGAGCTATTGGCTTTTATGCTAAAATTTTTCTGCCACAGGAGACACTGATGCCTCTTTACTCAAGCATCGATGATCCACACTTAAGATATTTTGCTCTGTTTGGGGTTGTGCTGGCTCAACTAAGCTTGATAAACTGCAAAAAAAATATCGAAACTGGGCTGCTAGAATTGCAACAGACAGCAGCCATGACACCCCAAGCAGACCTCTTATTGATAAACTTCACTAGAAGACCATTGAAAAACTCATAGCTTGTGAATCTAAGATGGTAGTCTTTGAGCCCCTGCATAAACTCACTCAGCAATACCTGTGCGGTCTTTTCACTCGTACCTCAAATTGCACTTCGCATTCTCTGCGAATACTGAGGCAGATCTAGGACTGCTTAGGAAAGAGTCAAGTTGTGGACAGAAATATTTACTTACCGAGAGGCTAGCATGTGGAGTAACCTTCCTCCCGAAACCAAATTGGCATTTTCCTTGAATAAATTCAAACAATCTATTTAGGATTCAGTTCCCTTCTATTTATATTTCTCTTTTTATTTTCATAAACGATGAACATTTGCTTCACGTTCTTAACGTTTTGTTTGGTATTGCAGTCAAGTTTATCCTCAGTAATTCAATATTGCAAATTAGTCGATTCTTGCTATTCTATATCGATTGTACTTAATGTTCCCAAGTGGAGGGTCCCTTTTAAAACAGATCCGGCGGAAAGGCCGCCCTCCTTAATTGAATCAAATACTTCTGCATCGAGACTTTCCTTCAACTGTGCTTTTAAGGAAAGCGATTGCAGAATGGGTTACGAGCCGATGAAAATGATCAGAGCTCACTTTCGGCGATCGCTATCCACGGACACCAACGCCGTGGAGGTTCGTCCTGAATTGAGTCACAGAATAATGATCAGGTCTAATCTCTATTCTGTGATTGAGTTGAAGTGGAAAAGGGTTCAATTGTTTTGAAGATTTATTTGCGCCTGCGTGTGAAGGCCTTCGATAGCAAGATGGCGTCAGTGCGGAGTGCAGGCAACAAATTGCACAGTTTTGGAATTTTTGTCCTCCGATCATCCGCTAAGCGACAAAATAGTCAAACAGTGAACCTTAGCCATGTAGCAAGTGCATTTGGTGTGAATGGAAGACGCTCATACTCAAGTGAGAGAGGGACTTTCCTTTCCAAGCTTTTAGGCCGAACGGTTTCCCCACACACTGATGCTCATTCTAAGGTGTTGACAGAGAGTCTCACTTTGTACGAACTACAATGTGAGTGTGAATGCATTTTATTACTATACACCGTATTCTCATCCTTAGCTGTCTTTCCTACTGCAATTCTCATGACGACTATTGCCTGGTAAAGAGAGAATTGTGGCTCAAATCCCATATATGTATGTGTATGTATTTGTATATATTTATGCAATGTATCAAATAATCACATTATTGCTACCCAGAGGACGACATATGATCAAAATGTTATTTGCATATGCGGTATGCTGATTTTGCTTTGCATGAGAGAATGCTCAGAGATTATGTCATACGTTATGAAACCATACTGGTTACAGCAGCATTTCCAACTGCCTTTTTGGTATATATTTAAGCACCAAGATAGTGGTTACTTGTAATTATTGAAATATAATGGTATCAATTACACAATTGCTTATAACATACAGATAACGCAAGTCTGAACTTAACAATCTCTCCCAACAGTTCATTATGTGAAACCAGATTGCATGGGAGAATATCTGACACTTGTGTAAGTTTATTTCTTGCTTGGATGCATGTGAAACGTTCACCAAATTTCTTAATTCCTGCCTTCTATCATTGATTTTTGCTATTTTTTCCATCACAAATTGGAACCAATTTTAATGAGTAACTGTAGCAACTCGGGCAGCTGATGTAGTGTGTCCACGATGCAGAAGGTCCCATTTTTGAGGATCGCTCATCCCTGTTTCTGGATGCCATTTCTCTGCAAACACACAGCAGTAAATTGGTACCTGATATAAACCTGGGGAAAAGTATGACTAGGAAAGAACTGGCCACTCTACCTTGTTGTTATGAAAATTGTACAGGCTTCATCGAAGAAGCCAAATTGCTTTTGAATAGCCACATTGTGGATTGGGACAAATTCGAATCAGTCTAAAAAGACAATTTACACTTTTAGTTCGGTTGTAAAACCGCAAAGTTTCTGTTCTTGGCACATGTTTGCGAAATGTTTTAGAGAAGTACTTGTGTTAACAATTGCTTTGCACTTGCTCTCTCTTTCTTTTATTGATTTTCTGACAACCTTCATCGTTAACGGAGGACCTAGCTAAACGGTCACCGCAAGCTAGCTTAGTGAGTTGAAAACACAGCACTTGTATTGTCTCTCAAGATGACATCCCTTTAACAATGTACTCCCCAAGATAGCCGTCCTGCCAATTTTCCCAAAATTTAACTTTGGTTGCTCACATGCTTTTTTGATTCTACATTTAATGTTTTTTTGTTTTGGACACCAGCTCCGGCATGATTCCAAGACTTGATGAGTCTGACAAATTCCCAGGCAAATTGATCGGAAGTTGGTCTACACAGTTTGGAGAATTAGATCAAGTTGGTAAGAAAATGAATATGTTATCACTTGGAAACTCACGAGATGCACCGTTGTTATAAATATTCCTAGTTTTATCAGGCCACAAATTTTTCACCTCCTTAACAACGTGCCCAGATTCTATACTACACTGAATAGAGGGGGGTTTTTTCATCAAAATAAAAAATTGCAATGTGCAGCAAGATAGTATATGATAACATGTATTTCAAACTTTTCGTTCATAATCAGTTGAGACTAACACCAATTATACACAGGTGCTCCTATATTTTGAATTTGCTGTTGCAAACAAGAAGTCCTAGGAGGCAGTCATTAAGGTGCACTATAATGACTAAATCAGATAACCCACATGCTAAAACTTGATAATTAACATGGTGTGAAGCTAGGGTTAAAATGTGGGCAGGAAAGGAGCTGGCCACCCTGTCTCAGGGGCAGTGGCTCAAAATGCTGTGGCTCAAAATGCTGTGGCTCAAAATTGTACCTCTAACAAGGTGCTCCTTGACGCTTGTTTTAAGTTTGAGATGCAAATGAACTTCTGCCTTTTATAATCAAACAAATATCATTCATGTGTAAATTTAGTGGATAAGGCTACAGAATGTGTTGATATTTCAACATGACTCAAAACAGTAGAAAATCATGTAAATTTGTAGTCATTCTATTTCAGTTCATTTGTGGGGCTATCAAGGTGGTTACAAATCTGTTGGTGTTGCAAAAAATTACTTGGCAACTGATAAGGTAGTGGAGAAAACTTTGATCAATAATCAGTCCTTTTGGTATAGATGTAAATGGAATTTAGGGGCAGTTTGTGTCGTTAGAGCATCCTTTGTTTTGCTGAAGATGAAAGAAGTTTGATGTCGTGCACATCCAAGTTCCATTTGCCTTCTTTCCACCCAACAGTAGATGGTTACCTGGTGTGAAGCTGGAGCAAAACATAGGAAAGAATGGAGCTAGCCACAAGTCCTTACAAGCATGTTGCAGAGGATAGCGTATTGCCAACAAGGTGTTGCAACCAACGCTCTTTGCGAGCATGTGACTCAGCATCTGATCATTGTGCTCTGAATGAAATTTTTAACTTTTCTTACATGAAGAGTTTTGCTTGTATATCTTTACAAGAAAGGTTCATTAATGTCATTTTGAATATATCTTGCTATTCATCTTGTCCTTTCTGTTTTCAGGAATTCCTAGATGCTGCCAAGGCTAGAAGCTCCTTGCTGCGAAGGCGTGAAAACCAACTGTTACATGAGTTTTCTTTTTGGGGTGAACCTCAGTTTCGGGAGCCATCACACATATATGAGCTTAGAAGTTACAGCTTGAAGGTACTGTACAGATATAAGAATGCAATACAACAGATTGAGTTTTTCCGTGCCGTTTGCTCCCTCTTTTAGCTGAATATCAAAGCACAAATTTAAAGCTTGCAAAGACAATGTCAAGCTGTTTTTGTGCAAGTACTTTGCAGCCTGCAACGCATCAAATGGAACTATGTACATGATTTTTCTCTCCAGACTGAGGTTTTCTCATCTAGGTAAATCACCTTGACAAGTGACAAATATTTGTCTGCTATTTGCTTGTGCTACCCATTGATACTTAATGGAATATCAAGGTTATCGGCAATGTGGCTAACCTAGATGTGGCAATGCCAGAGTATCATTGTTCTGAAATACAATGTTGATACTCATCCCTTTCATCTTTATCTGCAGCCAGGAACCCTGATTGAGTGGGGAAACAATTGGTAGGTGGACCAAAGTAGTACTTGCTTTTTGATGCATCTCAGCTTTCAAATTCTTCTTTCCACAATCTCATTGAATTTGGAGATTTTAGGTGGTTAAGTTTGGAAATTTCGATTTTTAATTCTATACTTGTCCTCTTTCTCTGCAAGACTGAGGTAATATAAGGCTGTATAGGGTATTAAATTTATTTACCTATAAGATTAAAACATAAGTTAATAGTTATAAAAAGCAGTGTTTAATTTTTCAGGCTTTTCCTCTTTTGAGATAATATGCCCATCATCTTTCACAAAGAGAAAGAAATGCAATTTGAATTAATAGCTAAAAGTTTAGGCATCCTTTGATGTCTTTGATATCACTAGCTGCAAAAACAGCTTTGAAAAATTGGGCAGAAAAATTTTATTTCAATGCTAATTTTGTCAATCTTTGGAGATTTATTATCATTCCAGTTGATCTATTTTGCTGATGGTGAATTGTGATCTTTTTTTTCATTTTGTGATATATTTTGTAGGGGATTGGCAATAAAGATCCGGCAACAGGATGCAGTTGGCGGGTTCTTCTCCCAGATTGGAGAGCTTTATCAGGTTCATCACATTTGGGGTGAGTGAGGAGCTGTTCACATCTACCCATTATCTTTCTCTCTTTAACTGTTTCTGCCCAAGATTCATCTTTCCAGAAGTCTGGTTTTCTCAATCCATTTTCAATATTGAAATGAAAGTTTACGACCTCAGTCAACTGTACAGTGATCTATGTTCATGGTAACTCATTATCAATAACCAATCACTGTCAATCTCGTCGAACACTTTGTTTTTTTGTTTCATTGACTGTAATCATCATCATCATCATCCTGGTTTGGCTGGGGTTGCCAAGGCCACTTCTTGTCATCTGAGTTCTTTAAAATCTTCTCTCTTGCGTCCAGCACGTGTGTTATCTTCAATATTCAACCCTGGTAGATCATCGATCACTTGTTTGATGTAGGCTTTCCTCTTTCCTTGACCAATGTTACAATTTATCTTCACATCAATTGACGGTTAAGTGAACTTTATATAGTCACAAATCGCCAATCAGTGATCAATCTTTTTTTACTTTGATTTTAGCATACAAAGATCTTAACCATCGCAAGAAGGCTAGAGAAATCATGTGGCAAGAGCCAGCGTGGGGGGATTGTGTTGCCAATACTGGTACGTAAAACACGATTCATGCGATGTCAAAACATCATTTTTTTTTTTTAGTGGGTTATGTTAAGGAAAGGCTATGGTGGCCTATACAAAGCCCGCCCCAACATAGGAAGAAAGAAGAAAGCGAGCAGCTAAGAGAATAGAGAGATAAGATCAAGTTTATTGATCTTAGATTTGATAGATGGCAAGTTGTAGGACTCAGGAAAGCAAGAAGAAAGCAAGACGTTCCATGAGTTGCATGTTCTTGGGATGAATGATGATTTGTGAGATAGAGTTCATGAAGTAGGCAGTGAAACTTGGAAAGGGTGTGAATGAGTTTTTGAAATTTCTCTAGAAGTGCTTGTATCCAAGAAACGTTAGAGAGAGCTCTTAAAGTCTCGGTGCATACCCTAATACATGTAACTATAAATAAATTGATTCTATGCATAGAAGTCAAGTCACAGCAATCAGGGCTAAGCTGTTAAGCGCAGCTCCTCGCTGGCTTGGAGTGTATCCTTGCGTGGTCGTTGGAAAATTTGAAACGTAAGAAGGTCAGGTTGAAATGCAAATAGCCATGTTAACAGTCTTTGGATGTGTCTCGACGTGTAGCTTAATTGTGGCTTGAAATCGAAGCCAGTTGCATTAGTTGAATGCATTCTCTGTAGGCATAATTAAGAGAGAGAGTTTTCCGATCGTTCGCAGGTCATGAACTTATACTCGCTCTGTAATCTGACTTCTTTCATGTCTGTCTCTTACAGGAAGCGTATGATATCCCAGTAACCTGAGGAATACAATTTTAGGGTTAAAACATCGATCACCTTAGAAGATATTATAAAAGGCAGACTCCTGTTCCTTAAGATCTCAGCCGTCTTCTTTTCTCGGGCTTCTCTCGTGCAGTTTCATGCTCGAGCTGCTTGATACTGTGTTTCCATGAATCATTTTTCATTCAACCATATCCATATTGACAAAAGCTAGAACTGTTATGGTTGGATGCCCTTTCTTCACAAGCCCCCCCCCCCTAGGGTTGGTGCCAGAGAGGGCCAGGCGAGCTACAACGTCCCATCCGGGAGAAAAATCAAAGTCTTAATTATCAATTATTTACCAATGGCAAGCTTCTGTGGATTAGTAATCCAGCCGCCTGTTGGAAATTCCTGGCGAAACCCCTGCAAGCCTCCCCATTTGTCCCCGCTTGGGACCGGTTTTAGGCGTCATTGGCATGCAGCTTCACCCGACTAGGTTTTCACGAATTCCCAAGTGACATTTGGGATCTCTGTTACGCCTACTTTCGAGTCTGTGGTATCAGCGTTTAGATGCATTCTCCGATTGTAAAAACGACATCCATTGTGATGCAGATGAGTTTTTGATTCAGCTAAGATCGGTCTGTCGCAGCAACGAAATTTTGCTTTGAAGAAATCATGACCACGCGAGTCTGAAAGCTTTTTCATCAGGCACTTGTCAGTGCGGCGAATGTGAGGAAATATGACAGCATGTGTAATCGTAGGAACAAAAGTGCATTGTAACTGTTATTCTCACTTCGGTTGTTGTTTAATGCGCAATGTGGATTCAATTTTTCTATTCTTGTGTTTCACATGATTTTTCATCAGTTCGGCGTCGCGTACATGACGGGTACTGGGTCTGTGGCCCAGTGGAACATTGCTTGCTTCGTATATGGGAGATCGGGGTTCGTTACCTGGTTGTGTCATAGCAAGGACTTTCGAAATAGTACTTGTTGCTTCCTTGCTTAGCATTCATCACTGAGAGAACGAGAATGGGAGTTTAGCGCATAGAGCCACCACATGGCCAGTCACCACCTGTAGCATTCACTATGCTTGCACGACCTTGTGGCCCACAGGCTAAGGAAAGCGGAGATGGGCGCTGCCCTGCTGACCAAAAACGGTGATGGAATGAACTTCAACTTCGACTTCCAACCATCACTATCTTTTTAACCACGGTCCCGTTTTCTGAATCTGTAACCGGTAGCTGTGGAGGAGATCCTGGATTGTTTTGCCCCATTTATGGTCGCATCTACCACACCAAACTCGGGCTGTCGAGCCCAACTCGATATCGACTTTGAATTGGGGAAATATAGCAGAGACGAGTGACAAATCTGTGCTCGGGTACTCGAGCACATTCGTATTGATTGATCGATGGTCGCATCCACTACATGTATCGCTTGTTGATATATGCATTTGTATCATCAAGAACGATGGCATTATAATGTAGACTCATATTTTACTGTAACTATATTTTGCTTCTCATTCTTTGCAGTACCACTTGTAAATCACATGGCGTCAAGAATTATGGTGCCCACGAAATTTTCACCCATGCAATAACTTCACCAGGCAAATTTCACTCTAACTTTATTGATAAAATTTTCTAGTCTTTTGTATATAATAAATTTATAATGAATCCATTCTTAAGTTGATCGAACTCCTGAAAACATTCGGCGATAATTTTTGGTGATAAAATTTCCGCTTGGTGATGCAGTGATATGACGTATCATTTAAGAGCCAATGAACCAGAATGTGGATCAATGACATGTCAATTGGTTCAATTTTATAGATTTATCCATTGAACTCTTTCCATGGTGGACTCACCTCTTAGAATGTGCCCTTGCTAGCATTGTCTGTTTTCCCTCAACGATTCCAGAGCGTTTAAGGAGGTTCGTTCCATCTCGTTTCTGTGTACGGGAAAATAACTCGAACCACCTTACAACTGCCAGAATTTCCTACCATCCAACGTTTGTGTAAAAAACTAGCAAGATTAAGAGCTAAAATTCCGATGCCAAATTTTAGGATAGCTTAATTGATGTGGATGCTTGGAGAATCTTTTTGAATTTTTGCCCATAATTTAGTAGTGATAATGATTTAAGCGATTGTGTACTTAATGCGTGCATGTAAAATGGTACTAGAGACGATTCACCACGTTCAGTTATTGAAATGCTCTTTCCTTCATCCTGTTTCATTTTCCGTTTTGTGCCTCTATAATTCCACTTCCATGCTCATGTGAATAACAGTATCATGGACGTAGCGACCGGGGGTGTGTGGGGTGCGACACCCCTCCCCCCAACTTTCGTAACGAGTTAAAATTCAGGTAAAAATAGGCTATTACATCGTACAATCAGGTAAATTTTAAAGAGCTGAGCATTAAAATTCAGGTAAATTCAAGCTTGCACCCTCCCAACCAAAGGTTCTCATGACGTCCCTGAACAGTATGTTTAATCTTCTTTCTTTTTGAATTGATATGTCGCTCGATTGATTGATACACAATTGCACCGATTCAGCGCCAGCATGATCGGTTGTGTGATTGCTGACTGATTCATTCATTTACTGATTGCTTTCTCGCCTGATTGGGTGATTCATCTGTCGATCGAATGGCTGAAGGTGGATGTATTCATAGAATAAATCATGAACTGTCTTAGTGGTACACAAATAATGTGTATCGTGCATTCTGTTGTAGAGCATGGTGTCTCGTGTGTGTACCTGGTTCTCAATTCGTTTTTAAAACATCTGATGACAGATTCGCCCAATTCAATTCAACGGATTCTGCGATAGAGACCTAATGAAACATGCAAAGGCATGTCAGGATGGTTTCATGAAACAATGGTCCCTTCAACAATTGTATCTTTCGTCCCAGCATCATCACATCATATGTCGAGATTAGGCGCCCTCCCATATCAGCGCATTTCCATAGCCAGGTAGCAGCCCATTGACAGATGCGCAACGCCTGCGGTAAAGACATCAAACCTAGAGATGGGCTTCATTTTCAATCCACATTGCCAGCACTCATGTCAGCTCTGTCAGAAAAGGCTCTCTCGCGACCTTCAAAGTATGAAATCTTTTGACCAATAAACCAAGGCTATAACCTTACTCTTTTGACCGATCAAATTCCCAAGAGTTTTTCTTGAAAATCAGCAATCTTCACAGTTAGTAGTATTTTATCAAAAACCATTCTCATAGTCTTAAGTTTTGGGCAATTTTGGTACCAATTTCTTTCTTCAAAAAATCCAATGAAGTTTAATAAACTGATGATAGAATTGAATATTTTGGCACTTGAGCAGGGGCATACGGCAATGAAACTACTGAAGTCACTTGATTGAACTTTCTTAAGACAACTAATTACAACAGTTTTAGTAAAATTCTTATTTACAAGCAATGACGTGCAATACACCAAGGCATAGATATTGTCAACCAAGATTATTGAGTTAGCCCAAGTATTTCACTTGCAAATGAATCAGCAGTGACTTCCTCGGGCAAATTTTCTTGCAACAACTGGGATGCTTTTTGGGCATCAAAGCTGCGTGATTCTGATGATCCACTAGGTTCTGTGAGGCCCAGCAAGGTGGCCATGTATTCGGCAAGTTCTGCTTCCGTGAGATGCTCGCCTTCAACAGAAAAATGACTGTGATTATCAACCATGATTATCAACCACTATCATATGATCAATGGGCTATGGCCTCACTCTAACAAGGTACTAAAGAAATTGTCACAGGCTGTATTACTCTAAAAAAGTGGCTTTCGAAAAATTGGACGTTTTTGTACAGGTTCAGCTTGGTGATGATAATGATCATAATGACTACTTCAGCAGAGATGATCATGATTGCGGTGGTGATGATGACGACGATGACGATATGATCATGACGATGATGATGATATGATGGTGACGATAATGATGATATGATGATGATGATGATGATGATGATGATGATGATGATGATGATGATGATGATGATGATGATGATAATGATGATGATGATGATGATGATGATGATATGATGATGATATGATGATGATGATAATGATATGATGATGATGATAATGATATGATGGTGATGATGATGATGATGATAATGATATGATGGTGATGATGATGATGATGGTGATGATATGATTATGATGACGACGATGATGATGATGATAATGATATGATGGTGATGATGATGATGATGGTGATGATATGATTATGATGACGACGACGATGATGATGATGATGATGATGATGATGATGATATGATGATGATGATGATGATGATGACGATGATGATGATATGATGATGATGATGATGATGATGATGACGATGATGACGATAATGATGACGATGATGACGATGATGACGATAATGATGACGATGATGACGATGATGACGATAATGATGACGATAATGATGACGATGATGATGACGATGTTGATGATGATGGTTACGACGATGATTATTATTTTGATAATGATTGATATGATAACATTGATAATGATCATAACGATAGAATAACGATATATAAGAACGATGAAACGATGGCATAATAAAATTGAGAAATGGAAAACCTTACCTTTGTTCTGCAAAAGATACAGCAAGTGTCCTCTGTCGATTTTGCACGTCCCATCCTTTTCAGACTCTCCAAGTATCTGGAATGCCCATTCCAACTGATCCGGGCCGAGGCCAAACACAGGGCGGTGATTTATGTAAACTGGAAAATGAATTCAGAGATCAATCATCAAATCGATGCACAAATTGATGAATTAACAATGTCCCTTCTATCCTAAAAATGTTGCTGGCTATATCTGTGTGATATTAGGAGTATTCTACTTGACATGGCTCTATCTCTAACAGAAGACATCCGTATCAATCGCTCACTCGTACTAGACAAAATAGAAAGGAGCTGAGTAGAATACTCAATAAGAGCGTTCAAAAGCCTCTTGCTTGAAAAATACATTGATGAGATGCAGCATTGACATGTACGGGGCCCAGCTCCTTAACTGGCCGCATTATATCCCCAGGATTCCACCAAATACCCTTTTACTGATGGATGGACAGATAGGGTGAGAAAGAAACGAGGGTGTGCAAGTCTGGGCATTTGAGCTCAGTAGACGCGCTCTGGCGAACATGCATCCAGATAAAACTGCATAGAACATTCTTCACAAAGGCTGTTTCACATTTGGAGAATGTTTGTTTCACAATACTAAACGGGCCACAGGAATAATCAAGGAGACATGGATGCAAGCCAACTGTATCGGCATCAAATCAGGTCGTTCACAAGCAACTCAAACATTGAATGAACTATTTTGAATTGACGCATGACCTACAGAACTGGTGGTATGACATCGTAAACACGCTTTTGAGTACCAAGTGCGTGTGGGACTACTAACTGCGTGTGACGTAATTGTAGTGGCAAGTAGTAATATAATCAATAACTAAAGATGCTCATAAGTTAGTCTAGAGCTGCCTAAAATGCACCCAAAAATCAAAGCAATCGTAGATGCTCGAATTCGTTTGACAAACGTCCATAGATTTTTAGAATTCCAATTGCTTTTTAAAATCCACATGGTTCTTTGTTTGCAGATGGTTTTCATGGTTCACAAAGAATTATCTATTTCAAAAATTATTACGTTTTATGAACTCTCCGAGGTCAACTTCTGTGACATAATTGCCAGTTTCAATATATTTGCTGAATTTCACTTCGTTTATCATGTCGTCGATCTGTAACAGAGGTAATTGAATCACTTTAAAACTGAAATAAATTGATACTCCATCTAGATCTTACAGCTGGTTTTCAAAACTCCGACTCAGAGCATGGACCATTGTCCAAGTAGAGCTCAATTCTGTTATCGATATATACCCGTATAATACCAATGGTCGGAAGTGGAACTTAATTTGGATCGGATTCAGATTGAAGACAATCGAGTTGGAAACCAAGTATTGATAAGGTTGGACTAGTGGGCTGGGCTGACGTCGGGAAAAAATAATCTCGTATGAGATAATGTGGCATGCTTAATAAAATCAACCTTTCGCATCTGCCTTACTCGAAATGGATACTTCAATAAAGCACGGATGGGCTCCTTCTTAAATTAGACGATTAGACTTTGGATCAAATTGATTCAAAGTATCAAATGGAAATCATCAAACATCGTACGGCGACCAAATTTAAAGGTCAATGCATTTCACTTGCTGGTCCTAAGGTCGATTGATCGAGGCTGCCTTCAGCTTAAATTTCACCTAGAGAGAGGAGTTGCTAGCTCTCTGGCATTCTAAATGTATGAATTTCGAGGTGCGTCCATCTGTATCGGGAGGATGGACAAGGACACTGCTCGATAAACATCGCTTCGTGGTGTCCTAAAATCTACCTTCAGATGTTAGGTAGAAAGCACGACAACTTCGAAAGACAACTCGACATTGTGCATATCAGTGATGCAGATGGTTGAACCTAATTTCAAAGTTGAAGATTTCAATGCAAAATACGATGTTTGAATTTAGAACCGAGGTCAAATTGAAAATTAGCAACAGTGAAGGACAACCTTTTTTAAATATTTGAAATCAGCCAATCAACTCTACGTACCTCCTGTTCCGTGGGGTAAAAACCAAGGGCTCTCATTATGAACGGTATTTCAGAAATGGGGATTTTCGTTGCAACCTCACGTTCTTCTGTACAGTCAACACCTTGACTAATCGAGAAAATTGCGCAGAAAGACGTAACATAATGTATATGAAAGAAAAGCTGAGTTTCATACTCAATGCGAGCGTTAGGAAGCACCTTGTTAGAAACGTGCCATTGAATTATTGCGATCACGAATCGTCGAAGTCAGAAATCATTGAAATCACAAATCATTGAAGTCATAATTCGTTGAAATCACGACTCGTTGCGATCAGGTATCATTGAAGTCAGCAATCATTGAAATCACGAATCATTAAAATCACGAATCGTTGAGATCACGAATCGTTGAGATCGCGAATCGTTGGAATCAGCACTGGGCAGCGTAAAATGCTTTAGATGCTTGAAATGTGCAATTTACCCCAAAGATAACTACTTATATACTGACGTATTGGTAAATTTGAAGGAAACTGCAGTGACTGCTCGGGTGGTAAATCATTCGAAAATCTTAGGTATAAAAGAAAACAGCTGCGAAGGAGAAAATGCAGGGCGGCCAGTTCCCTTTCCTTTTGGTGTGGAGGGTGGGCGAGGTCGAGGTCGACTGCGGAGGAACTGGAGCGGAGATATGGGAGTTTGGGTCGGAGAGCCGGTGTCGGTCTGAATGAGGATGGCGGAGGACAGGAGGGGGTGGAGGGAGATGTCCCAGTGCCCCAACGGCCGTCAAGCTATGGGTGTGATCTGACCTGACTTGAATGGCTGCTATCTTGCGCACTCTGCATAGAGCCCGATTTGCAGGACAGTCATTATTTCCATACGATTGCCATTGTAGTGACTCAGCTTTCTTACCCTCATAATTTCTATCTATGCCGCCATTGCCATTTTGCTTAACTACACAATTCTATTTATTCAATCCATCATTACTTCCTGTCCTACTTTCCATCAACTCATCATATATTCATCTACTTGCGTCATTCACAGCCAACCCTTCCGCTCCTATTCTAAATCGATGAATATAGTAATTTTAGCTCTTTCTTATTTGCCTATATAAACATGCATTTTACTTCAATAAATCAGTTCGTTAGTCAGTCATTCAAACACAACAGCGCTAATCGTCGTTTCTCTGACTCCGTGTTCTCTGCACGTTAAATAAGACTACAAGGTAAGAAGCGTACATGTGGGTTGAATCGAACAGCAGTTTTTTGGGACCAGTTTCATACGCACATCTTGAAAGCGGTGATTCCTAAACCATAATCTACAATCTACTTCGTCTTTGCTATCGACATGAGACTTTGAAGAGTTCCGCTGGACGTACAGCTTATACTAACATTTCAACAGGTGTTATGATGGTTTGGTGGTTCTGGCACTTGATTATAGACCCAATGGTCGGTACTGCGAGGGATACACAAGGTTAACTTGGGTTGAGGAGAGTCCCTTACTCTCTGTCATTCCATGCGTATTCACAAGGTGTCGCTACAGCGAAAGGAGAGGACCGGGACACTACTCCATAGACAAAGCTTCTCAGCGTCATAAAATCCACTTTCAGATGTTACGAAAAAAGCAAAGAGCAACATTTAGACACCAACCTTCGCATTTGGGAATAGTAAAAGTAATCTTCCAGCTCAGTAAACAATTCACCTTGCCTTCCTCCATCTAATAAATCATAGAATGGAAGAAGATCTTCGCCTCCAAGGTTAGCAAGAATATCTAAGGCTCTACAAAAAGAGAATAGCAGGAACGATCGTTAGGTAACCAAGAGTAATTCAAACAAACACAACGAAGAAGAAAAAAAATTTACTTCAGCATCTTGAAACGAACTTTAAGGGGGAAAATAAACCTGGCGGTGATGAGAAAAGTTCATATTCACGAGTCTAGAAAAAGCTTTTACAGAACAAGAACACATTGAACGATAAAAAATCGTCAACACAAAATGGACTGTGCATATTAATTGATATAAAAATACTGAAGCCAAGCCTACACCTACTGATTCAGAGATATCATTTAAAAACACGGCACAAATCAGACGAAGTAAAATTAGACACGCCACTTGGTGCCAATCTAATACAACACCTTTCTGTGTTTGGACCCTTTCAAAGATAAAGCGATAAGCCTAGGTCCGAGTGTAGAAGAGAAATATTTATGTAACAAAGATGCACATATCAAAATATTTGCATTTTAGCAAGTAGACGTCAGTAGGATGATTGAATTGACCTCTGTGCTTGCTACCAATAACACTATGGAGAAATTCCAGGGCAGTATGTAAAATAGGGTTCAAAAGATTGAAAATAGAAAAGGAGAACTTACGTGGTGTTAACCTGCCACATCAGAACTGAACAATCTGGTCCTCCGGCAGTGAAAACATATTTTCCGTTGTAGGAACAAGCCACATCATGAACCTAAGAGAAACCAAGTACCAAACAGTTCAAACTTGGATGTGGACTTCAAATTTTCTCCATGGGGGAGGGGGAGGTTCAGAATTTTTGTAGACCTTATGGATCTTTATGGATCTTCTTCGACCTCATGGGTCCTTCCAGCCCAAATGTCACGATGAAAACATATCGTCATGTGGCCAAATACATTATATTCGTTGATGTACTGTTGCACTAACGGAGGTATCTAAAAGTAAGTATCACTTGCTCCCTTAATTAGGCGGTCAATCTAGCCAGAAAAACACCCCCATTTCATTATAGAGGAATCTCAAGTACTTGCACCAACGACGACAGTAATTGAGAATACGAACAGATTCAAGGGGATATTTACTCGGGATGAAATCTAGATTAATGAGAATGAAATCAATATCCCAGAGATTTTACCTTGAGCGGATGGGCAATCAATGCCGTTGATCGATGTGGATTACCATCAATTGGCAAAATTTGCAATCCGACCTACAAAGAGAGTGAAGAAGGCGTGAGGTTCGTATGATGATAGCTCAGTGGTAAGGCACTTGATCACGTAGGATATGGTCAGTGGGTTTAGCCCGAACTTTAGCTTCACTTACACGTAAAGGAAGATGAAAGTTGCCAGCACTTCGTAATCCCAAACGTATGAATCACGAACTGTGTGTGCATCTAAAGAAGGGGCGAGTTCACTTTTTTTTCTTTTTTTAGTGGGTTATGTTGAGGAAAGGCCATGGTGACCTATACAAAGCCCCAACAAAGCAGGAAAGAAGAAAGCGAGCAGCTAAGAGGATAGAGAGATAAGATCAAGTTTATTTACATTAGATTTGAAAGATGGCAAGTTGTAGGACTCAGAAAAGCAAGAAGAAGGCAAGACGTTCCATAAGTTCCATGTTCTTGGGATGAATGATGGTTTGTGAGATAGAGTTCGTGGATTAGGCAGTGAAACTTGGAAAGGGTGACAATGAGTTGAGCTTCTGGTGGTCCTGACACGCCTCAGAGGAACTGGAATAATATCCCTGATCTCCTGAGAACAATGTCCGTTAAAGTATCTGTAAAAGATGGAAAGATCTCCAACTAAACGACGATGGGAAAGAGGTTGGGGCGATTTTGTGAGGTTAGGATTATTGATGAGACGAATTGCTTTGGACTGGACTTTGTCGAGAAGACAGAGAGTGGATTTTGGAGCACCACCCCAGACGTGGGAGCAGTACTCTAAAGAAGGACGGATTTGGGACTTGTATATAGATAGAAGGTGAGAAGATGAGAAAAACCCACGGGCTCTGGCGAGGAAACCGAGCTTTTGAGATGCATGTTTAGCAAGGGAATGGATGTGAGTTTTCCAAGTGAGATTAGATGAAAGAGAAAGACCAAGTTGTGTGAAAGAGGCTGAAGTGTCCAGTTCATCACCATTCATGAAGACAGCTGGAAAGTTTTGATTACGTTTGCGTGAGATGACAGCCTGTTTCGTCTTGCTTTGGTTGAACGAAACTAGGTTGTCTTTACCCCACTTCTCAATAACTGTCAGATCATTGGAGAGAAGAGAGGCTGAAATGTTTCTGTGGAGTTGGATATCGGTGGAAGCATGGTCATTTGGATTGAATGAAAATGAGGAACTTAGGAAGGTATCATCAGCAAAGGAGTGAATGCTAGAAGACGTGGAGGTGAGCAGGTCATTGATGAAGAGGATGAAGAGGATGAAGAGTACAGGGGAGATGACAGAGCCCTGGGGTACACCAGCATTGATAGAGTGCAGATTGGAGAGGAAGCCGTCCACTCTGACGGCAATTGACCTATCAGAGAGGAAATACCAATCCAATTAATGAGAGTGTGATGGAGACCAAACATCGGCAGTTTAGCGAGGAGACCCTTGTGCCAAACGCGATCAAAGGCCTTGGAGATATCGAGAGAGATAACTCTGCTCTCACCACTGGATTCTAGAGCAGAGGACCAGACATGGACAGCATAAGCAAGAAGATCACCAGTAGACCTGGCTTTTCGAAAGCCATACTGGTGATCAGAGAGAAGATTGTTTGTTTCAAGGAAGGTAAGAAGTTGCTTAGTGATGATGGTCTCCATAGTTTTAGAGATGAGTGAAGTGATTGCAATGGGGCGATAGTTGAGTGGATTAGACTTGTCGCCTTTTTTTGGGATAGGAAAGACGTGGGCTTGTTTCCACGAGGTGGGAAATGTGCCAAGAGTGTAGGAAAGCTGGAATAGTTTGTTAAGAATAGGGGCAAGTTCAGGAGCACAGGTTTTGAGAACTATTGCTGGAATACCATCAGGGCCTTTGGATTTGGAGGTGTCAAGCTGGAGAAGGGTTTGGCGAACTTTACGTGTGGAGAACTTAATGGGTGACATAGTGAATTTTGAAGGGGGGAAGTGATGAGGTTGGACCCCTTGGTCGTCCAGGTTGGAGTTGGAGGCAAAGATTGACGCAAAAAGATTAGCCTTGGATGAAGGAGTGGTAGAAGAAGAGTCACTGCTTGATATGCGTAGCTTGGAAGTGTCCTCAGATCTGCCTCCGGGTGCCTAATCACAGCCAAGGACTTTAACTACTGAGAGGTCCCTTCACCGACTGTTTTCATCGTTTATATCTACCATATCACCACTGGTGTGTGGGAGGAAGCTTGACAATGCAAAATATTTACCTTGTCATTTGTGACGTATGCCATGTACGAGACTTCACTGTCTTTAGCTTGCGGTAGCATGATTACTCTAGCAAAAGGAAGTCTCTGTCATTTGAATTCAAATTTGGGAACATTTCGAAAATCTTGGAATCAAAATAACTTAAGCGCCTCCCAGATTAAAATACCTGCAAGTATGGACTGAAATCCCCAATGAAATGACATTCACACCAAGGTGAAATTTCAAGATCAGCAAATTAAATTCTAATAAAGAATGCTTCAATCTTTCTCTTGCAAAAAGCGCTACACTCTACATTTTTTTGCATTTTAAAAAAGACTACCTCAATTCCCATCCTCGTTCACCTTAAGATGACTCAATATTATAAACTTTTAACAGAAATTCAACCCTTATACTCACAAGCCTAATATACCATGTATGGATGAAGCTGAAAAAAGTTTGCTTACAGATAGAGACAAAGATAAATGCCACTAGATCATAGTTCACCTTTTCAAAGTTGATCCGTATGTTGGACCGAGACAAGTTCTTCTACACATCTTTGTCGTTGAGTTCAGCAGCTTGACTTTATACTGAAGGATAAAAAATCATATAGAAAATAAAAATTTGATTTACAACCATGTAAAAAAATTAATGACTCAAGCAACATAAAAGTCTAATTGTTGTAAACTGGGCATTCCTCGATGCACTTCCTTTCTCGTTAAGCGAAATTATAAACACTAGAGAGAGATCCTTAGAGAGAGCGAGAGAGAGAGAGAGAGAGAGAGAGAGAGAGAGAGAGAGAGAGAGAGAGAGAGAGAGAGAGAGAGAGAGAGAGAGAGAGAGAGAGAGAGATGCTAGAGAGAGAGAGATGCTAGAGAGAGAGAGAGATGCTAGAGAGAGAGAGAGATGCCAGAGAGAGAGAGACCCTGAGTGAGAGAGAGAGAGAGATGCTAGAGAGAGAGAGAGAGAGATGCTAGAGAGAGAGAGAGATGCTAGAGAGAGAGAGAGAGATGCTAGAGAGAGAGAGAGATGCTAGAGAGAGAGAGAGAGATGCTAGAGAGAGAGAGAGATGCTAGAGAGAGAGAGAGAGAGAGAGAGAGAGAGAGAGAGAGAGAGAGAGAGAGAGAGACCCTGAGAGAGAGAGAGACCCTGAGAGAGAGAGAGAGAGAGAGAGAGAGAGAGAGACCCTGAGAGAGAGAGAGAGAGAGAGAGAGAGAGAGAGAGAGAGAGAGAGAGAGAGAGAGAGATGCCAGAGAGAGAGAGACCCTGAGTGAGAGAGAGAGAGAGATGCTAGAGAGAGAGAGAGAGAGAGATGCTAGAGAGAGAGAGAGATGCTAGAGAGAGAGAGAGAGATGCTAGAGAGAGAGAGAGATGCTAGAGAGAGATGCTAGAGAGAGATGCTAGAGAGATATGCTAGAGAGAGAGAGAGAGCAACAAAAGACTTGAAAGATCTCTCTAAGTAAATAAACTTTACATATAATTCATGACACCTTACCTGGTCATTAGCTACAAGGAAGAAGTCCTCTTTTATGATAGGTGGATACCATGCAAAGCATGTTGGAACAGCACTCTGTTCGATGCGGTCTGAGGACATGAGTCTGAGGTCGTCTTCTGAACTTTCCTCGATAGCATATTCAACCTACAAAGAAATCGAATGCAACCACTCAGCCTGCTTCTTGGGAGATGTTGCTATAAGAATGAATTGGCAAGGTCGGATGAATGGTCAAATGTATTACACATTCCTTCAGACGGTGGAAGGATAGCCTAGCAGTAAGCTGACCAAGGTGCTTCCTCGCTTCTTGGGAGATGTTGCCATAAGAATGAATTGGTAAGGCCGGATGAATGGTCAAATGTATTACGCATTCCTTCAGACGGTGGCAGGATAGCCTAGCAGTAAGGTGACCAAGGTGCTTCCTCGCTTCTTGGGAGATGTTGCCATAAGAATGAATTGGTAAGGCCGGATGAATGGTCAAATGTATTATGCATTCCTTCAGACGGTGGAAGGATAGCCTAGCAGTAAGGTGACCAAGGTGCTTCCTCGCTGACAATGCAGTCGGTGGTTCGAGCCCTACCTCTAACTCAACTTTAAATGCAGAGAGTTCCTAGCTGTCTATGATTTCAGGCGTGGGAATCACCTGGTTTTTTTTAGTGGGTTATGTTGAGGAAAGGCCATGGTAGCCTATACAAAGCCCCAACACAGGAGGAAGAAGAAAGCGAGCAGCTAAGAGGATAGAGAGATAAGATCAAGTTTATAGATCTTAGATTTGAAAGATGGCAAGTTGTAGGACTCAGGAAAGCAAGAAGAAGGCAAGACGTTCCATAAGTTGCATGTTCTTGGGATGAATGATGATTTGTGAGATAGAGTTCGTGGATTAGGCAGTGAAACTCGGAAATGTTGTTGGAGTTGGAGACGTAAGTTGGAGGTGTTGTCACATTGAAAGCAAGGATCCTTTCTCTCGTGTTTTTAGGCAAATTTCCAGATGCTTCGTAGAAACAATGTAAGACATTCAGTCATACAGAAGGGCAGTCCAGCTATTGCCGAGTCGACGTTGTACCCAAGAGGAACAATAGCATCTGCTTTGGAAGAAATACCTGTCAAGAAGAGATATATTGAAACTGAAGGACTCTGAAAGAGGGAGGAGAAGGCCGTCGTTTTCACGTGAAACGCAACCATAATTGATTTAAAGGAAGTTGAATTGACTGTCAATGATGCTGAAAGCATGCAACCGAACGCAAGTAGATTCATGTCAATGTCTTAATGATGGAGGCCATTTATATACCGAGGTCGCGAGAACAGGCATAGAAATCAGTTTGTAGGAGCACATTCACTGAAAGATGCAAGGCACTGGTCGATGAATAAGGTTTAAATAAACAATATGTTTGTTCAAAGATCTTGTCCATATCACTTCTAGTTAGACTCATTTATTCCCGCTATTTCTTCCTTACGCAACGATAAGCAATGAATTCAACCAAAACGAATCTACGACCCTTTCTGTGGTTAAAAAATAAAAAATTCAGCTAATTCTGGTTTAAAACGCTTTTGTAAAAACATATCTCATGAGAGATTTTCCCACCTATCCCCGTCGAAGTCGGGTCTCTTGAGGGAGTCTGACGTAGCACAATATCAATGATCAGTATTTACGAAACCAAACTTGGTAAGATGCTTGGCAGCAAGATAAAAAAGGTAATCATATAATAATGCGTATAACATACGGAGATAGCCTAGTGAGTGAAATAAAAACACCGAGAATGACGCAAGACAGAACTAAACGAAATAGTTACCAAAAGTCGATCCTGTCCAATCGATAACAATCTAGGTCTCTCTTCATCCAAAGCTTTGCCGAAACAGAGATCTGTAATGCAGAACAACTTACATGGTCTTCATTGATTACAATACTGATGATCTAAGAATACTATCTTGCTGCATCACCTCTCGTCATCGATCATTATTATTCCAACAAGCTTCCATTAGCAATACATAAGATTGATAATATTGATAGCCTTGAATCACCCTTGTAACATTCACTTACTTTCACTAGCAAATGATGTCTTGTAAAAGCTTCAAATGCATTCTTCAGCGGGCTCAAAATGCACTTTATAGCGTGTATAGAACATTGTATATTTATGCAAATCAATCATACACATTATTGTCACTGCAATTTTCATTATCTTGATCATATCATTTAGATTTGAAGATGAGTTCAAAATTGAGTTCATTTTTATCGTTATTAGCATGCATTTGAAAGATTATCCATCGGCTTTTTGGCAATTAAAAACGACTTGGAATTTGACAAAAGAAGCAGGCATTATGCAACCGAAAAGATAAGGGATATTAGGACGTGGAGTTTGCGTTACTGTCTCTGATGATGGCCTTTTCCGTCGCTGCCGACGATCACTGGAAAGGTTGCTGCTGCTGTCGGCGCTTCAGTCGACGGCCGTCCAGCAGCTTGAGATACTGGCTATCGTTGTGGTGGCCTCCTTCTTGCGTGTTACTTTCTCTACCATCAACACTAAGACTGGGATAATCTCGAGCCCACGCCGTATTAAAATTTTCTTCATTTTTCATATCGTTTTCCGTTTTTTGTCGCCAAAGAAAATAGCTGTAAGGAATCTAATCAGCGAGGTTTATGGTTTCGAATCAGTAAGCATTCCAGAGAAATGAAGCTTTAACATCTGAAGTTATACCCAAAGGTGCTTTGCATAACAAATTCAACTTGAAAAAGTCGGTTCTCTTCGTGCTTACGAAAAGGCGTACTTACTTACCTACGATGTCCTTGTAGTGAGCTCTCTGTTTACCAATATACACCCATGGTTGGGCGTTGTTGCCTGGTTGCACTTTGAACAAAGCAACACACCGATCCATATCCTAAACAGGAAACCAAAGTATTAGATGATGTTAATCAAAAGTAATTGTGAGTAGCACGAAGGGACCACGTGGGAAGAACATTGAGACTTCTCGCACCAAAATTTTTTGCATATAAATTCTGCGGTGAAAACGTGGTTTTATATCAAAACTGGTTCTAGCTGTTATCATCCTATTTGAGCGCTTTTTCTAGACTTTATAAGGACAAGTTTAGGATTGAAATAAGAACAACACACTTGTTTATTTAAAAGTACCCAATATTAACTTAAAACTGCAAAGCTTTGAATATAGGAAGCTGTGAAATGGTCCCTGGTTTCTGCTAGGCTTAAGGTTGAGCATGCTGTGCAGTAGCAGTGGATTCGTGGAAGAAGTGGAAGAACACCACGAGAAATCTGCAAAATCAAGAAACTTACGGAGCAAGCCATATAGCGACAGTCATACGAGAAAACAACTCTTGTGATGGAGTCGTGGCAGTGGAAAAAGTCCGACTTAGTCTCATTCTCGCCACAGTCCGTTAAGATCAGTCCGTCGAGTATCATTACACGGCCAGATGAGAAACCAGCCCCTGCAAAGCAAATTTTTGTTTTGAGAACGCTGCCGAGTTTCAGCAAGATGACATGCCTGGTGCAATAGGTGGCAACCATGGAGAGGATGTAAGAACTGAATCATGATCAGTTGCAATGGGGTTTGTGAGCGGAGGCCTTCCCCTCGTTGATGATTCTCATCAATGAAATGTTCCAAGATTCAATATCTTGGACAGTAGACCTGTTCGCGAGATACCACATGATTATGAAAATGACCAGACAAATACACATACCTATGTAAGTTCCATCTGGGCTAAAACTGAGACAGGTTATTTCTTGATCCCTGCCAAAGTTCCTCAACTGAACCAACTTCCTAGAGGGAGAGATTGCGATGTCCTTACAAAAACGATGCTTGAACAAGCTCGGCTTATCTTCTAGTCTAGCAAGCCTTTTTATCGTTCAATCACATGTATCTAATTCATGCCAGCTGTGGGATGGATTGACTCTCTTCTGAAGTAAAAACACTCAAGAGACTCAGCAAGAGCTCAGAGACATGGCTGCAAAAGTGGGCAGCTATTAAGAATCCAACTAATACTCTATAGTGGACTAATGCACTGCCATTAAAAATTAATGTAAAACATAATTACTTTTTGCCATAGTTCCATAACTGAAGCATGCCAGTGTACCCACCGATACAGATCCTTGGTCTATGAAAAAAGTATAGAGCATAGTAGATTCATACCAAAGTAGATCAATAGTCACACTCGCAACAATATACTCTGTCAATTTTCAAAACCTTTTCATACGTTGAATTCTTATACATCTCATATGAGCAACACACATGTATGATGAGTATTCTTATATATTCCACATCAGTTAAACACATGATGCAGGAAATAGGATGTCCCTATTTCAACGTAAGGACGAATGCTGTAGTCATTAGAACACATATTAACTGTCCAAATGGTTCCAGATCCTGTCCCATGCTCTTTCCCGTTTCTGGACGCCATCTACTTCCCCATCCAGCAGCTATCCTACCTCGCTATCACGTGGCTCGGGGTGAAAGTTCTCCAAAAAAGCGCTCCACAACACTCGCTTCAAATATCGGATTCAATTAATGCTACTCATTGACCGGGCTTGAAGCATTGTGTGGCACAGCACAGGGTATGCAAAACCAAAGGATTATAGTCATATAGTTGATATAAAATTGGCTCGCTGTTTCTCCACGATAGCAGTAATAATCATCATAGCAACCGGCTTTTACCTGAGTTGCTTCTGTCATGATCGTCAGAAATATTTACAAACCAGCCTTTTTAAGAAACCAAAATAATTGCAAAGGACTTGTTCACCTTTGCTTGGTTTCATGACGGAAGAAATCAGTGAATTATTGTGAATTTTGAATGGAAAGAAAGAAAATATTATCAAAATGTTATTTTTCTCACTCTTTAGGATGACAGGCGATTGCTTGGACTGATTTTTCGTTTTCATGTCGAATGCGCTGCAGTGAGAGAAAAATGATTTAGTCAAAGCAGATGTATCGCATTTTGGGAAATATAACAATACGGCAACAATAGTTAAGGGTCAAAACATGACGTCTTGAGTGACCCTGAATCCTACCACTGGCCTTGACCTTGACTTTGACCTTGACTTTGACCTTGACTTTGACCTTGACTTTGACCTTGACTTTGACCTTGAAGCTATCAGCATTTGCGGAGAGAAAATTAACAAAATATTGGTGCATGAAAACATATCGAATCTCACCTCGACTTCACTGCCAGCCGATTTGAAGAAAATAACATTTGCTTTTGCGGTTCCGATGACCATATCATTGATTAAGAACGATTCCGCTTTAAGCGTTGAGCTTGCTGGGTAGCCACTCGCTTTTGATGGCCTAGGCAAGAAAGGAATTTTCATATTCCACTCAATCCTTAAATTCTGGTTTATCATCTGTACTAACCAGAATAAACCGAAACAATGACCCCTTTTCATCGAGAATCATTGCCACCAATCAAACAAATCTCAGAGATTAATGCTTAGAATTCTTCCCATGGTTATTCTGTTCCTATGTGTATGAATAAACCATAAGGCGTATACTTCTTCCACTGCGCTAGCTACTTCAAATATGATTATCTCTTGGGTCCATACCGTGTAGGCCTTTGACAGTCTCAGAACGATTTTCCCCAACAAAACTAAGCACTCAAATACCTTGGATGTTCTGCTTCTTTCGACGAATGAGAGAATGATATAGAATTGATGGCTCCTTCATTTTGAAACTGTTGATACCTAAAGCGTAATGAATTGTAGCGGGTTAGAATATTTTGAAACCAAAGGCACTTGTTTTGAAGCAAATGCAACAGTTTCAGTACTCGTCGTCTACGCCAGCTTTGATATATGTGCAGGTTTAAATCATCAAACTGTGTCCGATCTCGGAGAATGACAAGCGAGAAGATCGAAGAAGGAGTCGACATAGCTTGTGGTTCACAGAGTGTGGTACATAAATCTGGTCCAGGGAAAACTGCAAGATACCAAATTCGTTAATCTTTTAGTCCGCTGTCTATACAGAAACAGATTGAAGACTCCCGTGCAGCCATGTAGCCTGCGTTTCTTCACAATAAAAAGAATCGAAATGAAAATCACTCAATCGTCCTAAGGTAGTAAATCCATCTTACCAGTTCGACAATTTGAGGTCTCTATCGAAAAACCTGACGTTTCCAGCAGAGTCCCCAGTTCCTATGTACCTACAATACGGGAATCACATCAAGTCCGTGAGAAATCCACAAATACAGTAATTGCAGATCGTCCTCTTTAATGGAATATACATTACGTATATCTACAAACATACGAACAGAAGATATAGGGGTGACCACTCTATAGCTATCAGTTTAATTCAATAATGAAAATACGACCTCTTATAAGGCAGGAAAAATGCTTTTGGATTCAAGGTCTCTAGAGGCACAATGAACTTCCAACTAGCATTTGTCAATTTGATTTAACTTCATCTTAAAGATAAGCTGCAACGATTTCATTTGGACAACTAAAATGAATCTTTCCTTGATAAAGTGACGGGTGAAACGAAATCATACTTCTTGTTGCAATCTTTCATTGCAACTCATCCTAGTTTTCGACACAGTGCACTTTTCGATACCAGCACTTTTTTAGTGAGCTATGTTGAGGAAAGGACATGGCGACCTAAACAAAGCCGATAGAAAAAAGAAGAAAGTGAAAGGCTAAAAGGCGAGGGTGATATGGTCAAATTTATTGATCTTAGATTTGAAATACGGCACGTTGCAGGATTCGGGAGAGGAAGAAGAAGACAAGACGTTCCATAAATTGCATGTTCTTGGGATGAGTAATGATTTATGGGATAGAGTTCGTGGATTAGGCAGTGAAACTTGGAAAGGGTATGAGTGAGTCACTTAATGTGTTACAGCAGTTACTCTGAAAAAAACATCGTTATCTTTCTCACTTCTTGCATAGTGTTAGCACTGTCAATGCTTTCTCTTGAATTTTCACAATCTTGAATGCCTTTCGGTTGCAAGGTAATTCCCCCTCAGAATGAGTCCATACCACGATATTGCCACAACTTGTTGCAGTTAATGCACGGTCAGTGCCAGACAAAAGTACTGACTGGCTGTAAACACCGACCGCTTTGTTGAAGTCCTTCAAAAGAAAACACTTTCGGCATGAATGGAACAAAGTCTATATTGCTGAACCAAACCTGCAAGTGATAGAAAATATCGCTATATTTAGATCGGAGTGGGTGATCATAAGTGGTACCGTGGTGCAATGGTTCAGCGTGCGGATTCATCATTGCGTTCGAATCGTGCACGTGTCACAATAAAAACGCCATTGGTGAGGAAGGCCACGGGAAACGACCTCATAAACTCTACTTCCCGATAGAGAAAACTCAGAGCCCTGCCTCTGGTTTCTACGATGCTCGAAATCGAATATGGAACGCACAACGATCACAGTTTAAAACAAACGGTACATACCTTATCAGATAACGGAGGAGCAACAAAATTTATTTCATCGCTTTTGATGGTCTGAAATAAAAGAAAAATGACCTTGCAGAAGCCTTGGAATGACGTCAAAGTATATTACCTCGCGTAGCTTATCAAATACGAGCTTGAAAATCTCATCCATGTAGTGCCATACAATCTTTATCACAGAATGTTAACAATTCCATTGCTGACTAAATCACAAGCAATAATGGTGTCTGTAAGTGTTGGAGGAAGAATATTTGAGATAAAAGGTCGATAAATCTACCTACCCAGTGATAGAAGACGACTTGATTACCATTGTTGCTAACAAACTGTTGATCATCATCAGGGTGGAAAGTGATTTGAGTCTATGGGAATTATTATCATCAAGTTACGAGCTTTTTCATAATCAATCTGTTGTTTGTAAGTTCAAATGGAATTAACATTTGAGCTGTCATGTGCTTCAGTCCAAATCACTGCTGGAAATTTTTCAACCATGCTTATGTACAGTGCCACAAGAAAAAAATACAGAAGAAAACTTTCTCTATTGAATGTGGATATTTCGCTTTCTTGCATTCCTGAATGCAATTGAAAAAGTTAGAAAATATGATGTACCTGCAAACCATGCTCTTCCAACAACGTTGTGGAGCAAATTGGCTCAGTTTTCTCTGTTGTCCAATCCCAGATGGACACAACCTAGAGAAATATGACACACCAACTATGAGACTAAATAAATTTGATTGATGCTTCAATTTTACAGCGATCAATAAAAAATACAAGGCTTCGTTGAGCAGCAAATACAATATCAAAACTACTTCTAGCCATCCTGTATGACTCTGACTTTTCTTGGCATCACTGAAGACAGACTTTACTAAAGTATTATCTTTTTAAGTTGATTCATAGTAAATTGCCTCAGCAACAAAACTTGAGTGCTACGAGACAGCAAGGGATGATATTTAAACTCCATACAAAATAGTTTTGATTCTTTTTCATCTAAAGCAGGGATGAGCAAGTTGCAGTCTGTGGGCCACACGCAGCCCGCCAATTGCCTTTTGTGGCCCGCCAAGAACTTGCATCAAGCAAAAACACCTCTCACGTTATTTTCATTTTCTAATCGCTTGATACCGTCTGTATAGATGCATTATAACCATGCAAAGCGTTACTATACTGAGTGATGGATTATTTTTTCAAAAGATGTAAGTGCATTTTTCATTTTTATTGTGTGAAAATCTAATTTTGAAAAAGCCTTAGTAACATACTGTGCGGCCCTTTAAAACTTATACTTTGTGACCGCGGCCCTTATGCTGAAAAGTTTGCCCACATCTGATCTAAAGTGTCAATTTCATATTAATTGGCATAAATTTTCCCATGGTAAGAAGTAAACCAGGGCCATTTGACAAAGCCTTCGTGAAACTAAAACAAACTGAGTCTTTTGTCTGACTAAAAATGCACAGGCTCCAGTATCGTATATCAATCTCTTTAGCTATAGCTCTATCATTTGAAACCTTGGTTTGAAAAAAAATAATGAATACAAGCCCCAAATACCTGAGGACATGAGTGACTTGCAGTGACTAGATACTTTGAGTCATGAGAAAAGGCAATGCACTGTACACCTCCAGGGTGTGGGTTGAATAAAGTTTGGATTGGAATCCTGTGTAAAAGAAATTGTTGAATTAACATAAGTTCCTGGTCAAATGAGTTCAATTCAATTGCTCTTGTTAAGGCCTCATGTAGCTAATTTCTCTTTGCTCCTTAACGGTTTCTTTATGGAGATTGAACTACGCTCAGTGTTGTCACAAATCCACATCTGTGTTTGCTCCCCTGATAAATTCCCATTCATATCATAAACCTGTTGTTTGTACCTTTCACTTTATCATAGAGTTACCTTTGACTTAGTTAGTCATAATGAATTGCCAAAACCACTGACAACAAACAACTTTCTCCATTGTTTAGCAAGTTCATCTTATTGGATGCCAAAAGAAGCCAATTTTAGAACCTCTCTGAATCAAATAGACTTATTAAATGTTTAATGATGGAAGATTCTTCACTCAGAAATTATAAATACTTATAAATATTCTATGTTAAGAAGTCACAGCCGGTACTAAAATTGGTCAATGATCAATAACATGTGTTGGACTATGAGGGACAATTTACCACCAAGTGAACACACAAGATTGAGACTGAGTGTTCAGTATCTTCAAAATTACCCTGAATAAAGCACCAAGTAACATACCCAGCTTGCGTATCCCACAATATAACCATGCTATCTCGTCCAATATCAGCAGTTCCAAGCCATCTCTTATCATGACTAACACAAGTACAACTAAGAATGTTTCCCTAAAAGACACAAGAGACCTTATTGTGTGCGTGCATGATAGTCCAAGAAAAGTCACTTTCCATGGAAAAGAATTGAATTATTGCCTTTATCTCTTCAACAAGGGGTTCACAGTGAAAAAGCTCTCTGCAAGGAAGGCAATGGAAAATATATCTTGCATATCTACTTCCTAATCTGAAAATTAAAACTTGGTTTTGACGCTCAAGGAGAAATACAACAACTTTGATTTTAATCTTTAGGAGACTTTTATTGTGAATGATATATTTCACCACATTAATCAAATTCAGGCCCTTAATTTATAGCATCAGATGACCAAGCAAACTGGTACTATTTTTGACATACTTCTATCATCATTAACATATGTTAGAAAAACTATGACCCTGTTTTGGTTTCTACCATACTAAAACTTGCCCATTCTGTGCAGCATGCAACTCTCTGATAAAAGATCATAGCTGAATAGGAATACCTACATGCCCCTGAAAAATAACCTGCTTGTTCCGGTTGAAGTCATACAAAATTCCAGTGTGAGCAGTGGTATAAAAAACAGCCTGAAACAAAAAGAATTAGACTTTCAATGGCATAAGCTACTAAAACTGAATGTCTTTATTTTTGCTCTTATATAGGCAAGTAAGCACAATTTTAACCATCTAGAGGCTATTTAAAGCTTTGGTTTTCTAAGTCCGCTTTACTTTAAGATCTTTGTCGAAAAAACATAACACAAATATGAGAACTTTTACTATATTATCAGGGTTGCACAGAGATGGTTTCACCTTCTAAAGGATATAGTTAATGCCAAAGCTCAATAAACTTGATCTGATCTCTCTCTCCTCTTAGCCTTTCGCTTTCTTCTTTCTTCATTTGTTGAGGCATTGTATAGGCCACCTCGGCCTTTCCCCAACATAAATCACTAAAAAAAAATCATTAAGCACATTCAAAAAGAAATTGGATGATCAGAATGGAAACCGAAAACATTGCTGTGACCCATGTTTGTTCTTGTCAGTTCAATGTCATTGAATAACGTGAAATAGTACTGCGAACAAAGTCAAATCATTTTTTTCAATCGAGTTCAATGATCATAAAGTGAGCTGTAAAAATCTTTTAACCTCAACAGAAAGTATCTATTTCATGCCATGCCTTTGTTAAAGTTCAATCATGTGATTGACTTGTAATTTTTAACCAGATCCACTAACATAAATTAATCTATATGATTCTTATAGCTATTTTGTAAACCATTCATAACATTAGCTCGATTTTAAGTCATGAAAATCACCTTTCTGTTATCGTCCGATAGATTCAAAACAGGAACATTTTTGTTCACCCCAAATGACCATACTAAATTCTGCAAAAGGGATAATTTTCGTCAAAAATGTGAGAAATTTTGAGAAATTCCTCAAGAAGAAGATAAACCGGAAATATCTTTAAAAGGAAAAACAGAATAATTTTCGACGGCAAGGTGTAAGAGATGTCAAACCAGAGATACACAGTTTAAAAAAATCTCAATCCTGGCAATATACATAGTCATTTGATTCACTCTTAGAGAACAGACAATATCAAAATAAGGATCGAAATATGAGAATGAAATTCTTGAAAGAAATCTTGCATGTTCGTTTCATTATTTGATTAATGATATCACAAGAAGGATAACTCTGCCTTAAAAATTAAAAAGTGCAGCTTATTGCTTCGGTCAAGCTCAAAGAAACCCTGTCAACTTACGAGGGCATTTTTTGTGTGAATGTTTTGCTCACTGTTGCTCTCTTCGATATTCAAACTGTCAGCAGACTCTCCCATTTGCAGTTCAGTTGCAGTATTGTCAGCATTTTCGGCCATTCTTTCGATTTATACTTCCATAAAACCCCTTCTTGCATCTAGGCCTAAACAATACTGTTGCTCGGTAACGAGGCAACTTATTATTCATGAGGCTGTGAAGGAGAATGTGCTTCCCAGCGACACGACTTGTGTGAAATTTGGATTAAGCTTCAAAAATTATAGTGTATATAGTTCAGTTTCTGAGATTCCTAATATAATGGGATCAAAAGTTGGCTTTAATATCGAAGCTGACACCTTCAGCTGTACACACACGCACACACACAGGGGTATACATATGTATAGATATCTATATCTGTGTATCTTGATAAAGCCTCCTTTGGTAGAAAAATAGCAACCCAGGACATATCAGAGCTGTTTCTGTGTTTCTTTCCTATTTTTGACGCAGGCTGGGTATATGGACAGCTATACAGCTGATGTGGACCCGCAGCATTACTGCTAGTGCCATCAGAGTTACCTCTCACATTTTCCTCTGAATACTCACTTACCAACCTTGAAAGGATGGACGGCTGAGTTAGTGTTAAATGTTTTGGTCTCAAATTTTGTGAATGAGGCTTATTGTGTAATTCTCAAGTTTCTATCTTGAATCAAGAATTAAATTTGCACTCATATACCACTGCTTTGAGTCAGGAATAAAGCAAATACAAACACAATGTAGTTAAAAATGCACCATAAATGGTTCACCCGGTCGAATATAAATTTATTCAGCGAACTACCATTAAAAACCCGACAAGATTTAAACTTGCTTTATAGTATCATCTTTTCCAAATGTATTATGCTAATAAAAATCTTATTCAATTACATGTCAACCAAAGGTTGCAATATTATAATTTTGGCTGAGACCCTAGAAAGAGATTGAATTTTCTAAGATTAAAGAGTTATTGCATTTCCAATTTATTCCTGAGGCAGGTAGACTTTTTCAGCTTCCACTAATTCTTGGTCATTCTGCAGTGCAAATATATCTTTGACTGTTGCAACATGTGGCTCAACATTGACCAATGACTGTTCCTTGAAGATTGTATTTGTTGTATTCTGCATAGCAGTTATAGCAGACCGCACATTGTGATTGGCCCAAATAACGGTTGAAACCTTCCAGTCTCTAAAGGTATCTGTAGGTGTCTTGTAATACTTTGTTGGCACTATGATCACTGGACACTAGAATGACAAGATATTGGTGATGCAAACTGCAGAGATAATGCAGGAATAAGATGAAACAAGTGGTCTATCAAAGGAGGTTATATGTGATGAAGTGACAAAATCAATCTTTTTATTCAAGAACTGTGCGTGGTGAGATTGAATGATGACATACAACTCTATCATCAATACTACGCAAAAAAGGATTTTGTCATAATTGGTTAATATCACATGATGTCAAAGCATGCGGTGGAGATAACTATCACCAAACAGGATTAGAGGAGGTTGACAAGCACCAGCCAAAATTCCTACATCATTCTTTTTCCTCTTGTTTTTTCTTGTTAAACCAGCACTTCCAAAGGAACCATTGAGGAATAAGGTCAACTTGACCATTTAATGCTATCCCTGCCACTCAAATTAGGGGTGTGTGTTGACCTTTTCTTTGATTTTTACTGCTTTATGTTGTCCGTTTCAACTTTTATGACTTGTAAATAGAATCAATATGGCAAAAAATAAATACATGCATACAAACATGCATACATAGAGTACATACATGCATACATACATACATACATACATACACTCCTAAATATATACATACTTACATACATGCATACCAAAATTGGAACTTACTTTGTTGTCCCAAGCCTTAATAAATGCCTCAATTTCATTGGCATCACTCCTTTTACTGTGCATCAAAATGGCATCAGCACCAGCCTCTCTGTATGCCTCGGCGCGCTTCAATGCTTCCTCTAGGCCCCAGCCGGCAATAAATGCTTCTACTCTAGCCACAATGCAGAAATCGGGGTCTCTTTGATGGTCTGATAATAAAATGCTAGCAGTTAGAATAGCAATACACATTATGACAATTCTTCATCGTGAGATTGACTATAATCATTGATTGTGTGTATTGATATAAAATATAGATTATTTAACTGCTATACTTAAACCAGTTCAAAACAAAACATATCATACCCAAATAACATAATTAGAGTTACATGCTCACTAACCAGAAATATTTTGATTTCATTTAAAAAAGGAAACTTCTCGTGAAGCTCGCAAAACTAACATTTGCTTTATTTGAATCGTCATTACAATTTAGAATACAGTAGATCAACTAATCCCAAATACCAGATTGAACTTTTGATTAAAATTTTTCTGAATCGTTGTCTGTAATTTTTTGATGAACATGAAATATGATGACCATATAAAGAGGCATCTGGGCTTACCTTTACATGCCTTGATCTTAAGTGCAAACTCCTCCACATCGGCCAATGGCTGGGCTCTCCCATCCAAAAGTGAATTAGTCTTTGGGAAAAGCTTGTCTTCCATGCATGCCCCAGCCACGCCCCTCTCTTCCAGTTTCCTAACTAACCTCCGTGCATTGTTGAAATTACCATAACCGGTATCAGCATCCAAAAGAATGGGTATGTGAGTTACATCACTCATATACTCAAGCACGTCTAAAACCTGTGTCCATGATGCTTCATTGCTATCACGGACACCTAACGATGCAGAAATGGATAAGCCACTGCCCCAAATTCCTTTGAAACCTAAGAAGAAGAATTTACAAAATCAGTTGCCAATTTTGGGTTACGGGATGCGCATAGCCTGAAGCATTGTAACAAGCATTGTAATAATCATTGTAATAATCATCACCATCACTATCATCACAATCGTCATCTTCATAACCATCACAATTATAGCCATCATCATAATTATCATCATCATTATTTGACGTTGTTGATCCCACTTCTGGGGTCAGAGGGTTTCGGGGCTGGACCCCTCAGTTTGGCTATTGCCTTCTTCCACTCTGCTCTTTTGTACATAGCACGAAGCAGCAGTGGCGTAGCTAGGAACTTTTGGTGGGGGAGGGGTAAAACTGAACATTTTCCGGCAAAAAAGCATGCCAATATAGGCATATCCATCAATACGGTAGGTAGATCTGACAAGGAAAACAAAGACATCACAAAGAGAAAGATTCTCCTATGACCAACACAGCTACAACAGAAAACCAGCAAACTAAAACTATGAGATGCATAATAAATAAAAACACAATATAAATTATCCCTAGTCAAAATGTGCATAATAGATGGGTGCTACGTGAATGTCTAACATGGAAAAAATTGAATTGGCGCATCCGTCACCTATGCACTAGCAATAAACCTGTTCTTTTGGTAGGAAATCTTTTCCCAGGAGATAACCGAAAAGACATTAGGTCACAATTGAGTTGTTTATGAAAAAATTGAATGTGTTAACCTCTGTTAAAAAACAATTTAAGAAAATTAAATTTATATTCTTCTAAGGTTCAAAATTTGAAAAAGTTATTTTTGACGAAATTTTTCACTTGGAAAACTTTCTGACAAGAAGTTAGAAATATTTGGTGGGGGACAGCTGCCCCTTGCTCCCCTTCAGCAATGCCACTGCTAGGCAGTTAAGCAATAAACAAAATTGGCAAGAAATAATCTAAGATAATGTTAATACAAGTTTATCCAGAAATTGCGATAAATCTCCATGGTGATTGAATGATAATAAGAAACATGTGATGTAACTGAACATTTTCACACTTTAAATCAATTTTTCTACAATGTCTTGTTATGTGGTCAGATTATTTCTAGAAAATCACCAAACTCCATTCTAGCACCTGCTATGATGTTATAATGAGAGAAAAACAGGATCACCAACAAGGGTGGTAAAACATCGAAAAGAATGCTTACCTGCATTTTGAACAATCTTGGCAGCTAGTCCATTGTGAGCTTCCATCAAGAACTCAAGTTCTTGGGAGGTCAACATTTTCTTCAACTGAGTGGTTTTCTAAAAAACAGACAAATGTAATCAATGGCCCATGGAGAGTAATAAATTACTGCTCGTTTTTCTATTGCTCTGGTTTTGGGTTGGGAAACAGCTTCATAGGAACAGTTGGTCTGGGGCTCAGATCAGTTTTCCTCTATGCATAGGGCAAAGGTTCAAGCCCAAGGGCAGCCGTGTTTCTGGACGCCTCCTGACTGTCAATCCACCCACAAGCAAATGGGTGTCTTGTATAAGTTAGGAGTAAAGTGTGGCAAGGCAGACAACTTTCCACTTAGTCACAAAGCCGTGGTTGAGGGTTGCACCTCTAGCAAACAATCTCTCATGCTCCATCTGAATGTGAAGCTTTGTATACCCTTAATTATAGCAACTTTGGTAGAGTTGAAGGAGGGTCAAAACATATCTATGAATACATATTCCATTACCTTGGAAGCGGTTGTACTTGCAAAACATTTTTGTGACAAAACTTGCCCTAAAATTAAGATGATAAGGTATCAGGAGAAGTTTAAGTCTACATTTCAAAATGTACTGGATTCAATTGCGTGTCTCTGAGAGAGATGTATAAATTTCCTTTGGAAATGATAGGACAAAATCCGAAATTGTAATTCAACTAAAAATCAAGGTCAAACTATCACCATGCAGAGTGAAGTAAACAAGAAAAAGTTACAAAAGGTTAGGGCAAATCTACAAACTTGCATCAAGACCGTCACATTTCACATCTTACAGCAGTGATACCGCAAATCAGTTACTACTTTTAGATTTTTAGTAGTTGATTTGAAAAAATGTTGTTTCGATTAGCTTCTAGGCCACGGATGTTGAAAGGAGGGGTTTCAGGATGGTTCCTTGCCCCTCCCTTAGTCGGGAAAGTAAGTCCCCTGAGCAAATTAGTTTCGCACGCTTTTCGATGATATTCAAAATAAAGTATAAAAATATTCTCACCGGCAGCAAAATTGTTTGGAGCAATATTAGAGGTGAGACGTTTAGCTGCGAGTCGGAGCGCCATTGTTTGTGCAGTGACCTCTGAAGAAGGGACTCTCCGAGTGTTCTTCACGTGGAAAGAAACTGGTTCTGCGGTTGATAAATGTGATCAGTTTCGGGACTTCTTTTGTTTAGACCTCTGCATCAAGCAGAGATTACATGAAATATCAACCCCCTTTCCGATCTTTGTTCTCCAGGTAGGAGTTAAAATCCCCGGAATTAATTCCCTACCACAAAGTCAAATTAATGCATCTATGTTGGATCATAGTGTTTCTATTGAAAAATATATGGATTTCTATTGAAAGTATATAGAGGATTCATCTTTGTTAAGTTAATTCTATTGTGTACAAAATGGTGGATTTCCACCTTACCAGGGGGTTAGCTCACCAGCCATTCATGGTCTCTAAGTACAGTATTGTTCATTGTTGTTGCCTAATTTTCATAGACGCCTTGTTACCTGCACGAAGAGACGCAAGAGTTACCATCGCCATGCCTATGTTTGTTGTCGAGACTAACGTCAGTGAGAATGATTTCCCAGAAGATTGGCATCGACAGGCATCTGATCTCATAGCAAGAGTCCTTGGCAAACCATTACAGGCAAGCATTTTTATTAGAAGCGTGACACTCTAGGCCGGGGTTGGTCAACCCGCGGCTCTTCGCTTGGTTTGTTTGCGGTGTTAAATGCTGGCATCAACTGTCATTTTCAAGACAAATTTAAACAATAATTTTCATGTTGCAATAATGACCAGGAATTTCCAAAGGGTATTGAACTTTGCCAGTGAAAGTTATCTGTGGTGGCTCTACAGTGAATGCTAGTTTACCAGCGGCCTTCCATTTGCCTTATAACATAATAATTAAGTAATTAAAAGCAAAGCTAATATATACTATCATTGCAAATATACATATGATTTTTGTGCACGTGTGCCCACGTGTCTTATGTGGCTCTTTGCAGCAGCACATGCAAGATAGTGGCTCTTGGTCTCTGACAGGTTGGCCACCCCTGGTCTAGGCCTTCAATGATGTCGTGGATGTACCCGCATGCCCCTTGACGCAGAAGCGGATCCAGGAAAAATTCAGAGTTTGCTGGAAATGATTTTTCCGTAAAAGGCGTGGTTTTATCTGGCTGGCTGTGGTCATATAATTTCAAGTACTTCATTTTTCACAGAGGATCATTTAAAAGAACATTTTTCCAGGATAATTTTCTTTGGATTTTTCCGTTTCATTAAAAGCGTCGATTTATCAACAACATGAAGTAATATATAAAATAGGTAGCATTAGAATTATTTGAATGTTGATCAACAATATATGCCAAGACAGATTAAAGAAGAAAAATCCTATACATCGTGTGAGCATGGAAGTTAGGAACTATTTGAGAGAGCAAGAAATTGTTTTAAGACATTTCTGATAGAGGCATATTGTATATGGTCTGTTTGAATATGCACAAAAGCCTAAAATACGTTTATGAAACGATTTTTCAGAAACATGCAACAGTATCTTATTAGAATCAAATGAATAGTATAAAGGTCCTTGAGCTGCTTTTTATCAACCGAATGATGAGCCACTTTGAAAGTAGTGTGAATACATATCTTCAGAGACGACGAAACCGGTACGCCAGATGCGGCGGTCGCCTTACCAAAATCTTTACCCTTCCCTCGTTTTTTTGTGCATCAGGCGCTTCTTCGCGTCTCGCCCCCTTCCCGTTCAAATCACTCTCAAAGCTCTTCAATTTTAGCTGCAAATTACCTTCATTCGAATTTTTTTTTTAGTTTGTGATGGTGCAGAGTTTTCCAGATGTAAAGATGACGATGGCTGGGACCAAAGAACCGTGTGCGTTAGTCAAGTTAACAAGCATTGGAAAAATCGATGAAACGACAAACAGGGCTAACACACCACATATTGCAGATTTCGTTACAAAATCTTTGAAGATTCCAAAGGATCGGTATAAATCATTTCCCTAATCAATCGGAAACTTATTGCGTAGTGATCTTCTAATTTCATCTTAATCTTAAAGAAAATTTAAATGCGTTATGTTGTGAATTTAGGTAGCAGTACGAAAAACCATGCACATGGATAGTGCGTTGTAGTCATTATCATCAATTCGACTGCATACAAAACCAATAACACACTTTTCATAGCAGATGTCCTTCGACCGGTTGCCACAAGAAGGGGGAAAATGTATAGTTTCTTAGTTGAAAACGTAGCACCCATTGGTTGCTTCATCCCTATTCTTTTCACCGATATTATTAATCTTTTTCAGAGTTTTCATCAATTTTTTCAATGGCCAGAGGGACATGATTGCATGGAACGGATCCTTATTTGCATAATGCAATGACATTTTCAACATTTTCAAGTCCAGAGCAATTGAACATTCGCATACTGAGATAAATATCAGAACACATTTTACGCAATTCACGTAAAACACAGCTTCGGTTTCGTTTATTCATGAAAATAGAGATATTTTCATTCATTTGCTACACCATTGAACAGCTAAACATTGCGCCATTCTGTTTTTATAACTATTTAGACACTTTTTCAGAAGAATCAAGAAGCACATATGGTAATGGATATTTTTTTTAGATGACTTCCTGTTTCTAAACTATGCAGGCTGAGTTTTTAGAGATCACATCTTCATTTTGTTAGCAAACCATTAAAAGATGCATCAGTTTATGTTTGCAGATGTATTCAACAAATCTACTATATTTCAGGCAAATAGAACGCAACGTAGGCCATAGAAATTGAGAACAGCTATCTTGGAGAAAGTCCCGATCGAAAAAGAGTGCAAAGCAGATGAGAGGAGTAGTGTGTTAATCAGGTAGGGAGATGAAATTGGCACATGCTGATTGTGAAGCGGGGGGGGGATTTGTTGTGAGAAAGCAGGAGCGTGAAGCACGAGTTGGAAAATTGAGAACAAAAAAAGCAATTTTGGCTCCATTTTCTTCATCTTCTTCATCTCTGAGGATGGGTTAGTTTAACCTTGGGCAAACCCAGGTTAGTTGTGTCAACACTGCAAATCTAACCCAGGTTAAAACTAACCAAGGGCGAACCCAGGTCAGTTGTGTCCACACTGCAAAATCTAACCAAGGTTAAAACTAACCAAGGGCGAACCCAGGTCAGTTGTGTCCACACTGCAAAGTCTAACCAAGGTTAAAACTAACCAAGGGCAAACTCAGGTCAGTTGTGTCCACGCTGCAAAATCTGACCCAGGTTAAAACTAACCAAGGGCGAACTCAGGTCAGTTGTGTCCACACTGCAAAATCTAACCCAGATTAAAACTAACCAAGGGCGAACTCAGGTCAGTTGTGTCCACACTGCAAAATCTGACCCAGATTAAAACTAACCAAGGGCGAACCCAGGTCAGTTGTGTCCACACTGCAAAATCTAACCAAGGTTAAAACTTACCAAGGGCGAACTCAGGTCAGTTGTGTCCACACTGCAAAGTCTAACCAAGGTTAAAACTAACCAAGGGCGAACCCAGGTCAGTTGTGTCCACACTGCAAAATCTAACCAAGGTTAAAACTAACCAAGGGCGAACTCAGGTCAGTTGTGTCCTCACTGCAAAATCTAACCAAGGTTAAAACTAACCAAGGGCGAACTCAGGTCAGTTGTGTCCTCACTGCAAAGTCTAACCAAGGTTAAAACTAACCAAGGGCGAACTCAGGTCAGTTGTGTCCTCACTGCAAAGTCTAACCAAGGTTAAGACTAACCAAGGGCGAACTCAGGTCAGTTGTGTCCACACTGCAAAGTCTAACCAAGGTCAAAACTAACCAAGGGCGAACCCAGGTCAGTTGTGTCCACACTGCAAAATCTAACCAAGGTTAAAACTAACCAAGGGCGAACTCAGGTCAGTTGTGTCCTCACTGCAAAATCTAACCAAGGTTAAAACTAACCAAGGGCGAACTCAGGTCAGTTGTGTCCACACTGCAAAGTCTAACCAAGGTTAAAACTAACCAAGGGCGAACCCAGGTCAGTTGTGTCCACACTGCAAAATCTAACCAAGGTTAAAACTTACCAAGGGCGAACTCAGGTCAGTTGTGTCCACACTGCAAAGTCTAACCAAGGTTAAAACTAACCAAGGGCGAACCCAGGTCAGTTGTGTCCACACTGCAAAATCTAACCAAGGTTAAAACTAACCAAGGGCGAACTCAGGTCAGTTGTGTCCTCACTGCAAAGTCTAACCAAGGTTAAAACTAACCAAGGGCGAACTCAGGTCAGTTGTGTCCACACTGCAAAGTCTAACCAAGGTTAAAACTAACCAAGGGCGAACCCAGGTCAGTTGTGTCCACACTGCAAAATCTAACCAAGGTTAAAACTAACCAAGGGCGAACCCATGTCAGTTGTGTCCACACTGCAAAATCTAACCAAGGTTAAAACTAACCAAGGGCGAACCCAGGTCAGTTGTGTCCACACTGCAAAATCTAACCAAGGTTAAAACTAACCAAGGGCGAACTCAGGTCAGTTGTGTCCACACTGAAAAATCTAACCAAGGTTAAAACTAACCAAGGGCGAACCCAGGTCAGTTGTGTCCACACTGCAAAATCTAACCAAGGTTAAAACTAACCAAGGGCGAACTCAGGTCAGTTGTGTCCGCACTGCAAAATCTAACCAAGGTTAAAACTAACCAAGGGCGAACCCAGGTCAGTTGTGTCCACACTGCAAAATCTAACAAAGGTTAAAACTAACCAAGGGCGAACTCATGTCAGTTGTGTCCACACTGCAAAGTCTAACCAGGGTTGAAACTAACCAAGGGCGAACTCAGGTCAGTTGTGTCCACACTGCAAAGTCTAACCAAGGTTAAAACTAACCAAGGGCGAACCCAGGTCAGATGTGTCCACACTGCAAAATCTAACCAAGGTTAAAACTTACCAAGGGCGAACTCAGGTCAGTTGTGTCCACACTGTAAAATCTAACCAAGGTTAAAACTAACCAAGGGCGAACCCAGGTCAGTTGTGTCCACACTGCCAAATCTAACCAAGGTTGAAACTAACCAAGGGCGAACTCATGTCAGTTGTGTCCACACTGCAAAGTCTAACCAAGGTTAAAACTAACCAAGGGCGAACCCAGGTCAGTTGTGTCCACACTGCAAAATCTAACCAAGGTTAAAACTTACCAATTGCGAACTCAGGTCAGTTGTGTCCACACTGCAAAATCTAACCAAGGGTAAAACTTACCAAGGGCGAACTCAGGTCAGTTGTGTCCACACTGCAAAATCTAACCAAGGTTAAGACTAACCAAGGGCGAACCCAGGTCAGTTGTGTCCACACTGCAAAATCTAACCAAGGTTAAAACTAACCAAGGGCGAACTCAGGTCAGTTGTGTCCACACTGCAAAGTCTAACCAAGGTTGAAACTAACCAAGGGCGAACTCAGGTCAGTTGTGTCCACACTGCAAAGTCTAACCAAGGTTAAAACTAACCAAGGGCGAACCCAGGTCAGTTGTGTCCACACTGCAAAATCTAACCAAGGTTAAAACTTACCAAGGGCGAACTCAGGTCAGTTGTGTCCACACTGCAAAATCTAACCAAGGTTAAAACTAACCAAGGGCGAACTCAGGTCAGTTGTGTCCACACTGCAAAATCTAACCCAGATTAAAACTAACCAAGGGTGAACTCAGGTCAGTTGTGTCCACACTGCAATATCTGACCCAGATTAAAACTAACCAAGGGCGAACTCAGGTCAGTTGTGTCCACACTGCGAAATCTAACCCAGATTAAAACTAACCAAGGGCGAACTCAGGTCAGTTGTGTCCATGTAGAATTCATATATGTTGGAAGCTTCGCCAAAGAACCTTGGTTTGCTTGGGAAAAGCTCTTGGGTAATAATAATACATTTTAATGATTGTAATTAAAATGGTTTGACAAATCTTGACATAAAATTTTTCAGCTCTGTATGCTGTTATCAGTATATTTCCTATAAAATGAAATTTCCAGGAAGAATAAATATTGATAATGATAACTTATCGGAAATCAAAGGAGAGATGTTTCTGTGAATCTCAGAGGTTATTGGTTTTTCAAAGTTGATGGGTGAATCATTGGATAACTTTGCACGGACGAAAAATGAAGTCATTTCTTCTCTACTCTTCTTTGGTCGGTTTATTTGCTAACGAGCGGGAATTGTTTCTACCGCAAACTTAATTTCTTGCGCACATTTTTTAGTATAAGTTTCTTTTTTACGGTAAGACTTGTTTATGCTTAGACTTCCTTACTTTTTTCGACTTGTTTGCGAGTTGAATTCTTTGTTCAACTTGCTTTCGGTTGGTTTCATTTTGCTCTTACTGTTGTGTTCGTATCCCCCCGGTGATTTGAGTATCCTGAGTATTTGGAAATCATACTGTCTGATTGTTACAGCAATTAACCTAACTGCAACTTCATTTGCCTATTTGGGGTTAATCCTAATGTGCGAATTCAATTTTTCAACAATTTACACTGCGCCTTGAGGACCAGCAACAAGCTACTCTGAAGGGGTGCTTTCAGCAGGGAAGCAAGAAGCATTGGTAAATAGATAACAAAAATCGCATCAATCAAGCCTTGTGCTCTTCTCTGTTGCTATACTTGGTTGGTTAGCAATGAGATGCTTTACGCTGTGCAATAATAACATCTCATTGTTGATCAGTCATGGGAAAGATGAGCTTGGAACAATCAACAATGTACCATTACTGCAGCATGAGAAATCATGGACAAAAAGTACAGATACCTTCAATAAGAGTATCTTCGCGATGCCTTTAAATCTTGTTTAGACGCTAACGGTCTCGATAGGGGTGCCGTAATGTAGCTTCAGAAGGTGAACTCATAAAATGGGTGTCGTGGGTTCGATTCCAGCGCTGTTTATACACATGATTCTACCTAGATTTCAAAGGTGGAAGATTGGACACTGAAAAGCTCTTTGCTTATCGAGCTGTGTCCACGTCCTTCCTCTCAATGTGACCCCACCTCGTGATTCCTACACCTGGAATTACAGAGAGCTGACGACTCTCCTCACTCTAAGTGAAAATTTTGCTGATGTGGGACTCGAACCACTGACCATAGGATCACTGCGCAAGAATCTTACCACTAACCTATCCTGACACCAACTTGGAAAAGGTGTGAATGAGTTGAGCTTCTTGTGGTCCTGACACGCCTCAGAAGAACAGGAATAATCTCCCTGATCTCCTGAGAGCAATGCCCTTAAAAGCATCTGTGGTTTCGCTTTGTGAGGCATGCAGGATTCGAACACTTTCCCTCGTGTTATGAGTTTGTTCGTCTAGGCCACTACGACACGGCACCAGTGTCAATTCAATACCACCTAATTAGGATGTTCCAGGTGATTACTGTTAAGTTGATTAGCATTATCATGATATCACATTATCACATCACCCAGCTAATAATGTCCGTCTTACGTAGTTCTGGTGTTTTTTTTTCTTAGTGAGTTATGTTGGGGAATGGCCATGGTGGCCTATAAAAAGCCTCAACAAAGGAAGAAAGAAGAAAGCGAAAGGCTAAGAGGAGGGAGAAATCAGATCAAGTTTATTGATCTTGGATTTGAAAGATTGCAAGTTGTAAGATTCAGGAAAGCAAGAGGAAGGTAAGACGTTCCATAAGTTGCATGTTGCATGCTCTTTATAAGTCTAAGCCATTTTTACGCGGAAGAGAGCCATGTCATTAAAGAGAAACCTTGTTAGCGTATAGTGGGATGATTGTTAAGAATAAAATTTCAAGAACAAATCCAACACTGTTCTGACTCTTAAGGTCTTGCTGCAGTTCTAATCTATTTTCAGGATAACTATCATAATCATGGCAGATGATATATGAATGGTTCAAACGAATTATCTTATCATTGAGAAGCTTTAATAAGAATTGCTACCATTAACATTATCATTGTCACTTTTATGAACGTTACTTCAACATTAAAGATATCTGGAATAAAATGCTAATAGAGGAAACTTGAACTAATCTCAGAGTACAAAGAAAGAAAGAAGGAAATAAAGAAAGAGATGGTATTCGAAGTAATGAGATAGCTATGATCACTTTAAAAATCGTATCACTTAAATTGCAATTTGTTGTACTAAAGATAACTTATTGCGTCTTCAATTTAGCACGATATCGATAAATAGATAAACAATTGCAATAAGAGTTTGTGGACACAGCTAAAATAATATGAATGTTACCTTAAGCCTTAAATCTCTCTCTCTCTCTCTCTCTCTCTCTCTCTCTCTCTCTCTCTCTCTTAACAACAAAACTTAGCTTGGACCCCTAGATTAGCGTCTCCGCTAAGGGACGGTGAAGTGAGCTGCTCTATCAAAGCCCTGTAACGTCACTCATCTTGAGTTTGACTTCGCTTGATGAAGCTTGACTTCTGTCACCTGATAAATCCATATAAGCTGCTCGACCACTCACCTCACTCTTCATCTTCTTTTTACAAAGTGTCCTCCGTTCTAAGATTAGAGTAGTTCATGGCGAGAAGATCAGTTTATTAAAAAACGCCAGACTCTAGAAGCTTTTCCATCACCTACTTGGGAATCTAAATTAAGGACAAAAGTTTCATGAGAGGACTGGGAGAATTAATTTCTTAACTCATCTTTGGAAATGGCTGATTGGAGGTATTATAAGAGCATGCACTTTTTGTGCTGGAGACTGCAAGTGCAGTTTGCAGCCAAGGCTAAAGTGTGGTGAAGTAATGAATGGATCAATCTACTTTATGATACCATGACTCAGGATGGTAAGTCTAGCGAAGTGCTACCCTAACGCTCATTTAGACAAATTTGTTCCAATATTGTTCTGTTCAAATTCACCAAGTACCAACGTCAAAAATTGTAATGAGCATTCCAGTGCTCAAACTGTCTATTCCAAAACTGCAGCTTCTCTAGCATGTATGCACGCAGCAAGCAATAGTAGTAATAATAATCTTAATAGATTGCTTTTAACGCACCTGGCAAGGCGACGTTAAGAACTAACAAGAACGGGCTTATCTACTGTTCGCTATTAACTCTAGTTCAATCATGAATGTTCTAGAATACACTAAAAATGTAGAGACATTCTAAACAGAGAATGTAACGGAGCCTTGCTCTACATATACATAATACATTATGCAACTGCTGTGAGGTCTTGATCCATAGGCTTTATTTCGTATGTAAGCAAAACATCGCCCTGACAACTATTTTTAGCCATTCGCAACAGCCTCCTACTCTTTTTTTTTTAGTGGGTTATGTTGAGGAAAGGCCATGGTGGCCTATACAAGGCCCCAACAAAGGAAGAAAGAAGAAAGCAAGCAGCTAAGAGGATAGAGAGATAAGATCAAGTTTATTTATCTTAGATTTGAAAGATGGCAAGTTGTAGGACTCAGAAAAGCAAGAAGAAGGCAAGACGTTCCATAAGGTGCATCTTCTTGGGATGAATGATGATTTGTGAGATAGAGTTCGTGGATTAAGTAGTGAAACTTGGAAAGGGTGTGAATGAGTTGAGCTTCTGGTGGTCCTGACACGCCTCAGAGGAACTGGAATAATATCCCTGATCTCCTGAGAACAATGTCCGTTGAAGTATCTGTAATAGATGGAAAGATCTCCAAATAAACGACGATGGGAAAGAGGTTGGAGGGATTTGGTGAGGTTAGGATTATTGATGAGACGAATAGCTTTGGACACATTGACTCTGTTCCTGATCGTGTCGATTGTGGTCATGAATAAAATATTGCGTACATTTACTGCTTCTATGTAAATTTTTTGTAGTTCTTTTAGAAATCTCTTGAATCGCTTCCCAATCCCTTGAATACAGATCACTGCTCGATAGACTTTCTTCGGTTCGATCGTCGGTTTGCAAATGGGATAATCAATTGGAATCGATGGCTTTATTTTTCTTTTGACTCAATGCATACGAAGTTTCTTTGAATTGTAGTTTTGTGGTGCAATTATTTCTTTGAATGCTGGTCAGTCTAAGATGTGTCCGCTAATGCTTTAATTTCATGATCGGGTCACCAGAAAAAATTATGTCAATTTGAAAATTGCTGAACTCAATTTCATATATTGGTGTAAAAAAACTTGTGTTCGATTATCTCAATATTAACACGTGCTTCCAGTGTTCAATCGTTTCGTTCTGAAGTTTTTCCAAAATGATTTTAAGTTTTGATTCAGTTTTCTTATCTTAAACTGGAAAAATCAGAGTTTGTCATTTTAGCATAATGGGAATTTCTTCAGTTAGAATCACATAAAATTTGCATCTTTACATGAAACGCAAACGTGTCCTGATCAAAATTATTCAAAATGCTTTTTGTATGGATTTTTCACATCTCTTCGTTAAACTTTAGACCGTTTCAATTCAAGAAGTTCATGCAAAATTACAATTCTGCTTGCAACACAATTGACATGATCTTCCAACGATTAAAAGGACGAAGATTTCGCCTAGTTTGAGCCCTGTGAATATTCATCCATGCTGAATATTTGATTAACGTAGGCCGCTACCGTTTGTACAGCTAAGCAAATCAATCTAAGTATGGATAACATTTCATCAGGACAAGCAAAAAGGATTGATCGTGAACGAGGCTTACAACACGAATCTTGCACCAAAGCGCCTGAGTAGTGGTAGATGACGAGAGCAAATTGGAACACGTGAGCAATATACAAAGTAAATTTTTGATTCTACCTGAAAAAGTTTGTCCTATCTCATCTGTCTCAATCTTTTCTGCATTTTAATGCTTACGTTTCAAGGAATAACGCTTTCATAGCACTATTTCAACTTAGCTTTTTCAAACTTCGCGTTTGAGAAAGAAGATTACCTTCACTGCTTGCAAAGCTTTGACATTTATTACATGTATAGATGTATAGCACTAAGTAGCCTGCTTGAGGAGAGAAATTTCATTGAAGGTAACAAATAACACTTGCCAGTATTATCCAGGATAGGATCAAATTCTCGCAAAGGATTCCCTTTTCGCCATTAAAGATTTCAATAACCAGAAAAATTTTGAAATAATTAAAGAAATACCCATGGGTAGGCACAACTGAAATCAAAATTTTTGTTAATAGTAAAAAGCAAGTTACGAGGAAATAGCATTTTCATCTCAAAATGATGACAATCCGATTCAAAATAGGCAAGAATGACATTGTGGCTAGTCAGCCATATTCTATCAGACAGACGGAGAAAGAGAGAGAGAGAGAGAGAGAGGTGGGGGGGGGGGGGGGGTCAGGACACTGCTCAATAAGCATGGCTTCTGTCCTCTGTTTGCAATATCTATCTTCAACTGGTATGTAGAGATAACCAAAAGCTGTTATATTTAGCTTCTTTGTCGAACATCCGAATTAGAATTATGGAAAAAACGTCTGCAAACAAAAACCTGGCAGTAACATATCTATATTGACTTTGAGTTTCGTCCTTGCGTCTCGACAGCCACCATTTCAATTTCATTGAATCCCTGGAGGAAAAAATAATCCTACGCAAGGCGCTTCTGCTAAACAAATATTGATAAATATTCATGGGTTTTCGTAAGCACCTTTGACATTATTCGAATCATTGGTACAAAAGAAACAAATAAAAAGAGGATTCTTTATTTTCAATTCGTGGAACTAGTTTCCTTCATCACTTGCCTCCACTGCATCTATATCACATTGCATGTAATTAATATCCTCGAATTTGACATAATCGTTAGATGCATAAATGACGATTGAGATTTATTTGCTAAACACTTACGCAAAGCAAATGAAGGATTCTATTTATGAAATCCCCGCAAAGCACGTGTGGAGGATGCACGAATCGATGCCATTGGCCATAAAATGCATTTTAAGGCAATTGAAGAAGAAGAGGAGCGAACAGTGTCAATACCGATCGATCTAATGTGTCAGCAAATATCAAATACCAGCGCAAAATCTAGTCGCATAATGAATGATGGAAGCTTCTCTTGTGTCGATAAATAGTTTCCGTTGTTACTGGAAAATTAAGAATGCTTTAATTGCTTACACCGTGCAAGCAAAAGAGAAAAGCAGCTGACAACGGAGGATATAAGGTTGATCATTGATTGGAACAGCCAATTCGCGCGTAATCAAGCAATGGAGCAAATGTCTTGCCTTGCGTTGCTTTCATAAAAGGCGCTTCCGAGCAGACGAAGTTAGAAGTTCTAGATCATTGAGGAGAGTAACAGCTCGACCGTTTTCAATTTGGTTTCAAGCCTTCACGAGATACCACAAGAAACAATTACCAGATGTAGAACAGCTAAGAGTGCAGATAGATCCAACAAGAGTTCCAGAGTGGAGGATATAGACAAGATTACAGCAGACACTGATTTCAATCAACAGAGTTCTAGATATAGAGCAGCGGAGAAGAATTACTTGCGAATGTTAATACTCTGCACGAAGGATCATGCCATCAACGATGCGTCTTCAAAAACGAGTTTATAGGTGAAAAAGGGAAGCGCACTTTTTAGAAAGCGATAAAAATTGGAGGCTGGAAGCATTTTTTGAAGAAATTCTAGTATTGAAGTGTGTCAAAGAAATGGCGAAGATTTTAGCATTCGGCAGCACAATAATGTTAGCATGTATTGTAATATCCTTTTGCTCAGAGGGATGCAAGGGTGAGAAAAAGCCCCCAAACGCAATGAAGCTCTGTGGCTATGACTTTCTATACTTTTATATGCATTGCTGTCAATATCCACATTTGTGCAAAAATCAAAAACGAAAAAGAGACGTCACTGGTAAGATCACTGCATTGACATGTAGCTTTATTGAATGGTTTAATAGAAGGGAACTTACCCTTCTTATTCTTCTCAACTGGGGTTTGATTTCAATACGTGGAGTCATCGGTGTGTCGAGCTCTTCTCCACTTCTGCCCCAATTTAACATCTTCTTTTCAAAATCTTGTTCTTTCCAAGTCGTCACTCACAAGAGAAATTGCTTGGATTTTGCCTACCATTAATTCATCTTTGACCTGGACGTTTTCGAGCAGGTCTTCATCCTACCCCAGCCTTACCCACTTATCTGGCATTGGGAGGGGTAGATAGCGGTTACTGGCTTATTCTGTCTTTTAGAAGTAAATAAGTCTAGCAAAACAATATCGCCTATCTAATCAGAGCGCTTACTCTTTATTCAAAGGAATGTCGCAAAAATTGATCAGTCGTGTAGCATCTTCTTCGATAGTCCAAGCAGTTTGCCGGGAATCCGTACAGCTAAATTCGCTTTCTGAACTCCCCGATTTAGATTAAAACGATTTTAGGCTTTCTATAAACCACTGGCATGAGTTAAAAGTAATATTTATTAATAGCATTGAAAAAGAAGCTTCAGAGAAAGCTGAATAGAACAGAAAACATCATAGATTTTAAGACAAGCATTTCACTTTCAATCATCAATATGCAAAAGGGTTCTACAACCAGCAGTTTTACCATATGGGAAAACAATTCTTTATTTGCCTCAACTTAAAGTTCACCAAACTTGCATCTCTGTATTCATTCTGATTTCACTAAAGCTAGTGTGCTTTAGGACTCGTGAAGGAAGAAGGCGAACCAAACTCGGACTACGAGTGGAATCCGACGACGACTAAAGCTAGTGTGCAATTATTTTGATGTCGAAATGTATTGCACCTGTCACAAGCACTAATGGTATCTCCTTTCATTTTTAGAACCCTCTATCACTCAGAACCACCATCGTCTTCTTAGCAGAGAGGTGGCCGTTTCATTTTTACACAAACGAGGCAATGCCCTTCGCCGTCGTAGACGAGCAGTGGTAAGCTCGTACGAGGAATGCTGTCTGGAAGGCTGCACTCTCAAAGAACTAAGCGAATACAAATGCTATTGACTTGACTAAAATAGAAGAAAAACTGCAGTAGCTGGATTTCTAAATGACATTGGTTATGAGTAATTATTCTAGCAGAGCTATACTTATATTTAATTAAGCTATGAAAGCATCAACTGACATTTGTCAATCCTGTGATGACAATAGCACCCTACTTGCACGAGATATTGTCGGCTATGACTAACAATTCTATCCATTGACACCCTGTTTGCAATTTATGGGGAAGCAGACAAAATAATGAAAACGAAGATGTAGCCTATTGGTCGAAAAATTTCAGAGATTAGCAATATTCTCTAAAATCTCATGCCTATGGAAAAATTCATTCAAAGTGCAGTAAAATAAAATTTAACGTTCATATTTTGAAAGAAATGCAACATTTATGTTTTCAAACGGGACAGCATAAACAGCTTGGCATTAATGAAGGAAAATACATCGCATTAAGCCACGTTTATGGGATACTGTCCCAAAGGAAGAAAAAATGAAAGCTTTAAAAAACTTGAAAATTGAAAATTAGCGCTGATAAATAAGATTAAAGTTTTAGATCCTTTATTTTATCGGTCCCCATTACTCATAGATGTTGAGAAAGAGTGGAATTTTAAATTAATGTAGGAGTAGAGGTAGTTGAGTTTAAGTAGGAATTTTTGAGCCTCATAACATGTATTTAGTTAAAAATTGGAGGACGTCTTAATGCAGCATTGCATTGCTATTTATTCTATCTGCTGTAAGTGTAGATTCTCAATTTAAATATCTTAGCTAACGATTTTAGCGATCACTTTGTGTCCATCTCTCAACTGCTGAATTTTAAACTTTGGCTACAAATTTGAAGATTTTTACCATAAATGACAAATGGTAGATGCGGAAAATGCTTGTTTTGCTTGGGCAGCCTTGCCTTAACAGAGGAATCACTCCATAAGAGGGCTTGCTTGAAATCGCTTATTTGAGTTTTGGACTCCATTTTACTTAAGAAATCGAGTCTCCGGTGTAGATGCAATATGGGACAATGCAAAAACCTCCACGTTAGTGTCCCTGGATATCGACCGCCAAAATGTGAGCTCGACTCATTTTTGTCAGCTCGTAACCGATTTTGCAACCACTTTCCCTCAAATCACATTTGAAGGAAAGACTCCACCTGCATCCATATTACATATTAAATATTTCGATGGAATTTACAAGTCCGTGAGTAAGACACAAGGCAACATCGCCATCTCCAAGTGCCTACAACTGCTTGTCATCAGATAAATTTATTTCATCAAGCCACAGCTGATTTCAACAAATTGCAGTCGATAGTGAAGTTATCAAAACATTGGATCAATTTCAATAGAGAATTAAGATCACTTTAAGATTATGTATAACAAAATTGTAATCCTTTATGTTCGCACCTCCGTATATTTTATATCATGGTTTCATCAAATTTATGGGGACAGTGCAGAAACCTCCACGTTGGTGTCCGTGGATATCGACCGCCAAAAGTGATCTTGACTCATTTTTGTAGGCTCGTAACCGATTCTGAAAACACTTCCCCTCAAAGCACATTTGAGGGAAAGACTCGATTAAGAATATCAAATTTATAATCTAAGGACATCTATATGTTATCGATTCTAGGTAATTTTACTTACTTTTCTATCATTTTCATTAATTTGCCAATGAAAAACCTACATAATTGGGATTTGTGCAATGAACTCGTACCACTGTCCATAAAGACCTGTTTTCCTCGCCAGGAATGCGTTGGAGACGCAAGTCCAGAGGTTGGATTCTAAGGGTGAATAGGTGATCCTTTTGAAGCAATTAATCGGGGATTCATTGTCTCTCCATCTTTCCCAGATGCAGTCTTGAGGATACAGAAATTATTGCATAGAAACAAATCGTTATCTTTACGAAATTCCATGTTTACATTAAAGTATGTTGAGAACTGAATTAATTTGGAATTTGGAAAAAAACTTCATCAAGTTTACAGTATGAGCAATGAGAGAATTGAAATATTCTAAGATGTTAGTAACATCGATACTCTCCGATTTCTTCAACTGAGCACATTTCATTGCAACATTCTTCGTGAGCATTGTAAAAAAACGAACGAAGATGTCTCCTTCTCCTAATTTTTGCTTGCAAAAATGAAAATGCAGTTCTCTTGTCAATAAATCCAAAATCGTTTTCCTTCGCCTCATCTAAAAGAAAAATTGATGAAACGTTGCAAACTTTCTTCTTTTCTTTCTCTTAGAATAATTAATTCTAGGAATGCCAAATTCTTGCTCGATTTATCTATTTTTATTTTGAAATTACAAAGGGTTCATACTTGTTGCTATTTTCCCTTTGCTATAATAAGAATATGATAAGAAATATGATGCAAAATGTGATAAAAGCATAAGAAAACTGCGATTAAACTTCTCATGAAAAAAGCCAGGCGGTCAGAGAGACCACTATTCATCACCCTGAAAAAAGATGTGTTTGAGAAGTCAGCCGTTGGCTTCAAGACAATAATTGATAGAATTGCTGCTTTGCTTTATGATATGATGTGAGTGAGTTATCTGTGTTTCAGTTTTTTATCATGATATGCTTCCTTGATTTTGTAGAATGCTTAGAAGGCCTTTCCTTGCTGCAAGCACGGCTGTTGAATACACTTCTTTATTTCTATGAATGATGGAGATGGTGATGATGATTATAATGATTATGAATATGATACCATTGCCATTATCATTATTATTATTTTTTCACATTTAATTCTTTTATTAGATACTTTAAATGCTACAAATACAAATCTCACAAAAAGTCACTTGTATTTGGCTGGCTTACAGCGACTAACAACAATAAGAATATAGAAAAAAAATAAGTCACACTTTTAAGTAAATATTAGTTATTAAGGAAGAAGTTCCGGGCTTGAGAATGGTTTGTTTCTGGAGCAAAAGATGTAACAAGTGGTACGGATAACGATGGAGGAGATTTTGGTTAAGACGTAATCAAGATTACTTTTGTCGATTTCAATGCATTTACACATCTCCAGAAAAAAATCAGACGACTGGCCAAAATGCATATACAACTCATGGGTAGATTGATGAAATTGACTAGTTGATAATTGTTGTTAAGATCTATAAGAAGAGGAGGATATTTATCTTCTTTGCGATGGGAGTTGTTATTGAGATTTGCTTTAAAACCCACGGTAACTTTGAGGATTTAGAGGCAGTTGTCGGGGGAAATCAGAAACAGGTCTGGGCGGAGACTATCACCAGAAACTATGCAAGGCGAGAGATAAACAAGGTGATGATGATGATGATGATGATGATGATGATAATGACGATGATGATGATGATAATGATGATGATAATGATGATGATGATAATAATGATGATAATGATGATAATGACGATAATGATGATGATGATAATGATGATGATAATGATGATAATGATGATGATGATGATGATGATGATGATGATAATGATGATAATGATGATGATGATGATGATGATGATAATGATGATGATAATGATGATGATGATAATGATGATGATAATGATGATAATGATGATGATGATGATGATGATAATGATGATGATAATGATGATGATTGTGATGATGATTATTATTATTATGAAAATGACTTTGAAGATCATGATGACAATTTTGTCGCTGATGAAGATGATGATAACAAAGCACTATTTCAAGCGTACCTCGCAAAAGCCTTTCTTGCTCACAGTAACTTCTGTGAGCCTCACTTATTTGGTATCCACATAGCCTCATTAATCGCCCACTTGTTATTTCTCCAGTTCTTTTAGCATGGATGATGCAGCAAAGACTCAACAGCATTGCAAATCCTTGAAAGATCCAAATCGACCTTACACAGGCCATCATCTGTGCCACTAAAGAGCGATTGATACCTTTGTCAGTTCTTGTTTTGGCATCGAAAGCAAAAATAATGAACCAATCTCATCTTGAAGCAATTAAAGAATGCTTCATGTAAACCAGCAAAGTCTGTTATATATTTGTATTCAGTAACAGAGCAATGTAGCCATGTATTTTAAAAATTTATAAAAAGATAAATGCCATTTCAGTCATATACGGCATACTGAGTGAACTCCGAATAGTTTAAGACGGTGAAAAAAAATTGCTTACCTTCAAAAATGAATTCAAACAAAGCGATTAGAGAGAAAGAATTTCCAAACAGGATCGTTTCAGACTTAAAAAGTTAGCAAAAAAATGACCATATTTCTAATTGACATTGCAAATAAACATAAATATAACAATAATATTATTTGTACCATATGCACACGTGGCTTGTGTTAACTTTCTCGTGTTCAACTTCCTTGCCCATTCATTTAAAATTCCACAAATAAAATTTTGGTCAAAATTGTTACATATTAAAAGGCAGAAGCATGTATTTAACAATTTACATAGCAACGATAAAGACAATTTCTAAGGCTGATTTACGGTTGAAACGAATGCTGTCTATTTAGGCTGAGTCAGTTATTTTGCAACGAAGAGAAAAGCGAAGGTTGGATGCAGCTTGTGTAGGGTTTTATCAATAACTTAAGCTTTTTAGATTAATTCACTCATTTGTGAAACATAGTTTCTTTTAGTATAGTTGGCTATGATTACGTATAACTTTACTTATTTCTATTAGAAAAATAGCTTTAATTGGATGTGTTGAAATAGTGCATCAAGGGAAAAAATTTAAGTAGCTAAGCTTGTTACAAATAAATCTAAGGATAATGCCGAGGTAAGACTTTGCTCACAGTTCACATGGTCAGTGGCTCGAATCCCACCTCTTGCTAGATTTTCTCTTAGAGTGAAAATATTCGCTAGCTCTCCTTAATTTCAGACGCTTAGAAATCACGGGATATAGTCTGATCGGGAGCAAGGACAGAGACACTGCTTGAAAGGCATACCTTCCAAGTTTCTTAGAATCTTCATTCGCATACCAGGAAACTTGCAAAAAAGCAGTTGAATAATTTGATAGTCTCATGGCTTTAGAGAAGGATGCAGAAAACTTTGTTATCCAAATTGACGGCAACGAGTTAAGCAATGTCAAAGTCTGTTTGAAAATATCAATATCATGTTGCAGTTTTTTTCTCAAACAAACATATAGAACTTCGGGCCTAATGACTACCGATGTTTACCCAAGTCAGAATGAATTTTGTTCATATTTCAGCACTGAAACGTAGAAATTCAAGGCATTTTACCTAATCTGGTCGCTCTGGCCTTTGATATAGCACGTAAGCCAACACAGCATGTTCGCGATACGACTCAATGCGTTAAAGATTGCACAAAAAGTGTGTTAATGCTTCGACCTATCTTCAAGTATTTATAAACTACTTTAGAAATGAAAACACATTTAGCAGCTGTTCCAATTTGAAATTCAGAATCCTTAGCATCAGTTTTTCAAAAAATCAATCTTCACCTCAAGCTTTTTGACTTTCTGTCACAATTTGATGACAACCTGTTGAATGCCCTCATTAATGTATTTCTGTTCGCGAACCACCGCTCTAGCACCTTCTTAATATCATTGTAAATTTTTCTTTTGTAACTACAGTCAACTATGTCTAATTCGAACTCTCTGGGGATCTTAAAAATGTTCGAATTAAAAATTTGAATTAAAAAGGGATTCAAATTGTAGAGAGCTTTTATTAGGAGATTCTCCTTTCGTCCTCTCTTTGTCATCTACTTAAACCTTCGTCCTCAATTCCTCTACGTCGTCCAACACTGCCCCATTAGTCCTACATTTCTTTCTTATTCTTCCATTTCTCCCTCCGTCTTCCTTTCGTCCTCCCTTCCTCCCTTTCTCCTCTATTTCCCCCTCGCATGCGAATTCTGAACAATTTCCATCATGATCCACTTCGGAGCCAATGTCAGAAACATGGAAATAAACTATTAGTTTTCCTGTTCCGTTATAATTCTTCACCAATGATAATAGTCCCAAATCGTTTTCCTGAACTTCTCACACCCCTTGCGAGCTTCAGCTATGAAAACAGCTTTCAGCAACATCATTTTTCGTCCACCCAGTTTTAGATATCTTCTTAGCAGCGTTTCGTTGTCCATCTGTTCATTTTCTGCCCCTTGGTTCTTACATTCCTTTTAGACAGACCTGACATACACCCGATGAGAGGGACTTTTGATCCTATAGCTGCAGGACTTTGAATTTAACGATTAGTTTGACGGGGGTGTACAATCAGTGGACATCCGGTTCGTGAATGATCAGGCAATCTTCTGTTTATCATGAAGCTCTCCTGAGTGGAGGACGACTAGTTCTTGCAGAGACTAGTCGAAGTCCAGTTGGAATTCTAATTTATAAAACATGAATGTTAATCGTAGGTGCTATACACCTTTGAACTAAGGTGAAATGTTAGTCTGTCCTTTTCGATGAGATATTGCTATTTTGTTTTGTTGCACATGGCAATCAACACACTATTTTTAGAAGAGAGTTTGTAACGAAGATAGATGAATTCAGCTACTTGAGCCATTTCGTCGCCATAAATATTAACACTGCATTGATTTTATTGGTAATCATGCATTTTGCTTTATAGAAAATTTCATATTGTAGAAGTACGTAGTAGTATTCGCTATCATCATCATCATCATCTAAAATGCTTTTCAGCCGTTGGTCGGTACTGCGCTTGCAATACGGACTTCTACAGTTCTCCAGGTGTCTGTTGTTTGTGAGATTGAATGAGGTGTTTGGTACCAAGGTGTAGACATGGTTGTATCTCTTTCAGTTCTTTATCTATTTGGCTGATCCATGTTTCTTTTGGTCTCCCGCTGGGTCTCTTGACAGGTCTTAGAGCTTCTTCTAGGTCTTTGCTTGCAGGTGTTTCATTAGCTATGCTGACGGACTCTCTACATCGGACAACAACAGCAACAGCGACACCTCAGCAGCAACAGCACACAATATGGCCACCTCTTCCATGTGACTTGAATCTTTCGCAGTTATCAGTAAGCACAATTATAAAAGCATTACGCTGATCTGTTATTATTGACGTATTTTCTTTGACAAGTTAAACTTTGTTTGATGGGAAAATTCCATTGGATATCTCCGTGCCACATGGTTTGCCAGAGTTAGCACGTTGAGCAGGAACCCAACACTTGTCCCTCGGTATCTTTAACTTCGACCGCACAACTCAGCACCGCTCGAAGCATTTTGCTCATCTAGGTAGCAGTTCATAGACCGGTAATAGTAGCATGTTTGCATTGCACTGTGTGTGTGTGTTACACCAAACTAAAACTATTCTGCACCTACTAGATAGATATCTATAATCTATTTACAATTTACAATGCAACCACTTTTGGGACTCGCTGCTGCCAATTTTTATTCTTGATACTTGTGAATTTTTTGTAATTATTAGGTATTAATTCATCATCCATACTCATCTCTAAGTGCTGTCAAGTATAAAAGTACTGATAAGGATAATGAATTTCAGATGCATGTAATCTAGAATAATGTGATACTGTTAAGTTGATTACTCAGCATAGGATCTGCTTAAGTCTAAAATAACGTAATAACATTAGATAAGCTTCTGTATCTTTAAACTTCATACTGATCTTTTGAATTTGAGGTATGGAATCATCTGAGGGAGAGAACATCAAAGAGAGCAATCCTCCCTTGGAATGCTCTGCCCCAGAAAGCAAGTCCATTGTAGACAATGATACAATAGACGCTGATGATCCATATCATTATACAAAAAGGGGTGAATTTACATCAGAGCTATACAAGATTTGCGTTGATAATTTGCCTTATTATGTTGGCTATCAAGTGAGTGTCAAAAGAATCTTTCTCTGTTTTTGAAATTGAAAATAGCTTAGTAGTCATAATTGACTTGTCCAACACTAGACTGTGAATTAACTGGTAGCTGTCATTTTAATTCTTTATTCATTATGGATTTTCCATAATTTAGCTGATAACAAGAAGCACCAAGTCATCTTGTATATCTTTCTCTGGATAGGACCCTACTTATCACCGTGGCACTAGTAATAAAATTCATTATGAAGCTGCACTTCCCATCCCATTTTCTTTTTTTAGTGAGTTATGTTGAGGAAAAGCCATGGTGGCCTATACAAAGCCCAACAAAGGAAGAAAGAGGAAAGCAAAAGGCTAAGGAGAAAGAGAGAGGTCTTAGATTTGAATCATAGTTCAGTGCCATTGAGCGCTAGGGAGCCAGGGACATTGAGGATTAGGGGGGCCAATTTTCATCCCTGCCATGCTTGGCCCACAGCCCCATGCCATGTACCTATTTACTGCTAGGTAGACTGATAGAGGATACCCATAAATGAAACATATCTTGTTTGATTTCATCAAAGTACCCAACTGCTTCAAAGTTGGTAAGAAATAGCCCTCAGATACAATTTAATTGTATTCCTTATTCGTAATAAACATCAATAAAAAATAAGATAATTGCTGTTTGATTTCAGCAAATGAGGAAAACTTTTGCCAAGTTGAAGGTTGAACCGAAGAAATTGAAGTTTGATCCAAAATCCCAGCTTGCATTTTTGACATTCAAGTAATATTTGCTCCCATCTTTCATTATCTTCTTCATTGCTCCTTATTTCATTTCTAACATTGCTGGCTTGCGGTATGCTGTTTGAGTCTTCTTAGTGCCGCCATTCGTTTTAAGGCAAGCAGCCAACCATGATACCTTATGTCTCGTTGAAGTTGTACTCCTCCGTGGGGGACATTCTGTTTCTCTGTGTGAAGCTATGCTCTTGTTGGAAAGTTAAAGGGAACATTGAGGGAATTGTTGTCATTCATAAATCTGTGATATCCTACAAAACTATACAACCACTCTATGAATAGTTATTATTGACGATATTTGGATCATGGCACTGTCCATCTTGTCATTGCTGACAGTGGTGATGGTATAAGGCTGCTAATGCTACATGGCATTTTGCAAGATGCATTGAAACTGTATTCTTGTTTTTCAAGCCTATGATGTGTATGCCACACTTTTCTACGCTCTTGCCAAATGTAAATGGTTTTTTGGTATTTTGATCTCAATTTGACTCTTGAGTGAATGTTCATGTGAATTTGATGTATTGTCATCAAATTGTTTCTCATTTGTAGATCAGAGAGTGAAAGAGAGGTGAGTAAAGATGGTAAATTATATGTAATAACTAATCTATGCAAATATTTTCAACAGAAATATTGCCGCTTCACTGCCTGTCCTCTTTAAAACAAGCAAAAATAAATATAAAACCTAACTTACAATTTTGTAAGTACAGATAAATAACTCTTTCGTAGTCCATGATAAAATTTAAGAAAATTAGTGTAGCAATCTACACTGTTTGTTGAAAATGAATCCAGATTTTTCTTAAGATCCTGTCCATTTTGGCAGTTCCTACTTGTACTTTAGAGGCAATCGTTATATCGTTTGGACCCCATGTAAAAGAATCCTTGCTGCACATATTCATTTTTTATTTCTGGCAAAGTTGCTGAGCATTGGTCGTTCCTTGTGGCCTTGATATGTGTATGCTTTTTAGATTGACTTCACAAGGCATTGCATGCATTTATCTTGAAGATGTTGATTGGATACTTGATGATTGGATTTATGAACCAGTGCCGTTCTGCTCAGCCATTGTCATATCTTACAAGCTGTTTTCCTTCCAGAAAGCTATAGAAGCGATCAATGGATACAAATTCAAGAAAAATGTTCTGAGTGCAAAGGTACATCTTCCTTTCAACGTTGCATTATCAAGATTGATTTGATCTTAGATTCAGGTAAAATCGAAATTTGCAGCAGATCAAAATTGATTTGAAATTAGCAGAAGTCAGAAGCAGAGTGCAGACTTTTTTAAAGGTTATATCTTCCAATTTTGAGCTCAACGCACATTAGATTGTTTAAAACCCATTCAGTCAACATTCCTGATATTTCTTATTAACTGTTAGAGTCGGGCTAGTGTTTATAGCATATGCTTTCTGTGGCTAAAGCCCCAATCGTGGAACCACGCTCTTACCCATATCTTGATGCCCTCACTCAAATCTATATTAAAGGATGCCTGGGGCATCGCTGGGAGTGATTGGCATCGACGGGCCACCCCTGCTGTCAAAGTGCTCTGGCTCAAGGTGGTACCTCTAACGAATTTCTCCTCGACTCTTGTATCGAGAATGGGGCTCAGATTTATTTTAATACGCAGTCAATTCTGTCTTATTCGAACTCTCTGTGGGATATGAAAATGTTCGAATTACAAAACGTTCGAAGTATAGAGATTCAAATTATAGAAGTTTTTTGTCAAGAGATTTTCAGAGGATCTGAATATTTTGTTCGAATTAACAAACGTGTGGATTTCATGAGTTATGCTTAGACAGATTTGACTGTATTATTATAATTCTTGACCAAGAGGCTTTGTAATTTTTATTCCTATTTAATCAAGCATTTTGATTGTATTACATGTTGCAGAAAGCAATGCCGAAGCCTGACCCACAATTGCGAAAAAGACAGCTGGAGACATCGAGTAAGCATCGTTCTGTTTGTTGATCTTCTATCGAATTCGTTACCGGACCTTTTTAGACGACTCGTCTACTTAAATAAATGTTTACCCATACACAATGGAAAAGATGCAACGCTTCCTTGAATTCTTTGGACGGCTGAAGTCCATTCATATTTGAAAAATCAGAATCGTAACATCATCGTTGTCATGTGTTTGAGGATTTCCTAGAAAGGAGGCTCTGTATCCCAGTAAGGAGTTTGAGAAAGCAGAATTTTTTGCGAAGATCTTGTGACTTCTGAGCGTACTTAGTTGTTTCATTAACTAAGCTAATTAATTGAATGCGGCATAGTCAAATGAGACTAAGATCTGCTGTTAGCCTAATGTAAAAGCTATTCCGTTGGCATCTTAAGGTAAACAGAGATGTTATTCCTATCGATTGATATCCTAATCCTTCCTCTCTCTGTGGCCACGCCTCGTGATTCATACGCGACTAGAATCAATGGTCCACTTAATTTTCAAATGAAAGCTGAGCTTGATTTTGGGTCCCAACCACTCACCGTCCCAACCGCTCGCCATCCGAACCATTCATCATCTGATTCGCGACCGGGTGCCGTACCACTGGGCTGTCACCTCTTGAGAACGCGTTCTTGAGTGACCTCAAAGAGCTTTGGTGGAGCACTGAGAGGTGGTGAAAATGCCGATTAAGATGCAAAGGCTCTGGTGTTGCGTGTTTTTCTTATTTCTTGTGGCGGTAAATTTCCTACCTAAGACCTTTCTGTACTAATTCTCATATTGCTGTCAGGTCAGCAGCCCTTATCGCACCAAATCTTACGTAATAAGACTAACCGTGCTTGAATTTGTGAATGTTTACGTTCATAATTGCCACCCCGTTAATCAAGTGACGTGGCCACCATTCATTCTCTTTTGATCTTACAGAGAAAGATGGATCTAAAAGACAAAAGGTAGATAAGGAAGATGGACCCGATAGGAGCCATTTGCCACCAGAAGCAAGGTACCGTTGAGAAATCCGTCGTGTATTTTCATTAGCTGCGTGTCGCCGCGTGAATTGCGACATCATTTTGCACTTTCGTGTCTCAATCGCCACGTGCTTTATTAATCCCTAGGAAGCGGTTTTTATTCCCTGCTTTCTAGTGTATCGTTAGCTTCTTCCACATGTACCCTGTTCTTCGTTTATGAAGCTATTATGGGACGTCTTTCGACCTAACCATCATAGCTCTATTGATAGCATGATTTTGATTTCAATTTATGTTGTGTAAACAATGTTATGAATCCATCAATAAGAACTCCAAGTGTACTCGATTCTCAGTTTGTCAAAAACCAATGACAGAGCTTCAAGTCTTCCTCACTTATGACTTTCGCAATGTTATTTGTACACGTAAAGTCCATTGCATAGGATACTCCATTTCAGCGTAGCAGATACCTCCGAATTTCCCTCGCCAGTAGGTGTGTGCAAGCGCATAAGTAAACTCAAGCATAATCCAATTTAAACTTCTTAGTATACTCGAGTTTAACCTTAGCAGAAATTAGAGGCAGAGCTCTGAGTTTGTTCTAAGAAAGTGGATTTTTATGAACTGGTCTCCCGCTGCCTTCTTTACCAATAATGCTAGTCACATTTATCTAGATCTATTTTAACTTAGCAGAAATTTAAATCAGACTCATTAACATTTATTTTCATTTCAGAGGTAATATCCATCTTCCATTTTTTTCACGTATTTTACAGGACTTCTGTGATAACAGCATTTATGTGTACCTTGCGTAAATATGATATGACTGTAGACAAATCCTATGTAAATATTCGCTAATTGTGATAGCAATAATAGTAATTGTTATTGTGAACCTTGCAGGGTTCGAACCCACAACCCTTGATTATGAGTTTCGAGTTTGCACACCTTATCCACTACACTAGTAGTGCCATGGCGTAGTGGTTAAGCATGCGGACTCACAACGCAGGAGTTGTCAGTTCGATTCCTCCATGTGTCACTTTTTAAACGCCATTGGTGAAGGAGGCAACGGGAATCCACCTCATGAATTCAACTTCCCTAGAAAAAACTCAGAGCCCTGTCTCTGGTTTCTGCTAAGCTCGAAATCGAGTATGCAGCGCAGTAATCCACTACACCGAAGTGCTGCTTGCATCCATAGTTGATTTGATTTCTTGAATAACCAGATCCGCGATGTTCTCTTTAACTGATCTGATCCTCTCCTCTATTTCGTTTGTTTTCCAATGCATTTTTGACTCACAAAGTAATTTTAATACAGAAGTATTTTCTCAATGTAATGCAGGCATGAGACCAAGTGTTATTTATTTGCAACACCTTCCCTTCTTTAGGTTGAAATACGTAGTCACTCCACTCTGTGATATGCCATATTCCAATCAACTACAAGTAAGATTGCGCTCACTTTTATTTCGATTTAGCTCCCATATCTAGCTTTTAATCAGCACCAGTAATTAGCAATAGCTTGTACATATTCTGGCTCAGTATCTTCATGCCAACTATCTAGCATTGAAAGGAACATTTTGGGACACTGAGAACATATGTTTATCAACAGGTGTCTTAGTCCTTTCTCTCAATGTGAGCAGAACTCGTAATTCACGCACTTTTAATTAAAGAGATTTAGTCATCTTTCTCATTGAAGGAATCTTAAGCTCAAAGTGAGGCCTTAGTCATTGGCTGCAGGATCTGTGAATGACTATCTTATGAATGAATGGATGGATGAATGAATGAGTATCTACTGACGTATCCTCAAAGTTAAAGTATCTCCAGCTGCATTTTGATCGTGGCCAACCCAGGTTCGATCCTAGTTAGTTTCCGCAAATGGATTGCAAACGCAAACTACTTTGAACCCCCGGAATTTATGCCAAGATGATTATTTTCTATGAAAGTCCATCATGCCACATTCTTTGAGCAATGGTTTAGTTCAAAGCCCATGTTTTTATCAGATCATCAGGGGTGGAACTTCCCTTCCCGATTATGCTGTATTGTGGATGGTTTGTAGTGTATATGAAAATTGGCTAAACACAGACCATCTTAGATCGGGTTGCTTTCACTAAGTGGGGATACAAAGCTTAGATTTTGTGAAATCAGGCTAGCAGCCCAGTCACTTCTGTCCACTTTCAAATATGGTTTGTTTCAGGCCATTGGGCCATGAAAACTTGCACGGCACTAGGAGAACAACAACTTTGATTTACGAGGGAAAGCAATGACGCATCAATTGCTAATCTTAAAATCGGATTATGACAGCAGTAGTGTCTGTTTATATCAAACGTGAACTAATCTTAAGCAGATGAAAGTTGGGAACTTAAACTGCGGCCACGCCCACAATGAAGCTTATGTCTCATATGTATAACTTTGGGCCTCTATTGGCTGAATACCAGGTACTTATCGAGAGAAGTAGAAAATCGATAATTTGACGAGGGCTAGCGGTGGGATGGCTGTTGAGCTTAGTGGGCTGTAAGTAGAGATAAATTTCTGTCGAATTTGGTTGATTGAAACGTTGTGGAATTTACGGAATGTAGATGCCACGGGCAAGAAGCTCAAGTATTGGGAATGCACTATTTTCCATTATTTGCCATTAAAATCACATCCCAGGCTCCCGGTTTTGCGAACTTCTCAACAGCGGCTAAACTGTAATTTCGTATTTTACTTCAAGCTTAAGACCGACAGTGTAACACAAGTCTTGAAAGCGCTGACAAAAGAATTACTCGCATCTAAATCTGTGAGTAGCCCCTTTTGTAGTTATCGTCTTGCTCATTTTATCGTCTTTCTCTAAGGCCTTTCGCTCAGTGGAGTAATAGCACAGCTGCGTGGTACCGTTCCTCTTTTGTTGTATTTATTCAATCAGTTCCATTAAGCTGGCAGATTATTCATCTCTGGCTCCCCCCCCCCATAGGGGTTCTCATGGAACTGCTCCATATTGTTTCCCATCGACCATATTCATTCAATCAGTTCCAGTAATCTCTCTCCTTTTCTTATCTCCCTCTCCTCTTAGCCTTTCGCTTTCTTCTTTTCTTCTTTCTTCCTTTGTTGGAGCTTCGTATAGGCCACCATGGCCTTTCCCCAACATCCCTCACTAAGAAGAATAAAGGATTCCTTTGCTCTTCCTCGGATGTCTCCGTTAATTGGGTTACCTTAGAATAACTCGATCCACACCCGTTACAATCTCTGGATTTTACTTCGTAGCTGTATCGGGTTTCCTTTAAGAAAATATCTATCGATGACATCTCTGACTTCCTCGTCCTAATCATATCTTGACACACTCTCTCCTCCCCCTAGTGTAGAGTTCATTTTTGCCCATCACTCATGCTATTTTACTGCCGCGTGGGTGGTCTTCCCTTTCATCTCTTGACACATCACTCGGTACCCTCAGTAGCTCTCCTTTATATAGAGTGTCGTGTCGAATGATGTTTACTGACCTCGGCTATTATTAAAGGTCGCAGAGCGTCCCAGCCTTCCTTTCTCTACGTCTATACTCTGCGTATTAGTCAATCAAATGTTAGTTCGACCCCCGCGTGGCAGTAGAAGGGTAGCATTGTACTAATAGTGTTTAAGAATAAGTTCGTCAATGAGACAATAGCTCATTTTGACAATCATTTGTCAGGCATAGCTAATATTGCACGCTTTTGGGGATTTGATGAAACCCAATTCGCATAAGCAGCATATTCTGTTGTAGCTGTACGTGCTAACTTTCTGCTTTCTTTGCAGGGCTCTTGGGTTGCAGAGCAAATGTATGATTTCTACCCTCTTCCATATTTCAATCTTTCTTGCGCTTGCCATTTAGCATCTGCAGGTAGAATTTAGGATGATAAGAAGGCATGTTTATTGAGCAATATCGTCAGTCTTTCTCAGAATGTGAAGTCATAGCAAGAATTCTATGATTCGCGATTCTTAAGGTAGATTTCGGGACTCAAAGAAGCTATTTTTATCGAGTATTGTCCTCTTTCTTCTCGTAATGTCATTTCATGTCAAGATTCGTGTGATCCATGACTTACAAGCATTTGTCAGCGTACTTAGCTTATCTTTATCGAGCAGTATCCTGGCGATTGCTCGAAACTTGATGTCATATCAAGATTCACATGGTTCATGAGCATAAGGTAGATCACCGAGAAGCTGTGCTTATCAGGCAGTGTACTGGTCCTGTCTCTTAATGTGACGCCAAATCCAGATTCACAGGATGCGTGAATCTCGAAGTGTATTTTAGGACTGTTAGAAGCTGTGCTTATTAAATTCTGTCCTGGTTCTTCTCTGTGTAAGCGCACCTCTTGATTCCTCCACGACCGGAATGACACAGAGCTAGATACCGTTCTCAATCTGCGTGAAAGTGAATTGCATAGTGGGCTGTAGCCATTGATCAATCTATTGTGTTAATGTTGAACGTCAATCTACCGGGTAGAAATCAGGTTACTTCCTTTTTTAACCGTATATGCTATTCACACCTGATAGATTTTTCGAAAATTTTAGGAAAGATAATGGTGATATTTGCTGTAAATTGGAGGATATCATACCATCTGTAAGTTTATGTCACAGCGAACAACTGTGTAATCAGCCATGTTAAATCTTCATTTTCATCTCCTATCCGATTGCTGTTTCAATATTGCACAGAATAGCGGAAACTTATTTTTATCCCACTGGGAATCTTTTTATTCGAAACTCGTCTGAGTAATTGCCATTGGATAATGCCCGAAGTAAGATTATATATATATATATATCACATAGATGTTATATATGTATATATATATATATTTATATATATGTATATATATATATATCTATATTTATATATATATATATATATATTTATTTATATATTTATATTTATATATATTTAAATTTATATATATATATATTTATATATATATTTATATATATATATATATTTATATTTATATATATATTTATATATATATATATATATATATTTATATTTATATATATATTTATATATTTATATATATAAATTTATATATATATATATATATATTTATATATATCAGGTAGATGTTGTCTGACTGTATAGACGTTGATTCACTTTCGCTCTGAAGATCTCCTTTGAAACTTAACAGAATGCGAAAGTTACGATAATGGCCGCAAAAGATTATTAAACTTATAGTCAGATACGAATCCCAACTTTTGAATGTAAGCAATTGATTGGTAACTTATTGAAAATTTCCCTGCAAGGCGTTTCTATCTACCCGAATTCTTTTGAGACTTGTCAATCTGAGCTTTTCCATTGCAACTTTCCAGCTTCAGATTTTTCAGATTTTATTCAGATCTGTAGAATACTTTATAGACACTTCTTGCGTTTTATTTTAAATTCCATGCTTTCTGTTTTAGCCCGTTTTGAATAATTATCGCAACAAAGTTGAATACAATATTGGCCCAGGTGCTGACTCAAAATGTATGTCATTTATTCATTCATTCATTCATTCATTCATTCATCTTGAAGTTAGGAAACGCTGCTCGAGGGAATATTTCTAATACTATCCCAAGCTGATTTTCTTATGCTTAAAGTTCAAGTTCAACACAGAAGTACTGTTTAATTTCAGACTGAATCTCGGGGCGAATGCCCGACGTTAATCTGACGCAATTATCGTTTTGATCGGAAAATAGAATAAGGTGCAAATAATAAAAACCTTAAAACTGTTGTCACGTGAACGTGGCACACCGTGTGGTTTTTATGTTTAATAGTTTTGCTTAGCATTGTTTGAATTTGTTATCGTCATCGCCGTGATATTTTCCTGAGCGTACCGTTGTGATGGTGGTAGCATGTCATAGCACTGGTGCATTTTCTCAACTTGGTTTTTTTACCACTGTGATAGTATTGCTACTGTATGTATGGCTATGTATGGCTATGTATATATGGCTATGTATGGCTATGTATATATGGCTATGTATGGCTATGTATGTATGGCTATGTATGTATGGCTATGTATGGCTATGTATGTATGGCTATGTATGGCTATGTATGTATGGCTATGTATGGCTATGTATGGCTATGTATGTATGGCTATGTGTGTATGGCTATGTATGGCTATGTATGGCTATGTATATATGGCTATGTATGGCTATGTATGTATGGCTATGTATGTATGGCTATGTATGGCTATGTATGTATGGCTATGTATGGCTATGTATGGCTATGTATGTATGGCTATGTGTGTATGGCTATGTATGGCTATGTATGGCTATGTATATATGGCTATGTATGGCTATGTATGTATGGCTATGTATGTATGGCTATGTATGGCTATGTATGTATGGCTATATATGGCTATGTATGTATGGCTATGTATGGCTATGTATGGCTATGTATGTATGGCTATGTGTGTATGGCTATGTATGGCTATGTATGGCTATGTATGGCTATGTATGGCTATGTATGTATGGCTATGTGTGTATGGCTATGTGTGTATGGCTATGTATGTATGGCTATGTATGTATGGCTATGTATGGCCATGTATGTATGGCTATGCATGTGTGACTATGTATGTATGGCTATGTATGTATGGCTATGTATGGCCATGTATGTATGGCTATGTATGTATGGCTATGTATGGCCATGTATGTATGGCTATGCATGTGTGACTATGTATGTATGGCTATGTATGTATGGCTATGTATGGCCATGTATGTATGACTATGTATGTATGACCATGTATGTATGGCTATGTATGTATCGCTATGTATGTATCGCTATGTACATATCATAAATGTTTTCAGAGGATATATATATGTCAGTTTATAAAAACACTTCTATCCACATACGCCCTTAAGACCCAATAGAGCTGATGAATTAGAATCATATTCATAGATAAACAAGTTAGATAAAAAAAAAAAAGCTTCACATGAGCATGTTAAGGCTCTTGATGACAAAGGGCTCCTAAATGCTCGTATTGCGTATGGAAATCAACGTCACTTTACTTCACTGCTAAATTTTAAAAGTATTATTTTGATGGATATTTTCACGATTCATTGGTTATTGATTGTATATTTCTTTCAAAAAAGCTCCGCTTGTTGGATTCAGACTTGGAACATATAAAGGTATCTAGTAGTAAAGCGATATTATTGTAATTTAAATACTTTTCAATAAGTTATTTTATATATAATTCGAACGCCCTGTCAACACGTCGTCGTATTTCAGAGCTCTCTCGAACTTCATGTATTTGCCTATGGGTAAATTTTATTTCATTCAAATATGAAATAATTCTTGCATTTTTGCTTACATCATAGATGATAACTTTGCTGTCGTTTCACCCTCGGAGTGTCTTAATGTCATGCAACCAGCAAAAATAATCGCCAAGGTAATTTTGACAGTTGACAGCGATTAACCCAATCCAACTTTAATTCACAAGCGGTCAATTTTACGTCATTTTGAACGTAATTTTTTCATTGTGCTGTAACTGGATGCAAATGTTCATCATTTTTTACATTCTTCATTCTCATAGAAGTATGAGATTTGATAAAACAGATTCTACAAATACTTACTTTGCGATATTTGCTCATAGCCATACCTAGCTATGTATATTTGCCCGCGAAAGATCGATGGCTATTCCTATTCTATACATATTTGAAAGTAGAAAAGCAAGTTGTTTTTCATTAAGATATCATAAGTTGAAATGATTTATTCACTGTAAATCATCACAATTCCCATAACTACTTTCATTAATTCACTGAGGAATTATGATGTGTATTTTGTCATATTTGTATGATTCAGACTTCTCTTTTTTATATATGTGCAAGATGTTTGATATCAGGATTTTTCAGATCTTTCAGGATTATGTGCAAAAATCTGACCGGACTTACTATGACCCAGGAATGCACACAGGGTAAAGTTACTGGTCAGGCATTTTGCCATCTTTTTGCTCTCTTAATGCTTAATTGCCCTTGAATCGGAGACAGGAGTGGTGAAAGGGAAAGTTGTCCTGTTGACTTATGTATAGGACAGATTGCCCGCAAAAAACCAGCCATATCTGCATTGAGACAGAGGAGCGCTTGACTAAGCCTCAACTGCCTACTTCACGAACGCTATCTCACAAATCATCATTCATCCGAAGAGCATGCAATTTATGGAACGTCTTGCCTTCCTCTTGCTTTCCTGAGTCCTATAACTTGCCATCTTTCAAATCTGAGATCAATAAAGTTAATCTTATCTCTCTATCCTCTTAGCTGCTCGCTTTTTTCTTTCTTCCTATGTTGGGGCTTTGTATAGGCCACCATGGCCTTTCCTCAACATAACCCACTAAAAAAAACTATTTCATCGGTGCAACCTTTTACTTCTTCCGTCTCAGTCAAATTCTTCCATTCTGTGTCGCTACCTGATGGATCTATTCTCCTCCACAATTTCTTATCCTGCGCCGTCATCTTCTCCACTCCAGTCGCATTTATTCCCATTTTCACCGCATCTTCCCATCCAGTTTTTGGTTTTTTCCTCAACTCCCTCCCCTCGCAGTCTCATTTCCAGTACCCTTGGAGCTAAATGTTCCCGTCACGGCTCAAGCCTTGTCACGCCAATCTCAGTCTCCTCTGTTGCACACTCACTCTGATGTTGCTCATTCTAAAAGAGTAGGTGCCATATTTTCCCCAATGCATTGCATGGGAGCAATGCTGACCCCTGAAGTGCCACGACTGCAACTGACTTACGGGCAATATTGCGTTTCCAACTGCCTGCTTTTCAAAGGCAAGAGTATTTAGAAGTTGCAGAGTTTTTATCCGATATCAATCATGACCATGCCAGGGTATCGAACCTTTTTCGTGTAATTTGACCATTAGGTTAATTGTAGCTTACTTGAGATTCATAATGTTAAATTCTGGAAATCGAAGGCGAATCTGCACGTTGCGAAAGTCCAAACCACGCGTCACCTTGGCTCGATAAAATTTTGATGCTCCACGGTAGGCAGACATTTTTCTTCCATTCATCCCACTGATTCTTATTGACATTTGGTTTCTTTTTGAAAGTTGCTGGCGGCAGCTGACAGTTCGAAGTTGTACATCGGGTGAAACAATGGCGATAGTTCAAGTGCATCCTCAAGATATGACCGAGGTGCGTGGATTACAAATACAGTAGCCACGCTTTGCCATATATAAAAGCGTTTGATGTCATAGAAATTGCCTGGGCTTGAGATTTTGCTGAACATATGTAAGCGTGTCACTCTCGAGCCATCTTGCACCATGAGAGATTTGAAGGAGTTAGTTTCCCTGCTCGGTGCAAGAATTCGCGTGGTTTGGCAGTTGACAGGGGAAGGACTATTCATGAACGCCAACGTATTGAATTAAGATTTGGAAGCCATGTCCACGTCGAGTGGAGCTTCTGCTCAAATTTAACAGTTTCCAAGTTTTCTTTCTTCTAAATCTCTATTTGACACATTTGGCATTATCGATTATCCACAGCTACTTGGGCGATTAACTCTTATCTCATCCCATTTCTTTCATATCCGGTTTGATCTTATCTCATCTGATCTGAATCAACTTAATCGCGTCTTATCTGATGTGAATCGACCCAACCATATCTTGTTTGATTTGATATGGTTCGAGCTGATTTGACTAAATCTTGTAATGAATAGATGCAACAGTTTTCCAAGTCTGTCTCTCCTTCTACTCTTGCGTTCATGTTTCTAGGCTGAGTTGAGCGAAATGAAGATGTCGTTGAAAGACTTGTTTTTCTCGAAAACCAACGAAATCCAAGTAGCATCCCTCTACGTACAACAGCGTGGACAACCGTGCGTTTTCTTTCAAATATCTCATATCAAATTTCCAATCTTTTAATCTTGAAGGAAATCTTGCTTCAAATAGGCCATGTCTGTCTTTTAATACACTACCAATCAATTTTATCTGACGACTAAGGAGTATTTAGAAATACCTCTTGTCTCGCCTTGCCGCTGATATGTTGTTCAAAAAAATTAGAATGGCGACATGTTGACTCTTTCCTCACTGGAATGAAGTTTACTACATCAAAATATTTTGCGCTCATACATTCTGAGATTAACAGTATGGCAATTCCCTTGAGCCTTGTTTTTGATATGTTAAGTCCTTGTTTTCCCAAATTCTTTCAATAAAGGATGATAACTAAAATCACAGACTGCCCATTTTTACATTTAGACATGCCTAATTTTGATTTGGAGCCACTTGTTTGGGAATTTAGACAGCATTTTTATGATCGTTCTTTTAGAAGGGAGGATTGACTTCGTTTATCCACCATCCAACTCGAATTCCAGGTTAAATTGGCTGGCACCCAGCAGGGGAAAAGATACGAAAATTACTGATGATGAAAATAGTTGTATCACAACTTCTCTAGTTTCACTATCTGGTGTTTTCTCATGTAGGCAATCTGGCCAGAGTAACAGCGGAAGCTACGAGCATGTGGCTGGAAGTGAGGTAAATTTTGCAACACCAGAGATGTTTGTATTGAGAAGGAGAGCCGTCTTGCAGCGGTCTTAGGCTGGCGGCAACTTTCAGCCCTTGTTAGGATTTTTGTGACCCGATAGACGATTTAAGAGATTGATGATCATGTGACCATATTGCTCCATTAATTTTTTAAGCTTTTCGAATGAGAGATGTCTTATGAACTCACTTGAACATTTATGTTGTTAAAAAAGCTTAAACGACACCAGGTATCTGACAGTAGGAAATAAGTATGAAAAGACGTGCTGATTTAGGAGATCAGCCAATTTGTAAGTTTTCAATATCTAACTAGATTTGCGTTCATAAAATGCAAATATTTCTGCTATTTCATTAATTACGGGTGATGAGATGAGATTTTCTGTCGAAATATGATTTAATGAATGGGATGAATTGCTTCTAAAAACCATTGATGTTCTTCAATGGCTACGATAGCTTGTGTTCAGCAGGAGTCATTGAGATCAAAGAGCTGCAAGTAATTCTGTCAGAGAACATTCGATTTTCGATAAGCTCTTTGCATCAATCTGGGTGTAGTGTTTTGCGAGGAAAGGAACATGCAACCCCCTAATGCGTATAGGAACTCTATCAGGGTGTCCCTCGGCGTTCGTATCGTGTATGGCATTGAACTACGCAACCTCGAGTGTAAGACGAAACTTTTTCAAATTGCAAGGTGGTCTACGAGAAAATGATGGGAATGAAGTTTCAAATATCACCAGATGCCTTTTTTCAAAGTAGGTTGCGTACTTTTTTTCATTGAAAATTTCTGCCATTTATCTACTTGTATTTTCTTCTTGTCAGGCTGATCTCTCTTCAAGTGCGACCACCGTTACTGGTTCCTGGTTTCCACATTTCTCGATTCAATGCATCCCATTCTCTTAACGCCGTTGCCTCTAGGTCTTGCTTCGTGCAGATCCACCATCTTTACTCGGTCTTCTAGGCATTCTCTTCCACGATACACATCAGCTGAGAGCTTCCACGGTGGTTTTACTCTCTTCGTTTGGATGGATTTTACCATGCCACGATTTTGTATCGTTAATGCCTACACTGGTCCAAGTTTCTCTTCTCGGGGACATTTTACCACTCTTTGATATTGAACTGAAACTTTTTTTGCTATTTCAACAGGAGTTCTTTCTGAAGCTTCCTGCCGCTCGCCAATTGTTCTCCTTCGATTTACTCGGACCCAAATTCTTCTGAATCTCTGAAATATTTCCTAATTCCAAGACTGGCCTTCCTCTCTTTCTCCTCGTGTTATACACTATCCCGTTCTAACCTCTACATTCGCAAGCGTCGTTTACTCGTATGCTTCTGTGGAAGTCAACGTCATCCTGCTAAGAAATTTAGTCAACTGGATCGTTTTACGGAGGATTGTTAGCAAGATGCTCAAGGCTCGTTCTGCAATTTGATTCGGTGTCCGTGTGAAGCACTACTGCGTTTTAGCACAAAGAACTCCGTGTCTTTGGCTTCGTAGACAACTTGAGCTGAATGCGGAATGAATGTAAGGCACGAAACTCGGCCTGAAGCGCTTTGATATTGAATCAATGCCATGCCATTATGACACAAAGTGGAATTTTACGTATGAGCGGTCTCATTTTCTTGGATTGGAATTTCCCCAAATCACTTTTGATTGTCATCCCAGTCGAGGTCCAGGCATGCCACGCATAGTTCAATATTCATAAACAATATCATTGTGCTGCTGACACTTCTAAGTCGTAATGATCCATTTAACTGTACATGCGTTCTTGATTATATCCAATTTATTTTAACTCCTGCTAAATCGTTGATCTGTAACCGCAACAAAAGCTTTGGGATCATGGCTTCGACGCCCCTATCAAGAAACGCGCGTGGCTTTCCAGAGTACCTGAATACATTGCTACCATCAAGGTAGCCCTCTGCACGTTCACTTCGCTTGCATTGGTGTGTCGCCCAACGACTAAATAAAAGGAGATGAGAACCACTCTCTGGCGTGGGAAAGACTTCTTGCCGTCGAATTTCAAACATTTCTTGGCCTCCCTCAGACACGACTTTGCAATCCATGAACCGTCTTCCCTTCCTCCTCTTTCCTAGAAACCTACCACTTGTCCTTGCTATGCCAAGGAGAAGCGGAAGGTACATACACGCTCGATTTGAAAAGAAACGCCTGTGGGCTAAGCCAGGTCAGTAGGACATCACTCACTTGAAGAGATGAAGTTCCCACTTGGTCTGCAGAGCGCAAGTATATGTTGCCTGCAGGCAGATTTGCTGACAAAACCATCCCGTTGGCGGCAGTCAGTAGTCAGCATACTTGACCCTACCTCCCTCTCCCTCAGCCCTTCTCTTTCTTCCCTTGTTGAGGTATTGTTATTGGTCACCAGGGGGTGTTCCCAGAGAACAAGCTAAATCAGAGCATCTCACGCCCTTGTGTCATCTTCTACCCTTGTACCAGTTGCTCACATTCATGTTCTGCATGAAATTTCTTATTGTCATCCTTAGTCAATACTATGGCAGCTGAACTTCTTTATTCGAAAGTTGGAGAATGGTGTGGCATATCAGATGACACGACTGTTTTAGGTAAATATTTTACTTAAAAATTTTGCTGCAAATTTGACCTGAAAAATTTTTCCAGAAAAGTCAACTCAAGATTTTACTAAAGAATTGAACTTAAAATTTTACTCAAAAAATTTTAACGTCCCTATCTCCATGAGGGGTAGTTGGTATAATTGCAGGAGGGTATGTTGTCTGTCCTTAAGGCCCCTCGGGATGAAGCACGCCCTTTCAGGTTGCTAGATGCCCTCTATCTCTTCACCCAGCAGTGAATGGATATCTGATGTAATGCTAGGGGTAACGTGCGGTGACGGTAGCAACTGGCAACTCGACTTCACATTGCTGTAGGTCATAATTGAAAGGTATTAGCAAGGTGCTGTCCATGCCATATAAAACTCAACTTTACTGTGTCCTTTACGAAGCAATGCACGACAAGAGGATTGGATAAGTGGTCAATTAGAACGGCTCTTTCAAGGGTTGCTACTTCAGTTGCTAAATTCGGCAGCACTTCATGCCAGCAATCTTTCGCACTCTCTTTTAAGTTTCATCAGAAAATAAAGCTGTTTTTGCGATGAGTAAGATGTAGACATGTAGATGGCAATCAGGAAAAATTGATCGGGTACGGAACATTGATCGAACACAGGTTCAGATGTGAACGAGATGTGTAGTACGGGTACAATGTATGTCTGATCTGGGTTACGGGAACCTGACTGAGGCTACACGGGTAACATTAGACAGGGGCCAACTGAGAGACCATGGTGAGATGAGTGAGGGGGTGATGCTGGCATACAACTCGACGATCGACAACCGCAATCTTGTGACCTTGTGACCACCATCGTGACCACCATCGTGACCACTATTGTGACCACTATTGTGACCACCCGTACGACCACCTTTGTGACCACCCTTACGACCACCCTTGTGACCACTATTGTGACCACCCGTACGACCACCCTTGCGACCACCTTTGTGACCACCCTTACGACCACCCTTGTGACCACCCTTACGACCACCCTTGTGACCACCCTTGTGACCACCTTTGTGACCACCCTTACGACCACCCTTGCGACCACCCTTACGACCACCCTTGCGACCCCCATCGTGACCACCCTTGCGACCACCTTTGTGACCGACATTGTGGCCACCCTTGTGACCCCCATCGTGACCAACATTGTGGCCACCATTGCACCCTTATGACCAACATCCTTTGAACACCCTTATCACCACCATTGTGACCGCCATGAAAATGAAAATGGCGGTAATTTATTCAGAAGTTGACGAAGAGACCATGGTGAGATGGGTGACAATGTGGGGTGATGCTGGCACACAACTCGACGATGGCTTTCTTGTGACTTTGTGACCACCATCGTGACCACCCTTGCGACCACCTTTGTGACCACCCTTACGACCACCCTTGTGACCACCCTTACGACCACCCTTGTGACCACCCTTACGACCACCCTTGTGACCACCCTTGCGACCACCTTTGTGACCACCTTTGTGACCGACATTGTGGCCACCCTTGTGACCCCCATCGTGACCAACATTGTGGCCACCATTGCACCCTTATGACCAACATCCTTTGAACACCCTTATCACCACCATTGTGACCGCCATGAAAATGAAAATGGTGGTAATTTATTCAGAAGTTGACGAAGAGACCATGGTGAGATGGGTGACAATGTGGGGTGATGCTGGCACACAACTCGACGATGGCTTTCTTGTGACTTTGTGACCACCATCGTGACCACCCTTGCGACCACCTTTGTGACCACCCTTACGACCACCTTTGTGACCACCTTTGTGACCGCCATGAAAATTTAATGTAATCACAAATTGACGGAGGAAAGGAGGAAGGCACCTTTTCGTTTTCCTATTTTAACCCTTTGCTTTACATGATAATTTTTTCTGAAATTCGTTTTCTATTGTATACTTTTGACGCATTGTATTTATTTCACCTTTCTGATGTAGTGTTTTCATCATCTATCTATGATAGCGATGGAATGTACTTTTTTAAGAGAGAAAATGTTAACGCGTATAATTTACTTCACAAATACGTGAATGCAGCAGCCAGATTGGCCTGGAATTTTGAGAACAAAATTGTAGTTTCTTCGTTGTAAATAGTTTCCATTTAGTTGACATTCAAAGCAAATGTTGATTAAGTGCCAGAAATTTGTATTCCAGCAAGTTTTGACCAATGAAGTTCATTTTCTTGTTAGATGTCTGCTGTGGAACGGGAACGATAGGGTTATCTTTAGCCAAGGTAAGTAATCTCGTGTATCTTACTTTGTTGAGGCATTGTATAGGCCACCATGGCCTTCCCTCGACTTAACTCACTGAAAAGAAAAACAATCAACGTTACTGAATCGTTTGCATTTAGAGGAGTTTTTTCAAAAATCGTTCTCGACTCTCTCAAAGGTCAACTTGTTAAAGCCAGATCACTTCAGAAATGAATCAATTGCTTTGGATACGTTTTTATTCAAATGCTTTACTTGATCGTTCAGGTTGGTGCTAAAAGGGTCATTGGAGTGGAACTTTGTCAACAAGCTATCGAAGATGCAAAGAAAAACGCTCTCTTGAACGGTATAGTGCATTTAATGTCGATGACTTTGTTTCATATCCACATTGTAGAGTTTGCGTATGCATTGGCGTACTATTGGAGAAGCAAGTATAATCTGATGTATACCTTAATGGCTGGAGTAGACCGACCGCGCAGAAACTTAAATGCTTTTAAACAAGGAGTTTGGAAAATATGAACTGATTTGATACCACTTTTATGATAGGACTATTTTTACTGTTCAGATTGTATGTAAATGTGATGTTATGGATCACTACAGTTAGTTGACTGGAGGAACCTCATTGAGAGCATTCTCAAGTGAATACGACTGTCGTCTATAAATGCCTGTATTGTCATTATTAATAATAATTAATGTTAAGTATCATTGTCATTACAACTGGAGACGAATAACGACCGGGTGTTTTGCTTAAGACCAACAACAACTGCCTCTACCTTTAGAGCTAACAATCGGTTTTGAAACAGACCTCGTCTCTAGCTCAAATAGAAAACCAATCAAGCATGCCCCCCTCCTAACCAAATGGAAAAATAACTTTAAACCTTGCCACTGCGTAGATGTTTCTATCAGGGCTTTAAGCATTTTCGATAACTCCTGTATTACTTTTCTTGAAATGCGCAGCTCCCTTTCCATCGAGCTGCAACACAGACTCTTTCATAACTCTAATTTTTCCACTGTAGCTGTGTTCGTACCACCAACTACATCTTTTTGCTGCAGAAACAAAACTTAGACCAATGCAAACCTTCTTCCCTATTAGACCTTTTCCTTTATATAGATCTAATGATTTTCATAAATTTATATTTTTTTGTCATTTACCATTGTTTTATCTGGTAAACCCTAAGCCAGGCAAGCCAATTTCAAACTACCTAATTACTTGGAGGATTTTTAACAGTAGTCTAAATTCAATTTGAATTAGAGTTTTCCATTATTGTTCTTGTCAACACATTTTTTATGATTTCATCCACTCGTCACTCACTCCACTAACGCCTATTTCATTTCTCCTCATAAGCAAGCCATTCAATCCCTTTTCACGTATCGTTAATTCAATCGATCTTTGCTTTCTTTCATTTTCTAGGAATACAAAATGCTGAGTTCATTTGCGGCAAAGCGGAAGACGTTCTGCCCACAATTACCGATCGATTTCCGAGAAGTGCAAATGTTGTTGCAGTTGTAGATCCCCCGAGAGCTGGACTTCGTAAGTTGAATGAGTTTTCTCGTGCTTATGTGCTTAGAAAACCAGTAGCAAGAAATATTTTTTTTCAAACTGAATTATTTTATCAAATGCTTTAAACGTTACAAATATAAGTCTCACTAAAAAGGCAACTTGCACTTGGCTGGCTTACGACGGCCAACAACAATAGAAACATAAAAAAAAGGAATAAGTTGTATTATTGAGTAAGTGTTAGTTAATAAGAAAGAAGGTCCGGGTTCGACCATGGTTTGTTTCTCGAGCAAAAGATGCAATAAGTGGTACGAATAGTGATGGATGAGATTGTTGTCAAGATATAATTGAGATGGCTTTTGTCGATTTCAATGCATTTAAACATCTCCAGAAAAGAGTCAGACGACTGGCCGAAAATGCTTATGCAGCTCATGAATGGTAATAATGATAATAATAATAAATTCTTTATTTAATGTTGGCGTGCCTAATATCTCGAGGCTAATCAATGCCAGTCATTTTTGATACAGCAGTATCAAGAAACAAAACAAAGCGGAAGAAAACGAAGAACATAAATCCATCTAAATAAAACCTGAGTGTGCAATAAAACTCTTCCAAAGTTTACAGTTGCATGCAAAATTCCAAACCCTGATATCATTTTTAAGATATTTTAAGGATAAGAATTCTTTGTGTGCGATGGTAAGTTTCGGGAGAGATTTTGCCTAGGAAGCTTATAGTTTCTAATCCATGTGCTGTAATCCTATCTTTGCGTGCATAGTTGTTGTTTGTGACTTGCAAGTTGAGTTTGTTTCTCTTCCTACAAGCATTTCTTTCATAAAGGAGGGATTTAGATTCATCCTTGTACAATAGATTTCGGTTACAACGAACTTTTGATTTCGTTGGTGAATAGAAACTGAATCATCTCAAATTAATAGTTCTTCAAAACTAGAGGTCTGGTCTTGATACGCCATTCTTAGTGCTCTTTCATGAATGCGGTTGATTTTCGCATTAATACCCCTATCGTGAAATATCCTTATCAATGGGCAATAGCTAAACTAAGACAATTCAAAGGCCCTCATTGCTATCCTAGTTTTTCTTTGGGGATAAATGTCAAGGCACTTGCAAGAGCATGTAGCTTCTAATTTGCCTCTTCGCAAACTGTATACAAATGTCGTTTGAAATTTAGCTTACAACCAATTATAACGCCTAATAGTTTTTTTCGTTGCTCTTTTTAATCTTAGACAGGCCAACATTTACTGTGATTTCCTTACCTTTTTCAACAAATACTAGGAGATGGAATTTCTCTTCATTCAGATTCATAAATATTCCTCCGAACCAATTGCTTAGTCCAGGTTTATCATTTTCTAGCCAATTGAGTCGTATTCATGTTTAGTTTTCTTTTGAACGGGCATTCAAAGGTGGAGTTTAAGGCGGTGGATGCTTGATCTGCGAAATTTCTATCTTATACAGGAAAGCGGAAACATGATTATGCCACACTAAAGATCTCTTCATCTGACACTCATCAGATCTGACTCTCGTAAGCATAGGCGCCGACTACGCGAGGGCTTGGGGGCCTGGGTCTCCTTTGGTAAATGCTAAGGGGGCTCTGGTCCTTTTGACAATGAGCATTCTATCCCTCAGTAAATCTCTCCTCTTGTCGCTGTCATTCAGTTGCAGATCTGTCCATTTTTATATTGCTCTGAAGAGATCAGGGATGTCTTTTCTGTTCCTCTAAGGCGTGTCAGGAACACCAGAAACTCCACCCGCTCACATCCTTCCCAAGTTTCCCTACCTATCCACAAATTCTATCCCGCAAGTCATCATTCATCCCAAGAACATGTAATTTATGGAATGTCATTTCCCTAATGCTACAGCGTGTACTGTTTCAAATCTAAGATCTAAGATCAATCAACTTGATTTCATCTCCCTCTCCTGTTAGCCTTTCACTTTATTCTCCTGTCACTTTCTTTGTTGGGGCTTTGTATAGGCCGCCATGGCCTTTCCCAACTTAGCTCACTGAAAAAATGTATAATGCTCTTTGTTTAAATCTCTTTTACCCAGATCTCAGACGTCCAAGGAAATGATGACAGACCCCAGTGAAATCTTCTTCTGTGTAGAACTTCCCGTTGTACTGTGTTAGAGAATAGTATAATAATACTGAGTTCATTACATTTTGCATCAGGCACTAGTTGGTTTAATGTCACAACTAAGAACTATAAGTAATACAACTGGATGTTCATTTGTATATTTATATATAAATATGTTTTTTTGTATATGCGGTTTGCTATATTTAGAGGCAGAATTTGGCAATTTGTGGCTCTTAAGTGCCGTTCACTGGGACAGTCGGGATATGGCGTAGTGATTAACCATGCGGTCTCGCAACATTTGGGTTGCTAGTTCGATTCCTGCATATGCCACGATAAGGACACCGTTTGTGAGGAAGGCAACGGAAAGTTGCCTGATAAAATCCACTTTGACGTCGAGTATGCGACGCAGTGACTGAAAACTCATTTGAGCGCGAATGAAGTCGATATGCTACCGTAAACCCACCAAGAGAACTCAAACCACCGGAGTAGTAAGCTATGCATACTGCGAAATAGGTGGAACGAAAAATACCAGAAGTTATAATTATCAAGCTACAGTGACAGAATGCTAAATCACACAAGATTGCTCGGAGTTTCGCGACACTTCGGTAATGCGGTCTGTGAACACAAAACTGCAGAATGTTATTGCAAAGAGAGCAAGAGTTAGTTCAGAACTCTGCGTTTTACATAAAACATTAGCATAGACTTTCAGTTAAAGAAAACGCTCCATAAAAAGAAGAATGTTCACAACTGGCTTCATCATCTTCCACATTTCCGACATCTCACTTTCGCCATCACCTCTCTCACCATCAGTCCTCTCTCGTGAATCGTCCAGAGTCCTTTCTGGTTTTGGCTTCACGAGGAATAGTTTTATTCCAATTTTTTAAAAAGTTGAAAATATCTAGACAGATGCTGGCATAGAATGGAAAAGCTGGCTAGAAACAGCACTGTTACATGGTTCACGATCATCTTTTGTTAGGAAAGCAACATCTGTTATATAATAAACACACGTCAAGTGTATATTTGCGCCAATGCTTCACGTGTGAGGGCAACTCAATGGAATGGTGTCTGCTTATTGATCATGTAGTCATTGTCTCGAAACCCTTTCTCAGAACTTAAGCTGACTGTGAGGGGAGTCGCTAGCTCTCTGGCATTCCACAGATAAGAATCATGAGGTGTGGTTACATCGAGAGGAAAGACTGATGACACGGCTCTATAAGCAAAAAGCTTCTCAGTGACATTGAGTTTGCTTTCGGATGCCAGGTAGCATGTATAAGAATTGCATAATGTTCGTTGCCCCAATGCTTGCATTTAGCAGGCCAACTTTTAACATACCTCTCAACCTAATTTTTCGTTAGCAATTACGTTCTTTGATTTGATATTTTCTTCTTGTAGACAAAAAAGTGATCCTCGCTCTGCGGAAATGTCTCGCCATTAAAAGACTCGTTTTTGTTTCATGCGATGCGAAACAAGCCTCAACAAATTTTCTCGAGTGAGTTTTCTTCGTTTCCATCGAAACTTCCTATCGAGAAAGCAAAGTCCCAGCGTCCCATGAAGGGCACACATTCATAAGTTATATCTATTGTATTAATATAGGTAATCTTAGCAATTTTTATTTCGTGGTGCGGTAGTCTAATAGATTCAATGTGCGATCAATAACAATTCCTTGTTTCGAATCTTGCACGGTTCGCAATAAAAACACCATTGTGAGAAATACAACGGGAAACCGCCTCTTAAAAATATATTTTCCTTGATAAAGTCGAAGCCTTATCTCTGGTTTCTGCTAAGCCATGCTCGAAATCAAGTAAAGATACAGTTTGGATATGGTTGTACTTTACGTGTATATGTACCCTTGTTGAAACTGATTTGTGGAGAAAACATGGGGTCCTGAATCTGGTTTGTGTTGAGCTCGAAACCGAGCATACTATGGCGTTTATATAGGATTGTGATTAACTTGTTTATGTGCCTTCCTTAAGAAAACTCGTAACCCTGTCTTCGGGTTTTTCTACGATCTGAAATCACCTATGCTGTTTCGTTTGAATCCATCTTTCTACCATTGTTTGATTCGGATTTCCTTCCTTGCAGTTTATGCCGACCAACCACGAATCGAAACAAGGGTTCGCCGTATAGACTGGTGCGTGCCGTACCATTAGATCTCTTTCCCCATACAAAACATTGCGAACTTATTTTGCTAATGGAACGGATGGACATTGCTCCTGTTGACCAGTCATCCATTAGCCACGAGCCGACGTCCGTCACAAGTGATGATGCCATTGTGAAAGAAGAAAGCTAGTTATGTTAGCAGAAGTTGATTCGAGATGCGACCAAATATTAAGGACATCGTATTAGTGAACCACATCTTTTAGCAATGCCACGATTTTTGTTCCTTTAGCACATCCATCGATACTCCTCTTCCTTGCATTTGTTCAAATGAACGTACCTCTACCGCCGCTTGAACGAGCTTTTTCCGCAATGTGGCTGCCGGTGTGAAGTGTCCGGTATCAGGTGTCCGGTATCAAGTGTCTGGTATCAAGTTCACAGCCTAATGACCGCTTTGGCTTGGATTTGTCATGTTCGGAAGCCCTTCCTGCTCCAACCTCTTCAATCGTCTTTCGTGACACGCAGAGAATACACCGGCCCTATTTTGCTCCGGGAACCGTGCATGTTTTTTGGTGCATGTTAATGTGTCTTGGTTTATTGGTTTGAAATGTTGGTTCTCAGCGACTCAATATCAGGTTCCCTTCCTGTTTCGCTATGTATATTTTGATTTTTCGTCATTTGGTTTGGAAGTCTGTATTGGAACTGTAATTAGCGCGTGAGAATGCCCACGTGGGTCAACTATATGTCAGTGATCTGTTGACTCCTAAAAAACGTACAGTCAACATTCTAGTCTCAAGTGACTTTATGCATAAGAAATTGCAAGGCAGAGTTACATCCAAAATACTCTAATGATAATGATACCATTAAAAGGCTTTCAGATCGATATATGAGTAATCTAGCCCCTATTCAACGTTTGCGAGCGACCTTTTGAGGGCCAGACTGGCCCGGTGGCCCGTTTACAAATGCACAGCTGTTTTTAAATTTCACAGCATCGGGCAACAGGTGGACACGCCCAGTGGCCGTCTTAGAGGCTGTGGGGCCCGGGGCCGAAATCATCTGTGAGGTCCTTGTTTGAAAACTGCTTCTCAACCAAAACATTCAGTCTACTGAACAACGTCTTGCCCGCACCTTCCTTCACAGAATCTTACAGCTTGTCTTCTTTTAAATCTAAAATCATCAAATACTTGGTCGCATCTTCCTCTCCTCGCACCTTCTATCTTCTTTTTTCGTCGGAGCTTGCTATAGGCCACCAAGACCTTTTCTCAGCATGAAGAACCAAAGAATTAATCGTGGTAGGGCCGTATTTGTTTGGCTTTTAGCGTACTGTCAGCTCGCATCTGCAACATCGACTGAATGCAAAAATGCTCGATCCTCCCAAGAGGAAATCCAAATAAACACGCTGTTGGATGTTTTTTTTTCATGAAGGAAAGTAGCACTCAGGAATAACAGACTTCGTTCTAATTCTACTGTCAAATTCAGGTTAAAAGAACCGAAAAAGTTGGGTTGGGAAGACAAATGCTGAATACGGCGCCTGAAACATCCTATTGTGCTCTTTTGTTCATGATGCTAAGAGAATTTCTAAAAATCTCCCTTGGTCACCTGAACGTTTATGAGAGGAAATGTGGGAGTGGTTTTAACTGACTCAGAATCGTCTTTGACCACTTCCCCAGCTACCCCTACTTGGCAGCTACTTTGTAATTGATGCCTAATGGATTTCTTTCGATGCCTTTTCATTTGTATCCGCATTCACAAGTTTCGCTCGAAATTCGTAGGCGCAAAAATTATTGACGCAAAAAAGTACACGTAAAAATTCGCAAAAATTGTGTATTAGAAGCATTCGGTATGGCGATCTTAAGATTTACGGGAATTTCGAGCATTTTTCTAGCCGTTTCTTGTGACAATGAGCGATGCATTATGTCGTTTTGCTGCTTTGTACGAAACCAGCTGTGCTTGAAATGCCTTCTGCAAAGAATCGCGATCAACGTGGCATGAATCTCCCTTAGTAACGGTTCACGCAGTACGCAATGCCTTCAAATGCATACTTGTGTTAGCAAACCTCACTTGAGAAAGATGCCATTTCCACTGCTACTGACTACGAGGTATTGTTTGCCACAAGGACTACTTATACCTCCACTGTTTCTCCGCTGGAGCGTATTCCTAGGAATCCCCAACAATCAAAGGTGTGTGGGTATTTTTATTCGCTCTGACTTGCCAAAGCTGAATGGAATTCCTATCTTTGAAAGCTGGATTACTATTGCCCAAGTCTGTGCATACAGCGTCGTTATCTCGTATCATTATTCATATTTATTCCATCTTCATTTAAGCACCCACGTTAGCTGTGACCTCGTCATGCATACATACCTCTGCATACCTCTTATTATACCTCCAGTTCCGAACAATGCTTCTTTTACTTTTCAATAATGTATCAAATTCTACTAAGGGGCATGCCTCCACGAAGCATCAACACAAGCTTTGTTAGTGCATACACGCCAGTTCTTAGTGATATTGTAGGGTTTATAATTCATATAAAGCATTATTGCCTATAAGTGCTGTAGAGTCTAGTCATTTATGTGGCGGACTCATAATACAAGGGTTCTGTGTATGTGTATGTGCATGTATGTATGTATGTATGTATGTATGTAGGTATGGCTTTGAGTGTATGCCTATGTATGTATGTATGTATGACTCGATATGGCTATGTATGCATGGCTATGTATGTATGGTTATGTGTGTATGGTTATGTGTGTATGGTTATGTGTGTATGGTTATGTGTGTATGGCTGTGTGCGTGGCAATGTATGTATGGCTGTTCATGCTATATATGTATGGCTATGTGTGTATGGTTGTGTGCGTGGCTATATAGGTATGGCTGTGTATGTACGGCTATGTATGTATAGCTATCTATGTATGGCTATTTAAGTATGGCTATGTATGGCTATGTATGGCTATGTGGCACAAGGTACTTCCAAGCTTGGCAAGCAGCCTTTGGGAAACAGTATGGGAGTTACACACACAAGTGACCAGATGGCCGGCCTCTAACCGTAGCATTCACTGTCTGCAAAGTTGTTTGCTCCAAAGCGTAAGAAGAGGAGATGGACACCGCTCTTTTCACCAAAATGTTGAAGGAACATTTTTATTTTTAATTTGAGTAATCATAGAAAGAAACGAATATTCCAATTGTCCGATTATTCTCTTTCACATTCACACAGGTTGACGTGGTCAGCTATGTAGTTAAGAAGCAACCGGCCGACCCCTATTCCCGAGGGATACGGCCGTTCAAAGGTGAGCAAAGGTGAGCAAAGTGGTCAGCTATAGCACATACTTTGGTTGACTAAAGACCTATGTCCTACAAATTTAAAAAGCAAAGAATGCAGAAGCAAACGTTGAAATTTACAAGAACTGGAGAACAGCTGCAGTTCGCTAGAAGTCCACGTTTGTGTTTTTGCTGGTTGCTTTGTATTTCAGAATGGACGCTTCATTTGTTCTTTGTTCTAGTAAGTCTAGAATCTTTGATCCTTGGAATGCAGAAGTTTGCCTCCAGTTTTCGTTTTAACTTCAAGACGATTATATTTTATTTTTTTTCTGGGTTGCCCATGAGTGTAAATTGTCCGCTTTGTACGCGGAAGGTCAGAGTTCAAGGCATCTGTTGGGTCATACCCATGAATCGAAAGATTCCACATGCTATTTCCCTGCTTAGCATTCAGCACTTTGTTAAAGAACATGGCAGTTAACCGACAGTGCTGCCAGATGACCAGTCCAACTGCAACAGTCACTTTGCTTGCCCAGATGTTAGGCCCAAAAAGTGAGGTAGACACCGTGGAACTCAATGAAAGTGGCGAGGGGAGGAGTTGAGACTCTTCCAGTTGCTGATATCATCGCTGATTCTATGAAATAGTTTATTCTAAGATAGCTAAAAAATGAATACATTGGACAACGGTTTTGGCAAATTTCTAAAGCACGGAACAGGGCTGTTTCATGGGATGCAGATAGACATTGCTTGAATGGTTTAACTGAGGTACAAAATAGCGAAGCAAACCATGAAAAGGAGACCACTGCATAACCATAGTCAATTGACTACGGCCTAACTAATGGGTGCATAATACTTAGCACCTTGCGAGACACAGGTATCCCTGGAACTGAATTTCGCTGACAGCTAAAGACGATTTAAAAGATGCACCTGAGCAAAAGTCCGAAATGAGTAGAAATTTAGTTATACCCAGCAGCCGAAGGACAACAGACTATTCCGCTACAAAACCGTCACTATAAGATCGATACCAACTGGAGGCCGCTGAAAAGGTTCAAGGACTGTCTGGGGGCCAACCTGACAGCGAGCAAGCTAAACCAGAGCACCTTAGAAGAGCAAGTGCAGAACAGACAAATTTAGCGATGTAACATCAGAGAGGCCGCTGTTGAGTTCGAACGCGACCGCCGACGACCGCCGACGACCGCCGACGACCGCCGACGACAGAAGCGCAAGAAAACCCCTCACAGAAGACACGGACAATCCAGTGTCCACACTGCCCCAAGAGCCTTCTATCGCAGCTGGGGTGATACAACCACATAAGGAAGCACTCATTCCGAACTTTTACACGAATCTGCTGCTTCTTCGTCAAGAAGCCATCATGAAACGTTTAGTACCCAAACCCCGGAGAATATCGAAAATTTCCTAGCTGTGTCTTTAATTGGCGTGTTGAGAAAGGGCATATGTCGTTTGATTTGATAACGATTGCACATCTTGACTAAGATTCTCCATCTTTGTCTGTATGGATTTGCTAACGTTGTTCACGATTACAACAAGGAGGACCAGAATCATCTCTCGACAATCAATCGGTAACTTTACAATAAATGCATCGGAAAGGCCACTTATCTGTATTACCCACATCCATCTCATATCTGTCCACAAACTTCCTTTGACGCGAGCAATTTTGCATTCGAGATTGTTCATTGGGCTTCAATTCTTCCTTCTTCTTTTTCTCCGGTTTCTTTTCATTGATTCGTTGCAGGTGTTGCGTCAAAAATTCCCTCCCCTTCGTTTACTCTGAGAACTTAACATCTTTCTCACAGTTCCATTTACGGAAGGAGGCTTCTTTACGGCCATATGCCCTTCCTCTCATCCCGACCCCCTATTTCGGGCTTGGCACAAAACGCCAACGTCTTATTACCGCTAGAGGCTTGCTGAACGATGTGAGAAGTGTCTTGCAGAAGTGCTTATTGTTCAGGACAGACACGTGTCATTCAGATAGGATGATAAAAGCTATTATGCACTCTTCCCCTCATATCATACTCAATCATATTTCGATACTTCGCAGACGCTCTAATGGCATCCAATCTGAGACTGACTGTAGTTTTTCTTATTGTTATTAACAAATGCTTTAAAGTAGCTATTTGAATATTTTTATTCTTATTCTATTTTGTTACTTAACCTTGCTTTGGGATATCTGTTATTAATGAACATTTGGATTTCAATTTTATATATCGCCATTTTTGTTAAATTACTTTGTAGATGGACGGCCCCTCGTAACCCAGAACTGCTGAATGGGTCACCGCCTTAAAATGATTGAAATTATCATTTTATTATCAGTATCAATTTCCATTTCTTTTTTTGTCAATTTTCGTTATTTATTTACTCACTCGTTGTTTTTCACTAGAAATACCTGTAATTAGGCCAGCCGAATACAAATTACCTATTCTTAGAGAGATTTGTATTTGTATGTTTAGTTCATATATCAGAATGAAGTTTAAGAAAAATCTTTGTCTCTAAATGTCCCCAGGGTAGTACACCCGGTTCTTCCTCGGGGTATGGTTCTAGTAGTATTGTAGTGTAAAGTAGTGTACCTTATAAATCTGTATTGTCATATTGAGTTGATATATATGTAAATATAAAGAAAATATTTCAAATACTGGGCTTATGCGAGACCTCAACCCTTCTAAAAAGCATTTAAAAGGGCGCGGAAGAGGGAACACGTTTCATATTTCACAGAAGTTCAATTGGCCAGTTGTCTCGTCAAATTGTCAACTTGATGAAGATTCGAGCAGGGCAGAGCAGATAACACTTTTGTAGACAGCAGGTAGTCAACATTGGTGCCATGGTGTGTTGGTTCAGAGTGAGGAGTGAGGAGTGAGGGTGAATCCTGCATGGTTTGCAATAAAAACACGATCGGTAAGGAAGGCAATGGGAAACCACCTCACAAAACCCACTTCCCTAAAAAAAATTCGGAATCCTGTCTCTGGTTTCTGCTAAGCTCAGAATCGTGTATGCCGCTCAGACAGACATTCGCGTTTATTTCCCGCAAAAGGGGGCCGCCTTAAAAAATTGACACATCCTTCCCTTTTTTGAATTCTTGAACAGCTTTTTCCAGTCATTTTGTGCGATCCGGTGCTCAGTTTCAGCGATGCATTGTTTCCGCGGACTGGATTTGAGACACGGGCTTCAATTTCGAAAATAACTTTAATTTGGACAAGGGAATATTTCCTTAGCAACCCTGATCTAATAGGAAAATCAGCGGAATCTTTTCAAATTAGAATTTGCTTTGGGTTAGTTGTAATATCTGCAGTTTGACTAAAACGTTGTTTATCTGGCCATTTATGGAAATCTAAAACTTGGCATGTCTAAATACGGTGCGGTGTGATGAGACGAGACCTTTGTATCTCAGAAAGAGCTGGTTCGCTAGTCTGAGAATTTCTCCTTATTTCATTCTGATTGATCAAATATTTCGTAACTGCATGGGTGCTAAATTAAGATGTACAGACCAACTTCCTTTGTTGACAAATATCTCTGACGTAAGCGCAGGAAACTCCTCCCATTGTGAACCCTGTTTGTTGCAAGTTTTCGGTCCAATGAGAACAAGTCCTGCACAGCCTATGAAGCGGCTCGAGCCGTAGCCACATTCATCTCTATCTCACAACCGCAGATCTACTGCTACAATGACCTCAGAAACTACATCAGAACTTCCACTTGTGATCAAGGCAATAGACAAATTTCCATCTTCTATGAAATTTCCTGAAGCCGGATACCGTTCAGTCATAATCACATAACATTTTTACTATAACATTCATGTTTAACTTTTTTCATAAGAATTAAGCTTTGGAAGCTGTAGTGTATCCGTAAATTAAAACAGGAGACTAGCAACTTGTTTTTAGATAGAATTTGAAAGGACAATATTGCTGTCCATTTTATCAATTTTTGCAAGCATACAATTCAATGATCGATGGATATATTAATCCATAATTTTACTAGCTGATCAATCACGATGTTTAGTGCTATATTGAAACGCGTTGAAGACTAACAGCTTAGAGAAAGTCGATGATCTGAACCAGAATATAGGATATCAATATAAGATGTTGACAAACAGATACAGGCCTATAGATGTGTCGTTGTGATGGCAATGACGTTCGTAATTGAAGCCTGCTCGACAGTCACTTCCTTTCGGCCACGGGCTGGGGCCGGTTTCAGACCATCGGGGCGCATGGCCTAGCAAGTACCATTCCAGGCATTTGCACAATTGCTGAAGATCATAAGCAGTCTAAAAATTGAATACGACCTCGAAAGGTCCTGTTGTTCTTAGCTGTTTTGCACATATATATTATTAACGGCATCGAATCAACTGTTAATTAAAGAAAGGCTGAAAGAACTTGAATTTTAAGTGAATCAGTGATGGCTTCACTAGATGCCGAAGAGGCGCTCTTAAAGAAAAAGGTAAACTGCATTTTACTTGTATCCGCTTTCCGCTCACCACAGCATGTAAACACCTCCCAACTTCGATAGGAAATTATTTAGAGTTTTCCATAACAAACTGAGACATCATTAATCTCCACAAAGTTGGAGGTTCGGTTGAGAAAAGTAATTCATAGTTAGGTGGGTTTTATTGGGTGCTTTGGGTAGGCCATCACGCGAACTGGGTGTTTGTGGTTCAAATGTAGAAATATTTCCGCAAGAAAACTTTTTCCGTTAGTTTGTGAATCTCAAGGCGTGATAAGTTCCTCTCCCCAGTCATTTCATGGTTCTTCGTAGAGTCGAAGCGTTGCTAACTTTTTCCTAACTTTGAATGCAAGGTATTCTGCCTTACGTCAAAAGTCAAATTACCTGTTTTTATATAACCGTCTGTGGAGAACCTCGTAATTTGGGCAGTTGCGAACAAACTCTGTTTAAAAGCATCACTGGCCTAAAAATAAGGATTTAGCCTCTTTGCTTACTGTTTTCCAATGTTTCCTAAAGGACCACCTCGTTCGTTTGATCGATTTCGTTTTGCGAGTGGTTTTTCTAGGCCCTTCTTACCACACCACTTCTGTGTAAATTTCTTATCTCGGTTTTTGCATGATCAGCTTGTGAGCACATTTGCTGTTGAAGAAAGTGTCCCCTCTATTAACATGTGTGCTTTTTGATGGGTAAGCCGATAAAGTGGGTAGACAATTTGTAGCAGAAGTCGATTAAAGTTACCGTTGGATGAAAGTTTGCGAGTGGTCCAAATGGAAAATGCACACTTTTCTTTGCCCACGTCAAGCTCCGTCGATTTCTCCTACTGTTGTTTGTTTTTAAAATCGAGCTTACATTTTCACGAGGCGATCCCTGCTAATCATCTCTAATTCTATCGAAACGAAGCTAAGCAGTTTTATAGAGAAGATGACAATCGTTCATGCCCATGAAATCGGATTTCGAAATGTAGAAGAAGTCACTGAAGTAGAGAACATGTTTGCATGAAATTATCCAGGCCCAGACGCTATTGTTTGATCCATCAAGGTTCCCTGTTGATTTTTATTGTTTGAATATTCGTACGTGAGATCAAAGGTGTTAATTGGCATTTCTTCATGTTGTTTTAAGAGGTGTGCCATAGCTGGAACACTGTTTTGTCTCAGTGACATTGTTTTTCTCTATGGATACAGACTTCAGTCATTTTTTATCTCTACAGTCAGTTGCACTATGCTTGCACTAGAGTCATGAGCTCGTGTAGCCGTACGATTTTACAGTAAGATCTGTGAGCTAACCACAAGTAATTTGTAGAAATGGCTTGTTGTTCTTTTAAGAAATTTAAGTCTATTGATCCAAACTTTCTGCATTAATTTGTAACAACTAATCGTTAAGTCATATGTACATATTTATATATTTTTTAGTTCTATTTTATCTATAATTCTCTGTCCACCTTTCCATAATCAGCTTTTTCTAACCATGTTTTTATAAATAGGCTTCTCTAGGATGGCTTTGCAGTGAGAGATTTAGTACTTTTTAGCCATAACATTCTTGAGTATCCTATCTATTCAAGTCAAGTTGTGTTTGAATGAAAGAGTAGCAAAGCTTTGTAAACATTTGTGCTTATTTCATAACTTTTATCACAAGATTGATAGGATGATTACAGATTTGACTTCACACAGCTGAAAGTTGCATTTTTTTCATTTTACTGGTGGACTGTGCCCTTCCTGAATTTTGATTTTTTTCTTTGTCTTAAGTTTCAGTTCTTCATTCAACCCCTTAGCTGTATTGATAAGAGTTCAAGAATGCAGCTCACTGCCAGCAGTGCCCTTTATTTCCAGTCTCTCCTTTAATAGTTTCACCACAGAACTGCTTGGTGATATTCTGTTATCAGCTGTATTCATGAAGTCAGCTCCAGTAAGCTGACAGATTCTTCTTCTTTCTACCCACTGGCTCCTCCCTTAACTGAGCCACTGCAAAGCTTCTTGGCACAAATCCTCCAGTAACCGAATTCGTTTACGAAGTCCCTTCAGGCTGATTGTCAGGTTTTCTACAACCTATTCCTGTTCCTGTCCCTTAACAGCATTTTCATTTAGGCCTTGGGTTGGTTTTGCAGAACACTGGCTTGTGACATGCAGGACACTAGTTCATGAATGTGAAATCCAAATCAAACATTCTCATAGCCTCATAAACCGCCCAGAAGCCTTTCTGTCTGTCATTAAAGAATATATTTTGCTAGGCATTCTTTCTTTTGTCTGTCAGCAAACACTGAGTATTTTTAAGCCATTGAATGATAACCTTACTTTTGTCATATCATCATTGAATTTGTTCAAAGTCAATATCAATTTCCAGAGCGATCTGTTATGGTAAAGGGTGCTATGTGAATAACCTGGCATTTTTAATAAACAGGTTTGCCCCAAAAATTGGAATTGGTCTTTGGTCTGTATTTTCTTTATGGAGCAGGTGTGATTTTTCAAAATTCTTTGTCAGGGTTATGGTTGAGCTTCCTGGAAACATAAATACTTGGCTATTTATGATCTTGTTTTTGACAGCCTGCAACCTATTTCTGTCATCCCCAGTTACTCATAACATTTTCACAATGTTATCTTTTCTTAAAGTACTCCAATTTAGAAAACTTGCAAGGCATTGAAATTCTAATCTTATTTATTATGCAATGAATGAATCATTCATTGATCGCAATCATCATTGCTCATTGGATTATTTGACACCTTGCAAAATAATTCACCAAGTTTTTTGCCACATTGTTTCCTTAAAACTCCAGCATGGCATTACCAGTTTCCCATTTGGTTCCCCAGGGGGGGGGGGCAAATCTCATGTTGTGTTAGAATGAACTGCACAGCAATTTTCCATCGCAGTAGGACTTGTACTTTCTTGGAAAGAAACTGCTGATGTATTTTATGGAATGGAAAATTTCTGCAATTCGGTGAGAGTTAATGGGCATAAAGGCAAAAGGGCTTGGATGGCGCTGATTGCATTTGGGTAATCGTAGGAAATCAGCATTGGAATTAGAGTTAATTTGCATTGAACAGACGGGGTTAGTCTATTTGGGGAGCCATGTATCCATACAGTTTGAATTGCATCATGAAATAATCTAGCCTTTAAAGCCTCGGAATAAAAAATGGAAGAGACAAGGTCTCATGACATCCTCCTGTCTTTGGTTGAACAACTTAAACAGATATGGTTGAATTGTGAAATAGCATTCGATGTAAACATCTGCAATTTGAATATCTAGCTAATGAATTTTCTCTCCCTTTTCACTGGGGCAGAAAAGTTGTAGCCCCTGAATTTCAACTGCCCTATCTATAAACAATTTGCTGTCAAGCAGTTGATTCAGATTCAAAGTCAGGATGCATTGTCTGCCAACTAGGGCCATTTTATAGCATTGATCTTACTTTCCCTAAAGTTTTAGTTGGCCTATATGAGGCTTATTTTTTAGAGGAATTAACAAGGTTAGTTGTAATAATGATAATGATAATTAGAGCTCATTTTTAAATCCTCATTTCATTAGAATATTTACTGATATAAAATTGTAAACTTGACCGAGTAGGTAACCTACAATCGGCGACTTGAACGACAACAAACAAAATGAAGCCGAAAGAAACGAGGACATTTTGAAAACTCTAAACTCTACGAGTTCAGGATCACCCCAGTCTTCATTTTGATGGAAGGAAAATATTTCGAACCACTCCTCATTGTGACTGCTGTTATTTTCTCTATTGGATATTTGTAATAATAATCATAATGATAATTGCAACTTTCATTTGTAAATTCCAGTTTGAAATACAGTTAACATGCTAATAATGGTAATAATTACCTAGGGAAGTAACACAAAATGATTATAGTGATGATTATAAGAATTGAGCTAATGGTTCAACCGATGTTGATAGAATGGCATTTTCAAGGGGTGCTCCCACCTTGCTAGCATGCCACTGAATGGTTTTGATAGTACGGCGACAACGACTAGCCAAATGAAAAACTACAACCACCCATATTTCACAAATACGCTATTTGGATTAGAAGGTCACTGTCGTTGGCTGTTTTTAATAAGATCAGTCGGCCAAGGTACTGCAATCAAATTCAAAACACCCGAAACAGGCCGGAGATTACTCTATAAGGGATGGCTTCTTGTGCCTGCTGAGAATTCATTTTCGAGAAATAGACGGCCATTAAATGGATAACGATTTATTATCCTCCAGCTTAAGGTGAACTCTGCCATTTGTCATCCCCTTTGTGTGTGTGCATGAATTTAAGGGATATACACTCATAAGCTCTCAGCACAGCAAATTTATTTGTATCGGCAGTGAGCATTCACCTATTAACCGCAAGGTATTTCAATTATCCGACACTTAAACGTAATAATTGTTTCAATTTGAGTTGCGAGCGAGCCCTGTTCTTGTCATTTGATTCTCGCTTATTGTCCCTTTATAATCCTCCCCTCGAGGGCCGGCTTAACAATCACCAGAGTAAAATTGTTTGAATATATCGAGGCTGTTTACACTGAGAGAGGAAATATCTTAGACTAGACGCGATAGTCATTGCCCTTCACCATAATGAATGCTGTCTCTTGCTTTTTGCGTGCAAGGTTGCTCCAGCATTCTCTTTGTTTCCGCAGAGCCGTTCGCTTTTCACTTCGAAAGCTCTTCAAACAACACTAGATTGCCAGTCCTTAGGTTATGTCCTGTGACGTCATCAGCGGCTGTTATGGCTTCACCTAACCAAACTCCGGCGGGTGTAATCATTACGAAAAACTTCCTGCAGTTAAAGATCTTTGCTTTCTTGAGAGCCAAAGCTTATTTCCATTTTATTATCGCATTTTATTGCTACGTCTACCCCCGTTTTACCCTATAATCAGTATGTCATTCCTTCTAGTGACCATATAAAGCTAAACAAGTGACCAGGAGATTAGTATGGGCATCATGCGAAATTCTGCCCCTTGCTGGTCAGCGCGACCCTTTTTTCGAATCGTTCCCCCCTAGAGGTTATTTTTATCTTGATTTGTCCACCAGCATGTGAGGTAACGACGTACACAGAACAAGCTATGGTTCGTTGAATAATTTTACACCAACTCAGACATGACACAACCAATGGCTCTCTCAAGGTACTGGATCTCCTTTTGCAATTGAAGGTTTATTAGTACTAAGGTGTAAGCATAGCTCCTTGGTTAAAAGGCTTGTACATAGATCTTACAGTCAGCTGTTCGAGTTCCAGGTCTCGTTAAGCTTTCACGATGTCGGCCATGTCTTCACCCTTCATTTGCACCAATCATTTGCATCCGTCATTTGCACCAATCATTTGCATCCGTCATTTGCACCAATCATTTGCATCCGTCATTTGCATCCGTCATTTGCACCAATCATTTGCATCCGTCATTTGCATCCGTCATTTGCACCAATCATTTGCATCCGTCATTTGCATCCGTCATTTGCACCAATCATTTGCATCCGTCATTTGCATCCGTCATTTGCATCCGTCATTTGCACCAATCATTTGCATCCGTCATTTGCACCAATCATTTGCATCCGTCATTTGCAATGCTCAGCATACACCCTTCGTAATGCGAGATTCCTGTCTCTGGTTTCTGCTAAGCTCGAAATCGAGTATGCGACGCAGTTTTTTTTAGCACGAGTAGCGATCTGATGTGGCCGATGAAAGGTCAGCAAATGGTCTGAGATATTTCTCGTTTAATGGTGCAAAACTGTGGAATAGTCTCTCATCCGAAGCAAAGAGGGTGTTGAGTCAAAATTATGTCGTGAAGGATACGAATCACTATTCTCTCCTCTGTGATACTTATTTTTTTCTTAGTGAGTTATGTTGGGGAAAGGCTATGGTGGCCTATACAATGCCTCAACAAAGGAAGAAAGAAAAAAGCGAACGGCTGAGAGGAGGGAGAGATGAGACCCAAACAGACGTGATCCTCTCGACAGTGTAAATGCGAGATTGTTGTCTCATGGTTGGTAAATATTTCAAGTGAAGAGTTGCTAAAAGTGGCCCTTTAAAATGGCCATGAACAGTTACCATTTGATTTAAAAGCAAATAGTCTTACGGTAGGCAACACTGAAGTATATCCAGCCCTCCGAACGGGTTCAATAATTGGGAGCAAAAACCTTTAACTATCTTCTCTGCTTCTTTGGGTTTATTAGTTAAATAATCGTTTTGTAATATTAATGATTTAAACCATGGTATATGTCTAGTGCCAGGGGCAGTCATAATACATTTCCCCTCTTGACCTTCCTTGTAATGTAGTATTTTATTCTACGTAGAATTGGCTTTTGTGGCGAATAGTCATGCCCAATAAACGTACTTTGATGTGTCGCTTTTAGTAGGCCCGATTTCCAGAATACTTCATGCCTCCATTTCACTACCTAGAAGCATCGTCAAATGTAATTTGCCTACAAAAGGATTGTTTTTGAATTCACACAGTGAAACCATTTCGAAAGTTGGTTTCCAGTGAAAATGGTCTGAATACCATCATTTTTGAAGCTCTCATGAGGGTACGAAACATGTCACTTTGGATAGAATCCCTCCTCTTAGCCTTTTGCTTTCTTCTTTCTTGGTTTGTTGTGGTTTTGTATAGGTCACCATGGCCTTTCCGCGACATGATTCCCCCACAAAATTATAGATTTTGGGGTGTTTTTATTGAAGTCCAATGCCTTCCCTAGTAACTTTCGCCAGATGTAACGAATTTCCGCTGTAATTTCTTTTATATACCCTCTCTAAAAATGTTCTCCGGTAATGAAACTTTCTCTTCAAATGGCCGTGGTTGGAGCTCGTTTCACTTTACCGTTTTTGCGAGTGCTTTCAATTTCTTAGTCCCATGCTGCTATTTGAATTTCCAATCATATTCCATCTGTTTTCACGCTTGTTCTGATGGCTGGCTTTGCACCATGCCTTAGTGTTTATATGTTCTTAATTTAAAGTCTGTTGTTTGTTTTCGCCTTTCAAGTAAACAAATTCGCTTGCTTTGTTTGTTATTTTTCAACTTGCATCACGTCGTCTCCAACCGGTACCAGTGGAATGAACTGCCGAAGCATTAATATATTCTCAGTTTTTCGAAGAATGTTCATAATTTTATCCCATCTGCGCTCCTTATTTATCACTAATTTTTAATCTTTGCATTAATATATATATACAGTCAACTCTGTCTAATTCGAACTCGTATCATTCGAACTTTTTGTAATTCGAACATTTTTACGATCCCCAGAGAGTTCGAATTAGACAGAGTTGACTATAAATGAATATATATATATATAAATATATATATATATATATAAATATATATATATATATATATATATATATATATATTTATTTATATATATATATATATTTATATATATATATATATCACATAGAGGGTGCTGCCTTCACCACCATATGGTGCTCTATGTACAAAGTACAGAGCGTTGATAGCAGATCTGCTATATATATATATATATATGTATATAGATAGATATTTATAGGTTTGAATTCTTTTGTCTCAAAATGCAGTAGTATTAATCGGTATATATAATGCCGTGGTTTTGCTACTGGCAGTGTTGGATTCCCCCTTCAAGTATATTCTCAATGAACGAAGTTTTTTCAGCAAATGTTGCCCAAAGCACTTGATTAAAACCTTAGATATCCATGTCAAAGATATTTCAGAGGTCACTATCTTACTGTATGATACATAGTTTTCATAAACACGAGGTAAACGGGGGCTGGTGTCGTGCACAGCGCTGTCGTGGTATATTTGTTAAACATGCGGACTCATAAGGCAGGGGGTTGTCAGTTGGATTCGTCCATGTGTCACAATTAAACTGCCATTTGGTGAGGAAAGCAAATGGAAACCACCTCATAAAGTCCAATTCCCTAGAATGTACTCAGAGCCCTTTCGCTGGTTTCTGCTACGCTCGTAGTCGAGTATGCAACGCATTTGTAGTGCACTATGCTATACAACTCCACCATATGTATTAACGTAGTCGGTATTTCGCTCTATTGTTTTGTTGAAAATATCATGATTGGATCCAAATTTGTCCAGGTGACCAGTTGTCTTCTTCTTGTGAATCTGGGGGTAAAATGCGTATGGACAGGGACTGACCACCCTGCCTCACAATCATGTTACTCCTTAAAGCAGCCAATTAGCGATGTGTCGCAGCCCTCGTTTTGAGTATGAGACTCAGCTTGACTTGATTTTTCCGTGGTGGGTCAATGTGATTTTTTTGCGTTCTTTTAAAATTAAATTAATTACGTCTTTTTATTTCTGTAAGCCCTCATAATGAGATTATGATTGACTCACAGTAATGTTAAAGTATGTTTGTAAGTACATTATGGCCGAGAAAAATGACAGCTAAATCTCTTCGTTGACTTTTGCAGCTGGAAGCAACTGAGAACCTGGATGAAAGGCGAGAAATTAGGAAGCAACTGCGAGAACTGCGCAACAGAAAGTTCGAGGAAGAGATCAAAAAGGTAACAGCAAACGATTACCGTCCTGGGCGAACCAAGACTGCTTACACAAATGGCGTTGACGGGGAATCATCACTTAGCAGTGTCGGTCGAAAAGCAAGCGTCGAAAAGAAAGGAGAAGATGAAGAAGATGTTCATGGCATTAACAATCTCGAAACAGAGGAAGAGCTGCAGGCATTGGTAAGTTAAGAAACCTACAATTCTTGTCAACGTTTGGTGCGCAGAATTAGACATTGAGTAGTGGAATCTCATTCCCAGCTCAATTACGCGACAGCAACTGATTGATCTATTGCTAAACAGTTTTTATTGTTTTATTGATATTGGTGCCCCAGGGGAACAGTATCCAGTCTGTATCATCAGACAGGACCGGCAGGGGTGGCTACAGCCCCCCCCCCCTCCCCCAATTGGGGGAAGAAGTCAAGTCTGTGGACAATCATTTCCAAACGCAAGCCTCTGTGAATTGATAATCTGGCCCCCTTTTTGGAGAACTTAGCCCCCTACCAGGGAAATCCTGTTGACACCCCTGCCATTAAACGGGAACGTAAAAATATTGTACAAAGTTTGTATTTTATCAGGTCTCGTCGTTCTTGGTTTTAACGTTGCTTTCCTAGTGGGGGTTTTTCATGTGTGATGTTAGCACCGTGGTCCAGTTTCAAAGCACTGAGGTATTGATACTGCCACTCACGCATTGAGTTATGAATGCAAAGCATATCTGTCGCTCGGGGTATAGTCAAGCGTTGTTCGAACTCATTCTCGCACGGTTCGCAATGAAATCGATATCAACCAGGTAGTAAACCAACAATAGCCGCATAATAGAAGTTGATTTTCCTTGAAAAAGAACTCAGAGCGCTGTCTCTCGCGTCTGCTAGGCGCGGGGTCGAGTGTGGTACGTCATGTGACCACTTTCAGTGAATGAACCGGACAGGGTCAGGTTGCATTGTGGTTAGAGCACGTGTCTTCTCTGCTGAAGGTCTTGGGTTCAAGACACGTTCAGTCAAGTTTGTCAATGCGTGTTATCGGTCCACCCAGCGGTGAATTGATATCTGACGTAAGGCTGGAGGCAAAGTTGGGCGAGGAGGCGAATGGACCACCAAACCTCTTGTGAGCAGTTCAGTTCAGTTAAGTTTAGATTTCTACCACCTAAAAATGCCAAGGAAATAATTACATGCTTCATCGAAGCAAGATAGCAAAGTAGGGGGGTACAAACAAGCAATTAAGCAAACGTTTGAGAGGATAATTTGTAAGGAGGGACTTCTTAAAGGAGGGCTCTCTCAACTGGTACCATGGCTCAGGACTGTTCTTCTTTTGCAATATGCAATCGAATGCTCAGATTGAGAATGTAACTCGACGTTCCATGCTTGCATTCATTTATTACCCTACTGCGATGGTCGCACTGCGGTACACCATGAAGGACATAGTGAAGTCCACTTTTAAAGTTACTACTACGACCACTTTTAAGGTCACAGTAAATGCGATGGTATCAAGTGAAGCAGCTGTAAACGCAGTTGATTCGGTAATTGTGTATAGCAGAAACTCCATGTTACCGTTTATTGGTTGTATCGAATAACTCCTAAAGGTCTAAATCTCGAAAGTTCCAATCAGCCGGCCGCATGATCCATTCTGCGTCGAAGTCAAGCCTCAGTGACAACAGATACTTAATGTCAGAGAAGGATGAATGTTTGATAATGAAAATTTGCAACATATGCTTCTCTGTGGCGTTGGACTTGACCTGGAGGACTCCTGGGTAGGGCTTCTCCGATTGCTGGATAGAGCGCACGTGGGATATCAATGGTACGTGTTTGATTAAGTCGGACTGCAGTGTAATCCAGGTAGTCGTTATCCATGCTTAGACATGCTTGACGTCTTATTCTTCCAATCATGCGAGGACGCCGTGGAACAATGCTGTTTCTCTCTAGCGACTCCAGAGAATCGGGCTTTTCAAGATAGACTCTTCGGAGGTCATGTGATCCCTCAATGGGAATGGCAGTATTTATGATTTACCGGTAACTGATTTTCCATTCCAAGTGGAAATCCCAGAGGTGTGGTCTGTAGCAACTGGATAGTAAGCCACTCAAGTCCACCGGCTTCCTTGGAATTTACCATAAAATTGTGGTCACCTGGTACTAATCTCATATCAGCAGGTGTCAACGAGGCTATTTTAAAATGTACAGTTCCTCACTGTATTTTATGCAGTGATCTGTGGCTAGGATTTTTCCTAGAACGGTTAAGTTGGCACCGGTGCCGCTGAATTGCAATATAGCAGGTTACAATGGTTACAAGGTCTCTTCAGTCTTCCTCTACTTAAACAACCGTTAACTTCAGTAGCAATCACGCCTTTCTCTACATAGCCATCGTCCTCCATCGAATGTGTCCGTACCACTGTAACCGGCTATATTGCAATTTATGTGGTGGATGGGCAGAATCAGAGAGGATGTGTATACGAAATGACTTGTTGAGGGGGATAGAAGGTCATATTAAGGACGCTAGTGATGAGCAATGACCCCTCTGGGTTGGAAAAGTTGTCATAGAAAAGGAGGTTTATTGAACAATGCTTCCGAGTGATTGCAGTATACTCTCTCAAATTATAATTGAAATAAGCAGGACACACATTGATGACAGCAGTACTTGTTGAAGTGTCGATCCTGTATAGATAGTCGTATTATTATTATTATTATTGTTATTATTTTTATTATGAACCTCTTCAGAGCAGCAAAAATGTTTTCTTAACAGAAAGATAGGAATGGCTGTGATCAAGGGCGTCGTGGGGCCTCGGTTTCAGGGGAGCCAAGTACAAAAAATTTCCGACAAAATTGTTCCTTTACTGTTTAAAACACGCAAGAGATGAATACTCTTTGGTAGATTCTAAAACTGTTCCATGCCCTCCCTCCTGGCCACGATGCCACTGGCTGTGTTAACGGAATAGGTATGTTGTTTTGTAATGCACTTCATCGCCACCTTGTCAAGCTATTTGGCATTTGATTTCGGCTGCAAGTCCTGGTTTCTCACCTAAATCCATTTTTCATATTGAATGGTAGTCAACGAGATTTATGATGAAAGATGTATTTAGGACCTTTTCCCTAGTGCTTCGCTGTTAACATTCTCTGATACCGTTATGTATGGACAGGCAGGGGGATATTTCCTGCTTCTGGGAGTATGAAATTATTCAAATCGGTTACCTCTTTTGGAGTTTCGATATTGGTGGAATGTATAAGCGCACTAAATCATTTAGAATTGCTCTGAGACGTGGCCATGCAATACGAACTGGGAGCATTCGTTTTCCTGGCATCAACTCTTTGTGTCGACCAATGCCGTTTTATCTTTGCAGGCCTCTATTAGGACAAAGATGTCTTCCATGCTTATTGACGTAGCTGCTGATAATGATATTAATAATATAATATGCTGCTGTCCCCGCAATCAGCATTTAACTGCATAGTTTACTAACTACTTTTTTAGTTACCAACTACTTTTTTAGTTATTTTTCTAATCGGTAAATTTTTCTCTCATCACAAAACATCAAGTCGCTGCTACTGATTCGATGTTGACTAAATCGCCGTAGTTTTTGCCTGAATCAAGATCAAGTCATTCGAACGAGCTGAAATGCCAACTTAAATGTCGCAAGCCGTGAAATATTTCTTTGGTTAGACAGCTTAACAAAAGGCCAAATACTGTTGGGTGTACATGCCAAGTACTTGGAATGTTCTTGGTTTTAACTCGATGAAAGACTGGTTGGAATTCCATTGATGAATACGCCTAGGTCATGACTTACATCACCACTTCCATCCGAATTTGCATTTTTTGACTGCTTTTTACACCTGATAAATCTTATCAGAAACGATTCACAATGTTGGAGCCCACTTTAAATGCTTAATGGCGAATCAAGTCTCTTGAGAATCAATTAGCTATTGTTAAGTGCTTCAATTAGTTAATCAGTTGTATCCAGAATTGGTCTATCTTCGTTTGATTAGATTGGTTTTTAGTTAGTTGGTGAGTTTATTAGCTCAATATCAATCTTTTCAGCTTAATAGATGTTTCATGTATTGGTTAGCTAATTTTTTTAGTTAGTTGATACGATAATCGGTTCTTTAATTAATATTTAGGTGACTTAGTTAAACGATTCGTTAATTAATTGGGTTGTTGAATAGTAAGTCATTTGGTGCTTAGTTAGTGATTTTGATAATTAGTTAGATAATAAGATAGCCAACTAGCAAGTGACATATTTAATTCTTTAATTAATTGGTCAGTTCGTTGGTTATTTAGTTGATTTATTTGATAGATATTTAGTTCGTTTCAGTCCATTCCATCTTTTCCTCACTCGTTTGATAATCAATCCATCCTCTCATCTATTCAATCTTTTCCTTGCTTCGTTTTACCTGCTTTCATCCATTCTTTGATCTATTTATTCATTCATTTTTCTAATCAACTCCGCTTAACCACCCGTGTGAAAATAATAGCAATAATAATAGCAATAATAATAGCAATGATTAGTAATAATAAAGAAAATACGCAACTCTAGTGCAAGTTTCACTGTCTAATCCCCAAACTCTATTCCAAAAGTCCCTAGAACATGCAATTTATGGAACGTCTTGCCTCCCTGCTTTCCTGAATCTTACAACTTACCATCTTTCAAATCTAATATTAATAAGCTTGATCTCATCTCTCTCCCCTCTTAGCCTTTCACTTTCTTCCTTCTTCTTTTGTTGAGGCTTTTCATAGGCCTCCATGGCCTTTCCTCAACATAACCCACTGAAGAAAAAAAACAGCCGCTACCGATCTTTCCCGAGCAGAATATCGCCTTATCATCTGCACACTGTAAAGTTTTGTATATGCTCAATACCAAAGTAGCATTATTGATAAAAACGATGAATAGGAGTGGCCCAAGGATGGATTCTTTTGGTACCCCATGAGTTATTTGCTCAATTTGTGATTTTGATTGATCGTAGCAAACAAAATGCTTTCTGTTGAATAGATGATCTTCAAGCCAGGCACGTTCTGTGTTTTGTATGCCGTAGCATCTTAACTTGTTAAGCAGTGTTGTGTGATTGACAGCATCAAAAGCTGTGCACAAGTCTATGAATAGTGCACCTGTGCAGCCACATTGTTCCGTGTTTCTTTGTATGGTTTCAGTGGAAAATGTTACTGCGTGTTACGTTGATCGTTCTCAACGAAGCCCAAATGGAGTTTAGCTGCGTACGTGATTCCAGCATTTATTATAGGATGCTTCATGCAGAAACAGGTCTATGATTAACCGAGTTGGAGTTTTCACCAGATTTGTAAATCGGGGTCACACTTCTCAATGTTTGGAATGATCCTGATTGCAGACATTGATTTGCTAGGTAATATACTGCGCGCATTCTCTGCACACACCCAGCATTAATCGCAGACGCCCTTGCTTGAATGAATATGACTCAGTGTTGATATTTGTGGTCAGCCTAAGAACAGATAAGCAGTCGGCCTTTTCAATTGGAAAATTTAAGAAAACAACCACGTTTTAATCACGAAAGGAGATACGCGGTTTCGCAAAGCGTTGCTCGCACACGTAACGTTGGATGAATTTCGACTAATACCCCAAACTTCCGGGGAGTTGTCCTCATTCCTTGTCAAAAACCTTCTCACTTAATGCAATGCATAATCAAGTTGGCAGACACCTCTTTATGTTCTCTTAATTAATGTTCTTGTTTAAGTATATTGAATGTCTGAAAGGATGCCGAAGTCAGGTGCATAATGATGCTCTCTCTGGTTTTCATGGTTCGTAGTTCATGCATGTACGGTTATATATGTACGGTTATGTATGTACGGTTATGTGTGTACGGTTGTGTGTGTACGGTTGTGTATGCACGGTTATGTATGTACGGTTATGTGTGTACGGTTATGTATGTACGGTTATGTATGCACGGTTATGTACGGTTATGTATGTATGGTTATGTATTGTGTTGCTGGCTTGACGTTTGATTCCCGCGGAGAGGTTCTCTCAAGCGGACATCTCTTTCTTCGTGCAGTACTGGGAGTCAGAACAAAATTTTCAAAATCACCCGACGAGCACTGTATCACAGAGGCAACTTTGGCGAACACTTGGTGACGTGACAATTCATTTCGATCAGCAGTCTGACAATGGCTGTACTTTCCATGGTCTTCTTTGGTAAATTCACTGTGACCCAACTTTCTTCGTCATTTTCCATGGAATCTATGGGTTCTTAAGCAACCTCTTTGTCTGACACATTCTCCTCTTCCATGTCCACCACATCCACTCATTCTACTATTTCTTCACCTTCAGTATGTCATTCCATTTCCCTCTGTTTTCTCTTCGCTTCAGCTTCCATTCTCTCTGCAGCTCTCTTCTTCTCCACAAACTCTCTATCCACTTCTCCCATCTTCATTATTCTATCTCCTCTTCGATCAGCCAAGCATTGCAGGTCTTCTCCAATCTTCAGCATGGCATCAATTTGGTGATGGCTGACGTCAAACAAATGTTCTAGAGTTGGCATAAAGAAGTTTGACGCCTCTTTTGAGCGTCACCTCCCTACTTACGGTTCTCCTTCAAAATAGGCAACTCTGCATTAAGCATTGTTAGGAGAGCAGCGATGGTTTGGAGCGGTTTACTAGGAAGGCTGGCTTTGTCCCACAGTGCCAACACATTATCAGCAGTAAGCTGATTACTCGCAGCCAGTGGCATCATCTTCGAAGTGTGGTACTGGAGCAGCTGCTGAAGAGCTTCCTTCCGTGTTAGGAGAGTTTTAGGTGGCAAGGCGAATGCAGGGTTCGCCCGTGTCGTCTTGAGCTTCGAAAAGTCAGAAGAGTTCCTGGAAACTCGACTCTGGCTCATATTTTGATAGAAAATAGAATAAGTTATGGCCATGTATGACTATGTATGGCTATATATGGCTATAAATGGCTATAAATGGCCATGTACGTATCAACCAAGCATGGAGTGAGCCTATCCCCATTTCGTTTCCGATAAGCAAAGTTTGTTTTTTGCTGCAGTGGAGCCCCGCAATTACCATGAATTCCCAAAAGACTTATCGCGCAGTTCAGATTAGCCGATTGTGCTACCAATGCACCAACTTGGCTAAGACTGGTATCGAACCTTGGACCGCGGGATTCCTAGATGATCGTTGTATATCGACAATGCTATCAGTCCATATGTGATCTTTTCGTCTAGATAAGCTTATCATTTTCTGCTAAACCATTCCTATTTATTTCCATCTTTTAACATTGATATTTGTTTCCATCTTTGAACATTGATATTTGTTTCCTTTAGCTGAACGAGACGCCGTTTACGGAAACAGAAAAACGCAAGAAAATCAGGGCGCGAATACGAGAAATTCGCAATCAGAAATTGGGTAAATTTTTATGCTTTTCTTTTTGCATTCGAATTTTGTTACTTCAACTTACCTCATGACAACGTTCATCAACAATGGTTCCAAATTCTTTCATGGAACGTACATCAATACTTGGGAGGCCGTTGGCAAATGTTTTAGAGCGGGTACGTCCTATACTGAGAATAGAGGACTTGGGCTGTTGTGATCGTCCTCCCACTCCAAGCAGTAAAGGGTGCTTTGTAGACAATCTTGGAGTTCCCCTGCTAAAAGGGTTTTTACACGTGGCTGTCACTCAGAACCTTCCCTCTTTGACAAGACGCCTCTTGTCTCTCGGTTTAGTGATAGATGCAAAATATTTTCCGTCAGTTTGGACAAATCATTAGCCGGTTGCCTGTAGCCTCGAATTGGTTTTTGAGGCCCGAGGCAGTTGCCGTTTTATTTTCGCAACAATCAGACGTTGTCCAACCTCTAACGAACGTCAAATGTTCCACTCCTATTTGCATTACTGTAATTCCGTTGTCTGACCTGGAGAGTACAATCCGAACAACGGTTCAACTTCCAATCGATCTTTGAACAATACTTTCAGCAAGAATTTAAATGTCACATGTTCTTATGTAACAGATGCGACATATCTCGCCAGGTTTAGAGCGATATTCAAGTGTCGTGATTTTTTAGAATTGCGGCTTTATGAACGTTTTTATCGCAGGTCTTGGAGAGCCAATCATAATCAGGCGACCTACAAGGGAAGAGAGGTTGAAGGAAGCGCAAAAAGAGGCTGAAAAGGAGAATGAAAAAACTAATGAAAACACAAGCGACAAACGAGAGGCGATTGGAATATCAAGAGATGAGTCAACGCAAGGTAGTGACTTACTTTCATCGCGCTCGTCATACAGAAGCAGATACGGAAAAGATGCATCAGATGCAACACGATCGAATGAAGACGAATCCTCTAAGACCATTGAAAGCTCAAGGCAGTCGAGATTCAGCAAGAAATATGGGGGTGACAGTTATGAAGACAGCGAACCGTCGAAACGAACGGATGAAGATTTGGGAAGAAAAAGTAACCTCCTGGAGTCGAATGCTGGAAAGTGCGTGAATGAAATGGAGGAAAATTCAGGAAAGGGAAGGACTGAGGATGAAAAGAAAGTAGAGGATGAGGAAATTCAAGAAATGCCGGATGCTCAGGATGAAGAAGAAAAGGCCGAATGTATCGATGAAGATGTTGAATCAGATCATGAAGATGCCGAATCGGGCAATGAAGATGTCGAATCGGACCATGAAGATGTCGAATCAGGCCCTGAAGATGTTGAATCATACAATGAAGATGTTGAATCAGGCCACGAAGAAGAAGAAGCAGTAAATGGATACGGTGAAGATAGAGCTATTGATAGGACGAAAGGACAGGACGATGATTTGAATGAAAATGAAGAATATGAATCTTCCGTTGATGGCAATGTGTCTGATGGCAAGGGGGAAATAAGTGATGTTAAAGATTTAGCGGACGAGGAAGATTATTTAGATTATGAAGATGAAGCTGGCGACGACAGAGACTCAAATAATTTTGTTGAAGATAACGACGGTGATGGTGTAGAAAAAGACGTTTCTGACGAGGAAGATTTTATCGATGATGAATACGAGGGTGTCCAGCAAAACGAAGATCGCAGTTATAAACGAGAGAGAGGCTACTCAGCAGAAGAGGATGAGTACTATTCGGACGACGATATTTACGAAAAGGAATCCGACCCTACGGAGCCAGTTCGCCAGGACCGGCAGTCTGAAGGCGAGGAAAGCCTAGACGAGGAAGCTTATAGTGGAAGTGAGGATGATTATGAGGATGAAGAAGAGCTGAAGAATGGTATCTCCAAAGAGGCTTCTCGTAGGGAAGATCGCGGACAAATAGACTACTCTGATGACTATTCAGAGAGCTATTCTGATCATACCGCGACAGATGGAGGCAGCAGTGTTAGCGGAAAGAGAGGAGACGACGAACAAGATCTTGCCGGGTACGAATTCGATAGAAGGCCAACTGAACGCAAGCCAGCTGGAGCTTCGTATGTTTCAAAGGTGGACGAGGTCTTCAAGCAAAAGGAGCCAGCACTTGCCGAAGGTAAAAGCTTTAAAGAATTGCTTAAAAGGTCTGACAAGAACACAGTCGGGAAAGTGCCAACCGGGAAAAAGGGCCCGGAGCAAGTCGATTTCCGGACAGTGTTGCGTGCCTCGGATAAACCGAAAAAGTTTGGCGAGAAATCCGGGTCGTCAGTTGAGCAAGTCGACTTCAGGAATTTGCTCCAAAGGAAGGTGCAGACAAAGACGTTGTCAGAAAAGGACATCGGAGCTGAGCAGGTAGATTTCAGAACCGTTCTCAAAGCAGGGGCTATTCCTGCCGAGAAAAAGGAGCCGGCAGCAAGGAAGACAAGCAACGCTGAGCAACTGGATTTTCGAAATGTGCTGAAGAAGCAGCCAAGTATAAAATCTCGGAAGCTGAGCGTTGATGATAAAACAGAAATGATTAAAAGCATAAGGGCAGGAAGAGACGTCCCGAAAATCGAAGGAGGGAGCTCCTCAACAAAGCCAAGCAGACAGAGCATTGAATCTTTGCGCGAAAGTGGTGGCGTTGGTAAAGCGAAAGAAGATTTAGATAAGAATCTGAAAGGAGATGGGGAGGGCAAAAAGTCGAGTCGTAAGGCAGGGAGACCTAGTCTTGACGCGTTGAAGCAGAGCGGTGAGTTAGGCAGAACTGAAGATAAGAAAGGATTGTTTGAGAAGGGCTCCAGGCAGAAGAAGGCCCCCGCTACCGTGCCACCGAGACCAAGTTCAAAGGCAAAAGTGAATAAAACGGAGCCAGAGATAATCGAAGAGCCCGAATTTGATCATGACGACGAACGACCTGAAATAGAACCATCAAAGGAATCCAAGCCACGAAAAACGAGTGTTGAGATTTCATCGAAAGGAAGCAGTGAGAAGCAGTCTCGTAAAGCGAGCGTTGAAATTTCATCGAAAGGGAGTACCGAAAAGCAGTCTCGTAAAACGAGTATCGAAATTTTGCCAAAGGTAAGCAGCGAGCAAATGCCGAGAAAGATGAGTGCCGAGGCCACGTCAAATGTAGCCGCTGAGAAGCCTCGTAGCCGACGCAGAAACGATGAATCTACAAGGAGTGGAGAGACTCGATCTGAGAAAAAACTTACCAAAGAGATCGATGAAAAGCGAAGTCCTACAAAGTCTGGTGACAAGCGTGCCAGGAACAGGAGGCTACGACAAGACCAAAGCGAGGTTGTAAAGACTCAAAGTGAAGATGGCGAAAAGGAGAGGCAGGAAGTGGATAAAACTTCAGAAGTCAGAAAGAAGTCATCAAGTATCGAAAGGTTTGCAGACAGACATTCTTTATTTGAAATTAATTTTGGAAATGGCACGCATGGAAAAAGCAATCCGCTATAAAGCTTTTTGTCTGACACCGCTCAGAGTATATGGCAGCAGACGAATTGACCGAATGAAACCTAAAATTTGGAGAGTTTCTTTCAATCATTATTCGTAGCGTCTTATACTCTGATTTGTGTCAAGAAAAGAAGCTGTATCGATTTGTTTAAACTGATTTTCCGAAGCTACGTTTAAACTGCTAATACCAAAGCAATGATGGTTGCATTGTATGAACCACTGAGTGCATAAGTTTGATACGTCTATTCATTATCTGATGGCATCAGCCACCGAGTAGTACATTGGTATCAGGTATGAAACTAGGGGTAAAGTGCGTTGAGGTAAGAAAGTAGCCACCCACCCTCATTAAATGATTTGACTTGTGTCTCGTCAGCAAAACGGGCATCCTCCACAAGTAACTTTATAAATCTCTTTGCTGTAGTTCATTGACTTATTATTTGAATTTCTTATTCCTCTTTGTATGTTTGCTCAGCGATTTTTAGCGATTCTTAGCGATTTTAGGTAAATTTTTATAATATCTTATATTTTTTTTATATCTTTATCTCAATTACTTGTAAGTTAGAGGCCCCTTGAAAATCAGCTTCGGCTGAAAGGCTACTTCTCGATACTATTATCAAATGAAATGGAATGAGACGCGAAGCACGCATCCAGTTCTGGACTAAACTTTACGCATACGCTATCTGTTGAATACCTAAAAGATGTGAGGAAGGATTCTTTGTCACTTGTAGAGTTGCAGTCGTACAAAGCACTGCTACAAGGCCTACCGTTCAGGTAATTCTCAGCACAAAGAGCAGTGGCGATAAAGAGAAAGCGGACGACAGTGATGACGAAAGCATCGGAGCGAGACGGAACAGGCGCCGACTGCTTCGTAAAGAGTCGGTAGAAGAGCAGGACAGTGGCCGGGTGAGCGTCCGTACTGTTAAGAAGAGAGAGCCCGAGACGGAAGCGGGGAAGGTTGCCCACGCGTCCACTGGTAACAGTGTGGGGGACGAAGCGGACGGCAAGCCATCGAGGCAGGTCGGAAAAGAAGATTCTGCGGGTGCGTTGAAAGAGGAACAAAAATCGAGAGAGGCTGAGGAGGAGGACCCAGCAAAAGCAAGGAAAGGTTTGGGCCTTGGTTATTTCTGTGTAAAATTTTTAGAAGGAAATGCAAATGCCAGCTTGTTGTGGGAAGATTTCCGCCTGCCTTTGTTGCGACTTTCGAACTACAGTGAGGTTCGCATGACTCGCATTACTATCGTCATTATTTAATGCTATCGTTACTATTGTTATCTTAGTTGTCATAATTTCTTTAAAGTTTTTCAAGCGTTGCTAGACCTATATTGAAACACAACCAAAATTGTCATCAAAAACAGTATAGCGTAGTTTTTTATTAACAGCTAAAGATAAATATGAATCTAAATCTGAATTTGGACGTCTGAATTCGACCCAAGTCGTCGGATGCATTCTGCCTCATACATATACTGAGAAAGCCGAATAAGATAGACCATATGAAATATAAGCCATTTGAATGCACAGCTGAAGCGGATACAGAAGAGAATTGGATGTCTTGGTCTAAACCGAATCTCTCCATTTCATTCCTTTAAATGCTCAGGTTGATTTAGGCCCACTGCTCCTTCTCTGATGGAAGCATGCTTAGCAACTCTGTCCACTGCTTTGTCTTCAGCCATTTTTAAAGGAAAGTCATTTGATATTTTTTGATACCGTTTCTTCAAATTTCGCGAACGACGAGTGTTGCTATTATGATTGCCAAAGCTACCATCATCTTCGGATGCACGGTCACCTAGTGAATGTCATTGTCGTCATTATCTTCCCCATCGCCTTCTGATAGCGTTAAAGTGGTAAATTGCTATTTCTCATAAGAAGGGCCTGTAAGAATAATACTTATAACACCACCAATATTTATACAGAATAAAAAATTTCAGCGAAAGAATCGTTGTAATCAATGCACGTCCATTTCTAAAGTAAAAATAAATTAAAATCTTAACTGCTAAATGAACAAAAGAATTATTCCAAAGGAAAATTGGAATTAGAAGGGAAACATGTTTAAGTGACTGCTTTAATGGTTTGTGTCTTATTAAGTATTTCAATGTTTGAATGAACTTAAGTACTCTTTGAGTCTCTTAAGAAAGAGAGTCTTTTGACCTAAATATCGTGTGACTTTACTTCGTGGTCTCCATCGCCTTTAAATTTTCATCTTTCCTCCTTTCAAAAAGCTCAAAATTCCTTCTTTAGGGAAGATTTTATCTTATGATTGTTTCATAGGTAGATTCAAATGGTTAAAATTTGTATCAGATGGACGGAGACTAAAAATTATTTGTCCCAGTTATGAAATTTCCGAATAATGCGAGTTTCACTGTGTAGTATGGCGAAGACTGGTGGTTGATCTTAAATATGTGTCAGAGAGTCCCAAATATTAGTTGAATTGAAGGAGTCCCTAAAGGACTGACTGAAGCGTTTATTCAAAGGCCCGACCCACTAGAAGAACAGCATGACCAGAAGGACAGATCTTGGGTTGTTTCATTCGTTTTTGTCATCACCATATTCTCATCGCACCATTGAGCCGAAATACCAAGATAACATCATTTGCCAGACAAAGCGGTCTGCTTAGGCCAATGGTCTATCATCTGGAGGCAAACCTGCGGGGTGAATCCGTCTCAGCCATTCTCCTCTCTTCCAGCGAGATATTCCTGTTCCATCACTGAAAGTAGATTCCGTCGGTTGTTTCTTAGTTTCTTTCCGTGCAATTGTCTTTCACGTCAAAAGCTTTGCGGAGACAGTAATTCCTGGGTGCTTTGATGATGATTTTGCGTGATTTTTGTGATCATTCTTGTAAGAATTTGTCAAATTCCCTTTCAGCCAAAACATCGAATTTGGATGCACGGCTAGCCGAGCGACGTCGCCAAAGAGCGATTGAAAACAGAGATAAACAGCAGAAAATGCGAAACAGCAGAAAAGCATTCAAGGACAAATTGGAATCCAACGCACCGACGTAAGTTCATCGAATTTATGTAGCAACAGAAAAAGTGAACTGTTTTTGATGTCGTTGTGGTTGATGCAGTGCCTTATGGTGGTCCCATCCCAGTAGCCTTTGCTGGCAGTTCAGGTGGGATGAAAGTGGAGATGTTCGATCCCAGGTAGAAACATCCTTTTGACGACGCTAGGTTGGATTAATGTCTGTCTCTACAAGTACACGTGGTGATCTCTCAAATGATCGATAGCTAGCAAGTCAAACTAGGCTACCGCAAGCAATCTTTTCCAATTTTTGTTAATGTCATCGTTGGCAAGACGATAAACCCATTTCCTCCTCTGATATTCAGATTCAACCGACTGCTTCTCATAGTTTCCCTTCGACCCAATTGTTTACAAAATATTGAATGATTGTCATTTATGATTATTGATCAATGATAAATTATTGGTAATAAACGATCATCAGTTAGTAGATTTTTTCATCAACGATCTTCAATAACAAGCTCTCCAAGTTTAATTTTGCCCGTATCTCAATCAAACTGCCAGGACAAACGCCCCCAGGCCACTCTGTCTTTCATTATGACCCAGGTCCAGTTGCAGCCTTCTAAGCCAACATCTTTTTCGTCGGAACATCAAGATCATTGGCTTTTTGTCGTAGCTCTATCAGCTGGCTAACCCAGAGCCAGTTTAGAGGTGATTCCTTCAGGCTGGCGGGGGCATTGACCGGCCTAAGTTCCACCATCTTCATTTCTAACTTTGGTAGTGAAAAATTATGTTCCTCATAGGTGATGTGTTGCGTCCAGGAGCCATTAAGAACCATCTCCAACATCCTGGCGTACTATTCATTAAGTTTCTTCTCGGTGAATTATTTTCATCATCCACATTCTGCTGACGTTATTGTTACAAAGCGCGTCGAATCTTAATTTCTAGGACCAATGGAAGCGCCTCCCCATCCATACAAAGAGCAAATTCAAACATGACAAAATTGTTACACTGGTGTCAGCGGATGACAGATGGATACCCAGTACGTTGCTCTCGCCATGTCCTTCCTACGTTTTGTCTGCTTTCGTGTTGATTTTGCTATTCATTTTTTTGCTACAGGAACGTGTTTGATTTTAATAACAGTGGCAGATGCCCCTTCAAAGCACTGCTGCTGTCTCCTGTTGTTGCCCACTGCGGTGTCTCCCGTGGTAACCGTTTCTCTTATGGTCAATCAGGCCCTTCGTATTTTCAAAACAAGATGTAGTGGTGACTATTTGAAGCCCATGACATTTGCAATTGATCATTTACAGAAGTCGAACAAATTGATATACACAAATAGCAAGAAAAAGTCTCTGCCGAAGACCTTGAATTTTGATTTTTTTCTTCGTGATATTCACCGCAAGATTTCCAAGTTTATTACATAGCATTCGAGTGGGGATTTTATGGCCCTGAGATGCAGTGTTTATCCAGAAATTGATCCTGTTTCATGATTTGACATCATATAAAGACGCTACGATTCATGAATCATAAATTTGATTATTGTACACTGAGAAGCTATGCTTATCGAGAACCTTTCTAGTCCTTTCTCATAACGTAACGTCGTGTAAAGATTCCTATGATTCAAGGATGAGATAATGAGGATTTAAGGACACCGAGCATCTATGCTCACCAAAAGTGTCCTGGCTCTTCCCCTGAATGTAACCACAGCTACACCTTAACATTAGAGAGAGCTAGCGACTCTCCATACTCCAGATTAAGAATATATTACCTCCAGCAAGGGCTTACCACAAGAGCTATGTGCAAGTACCTTAAAACTGAGCTATCTTCGCCATTTGCTTGCACACTACAGTAGTCTAAAAGCCAGGGAAACTTTTCCTGTGAGACTGTTAATGGATGTTTGCAACGAAATTTTGAATGTCATTTTTCTCTAGAATGTTTCCGTGACGAACTTTACAACCAGCTGGAAAGATGGCCTAGCATTTTGTGCATTGCTCCATAACTTTTGCGCCGAGAAAATCCCGTTTAACGAACTTACAGCGAAAAGACCAAGAGAGAACTTTGAAATCGCTTTTACAGCTGCATCGTAAGTCTTCCTCTGCATCATGATTGGTACACTTCATTTAATATGAGATCATGTTGACTATAAAAACGAAATCGAGACTGGCAATTCCTTTGTGTCAATTCATTGCAACGAGGCTAAATAATAAGTGTGCCGTGGAATTTTGATCAAAGTGGTGTCTCGTGTCCGGCTTCTAGACGTGTTTGCTCCTCCAACTTCGGCTTAAGAAGCTATCGGTGCATCCACAAAAAGCCCCCCCCCGCCCCCCGTCTATTCATCCACCTACCAGCTATTTTTCTGTTTACCTTTCTATCAATCTATGCCTATCTATGGCTATCTATCTATGGCTATCTATCTATGCCTATCTATCTATGCCTATCTATCTATGCCTATCTATCTATGCCTATCTATCTATGCCTATCTATCTATGCCTAATTATGCCCATCTATCTATCTATCTATCTATCTATCTATCGATCTATCTATCGATCTATCTATTCATCCATCTATTTGTAGCATCTATAATCAAACGTCTTAACCATTGCAATGCATCATAAAGATTTGATCCATTAATTTCTGCAAAGTTGATTGTTGAAAAATTGGATAACGACTATATGTTTCTATATAATTTCACGTTCATTCATTCATGATATCGTCAGCACACATCCCAGTTAATTAATAAATGTCAATTTCTGATTAGTAAAACTGCTTTTTCGTTCTACATTCGCTGTCCTCTGCCTGTTTGTCATGTTCGTCCTCCTTCGTCAATGCAAATCTAAACTGATTTATTTTGTTTTGTCAGTGATGAGGGAGTACCAGAGCTCCTTGAGGCTGATGACATGGTTCGCATGGAATGTCCTGATCCTAAATCAGTCATAACATACATCCATTCGATCTACCAAGTTTTCGTAGCCGACAGACGGTGAAGGCGCATGATTCATACGTAAACACGTTGATTCTGTGTGATCTGGTGAGTGAATTGCATTGTTCATGGTATCCTACATATAATACATCTCATTTATAACAGAAGGAACGGGGAGTCTTTAGTCGTCGGTTCGAATAGCAGCAAATGCCAAGTCATCCCTTGAGGCGTGCTAACAAGCTTTTAGTGTAGAAAGATAGCCAGCTAAGAAGGTCGTTTTGCCAGCTTTAATGAGGACCGTTCACGTTATTCTCTTTGCTGATTTAGTGACCATGCAAGAATGGCTTTTTGTCCTCCAACTTATCAATCGCGTTGACATTTCATGTTTTTGAGGTAAAATTGGAAACTGCACTTGTTTGTTCACTTTTCTGATTGACGAGCAAGCTTCCTTCACTTATGCCCTTATCGTCCAGGCCTTATTAAGCCATTTGAACACGCAATATGCTGTAGCCCACAGATATACGACAAGGCTTGCTGCGTTGCTTAATTGCTAGTTAGCACTGCTCTCTCTCTCTCTCACCGAGTAATTTGCTGGCTTGATACTTACACCATAGGTATAATTAATGAAAATGTCTTTGAGACTTTGTTCCATTTGAATTCATTAGTAATTTGGTTTAGTTCTATCGAGTGTGCATAGTCTTTTTTCTCAGTCGTGAACACCCTCCACATTTTAGTTTCTATCAATTGAAGGAAACCTTCCCCTTTCACTCTTAGATATTCACATAAATCAATTAATGTCACAAAAAGGGAAGCGTGTTAATTCAATATTGACTCACGTTTGCCTCCGGCTAGGATGGGCCTTTCGTTCCGCGTGTCTGAAACTTTTCTCCTGATACTAAGTCGAAACTGCCTCTTGCAACCTCTGTCTTAATAGAGACCTAACAGGGGCCCAGTTAAGATGCAACTTGGAGCTAACTCAGAACAACAGACTTTGTATGATAGACAACAGCCAAATTCTGGGTGGGAGCTGGCACTCAATGCAGATCTACCAAGCGACTGCCTTAGTCTAAATCAGACCCAAATCGAACTTCTTACATCAGCCGTGAAGCGGGACGTATTTGGCACGATGAGATTTGATGGAAGTTACTAGTTCGATGTAAGTAAGACCCATTCGGAGCCTATAAATACGTTTAGTGCAATGGTGCAAGGTTTTTGAACTGCAAACGAACTTCATGTTTCGCACTTTTATACGGGACTTTGTCGCAAGATCACTCGGCATGCCAAGGAGATCCCTTATATTCTGCTGTTTATCTGAAGGTGAAGATTATTTTCTTAACAGCGTTTTTATGGAAGAATTTATAACCCATGCATCCTGTTCATATGATTCTAAAGGGCCAGTTTGAGTCGTGCAGGGATAAGGATGGAACGTCTCCCTTTATACTAGGCTCTTCCTAGTTCATCTTCTTCTTCATCTTCTTCCAGATTTCTTGATCTTGACGTGCCTGTTGATTTTTTTGCGCAGATATTTAGGCTAGGCCATCCATCAGTCCGTCCACGAGGCATCGAACATTTCAGCTACTCAGTAAAGTACCTTTCAGCATCGTTTTGTATTAATCACATTGAGAGGATTTCTCGTCGCTTCAACCTGTTTAATTTAGAGACAGAATACGAAACCTGTGTTCCAATTTCAGATTTATAGATTAGCAAACTGTTTATCAGTCGTCATATTCGGTGGTGCTTACGTTGAGCTACATATATTTTAGTATTAAACTTTATCCGTGGATTTTCATGCAATAATTTGATATTAACGAAAAGATGTTACTGATTTTTCTACTTTTCTTGACATTTTTAAACTTTGCACAGTTTACGAGTTGCAATAATCGTAGATTTTGCTGATGATGACATTTCCATTGTAACTTTTGTCTGTTGCTAGCCCGCAGCTACTCTGATTGTAGTTAAAATTATGTACAGAATGTATTTCCTAATGTTTTATTAAGAAAAATATCATTATATTTGGATGTCTTTAATTCAAGTCAATTCTTGCTTTGAGAAAAAGTCCGTAGTTCTTCACGTAAGATACGATTGAAACTACGTAAGATGCGGTGCTTTCCAAAAATCGTTTGCATCTTTGCCAGATTGGTAAGTCTATAATCTTGATTTTCATCATGATTCTCCGAATTTCTGAAATTTGCATAAAAATTCTTTACTTCGAAGTAGTCAAATTTTGGCCAATTCGATAAAGGTATCGATTTGCTTTCGAATTAAAATTTCCTGAATTTAGAGTTCCAAAATCTCTTTGCTTTTGGACGATCATCTTTCTAACTACTGCAATTTTAAAATGTCGCTTAACAATTTGCTCTTCGAAATCGAGGAAAAGTTTTGTTGAAATCGATAAATCTATCGATTTGCTTTTTAATCATAGCTTGCCTAATTTCAGGAATCTTTGTACTTTATAAGAAATTGCCTTTCCAGGTTAATTAATTTATATGCAAAGACATCACCTTACTTTTTAATATCAGTTCCCCAAACGTACGGAATTTGGAAATTTTGCACCAATATCCCTAATTCTCGAAGTCGGTCGAAGTTTTGCGAAATTCGCAAGCCCATAATGTTACTTTGTTATCCATTTAGTTTCCACATCAAATCAGTATTTGCTTCACCATGTTCAATGTGGCCTAAATCATAAGATCATATTTTTTTCATTTTGACCAGAATTTCGTCAGTTGTAAGAAATGCGAATATTTAGAAATGTTAATTTGCCCAAATTAGCTCACAGGGTGAATAAAAATTCTAGTTGCTGATCATTTTTGCCATATTTTCGTTGGTTTTGAAATTACAGAACTCGTTGGCAATTTTAATGTCAAACAAAGCCATTGACGTACCACTAGGTCAATTTTTCCAATTTTGAAACAGAAATGATTGTCACAATCTTGAACTTGCAAAAATTGGCAAAATTTGATGACAAGTTCTATAGCCTTACCATTTGTGGCAAAATTTGATCGATTTTGAAGAGTTAAAAGGGCTTCTCGTGTGGAAAAAATTACTTTCCTAATTAGATTCAGTTGAGTGCCCTGGTTTCGAATCTGCGATTATTTTTCTGATTTTTCGTACCTTTTTTATTTCATAAGATTTTAAAGTTCATTTTTGAGTTCAGAATTTGCTCATAAAGAATTCTCGGAGACCTACTTTCTGACGTCAAAATGACGTACAAAACTTTCTCCGTCATTCGTCTTCTCACGAGGATTTATCAGATTATTAACAAAATGGCGGAATCAGTTTTCGATAAACTGACGCCAACTACAAGTTCCTCAAAATGCCAAGACTCACAAATTCTCGGGATTTATCACGATATACTTTTTGATGTCACAAAGTAGGTTTTGTCTTTTCATTCTCCCTCGTTTTTCTCGGGTAAATCTGATTTAAAACGCCAGTAACGCAAAAACAGTACATTACATCAGAAAAATAACCGTGGGTTCGAGATCAGGACACTTGATTACATCTCATTTCGAAATGAGAATTTTTCACTCAAAGGACCTTTAAAATTTGCATCAACGTTTGAAATTTCTAGAAAATTTTGATGAAACTTGTCTACAGTCTTAAATTGCTCGAATATCTCTGATTTTTCAAAGTAGAAATGATATACATCGTCTCAAAATTTCAAGTATAGCAGCATTTCACAAAAACTTTTTATGGCCTAAAGGAAAAGACTTTTGACTGTTGCCTCATATCCCTTTTTTGTGTCCCCAATGGCTTGTAAGCTAAATTTTCTACCAATATGATTTCATTGATGGATTGATTGATTGATTGATTGATTGGTTGATCGATTAATTGATTGATTGATTGATTGATTGATTCAGCAATGTTTTGAACTTGCTGGCAATGGACAAGGTATGTAGAACACGTCCGGCTGTAGCCTGAAGCTTTAGCTAATCTTCCGTAGCTTTCGAAAGGCACGAGGCCTGGAGTCTTGAAATTGCTCTTATGGGCTAAAAATGAAAAAAGATTTATGTACCAACGAGTTGCGAAATTCATGTCCCAACTTTTTTCAAATCATGATGAAAACACAAGGCTAACGGCAGATTATGCTGACCAAAGTTCGAGTCGATCTGAAAAGCACCCTTCTGTTGCCAACTCGCAATACGACTGGCATTTAGCAGCAAGTGACGAAAATGTTCGGATATGGCATCGACTTAGATAAAAATTGACTGCTGTTGATGGATACAAATCTTAGGCAACATTTTAAAAAAATTATGGAAACAAAGCCCGTCTTTTCACGACCAAATTGTTAAAACAATGTCCACTTTCCCGGTTGCGTGATTTAGAATCTGTTTCATCATTGGAAAAAAGGCAGTCGGAGTTTCCCTTTGAAAGTCGGAATGAGGTCCCTGCTCAAGAATAACACAATTGGCAAGACCAGTTTAGCTTATTACCAGAGGTACATACTGAGTAAGTCATTTGTGGCAAAAGACAAGATCGTAGTCCCCCCTTTGACACAACTGGGCAACACAGTGAAAGCTACAATCGAGGAAGTGCCATCTGATAGCACTGTTTATGACTCATATGCTCTTTCCCAACGGGATGAATGGCAAATAGGGAAATAACATGTATCATCTTCAGTAAAAAAATTGATCTCTGGAGTTTTATTTTGAGATTTTGTAAATAATCATATCTATCGCTACTTTAAGTCAGCATGGTATTTCAAACATGCATATATACTTACACAGAGTATCCTGCTGATGACAGTACGCTTATGACATTGATTGGTTATTCATGATGAAACAATCGTTCAATATCATGATAATTATTTCTATTATCATTATTTAAGTCATTGGTGTGACATGAGTCTGTCTATCGAACTTCCGACTTACCCCATACAAAGCGATAGTTCTATCACCGAGCTACGGATGCGTTGTTATTCGTAACAGGAGGGTGCCAAAATTGACCAGCAGAATGACTCTATCACTTTGCATGCCGATGTCAATGGTTCTGAGCTAGGGCAGCTCAAAAACACATTGAAAATTAGCTCTGTTTAAGGGGGTAGAAGAAATTTGGAAAGACAAATGTTGGGTTACTAATCTGGATATAAGTCAACGAATTGGTTTCTCCATTACATCAATGCGCCAATACTCAAAAACAAACAAGGCCGGGTCTTAAGCAGAAACAAACGGCGTTTATAACTGCTAAGTAAAAAGCATCTCATGCCCAAAGAAGCTTTGCTAACCATAAACTGCTTGATAAAACAGCAATACAATGAAATGCTTCTGTTTTTTTGCTTATGTCAATCTTCACAATGACGTCAACCTACGACTTGAGTTAACCCGAGGAATTCGCTAAGATGCAAATCCATTATAAACGTGGCTAGAATTTCATCACACTTATTCCTTTTCTTCCACAAGCTTTCGTGTGCTTCTTTGATTATGATTATGTACACAAAGGGAACATTACGAGATTTAGTCTGATTTAGACCTTCAAACCTCACCGATGGGGAAATAAGGCAATATTTATCATAAATATGAGACTGGTTCTACCGTCCTAACCATTATTTTGAAGACACGATCGGCTATCTCTTCTCAGCAGGATGCGGCCTCTTTTCGTTCCGCTGAGCCGGTCGTTCAAAGCAGCCATGGCCAGACCGCGTTATCTGTGGTGGTGGCTCTGTAATAATCTGTTTACCGCAAACTTCTTATACCGTTGGAGCCTCTGCGTAGACATTCGCACGAGCAGTTAGATGCACTTGGAATTTGTTGTCCATATCTTTGCTTTTCCTCAGTGAATTCGAACGCAAACTGTCCGTTTTGTTGTACGTAACCGAATCGAAAGAAGAATCCGTCTTCTTAGTTGCGGCCGAGGTACTGAGTGCTCTTCTTTCCCTGTAGTTTCGGAACTTATCGAGCCAGGATTTTCGGACGTTTTCGTTTCGTACCCCGTAGAACACGAACAAAAAGAAGCCTTGCAACGAGTTGAGAATGCAGAACACATACTGAAAGGCGATAATGTCATTGGCTACAACGAGGAAGCCAAACATCCAAGAGAGACTGAAGAGAAGGACGAAGGCGGCGATAATCCGGAGTCGGTGCACCGCGTTGATTGCATTATGGGGATACAATTTCGAGCTTTTGTGCAGTGCTGCCATTATTGATACGATGGAGAATGCATTGAGAAGCATCACCAATGCCACAGGAGCAATAACCGTTGTATACAAGGGCATGCCTTTAACTGCACAACTAAAAGAGAGAAAGAGGCAATGATTTAACATTTCAGTAGGGTGACACCGGTTCAATAATATCCAATCTACGTGCAGCATTCTTCCCTTCGATAATTATACGGGAAAAAACCAGTTTTCATCATGAGAAAACCTGCAAAGTAGAGTTCACTTTGAGCCTTGCAGAAACAATGCAAAGGGCTTCAATTCTTCCTAGCAAGGTGGATTTCACGAACTATGCTTCTTTGCCTGCAATAATCTCAGCCTTGTAGAAACAATGCAACGGGCTTCAATTCTTTCTAGCAAGGTGGATTTCACGAACTATGCTTCTTTGCCTGCAATAATCTCAGCCTTGTAGAAACAATGCAACGGGCTTCAATTCTTTCTAGCAAGGTGGATTTCACGAACTATGCTTCTTTGCCTGCAATAATCTCAGCCTTGTAGAAACCAGAAACAAAAGCACAAGGAGTGTTTTACTGAGGTGCTGCCCCGCTGCCTTTCCCTAACAAATAGTGTTTCTACTCTGACATGTACAGGATTCGAGCCCACAGCTCCGGAATGCTTCCACAAAAGTAACCACGACAAAACGGCAACAGCGTACAGCATATGACTTGCCCCTTAAAATTCAGATCTGGCGATGCTTGGTAAATTTTCAAAAATGCATGCACTATACAAACCTTCTGCTGTCTCCGTAATCTTCTGTCCAAACGGCAATGCCAATTATAGGAAATAGTATAGGTACAACTGAAAGAGAGTGTTTTCATGTCTATGTCAAAGTAATAGATCGAGGATATCAATTAAGCGTTGATGGTACGAGGAATGAATACTAAGAAGCCGAGGATGGAGCCTGTTGTCTCGTTATGGTGGAGAGGCTCTGCGCTTTGAAGAGGTAACAGGATAAAGCGCTCTGAGTTTCATTTCTCATTCCCTTTAAATCCTGTTACAGTTGAAACCGCCGCGTCACCAAATAATTTGCCTTAAGCACAATTTAAAGAAAGGCCATGCTATAGTTGTAGTTTCCATTGGTCTATCATGTTGGGGAAAGGGCGTGGCGGCCTATAACAAAGCCCCAGCTAAGGGAGAAGGAGAAAGGGTAAGAGAAGGAGGGGATGAGAACGGCTTTTTTATTTTTGATCCGAAAGAAGAAAAATTATAGACTTTTGGAAAGAAAGAGGAAGACAAGACGTGCCATACATGACACTTCTTGGAGGTCTGGTGACCTATGACAAAGCCCCGGCAAAGGAAGACAGAGAGAGGCTAAGAGAAGAGAGAGGCTAAGAGAAGAGAGAGGCTAAGAGAAGAGGGTGATGCGGTCCGAGGTATTTATTTTGACTTAAAGAAGATAAGTTATAGGATTTTAGAAAGGAAAAGGAAGCAAGATGTTCCATTTATTGGAAGCAATGATGGTTTGTGAGTTAAACGTAGATGCTGTTATGACTATAGCCATTGGCCGTATGATTGGGGGTTTGTCAGATCTAACACGGGCGTAGAGCAAGCATTAACTCGTTGACAACAAATATCGGATGTCATAAAGAGAGCCAAGATGACTGCAGTCGAGGCTAGAAAAGGATTGAAGGGACTCACCCCATCCGAACATGCTTGCTTTGAACATCAAATTTTGCACTTCAGACTTCATGGGCATGACAATACCACGGTATGAGAAGAATCCTTCAACACCACTCCACGACAATACGCAGAGTAAAACGTATTGCAGCAGGAAGGCCACTGCCTGGCAACCTTGTCTTGGGCTTGTCCTTTCAATTCCAATTAGGAAAACTGCTTGGAGGAAGATCAACGCTGCGCAGAGATTCATAAGGATCTTTGGAGGAGCATTGTCTCTCAGCTTACTGCGGAAGAAACAAAGTTGGTATGAGAGGTGATAATTGAAGTGAGGTAAGGTACATAAGGTAATTATAGATGCAAATGAAGATATGTGCCATTTTCGATATTTTTGCAGTGCATCAACTAATTAAGTAATGATTCTTTCGTGATTTTATCGATAAGGGTATAAGCATTATTCGATGAAAGGATAAAAAAAGTTAAAGATTTGTGGGGCATCAGATGCATTTTGCAATGGCATCAAGGAAGAGAACCGAAGCGGGGATTTACCACAATGTATCATCAACGAGAATCCACGTCACAGTGTATAGAACCATTGAAGCATTTGAAGAGTGACATCAACCCCCTTGAAATTCTGTTCAGTCACATCACCTGATCTTATTGCCCGAAGCAAACTCTACAGCGTACAACTCAATAGCATTGTAAATTTAGGGGGTGCAGTTGGACAGCCACGTCGATAGTCTGATATTCTAAGTTCAAATATGAGTTAGCCTGTCTGATCCAAAAACAATCAGACAAGACAACAATGATCCCTAGCTGTGGTTGGAAAATTACTATTTTGAACTGAGAAATTATCTGGTTGCTGCTTATCACCCGCTGGACATAATATGTAGCTTTAACTTTGAGTTAAGCTCACTGACTTGGCTTCGGCTAAGAGACCATAATCTCCATACGTATACCATATCAATTAAGCTCGATTTTAAGACGTTAATTATGCATCTCATAGGCCATGATGTCCGGATGGATTCCTTTAATACGAGTTCCTGTCACAATATTTTCTTCCCAAAAAGCGCCATGCTTTTTTCTCCCTCTGTGCACAAAAGCAATCATTCATATTCATTCCAATCGATAAGAATAGGCCACGTGCTTCAACAGTTCATAACCCTTGCAAAGAAACTGGCATTCGATACACGCCGGACAAATTCACCGCTTTTCCTCTCAACGGGACCACACCCCTAGCTACTAAAACAACTCGTAAGTCCTGGCGTAGATTCTGGACAATGTGATGTAAATTTATCAAACGCCTTTGTGGACATCTTCCTTTCAATCACAATGCGACAGTTCCTTTCGTTTCTACGGATGCAGTCGATCAGTAGTTTGTTCCAAGGCACATGTTACATGGGAGATGTATGTGAGAGTTGGTGTGCGACGTCCTAGCGATAGTCCTAAATAAAACGCATGTGATGGAAAATATTCAGAAGTTGACTGAGTTGACTGCCCGTGACATCCACGACTATACGATCGTATGACTATCTATTGCGAAAGCCCCATCACAAATCAGAGGGAGTCGACGATTTTCGACTGATAATTGATGATAATTGAGATAATTGATAATTGATGATTGATGATCGATTGATGATGATTGACAATGATTACTGTTGATTTTGGTTGATGATGATGTTGATTGATGATCACGATGATTGATAATGATGATAATTATGATTGATGATGATGAGTGGTGATGACAATAACTGATGATGACAATAACTGATGATGATGATGATGATAATGATAATGATAATGATGATGATTATGATTGATGATGATGATAATGATGATGATTACATTGATTGGCACACCCTAAGAGTTTACATTTATCCGTCTTGACCTAGATAATGATAAAAAATCCATTCAATCATACGCAGTATTATCCGACATAATGAAAACAGGCTACATATCATACATGCAACATACTCGTTCAAATCAAGATAGACATACGGGAAAATGATGTAGCTGATAAGAGTGAAAAACGTGCCAGCCAATGAAATCCCTACGCCGATGTAACTTATCAACGTCAGTGCAAGTTGGTGTGCTGTATCTTCTTTAGGGGTCTTTGCACCGAGAAGCACAGCGAAGTTTGTTAAATGGTTGCAATGGCATTCAGCGTAACCATCCGTAGTTGCTTTGAACAGGGAGCAGTTGGATGTAGACCATCCGCCAGATCCACCTATAGGACGAATGAATGCAGGAAGAATTAAGTCACTTACAAGGATTTGACTGCACAGTGAATGATACCTTAATTAACAATCTTACTTACTGTGTTTGGGTTAGAGGTGACACGATAACGTATGTTTTTTACCTCTAATTCAGCACTCTATAATTCACTTGTGTTATTTGTTAGCATTCCACCAATTGTATTTTTATGATGATAAAAAAATGATTCCTTGGCACGAAGTGACCACGGAGAAAATTGTGCGGATTCGTTTCATTCTCCTTTTATATATCTTTAATATATTTGCAGTTGTGGCGATACTTGCAGCATTTCTTATAGTGGTACGTGCAGTCAAGATTGCGTCCTGTCATGTTTAATGTCAATCAATTAAAGCCAGTCAGGGTTATACCAAAAGCAAGTGATGCCTCGTTGGCAGTCAATCCCAAGCGAAGATAAAGGGATAGGGCTTGCGGGCAGAAAGGGCAAGGGTGGCTCGGTAGAGATGCACTAAGTATGAAATACTATGGTCAGTGCTTCGAGCCCACCTCAAGCTTAAATTGGTAAAATGCTCTTAATCAGATTCGCTGCTTAGCAAACTCGATTCTGAACTGAGCAAAGGGGGAGAATAAGGGCGCGGAAGTTCTTCTAGGGAAGTGGATTTTATGAGGCGGCTTCCCGTTGCCTTCTTCACCAATGGTGTCTTTACCGTGACACGTATAGGATTCGAACTTACAACCACTGCGTTTTGAGTCCGCAAGCTTAACCACTACACCACGGCACCACGGCACCACGGCACCACGGCACCACGACACCACGACACCACGACACCACGACACCACGACACCACGACAACGTATAAACCTCAGAGGTGAACACTACTCTCTGGCCCCATGAAAAAAACATCCCTCATATATTGTGGAAGGATCTATTAGCATGAATTATGACAGCAGTTCGTTGCTGATTCAGCAGCTTGAGAAAACGACCAGGTCTAACCGTCTCTGGAAGAATCCCAAACGAAACTAAGCAATGGGCCGTCTAATACGCACGCATCAATAGCCACTTCAACACGGTGGAGAATATATTGGCTACTAAGCAAATTCCATTTGGAATCTCTGCGTCGAAATCTACATCGATACTGAATGGATTAAAGAGGAATTAATTGAAGAGGAAACGCGACGACTTTGCAATAATAACGGTAATTGGCTTTCCTTCGTATCGTAAAATCTCCATGCAAATTCACATAGATGGTAAGATGACAATATTCATGACCTTGACGACAGTTCATGACAACTTCATTATTAAATTCTTTTCAACTTCCAATAATCTTGGTAATTTCATGACTGATAACTTATCTGAAGGAAAAATATTTGGCTAAGAACTGCTTCTCTGATGTATTTTGGACAAAATTTGACATTTCGATTAGCTGACGTTTCATCTACTTAATTGATCATCATGTTTGTCGACAAAAAAGTAGCACTCAATTGTCCAAACACGTGATTTAGACTCAATAATGTGACAGAATCATACAATGCTCAAAAATCAAAACATCTTATCCACCCCTACCGCCTACTTTCGAGTCTTACAGACTTTTATCATATCGTTTACGATTCGCTGCGATAGCGATCCAGATAAAAAGCCACACAAGAATTCAATCTTGCTCTGCACTGAATTTAACCCAGCCCTTTTCAATGAGAAAGACGTCTGTGCACCATGAAAGAAATTCAGCTTTTAGCTGTCATTACTTGCAGATCTTTTCATGTCCACAAACTCATCCCTTCAATAGCGAATTCCACTCTGTCAATTTTCAAGCTGTCAATTTAATATTGATACCAGTTTCATACATGTATCACCTATTCAAAGCTGTCCCCTTAAAGTTGTCCGTGCAGTAAAAATGTCTGGCCTGCAAAGTTATCAGTTCAGTAAAGAATCTGTAATGTTTTTCAATATGTAAGGTCTTCCGTTCGGTAGATGCTGCTCTTCCAATCTATGTCCTCTTCCAATCGCACCCATTCTCAAGTACTTGGTCTTGCAAACAAGAGGTGCAGCGTATAGGTCGCTATCAAATGGGATCGACTTTCGCATTCAGTCCACTACTTAAAGAGCTTCCCGCTGTAGCAAGGTTTCCATAACAGATATTTCGTCGATGTCTGGAGGTTTTTGACGATGTCCTACTACTACCAAGGTGTCGATGGATTAAATTTCGACTATATTTAAAATAGAATTGAAATTGCCAGACAAAATCTTGATTTCAAACCCTATCTCACTCACCATATAGGTTGAAGTCCCACCACGCACACACATGCTCAACACTCTCTGTAAAGTTTTTCGCCTTGAATTTCGTCACAACTGGTTGAGTTAAGCCAGATATCTGTGCATTCCTCACATCTGCTGAGATTATTTTGCTATTGAGTCTAGTCTGTCCATTCTCCTGAAACAATTTGCCGTGGTCGTAAGCAATGAATATCAAATCGTTCAAGTCTCGTCCTTGCGATGATAGGAGAGTCCTCGGCAGCTGGATGGATGAAGACGAGTCTTGTTCACGAACTGCATTCGGTCCCTTCTTTATAGACAATTTGCTGGTAGAGTTTCCCCGAACCGAAGACTTGTAGCTTATGAGAACCCCTTGAAAAGACGTTTTGCTTGCTTTGGTGCCAGCGACAGCAAATCCCTTTTTGGACATGATGAATTCCGTCTTGTTCTTGAGCAACGCTTCGCCAACAGTCGACAAGAGAGTTACCATTCTGAGAAGGTTATGGAAAGGTGATAAGTGTGCAAAAACGCATCAGTTCTATGCTAAATATACAGAAATAAGGAACGCATTTCAAAGCTGGAGAGACAGACAGAGATGGGATAAACAACAGCTCCCTAATAAGGATGCCTTCCTGGCAGCAATTGGCCTAGTGGTAAGACGACGCCCGTAATTTGCCTGAGGTTGCGGGCTCTGTCCAGCCCCCTCGTAGGTTGCCGCTGCCCTCTGCTTGGTGGAAAAGTGCCATGAGGATTGAAATCGTCCTCCCTCAAAATGCCATAGCTAAGGTTGGTACCTCTCTAACAAGGTGCTCCCAAAAGCAAGGAAAGGAACTGGCCTACCTATCTCAAAATGCCATAGCTAAGGTTGGTACCTCTCTAACAAGGTGCTCCCAAAAGCAAGGAAAGGAACTGGCCTACCTATCTCAAAATGCCATAGCTAAGGTTGGTACCTCTCTAACAAGGTGCTCCCAAAAGCAAGGAAAGGAACTGGCCTACCTATCCCACAATGCCATAGCTAGGGTTGGTACCTCTCTAACAAGGTGCTCCCAAAAGCAAGGAAAGGAACTGGCCTACCTATCTAACAATGCCATAGCTCAGGATGGTACCTCTCTAACAAGGTGTCGCTAACACTTGAATCGAGTATGAAACTGCAATCTGCATTAATTCATGGAACAGCTGAGGTTCTTTGAGTGCGGTTAGGGGGAGACTATGCAAGGATGAGCAAATGAAGAAAAATATGCAAAGAATTGGATTGAGTGGTATCTCCGCTAGGATATCTTGTGGGCTGTTTTGCAAGAATATGTACAGACGAAGTTACGTCAGCCTTGAAAGTAGACACGTACCTTTTGGAAACATTGTTGGCTCGCTGACTTTGACGTAGCGACTCCTCTGATGCTAGCAAGCAATTGTCTACTGCATCGAGCATGTTATTCGCAATCTGGTTAGATATAACATAGCTTTTATCATTCTTGGATTACATAAATTATCATTGTTACCTTTCATTACTAATCTTTTGAAAACTGTACATAGGCTAGGTTTTGTTGGCATTAATTAGCGTTCATCTATAATTTCACGCTGCCGACTGCCAACATATTGTTAGCGACTTTTTTAAACCATTCGTCGACTGCATATTTAGAATACAAAAACACACTACTCATAACAGGCAGTGTGAAATTGGCTGTTTCTTCTTAACACTAATGACAATTCAAATGGAAAAAGAGCAAAAGAAGGAAATACAATGTTAGACTATCGTCTGTTTCAACTGCACTCGAATTCGAGTAGGCTAAGCAGCAGTGCTATGTAGCATCGTCGTTTTCCATCTTGCACCCCATAACATATGGCAGTAAGATGTTCAGGTTATCGGGTCGTGTCCAGGTTCTTCCACTCGATGTGACCACGCCTCGTGATTCCTAGGTCTGGAAGTATCGGCAGATCGCTGTCACTCGCAATGAACGTCAAGCTAAAGTGGGGCATGCACCGCGGACAATGAGATATTTTTATCAGACGCTTTGACCGCTCGGCTATCTCTTCGCTTAGATTTGAATGACTTCAGAGTGAAAGTTTTACGTTACTGAAACGGACCTGAAGATGCAAACAAATGTCAAAGACAGCGATGAAGACACTCAGGACACAGCTTAGATGCTCAGCCATTAACCAAAACCCCAGCCACAAGGGACACATGCAACTGAATGCAACAGAATACAGAGAGACGCTTCAACGAGTCAGAACAATCCTCTCATCCAAAATCAATGAATGCGGATGATTATCTAAATCTTTACCTTTTCGTCGGTGGCGAAATTCGACAAGCCTTCTAATATTCTCGTGACACTGTCAAGCTCTTGTGCTAAGATCGTGAGTGGGTTATTTTCAGTGATAGTCTTCAATTTTTCAGCCGCTTCTGAGGCGTTTCGTGCATCAATCGAGGCCTGCGAGTGTAAGAAGAGCAATAAATTACACACTTGATGCACAAAATTGCTTTTACACCATTGCTCACGAGTGGTGTGTGAAGCAATTCGGGCCCAAGCCTCGATAAAAGGGGGGCGATGACGGGGAGGGAATTAAACTGCAAGCTAGGGAAGCTCCCAATATCAGATTACACAGAATTCGGATGCAAAAGGAGCGAAATCTCGATCGGGTAACTCCAGTGAAGTTGCATCAAAGCCAGAAGAAGAACAAATCGTTTAAAGCGAGTCGCGCGCACAGGCAAAATGTGCATAAAAGCCAATCTCTCAACTTTGGCTGATGCCGAAAGGGAATTGATATGGGATAGCGTTCTATATTTGTGGTAGCTAAGAAATACTTTCGGTTTCCTAAGGGATGTTGTTAGCGGTTTCGTAAGTTAACGAATCAATGTCCCCTTGCTTTGTTGCAATGTCCAATGCATGCAAGGAAGGTTGGCATCATCGGTCTCTGTCTCATAACATGGAAAGGTTGCTATAAACACAGTGCAATTGGTCTTCAGGAATACCATTTTGAAGCTTCAAGATCGGATGGTTCAAGCACATTGCCTGATACATTGCACCGCTAGCCAGTTGCCCCGGCCTCATATTCGATACGAAGATCTGGGTTCAACTCGTTAGAGAGCTAATATCCTGGAGTCGCGGCATTGTGAGGTAGGGGGGGGGGCCAGTTCTTTCCTTGCTTTGGGGAGTTTCTTGTTAGAGTGGTACCAACCTGAGCTATGGCATTGTGAGGTAGGGGGGGGGGCAGTTCTTTCCTAGCCACCACTTTTAGGCTCTATACTGAACATACGAAAAAGAGCAATTAGTACTCAACTGTTAAATTTTGGAATACCATTCCAACTGATATTAGGGAGCTCCCGAATATTGTTCTCTTCAAAAAGAAGTTAACGGAATTATTGAAGAGCTGTTTATGATTATAAACATCCACTTGAAAACACGACCCCCTGGAAGAGCAGCGTTTTAGGGTATAAATCCATGACCTAACTTACTTGAATTTTATTTACTTAAACTTTTAAAATATTGTTTATTTAGTCATGTATTATAATTGTAATAAGCTGAGGGGTGAAATCGTGTATAATTAATTATCATCAACAACAATAGACTCTCAGTCGCACTTCTGCACCAGATACCCACTCACTAGTGAGTTGACAGATATGGGGGATATCTTCCACCTTGAATGAGCACGCCTTGAGTCTCATGACTTCAGCTCAGCTTCAAGTTGTGGTCTGTCGACTGTCCCAACTACTTCGCCTTACATGCGATAGCCCTGCTTTATACAGAACCAATGTATTCAAGGGGTCAACGGGTATGTGTCAGTGGCTCTTGAATCCGGCTTTCAAATTGGTGCTGCGGCATTAAGCCCCAGCCCCAGCCCCTTGTCGTCAATGAATGTAGATAGCTAAGGAAATTACAAAAATACACTCTGGAATATGAAACTCTGACAATGCATCTATGGTAGCAGCTAAGATTACGATGTGATGTGGCAAGCGAGTTTTAACCTTCAATAAAGCATCCAATGCTTCAGATCGCTTTTCCTCGATGGTTTTGCATGCTTTCGGGTCTATTGGCTCCCACCGCGGCACCTCGTTTCCAAACTTTTTGCACGTGCGAGAGACGTTGCCAGCACCACTGAAACAAGGCTTGGTAACCGACGAATCAGGAAATGCCATTGGCCAAACAATGGATTTGTTTGAGGATGAAGAGGTTGTAATTTCAGACGAGCACACAGCTACGAGATCAAAATATCACAGATGAAGAAGGATGGCGCAATGATAATGATGATAACACGGGGAAGGTTCATACAGGGTAGGCTCCGTGAATGGCAAGACCAACCATCATTAATATCTAGCCTGCATGATATACCTGCACCAGAGAAAATATCAGAGGCAACAACAACAACAATGATAATATAAATAATAAGAACTGTTATATTGATGGTAATAATAATAACGAGAATGAAATGGCTAGGCTGTGGGATGTATGAAGAAAGGTGTCCGTAATTTCAGTGGTTGTTGCTGCATTAGGAGTAGCAGTATCTACCAGAGTTGAGAAATTTACGAATGACATTGGAACTACAATGAAGACTGAACGTGCAGAAAAGACAGCTGTATTAGGGAAAGCCCGGAAATCAAGATTTTTTCTGAGTACTTGCAGTTGTGAAAGTAATGCGATTTCTTGATGACCGGCAGTTATCCGCAATCACATTTTAAATTCCAAAGCATTTTAGATGCTGCTTTGAGATGAAAATTTATGAATTTATTTTAAACCATTCATCAACTGCATATTTGAAATACAAAAACACACCTCTCTTATAACAAGCAGTGTGTAATTGGCTGTTTCTACTTAACACTGATGATAATTCAAATTGAAAAAGAAACAAACATAATAATAATAATAATAATAATAATATATTGAAGGACTCTAGATAACTGATATTGACGGATAAATTACTTTAAATGGCGCCAAAAAGCAAAACGGCATGAATGGATGATAATAACAAAAATTATAATAATGATATTATGAGAAATTTTTAGGTAAGGTAAGCTTTTTCAGTAATTGAACTGCTGTTGCCAATGAGAGCTCTTTTGAATTGAAAATAAAAACCAACTCAATGAAAAATGCTCTGCAATAGTTACCGAACAATATTTCAGTTAGGTAAGCAAGTACAGCTGTTGATAAGCGTGTGTAAGCGTTGCTCAATAGAATCAATAGAGACAAGATCGCAAATGCAACTAAAGTGACGTTCAGGGAGACATCGCTGAGAGCATTTGAAAGAACGACTGCATTAGACCTTAAGAGGTATGCGCCATATTCTCCGAGGACGAAAGAAGATGGAACAGAATTCCAGAGCTTAGCACTGGCTGGGATAAAACTATCAGCAAAAATAGCCTAATGAGGGCTTCCACAGTGAGATTGGGGGATTGATTTAAAAACTGAGTGAAAACTCAGTCATATGGACCTCGAAACTGGAAAATTGTTGACATCTCCAGAGCCTAGATAAATATGACATAACTATTCGTTACCTACCGAAGCATGTACCAAACTGAGCAAGAGGATCATCTTCAAAGGTCCCTGCGCATTTGCCTGTTGAAAAATTATTCTTCCAGTCATAGTAGTGATCCAGGCAAGTTTGATTCAGGCAAAAGTCGTACAAGTTAACGACAAGACTAACCAGTCCGACGGGAAGTTGTAATGGCTGACTATCTTTTGCAAGCTGAACGGTGATATTTGCCATACCGTTAGGAATGAATTTATCGATTGAGATTTCAACTTTGCCTCCTTCGACCATAGCTTCCAATTTCTTTAGAATGGGATTATTTAGTCCATCTTTGTGAACGATCTCGATGAGAACAGATTCGTTGGGCTTAAGAAAGTCCGCGTGGCTTCTGACTTTGACGTAGGCCATTTTCCAAATTGGCGACGAAATTTGCTTGTCCAGGTTAAATTCGAAACCAGACTGCGTGGACTGGTTTGCCGAAACAGCGTGAAGCTCGACCACGTTTTTCCTGCAAGTCCTTAGCTTTTTGTGCAGCATCTTTGCTTGCACGCAAGGCTTCGGCGTTGATTTCTTCAATGTGCGTGCTACGGGGATTGTGGCCGAAGTAATTCGCGTAGTTATCTCACTCGTTTCTGGGTTTCTTTCTAATGTAGTCCTGCGTGAAGCCATAGTGGACTTGACCGTTACTGTAGTAGAAGTAGTAGAAGCAGAAGTAGTAGTTTTTGCTGTTGCTGCTGTTGTCGGCTCCGTTTCTGCCGGCTTGGATGTAACTGGCTCCGATGCTGCTGTTGTTGCGGTTGCTGCTGCTGTTGCGGTTGCTCCTGTTGTTGCGGTTTCTTCGGTAGGCGTCGAATTTGCTACTGTTGTAGAAGGTGATGAACGAGTTGGCTTTACACCAATTTTAAATGAAAATACGCAAGTATCTAGCTTTCTGCCGCCTTCACTGAACGCTTGGATAACCACTTGGATGATGGTACCACCTGGAATCAATTGAAATCCGCTGTTCCTTCGGACCCGTAGACTGCCACTGTCGTGTAAGCAAACGTATCGCCTTTCGTCCGAGAACCCTCTGGCACTGCATTTGAAGCCACCGCCCGAGCTTATATGACACGATCGCGAGTTGTACTTGTAACTCAGAATACCATAACTGGCAGGTGTTCCACTGTATATAAATTGTGTCAAGTCCATGAGAGATGCACCGTCGCTTACATTTCTAGGTACGGATAGCGTCAGTCTGTTGCCTAGAATGGCAATGAGACCTGATCAATAAAATTCTTTTAAGGTTGAAAGACCAACATTTTCAGTGACTAATTATTGATTGATAGATAGCATTCGAGTGGAATTTTGCTTCTCCTAGTGAGAGGAGAGTGGCTTCAGAATTCGCTTGCTGACATAATGGCTCTGCCCCATACTTGTCGTCACCCTGTATTTGAGTTTTCGACGACGTTTAATCCTCATGGGACTTCTTACACTGCATCTGTTGAGGGGCTGTGATGCCAACCGGGTTAGCGATTCAAAATGAACGCTTCCGATTCAGATGTTCAGAAAAACATGGATAACTAATTGCAGCAGTAGAGAGTCGAATCCTAAACCCCAAAGTCTACGGCCATGATAGACGATCAGTTCTCTATATTTGGTGCCTTTGAAGATTTACAGGAGGAGGGAACGTGATGGAGTAATCCTCGCAGTCAACTCATGAAACTAATGATTCAATTATCATTCGTCCCAATAACGTGCAATTTATGGAACGTCTTGCCTTTTTCCTCCCTTCCAGAATCCTACAACTTGCTCTCTTTCAAAGCAAGAATCTATCAACTTGATCTTATTTCCCTTTCCTCTTAGGCTTTCACCTTCTTTCTTCCATTTTTGGGTCTTTGGGTAGGCAACCCAACCATGGCCTTTCCCCAACATAACTCATTAAGGAAGGACGTGGAGGACAAGCAGTATCGAGTTCTGACCTGCGATAATGCTTGCCTGTCAAATACATTGTATCTTTTCGTATACACCGATCTTGATGAATATTTCTTACTTACATGATAACTGTCCCGTACCTTTTTGCCCTGGTGGGCTTTGCTTGGAATCTGTAAGAGAGCAAACTGTATTAACCCATATCAATAACCATCTTGGCTCTGTCTGAGGATGATTTTGCTAGTAGAGAGAACAAATTGAGGTTGAATTTGGAAGCATGAGATTCACGCTGATGAACACGAAACTCAAAAATGCGGGAAACGTTTTTCGATAATAGTCAGGCCACCTGCTGATTGGGAGAATCGCAAATAGATATAGCCACTTGTACGAATGGGACATGATACATTAAAAAAAACAGAAAATATAACAGCGCTTGATTTCATGACTGTCCATTGCAAAAATCGCTCGTGAAAGGTTAAAATTGACAAAATACACTTGACCAAAGACGGATTCGTCACACCTGGTGACCAATCAACAGAATGATGCCAATATAAACAACACAATTGGAATTTGTTAAATTTTTCTCCATACAAATCCTAAACTAAAGCCCCATCTGTATATTCTCTGTACTGTTGCAACTCTATCCGGACACTCAGAGCTCGGCGGACAGCACAGGAATCGCGCTATTAAGTGTTCGACAGATCGCGTTGAAGAAAAGAAATGTTCGGAGATGTTTAAAAGGAGTAACTCGCTTTCCTTCGTCACTTTCTCCGAAAAGGACGTTAGAAGATGATAGGATTTAATGGCAAAAGAGAGAAATGACAATCGGAGGATGACGTCAATGAGCCATTTTCCGAAAACAAAAGTGGTGAGTTGGGCCACTGCCAACATGCGTAAATAATTATTTACTGTGGTTCATTCAGGATCGATTCATGCATGACAGATGGAAAGAGCTGAAGGCATATTAATAAACAGCACATGTTTATTGCGATCAAACGTAATAACTCGATGCCTGTTCAATTTCCATGTCTAGATTAGGCCCTTCTTGGGACTAAATGACATCATGAGCGAGTGTAATTAGGCCCAACTGAAAAGCTAATATCGCAGGCACAATGTTACGATATCAAGTGGCATTGAATTATCACATTGCCCGTCTAAGGACTCTGCTTTTAAAAGGGATGGATATAATGTTGTGTTGACATCATGGATAATTCAAAACCCGTTTGGTGTAGGTTGGTAACAGGCCTGATCATGAATTGTTAGCCACAGGTGAAGGAGACATGAATGGAATGTGATCCACAAATCACTGAGTCCTACGAGGAGAATCGACAACTTAGGTCAATAATCAGATTACGTGCATGATAAGAAGGACGTGTCTAGATAACTTCCCAAAACGGCATATCAATTCTACTTTCTGGTTGCTGATGTAGTCATTACTTCTGCTGCGGAGGAATGTTGGAAATGAGGCGGGATGAGCGCTGCAAATGTGAGGATTCTAGATATCAAGCTAAGCAGAAACCTTAAAGAGGACACTAAATCATCGTATTTGCCTTCACCACTAAGTTTTTACAAGCGTGCATGTCTAGGTAAAGCAGGACCTCGTGAAAACTGCATAGCATACTTGATTCCGTGCGTAGCCGAAAACAAGATACAAGACTCTGAAATGTGAGCTATTTCCCGTCGCACTCATTACCAACAGTGCTTCCGTACTGAACCATGCTAGTAGGTGAAATAACTGCATACTATACGTAACACTCCATGCGGAACAGTTCGGGTTGAATCTTCAGTAAAAATAGCTCCGATTAAATTCATTAGCGCCTGAATTCCTAGGCTAGGCTCCAGTCCTCAGTTCCTGTCAATGTCATTTGAGTTAGTCAAGGGCGGAGCTCGAGAAAGAGGAGGAGTCAGGGAACAAAAACAGAGATAAACCTATTTGAAACCAACAGAAATTGAAATCGAATTGATGTGAGTTGAGATGAAGAAGTGATAACAGAGTGGAACGAATGTCGCATCTATCGGGTTACAGCGGTCGCTGTATCATCTAAAACCAACACTAACGGCTTCTCGCTGCACTGAAACCGTTACCGGGAATAGCGACCAAGCAAATTGCTATCGTTTTGTCGTTCTGAATTGGTTTACTTGCATCAGTGAACAGGGGAAGCGATTTCAAGCAAAAATCTCTCCAAGCCCACTGACGAATCCAGGCCATCACATCTGGAGCAACAATCTGTCTTGAAACCATGGCCCAACAACATCTACAACGAAAGCATGCTCCAGCAACCTCCTTCTCAACAGCATGCCCGAACAATCTCTATAGGAAACCATGCTCCAACAACTTACATATCGAAACCATGCTGACAATGACGTCAATTCAACGATTGAGTGGGCTCGTGATGACTCATTCGATGCCATTCAATACAAGAGACAGTTCGCGTCATGGTCAGAGTACGCAACTGCTGCCCCGGTGATGCAGGAGTCAGGCCAAAGCTCTTGCACAGCTTTGGATGCAGCGCAACGGTCCACCTAATCTGGTGCAAAGCGCGATGAAGCCAGCCTCCATAACGATAATCAACTCAAATGAGAGTCTTCGCAACCCCCGTATCGATGGAGTGACTCGACGTCGTTTAGCTACTGCAAGCAGTTATGCGTGGTATGAAACCAAGCAACAGCGTAAATGGAAAATCCTATTGGCACAATGCGGATCAAAGACAGTCAGTTCACTCCACGTCATAAAAAGGCATTCCATACAATCAAGGTATTACTGCAATGATTGCAGACAATGCATGGACGATAACTAATACATGATATTCAATGGAACATAACAGACCACGCTTGTCTTGTCTATACTGCATGAATTTCGGCGGCCTCGTTTGCCGCACACACGCGTTCAGCCACTCAAATCGATGCCCCATGTATTGCATCCCTTGACTTGTTACTTATAAACCATGCTGACTTCTTAGCTTACTATCACAGTGTTATTTTACCACTGGTCTGTAATCATGGCAGCCCAGTCACCCCAGCAAGTCTCTTGGTTCCATTAGATCTTAGACCACACAGCTGTGCAACCACAGCGAATACTAGCCACGGGCAACTGTGAGATACTGAATCCATTCATAAGAACTCCTTCTTGGCAACAGTAAGTTCACCGAGCAATCGAAACATTTTCTCATGACGCTAATGATAGCAAAAAGGTCTAGAATTTGTAACTGAAGGAGGACTGGCCACTGTTCTGCGGTTCGAAACGTTGTCCCTAAAACATGAGGACGTGCCTTGTAGCACCGTGTTGAAGTGAGTAAGCTGGAGGGCAGAACAAAACACCCTATAACAATAATGGTAATATCTATGACAGTAGTGATGAATTATTATGACTATTACTACTATTACTCGAAAATTATGAACATTTCCATACGATGCACATATTACATATTTTGCCGACGGAACAAAGACAGGACATACCCTGCTTTGATGGAACTTTGAGCATTTTTTTTATCTTAATTAAACATTGTATTTCCTTTCGTTTCGTTGTATTGTCATTAGTGTTAAAAGTAGAAACAGCCAATTACACATTGCCTGCTACAGGAGAGGTGTGTTTTTGTATCTTAAATATTTAGCTGACGAATGGTTTAAAAAAATCATTATAATACTTCATCTTGCTTGAGTACTTCATGAGTATGTGAGCTCCGAGGCCCAATCCAGGTCTAAAAGTGAATAGAGCTCTTGGTAGTATTTTTTGCACAGAAGTTGTACGATTTTTACAGTTTTTCATAATTATTGCAATTTTTCTTCTTCTTTTTTGCATGGACCGATCTTTTCTAAGGTTGTGGGCTGGTCCGCACAGTTGCATTTCCTGCCATTCCTATATCCTCATAGTACCGAGCATTATCTTATTGTTATTATCAATATTAAAGTAAAGTTATGAATGCCAATAACAATAATAATAATAATGATAACAATGGTGAAAATAATGGTCAAAATAATAACACTACTGATAACATCGCAGATAATTCACTATGGAGGATCAGTTATGCAGGGTACAGAGTTTGACGCATTCAATCAATGTGCGGGACAATATTCTTTTTCCATTCATTTTCCCTAAATCAAATGCTTCGCCAATTTCGCAAGAAGCATATGAGAATAATGATAGCAAGTCCGTGGGACTTGCAAAGCAACCGGCTTGTCCATGCACCCACTGTGGCATCGCCCATAACAATCAATTTATGGTAGCAGAACTTTATACCTAAATGCAAGATCTATGCTGGCTCCGTCAAAATATTTTCATCCTTTTTACAAAGCGCAATTAAAAGAGGCTGTGTGATAACATGCTGGATAACGCAATAGCGTACAATGGTTTTGGGAAAACTGCGTGGTTAGCGGCGACTTCTTAAGGAAAGAATTACATTGTGGCTGGATAACGATCATGGATGGCCTGAAAAACAGAGACAACCAAAGGTCACCGGTATTGCTATTCATTCTCGTTTGAAACAATCAACAAAGCACTAAAGTGCACACCCAAATATCCAGAATTTTACCCAGATCGAAGCTGAAAGTTTACCAAAGCGCCTTCGAATTGCATCCTGCAAGAAGTGAACGATTGGGGGAATTGAAGACTAATCACCGAACATGTAGCCAATAAAAGCAAAATGTCGCTTAAAATTGGCTGCCTTCTATATCATGAGAGTTAGAAAAGATAGTTGCTACCTAACAATGCAACCATTGCTCTTCATTCACTGCTCAAGATGCTAGACAAACATCTCAATACCGGTGTGATGCAAAGGATAAGTCGACCAACTGCGGAGGGGAGACCCCAACATTATAGTCTACTCACCTTTTTCAGGAGGTTGCTAGCTGAAAACTTTGGTAGCATCTCTGCTAGAGACAGTAAAACATGAAGTTGTTTTCCACAGTGGCTGACTGTAAAAATCGCTCATTGAATGGGAGTTATCTGCTAGCCAACCCCCAATTCACATCACCAATGAGAGAATTAGATCAAATTTGAAACTGCCCATTAGAAAATGTCCCGCAAAACCAAATGAGGTATAGAGAGAAATTCGACGGAAACTGTTGTGTATTTAGCGTTGAAATTCACCAAGTACCAACAGTCAAAATTTATTATGATGATTCCAGTGTTCAAACTGTTTATTCCAAAACTGTAGCTTCTCTAGCATATACACTTTTGGCCAAAATTATGTAGCCACCTAAGCAAAACTAGGAAAAACAGTTTTCTTTTCGTTTATGAGCATATTTTTTGCATTACAAGCAATGAAAAATCCAACTAGAGCAAATTTCTTTAAATAATGCATAGACTGCCATGCTGATATACAAAAAAAGTGATCGCTTCATCCCAGAACCGTTTTAATTCGATATATTTTTTCGAGCCGAGGTTAACGAAAATATTTTGTTTTGTCAAGGGGTGGCAACTTAAGTTTGGTCAGTAGTGTATATATACAGCAAGCAATAATGGCAATAATAATCTTAATAGATTTCTTTTAACGCACCTGGCAAGACAACGTTAAGAACTAATAAGTACGGGCTTCTATGCTATTTGTTATAAACTCTAGCTCAATCATGAATGTTCTAGAATACACTAGAAACGTAGAGACCATTCTTAACAGAGAATATACCAAAACACTGTTCTTTACAAAGTACATTACACAACCTGCACGAGGCCTTGATACATAGGCCTAATTTTGTACGCAAACAAAGCATCGCCGTGACAGAGACGAAAGAAATGAAGTGGTGTTTTTAAATTTCCACGAATGAATCTTGGGGCTTATCATTTGAAACTGAACCATTTAACTCAATTTCCACTAACTATTGTGTTTTGTTTGACATTTCTCCGTCTAAGAGATTTCTATTTGACTGGCCTAAGTGTATGAATGGGAGTAGACAGGGCAGCTAATGGCATCATGCTTGGTTTTAAGAAGTAATATTCCTAATTATTTTGTGTGACTCATTTACAAACATTATTACTTATCAATGTTTATTACCATAATTAGTCGGATTTCTATGCATGGTTATTTATGAATGCAAATATGCACTGATACCATGACAGCCCTGTTCCTAAAGTTAAGTTAAGAGCTGGGTTCTATGAAATTCAAATTAACAGCCAACAAAACAAATTACAAACAGAGTTTGTATCGATAATTTATATTAATATTATTATTATCTTGATTGCATAGCATTGTCCTTGATATATGCTGCTTCTTCTAAAGTCAAACTGTCAAACGGCTTTAGACGGAAAGCGCTTTTCTAAGAATATGCTTTTTCGGTGGGGGCAGATTTTTGGAATACTCGTAAGTTTGGCCGGATTTCCAGTTGCTCCAGGAGGTATGTCAGCTTCTTTGGAATGGATCTTAGTTCCCTAATAGCAACTTTAACTTTTGTTCTGTTTTCATTATCATCACAACTATCATTATCGTTATCATCATCATTTGTCAATGAAAAAAGATGGACATCATCCTCTTCTCAGATTTAAACCTATCCATCTGTTGAGAAGGCGTCTTTGACTAGTCTTCCGATTATTTTCTGGAGATTTACAAGGGCACAGACATTGACCAATGCGGTGTCAATTACAAAACAACCAAAACCTCCTCCACCATTATCCACGCCATTTACTACATCCTCTGTTCAAACAAAAAATTGTCATCAAACTTAGAACTCCTTTCTTACAAATAAATATTTATTCATATACCCGACATCGTTAGTAATTGTAGGCCAGTCGAATACAAATGACCTTTTAGCGAGGTTTTGATTTCAATCAATTAAGATAAATAATAAAAAGACGAACTTTGAAAAAAAATTATTATCATCGTCGTGGAAGAGCCGATCACCACCAAAGACTTCAATTTTCTTTAAATTCAGGAGACTTTGCAGCCCTCTCCACTCTCAGAAATCGCAACAGCACGCCGGTGGTGTGACTAAATAAAAGTTCTCAAGTGTCCTTGAATCTCTGTATTTTCATACCCTCAAGGCGGTACGTAAGATAACAGCGAGAAGACACTTGGCCAGCCTGGAGTCACGTTTGCTTTGCATGAATCACATGAAGGCCAAGTAGAAAGTTGACGCACAATTATCCGTCATTTCTTCCATGCAGTAGAGACAATCAACTGTGGTCTTCAATGGCCGGAAAGAGCCCCCCATTACACCTGATTCAACGATGGACACCCAGCTTCGATACTGGTGATTAAAAGAGCAACCCCGTCTCGATCTGAAGTGGCCTCACATCAAGCAAGGCATATAAACATAACAACAGAAGACGCCAGCGTGACTAAGGTTTTCCGTTGCCGACTTCTTCAAGATTCAAAGTTATCCATGGTTCTATTGATTGCTAGGCAAGACACGAGATCAATTCAACCTAACATGATCCTATCGACAGCTTTTTGCATCTTCCGAATGGATCACTACTCATACTCCCTCTGTCGTTCTTGTATTTTACACCAGAAACTGTTTAAATCACTTTGTTAGGCTTCAAATGACAAGGGCGCGCTCCATTGCCAGGCCTGTCTCTGCATACAGCTCTCGCATTGGTCTTTATAAACAAGCAGTAAAATGAAGAGGAAAATTTCCCAGTGAATCTTCATTCTTTTGGTGCGTTGCAAACTTAAACCTATGTACACTGGGAATAATTTTATATTGAATAGAATAGTTCATGTTAGTGAGTACGAGCCAACATTTTTTGTCAACAATACAAATCTTGTTGGATCATGGTAATTGATATTTTCTAGAAAGTACAAGAGATCCTCAACATAAGCCAATATCAATGAGCCGACCCACTCGAATCGATATTTGACAAGCATATCCAATTGAATTCACTATAGAAATTCTGTGCCGGGAGATTAAACACAACGCCCTTTCCTGCTTCCGAGGACGGGCGATTGCAAGCTATCAAAAGTGAACATTCATGAGTGTTTTTCAGTCATTTTGTACAAGTTCATCACTGTAGACCCCCCCTTCTGCCAAAGCTCTTCAGCTTGAACTCTTGAAATCTCAGCCCTGCTTCCTCCCCCTATGTGAAGAGAAAACTGTTATGTAATTCATTGTGTCTCGAGGGAGAGCAGATTTTGCTGTGATATCGAACACCTAAGAGAGCAAGTTGGAGCTGCACCCCTATAAACATCATTTCCTGCACTAAAGAAGTTCACTAGGTGACATGGAAATTTCTCTGGCCCGGGATTTTCGACGGGGCAAGGACTGAAAGGGCTATGACAAACGTCATCCATCCTTAGAACCTGCCAAGCAATATAGGCTAAATGAAAGGCTTATTTCAACTTTCATATGCTTTAGTAGACAATATTCCAAGTACTAGCAAGTTGAGAGCTTCCTTTATCTTCAATTTTGATCAAATCAAGACCTATTTTCGTGCCGATCGTAAATTTTTGTTTGCAATTACCGGGAAAATGCTCGCAATCAAACAAGTGAATCACTCCAGCAATCGGTAAAAATATTCCTTTAAAGAAGGGGCATCACTGTTAATTCTCTTAGATTTGGAGATTGCAATCGCGAATCGGAAATCACAAATAGCCAATTTAATCGTCAAGATGATCGCCTTCAAGAAAAAGGATTCTCCCTTTTTCAAAGTTAAATGTAAAATTTATAGAAACGAAGACATTCTGATTTAGTACAACAATTATAGTAACAATTAACAATGATTGTAATGATTATCATTGATTAACAACGACGATAATGATTGCCAGCGATTGCAATAATTACCGATGTTTATAGTGGTAACTGGAGTGAAGGGAATGGTGATCGTGAAAGTGATCATAATGATTGTGAGCTATACTGAAGTGTTTCTGACAATTACCAGTAAAACCACACTTTTGTACTTTCATTTCGCATGCGGTATCACAGTGCAATAGTGAAAATTGTGCAGTCATAACGCAACGTACCACCTTATAAAAATCCAGCTCCACAAGATAAACACCGAGTCTTATCCCTGGATTCTGCCAAGCTAGAAATCGATTATGCACTAGAACTTAGGCATATTCCTACTTAAGTCCACACATTTCTTAATAAACCTATCGGTGATGGAAATTCAGAGCAATATCCCTGGCTTCTGCTAAGCTCGAAGTCACGTATGCTAAGATAAATTTCCTTGATACTAATTATTGATATCACATCGCCTGTTGGGGAAGGGAAATGATGATGGTAATATCCAGGGATGATCACTGCCCCTACCTTGTTTACGATGATGATGATGGTGATGATTATGATGATGGTGAAGGTGGTAGTGATGGTGATGATGATGGTGATGAGTGATGAGTGATGATGGTGATGATGATGATGATAATGATGGTGATGATGATGATGATAATGATGATGATGATAATGATGGTAATGGTGATGATGATAATGATGATGATGATAGTGGTGGTAATGGTGACGATGATGATGATTATGATGATGATGATAATGATGGTGATGATGATGATGATGATGATGATAATGATGATGGTGGTGGTAATGGTGACGATGATAATGATGATTATGATGATGATGATAATGATGATGATAATGATGGTGATGATGATGATGATAATGATGATGGTGGTGGTAATGGTGATGATGATAATGATGATGATGATGGTGGTGGTAATGGTGATGATGATAATGATGATGGTGGTGGTAATGGTGACAATGATGATGGATGGCAGTCATCAGTCTCTCCCATAGAAACTTTTGACGTTTTAATGCCATGCACATCGCCTTAAACTGCCCTCTTTTCAATGCTAAAAGAACAGTTGAGAAGAGAGAAACAAACCAATCAACTATTCCACCATTGTTCCGATAATGCATCAGGAGCCGTCATGCTCCAAAGAGCGCTCTTTCAAACTGAGAAACACCAGAGGTCAAAAATAGGCGAACGAAATCAACAGATTCGCTTCAATTCTTTCAAAGGGCCGTGGCTTTACGATCAGGGGTGAATGCAAAGCTAAATACTACATTTCAACTGCGGTTTGGCTGAATCAAGATAGTGTCAATTTTGCTGTTATAGAACTCAGACCCTGTATTCCCCGATATGTGTAAAGAGATGCAGAATTTCGTCTAAAGATTTCGCGAAAAATATAAGCTGAGTTGCATTGGAATTACCAGCATAGACTCCCTGGGTCGATTCCCTGATAGAGGAGCGATCGATGTAAGTCGAAGAAGGAGACTGGCAACTGGGCTCAGCTCCATAGATATAGGCATTGTAAGGAAGGACGCGGCTCTAATACGCGTGTTTTGTTTTGTTTAACATAACGAAAAAAATTAGACTCACTGAGCTCGAACAGATTAGAGCCAAGGATAACCCAGTTTTACCACACCATGGGAAACTAAGGATTATTGGCTATTCAGTAGAAATTTATGACGTGGATGGTGGGTGTTGATGGAGTGGGGATATGAGTATGTGGACGACATTGGATTCAACCGTAGCACCAAACGAAAATCATACTATTTATTTAAACCTCTGGTCGGATGTTTTCCGCTCCAAAGTAATCTCGTAGCAACTTGGTCTGAGCAAGAAGCACGGTACTTGTCAAATTTACCTTCATAAATTGAGAAAGACGAGTCGGTGTAACCGGCGGAATTCTATAAATCTATTAACCATCTCGCAAACAAGTCGTTATCGAACTTGTCTGCTTCATTTCAGTAGAGTAGCTACGGTGATATCGAATGGTCTGAACAATCGTTACATTCATTAGTTATCATGAGACCAGAGATTTTGACTGATTCGGAAGTAACTTATGAAATGTCTGGCTTGTTCTTACCTTGACACAGTTGGACCAGAACGAGCAGGAGAAGCGTTGGACTGAAGCAACGCCTGTTAACCATGTCTGTGTTCACGTCGAGTTCAGCCATGAACGAAGGGGAAGAAACTTCTGACTTGCGGCCTTGCTATCACATGAAGAGCTCTTTCGATTCAAAGACACAATCAATCAAGATACGATGTCTGAAGTGACGTAAATACAGGACGATGTACGGTTCGCTTTGCTAATGATGATCAATAGACGCTGACATAACAATTTAATGTTTACTCCGTCAAGTGCCGCTTCTCGTTCGTTCTTTCGACTTCCTAAGAAATGATGCGACAATTATGAAAAATCACCCAATTATCCTGTAGTAAGACGGGGGCGCGATGGTGACGTAATCAAAGGAATGCGCAGTCTCTATTTCATGTCAAGATGATAAATCCGGTGAGCTGACATTCTCAGGGAGGACAAACGCGCCATGGCATCTGGGTCGAGAGCACCCAAGGCAACGTGTTAGCAGATAGGAGCCTCTTTGCGATACGTGGATATGATTTGGCAGGATCCAAGCCTGCTTACTGTGAAAATCTTTACCTGTAAGTATACCGTGGCATATGCATTGTGACAGATTTAGTAGACATACAGGTTTAAAACAAGCCGCTATATGTGAAGGACTAGGGTTGGCGTCAATGGGAAAGATGAGTGTACAGCAGTGTCTAGCGCAGCGAGATGCAGGTCAGTGAAATACAGTATAGTGAAATGAAATGCCGTAGAGTTGTCTGCGTTTGAAAGGTATGTGAGGGATAAAGAATGCGAAAAAGGAACTTGTGCTTATGGGAGGGAAAGCAGGAAAATGATATTGACGGTACGTTAGTTGATATGTTTATGGCTGGATTCACTTTAGGACACAGTACAGTATAATACAGTATAGCCAACTTAGGCACATTAAAAACAAGTCATTTCTATGCAATGCAATGCTGTACAGTACAATGCAGTACAGTACAGTACGGTACGGTACAGTACAGTACAGTACAGTACAGTACAGTACAGTACAGTACAGTACAGTACGGTATAGCAATACAAAACTGCATCGCAATTCAGAACAATGCTGACAACCCACTAGAAGGACATATAGTTGGCTACTGGGAATCGCAGTAAATTTTAAATGGATTCACACTACTTTGATTCTAAACTGTAGTCTCACCTTCTGGTCAGATGTTGCTTATTACATAAATCTATGAAAACCCATCTGCTTGATGACAAAGCGATATACCCATGTGATTCGAATCCATTGATTTGGTAAGCTGAAATACTCACACGGAGTCAAAACATTACAAACAAAGGCAGACTTTATCGATATGAAAAGGTTCGATGAAAACAAATCCGTCAAACAACTCTCTCATATTTCATACCTGCCCTACAATTGTGCCATGGGAAGGATTTGCGATTCTTTGTCTTCGCTGTTTCTTCCTATCGCTGTCGTGAAGTTGTCCTCCCAGCAACGTTGTCAATGGAAAGATGATGGCTAATTTAAAAGACGCTGTTAAGTATGACAAACGTACAGAAACTTTATGCAAAATTGGGGAATGTATAACAGTGTCAAAGCCGAGGTCAGAGCACTGTAATACACAATGCAACTCATTGGAAATTAACGCAATGTAACGCAACATTTAGTGATTCATCGTAAATCAACGCAATGTTATGTGGCATCATCGAACTTTTGAATTATCAAACAAAGTAATATTTCAACTGATTATAATGTATAGGTGGCTAATTGGGTACGTGACTAATTATCTATCATCTATCTCTCCATTTATCTAGATAACGAACTAATTAGCAGGAAAACTGCCTGGCTAACTAACTGGCTACATAACTAATTAACTAGATGGCTAACTAAAAATATAATCGACTGTTTAACTATCTAGCTAGCAGATTAACTAACTAAAAACGTAAATATCTAGCTAAGTAATTAACTAGCTATTCTACCAATAAACGTAAGAAAAATAACATGTCTAACTTGCAAATGAACTGGTTATCTATCTAATTATCGAACTATCTAACTAAGTAACTAACAGACTAACTGGCTAAGTAACTAACATACTAGATAACTAAGTGATTAACAGACTAGATAACTAAGTGACTTGTGGACTAACTGATCAACAGACTAACTACCCAGCTAACTAATGGCGTTGCTGAAAACGCTACTAACCAAGTAAGTAAAAGGACGTATCTAGCAAAGCAAATCGCAAAGTATCTAAGTGTTAGATAGCAAAATGATTAACCAACTTCCAGCTAAACTTTCTATAAAACCACTTCATTTTTGAACGCCTCATGACATGCCACAGTTTACATACCTTGTTAATTCATTGATATGAGAATGAGGGCAACCTCGTATCATCTTTGTTTTGCGAAGTATTACAGCTAGCATGAGATTGGTAAGACGACCAGCTAATGAAATACGACAATACTTCAAACATAACTCAGTCTTCATGTTTAGAATTAATGCTGTGTCTGTAGTTCTGGTACGCTATCAATAATTCATGAAATAAAGCCGTAAAGCCTATTGCATCCAATTACGTCTCTGCGCTTGGAATACTAAGTTGATAAAGTTAAAAAAATATAAGGGAGTGTTTGTAAGTGCGCAGGTGGGTGGGAATCATCCACGTACAAGGGACCTGAATCAGTCATAGCTTACTCACAAAGCTTTCTGCTTGCACAGCGTATGAGAATGATGGACAACGTAGCGAACTGGGCTTTCAGGGGTTAACGGTAGTTTATCCGACAAATTTGCACTTCCACCGAACGTAAATGCACGCCAGCAATGTACTGCAGTTTTTATCGATGCTCTGTGCTCAGCGTTAGGAAAAGTCTCACACGGTAATGCTTAAAGTTTAGATTGCTTTACATGGCCCGTTTCAATGGTGATGGAGCAAAAAGAGGCAGAGATCTGAGTCTTTTTTCAAGAAGTGATATTGACGAGATGGTTTCCGCTGCAGTTTTTACCGACACGGTTCTCATTGTGAACGATGCAGGATGCGAACCTCCCGCCACCCCATAACCATGAGTTCAAATGCTATATATCAGCCATTAAGCTGCATCACCAAAAGGTTGCTGCTTGTGAAACAGAAGATTAGATGAGCTTATCAGACTGTTTTAGATTATTAAAATCATTTTCTCCAAGCAGTTGTAGTAAGATAAGAGGGGCAATTGGTAGCTAGATCAGATTTCTACTGTGTGGACTGTCCGGGGTTCGAGACACCATCGTGAGCGTTCTTATGCCACTCTTTCTCTGTCCACCCAGCAGCTCTTGGGTGCCTGGCATAAATTCGGGGTCGAAGTACGGCGAGGAAAGAACTGGCTACCCTACCTCACAATGCAGTGGCTCAGTATGGTACATTTTTAACAAAGTCCCCCAACGCTCCCTTCAAGTTTGGGAAAAAACTTTGGCTTTTTGTAGCAAGGCCTCTTTCTAGGAGAACCACCAACGGAAAAGCCTAACCTTCGAACAGAAGTGATTTCATATTACAAGAAGTGATTTCATATTACAAGAAGTGATTTCATATTACAAGAAGTGATTTCATATTACAAGAAGTGATTTTTAGCGGTAAGCGATTCCAAGAAGCTAGGTACTGGTGACTATGTGTTTATCAAAACCTAGGCACTTTCTAGGCTATGTGCTCAATGGAGGCTAGGTGTTTATTAGACCAACTAGACACCCCAACCACAGCATGGGAAAGGACCCTGCTTCTACTCACATAACCAAGTACCTGCCATATATATATAAATATATTCATAAATATTCAAATATATGTAAATATATACATTAATAAATACGTATCATTCTATTTGCATGTATATTTATATATATATATCTAAATATGTATTTATATATTTATATATATTTATATATATATGGGTTTGTTTATAAACATATACGTATATATATACATATATGTATTCATTGAAGGTAGAAAAGAAATATACATGTATGTATATATTTTTCTTTACATCATCGCAGTAGTAATCCAGCTCTTATTATGCATTTATCAGTGTACCTACTCATCTTTGGAACAGATCGTCATACACTTAACGAAAAACCGTTTCTTTCGACGCATTTTGGGTGTAGGTAGACTTAAGTAGCTTCAAAGCATCTTAATTCGATTTTGTTTTACCAGAAATTTTAGTTTTCTTTGTAATAATGCAATCATTACTACCTTTAAATTCTTTTTCAAAAATTGTATTTAGCACTCCTGATCCTCATGAATAAATAGCTCTTGTAAACTCCGTTCATTGGTGTCACTGCAATTACCGATATTTTTTTACCTGTTGCACCCCACCAGAAGGCACTCATGTCTTTCCAATGTTGTCTTTGGGAAGGACTTCGATTGGCAAGTTCGTCCTTTCTTTGCTTGGAATCCCAAAACGAACGCTAATTAAAACCACGTCCGCTAGTTGACGAAAGGTGGTTGCATCACAACTATGCTATCCTTATTAGGTAACACCATCCGATTCATTACTATTACCCGTTCTATGAAGAATCATCCATTGTGAATTTCGAGTTCTCCTAAATTAGAAATGACAACAAGGAGGAATATCTTCAGTTTAATTAAGTTGAGCATTGATGATTGACACCACATATTTCTCGTGCCATAGAGCAGGTTATACGATCGCGAAATTACACTTTGTTAGCACCAAGTAATAAAGGTTACATCCAAAGATACCTTCGTAGAATACAACCTTTATGCAGCAGGTGCTTCTATGCATTGACCCCTTTTATACAATGGCGTTTTCTATATCCTTCTATATGCTTCTACCTAGATGTCAAAAGTAGACATTTGGACACTGTGAAGCTTTTTGCTCATCGAGCAGTGTCCAGGTTCTTCCTATCGATGTGACCACACCTCGTGATTCCTACGTCTGGAATTACAGAGGGGTGGTGACTCTCCTCACTCTAAGTGAAAATTTAGCTGAGGTGGGACTCGAACCATTTACCATAGGATCAATGCGCAAGAATCTTACCATTGAGCTATCCTTAAACCCATACCATGGTCACTTCCATACAATGCCCAATTCTATACAATTGACATTTCCACACAATGGACACATTTGTATCACAGGCATTTCTAAATATTCGACGAAATTTCTTCGTTGCCTACACTCATATGCAATCGACTTTGCTTCTGCATGCTAGCCATTTTATTAGCGCAAATTGTGAGTGGCGCTAAACATAGTCTGTACTTAACATACAACACTTCTAATTCACTATACCTTCAGTGTCAAAACTTAACTTTCAAATGTTGCGAAGAAAGACGACAACCATCTCCCAATTAGGCCAATAATCTACCAAACGGCAGAGACATACGCTTTATACGTTGCTGACAAGAGGAAAGATAATGACCCGGGGGGAGAAGCCCCCAGAGCTTTCCCCGTGCCCTGCAGCCCTGCAGCCCTGCGGGTAGCAATGGAGGGCAGAATGAATCCGGGGCTGCTCACCAAGAAAACTCGCAATCTATACAGAGTAGAAAAATCAGCTGCTATGTAAATTTCCTCTGTATCTTTGCATTGAAACGCGACGATTTCTGCCGGTCTGCACAAAAATAGAAAGTCTTGTCGCTTCGTAGTTGGCCATTATCCAAAGGGAATTAATGGGAAGCCAAGAAAAGCAAGTTCCTTTCATCTGAATTAATGCTAATGCCAATATGGCTTTAACAATAGCCAAAGTTATTCAATAGATACCACAGAAGAGAAAATAAGGGGTGCCCAAGACTTAGCGACGACGTAAATGAGATGAGTTCGGTTACGACACACCATGAAAAGGACCATTAAAATCCGTACTGCTTATTCTTCAATCGATACTGTTTGCGAGCTATCTTGTTCAGAGATATCGTTCCTGTTCAGGTAGTGGCTTCGTAATGCAGTTATTAAGTGGGCAGACTCATAACGCACGAGCCATGGGTTCGAATCCCGACAGGTTAGCATAAGACACTGTCCGAAAAAGTAGGCCACGAAAGATTACGTCATTAATATTTATTTACCTGGCAAGAAACTCAGAGCCCTGTCCCCGGTATCTGCCAAGCTATGAATCGATTATGCCGCGCTGTTTGCTTACACTAGAAAATCGGAAAGAAATTGCTTTTATCAAGAATGACCTTCTGTTAACAACCCTTCTGACAACCAATCTATGATTCTCGGAGCTGGTACAAGAAAAGTGTAAATTTTATAAGTGCTATAGCAAAGCATACTGGTACTTCGAGTCTTATCTTTGGTACTAAGTGAATAATGGTTGGAAAGATAACAAAATAGTTCTAACAATTGAAAGCATTTCAAGAAGCTATTAAAATCTGATGGATCTACTGAAATTACAGTTTACTTTGAGCAATTCAATACCGCTAGTTTCGGAGCGACAAGATTCATTCAGAGAGACGCTTTCAGTACATGCCGATTCTAAATTCCACATAGCTACCAAAGAAGATATCGTTGAATGTAATTTCTTGCATTTAGATATGACACATCCGTTCACAATTCTACTTACAACTCCATCGGTTGAAGACTTCGTTTCAGATTATGCTTTGAAAAAACCTCACCACGTCTATTCTTAAGCCTGGAATCACAATCTACCAGCAACTCTGCTTGTTCTGAGTGAAGAACTGGCCTCTGTTGATAGGTTGAAATGATTGAATTGAAGGAACACTGACCCTTGCTATTTTTAGTCAGTTCATGTTAGTGCTGTCCCACAAGAATTAGGCTGGTAAATTTGCTGTCATAGGTGACCAAAAGTTTCTCAACTAAGAGCAGACGGGACGAGCGAGGAAAGTGGATATCAAAAAAGAAACACACTTCAGAATGATTCAAGTAATGGATACGAAGTTCCTTTCCTCGCAATTTTTGGTGAATAGGGCGGCAACCATCTCTGTTCCATTGCCTTTGGGCCACACGGTTGTGCAAGCACAGTGAATGCTATAGTTGGGGGCTGGCCATCTGGTAACACTGTGTGTTTCACTCCTATGCTCTTTCCCAAAGTGCTGAATGCTAAGCAGGGAGATTGGATGTGCCATTTTTCACGTCTTTGGTATGACTCCACCGGGTGTCGAGCCTCAATCTACCGCGTACAAAGCACGCCACTGGGCCAAGAACGCTGTGAGGATATGATAAATATATTTTATTGAAGGGACTGAAAAATAGAGCAGAGAGGCCCCAGACAGACTGGTTCTAGTTTCCTCGTCTTTTTTATTTTTATTGCAAACTTCTCCTTTTGTCAATAGTTGGTATAAATTAGCCATCTACATAAAAGCAACTACCAGTAAGTACCAACTTAAAGAATTTGATAACAGCGATAATCATCATACGCTGATAATTCATCCCTTTGGTATTAAGTGAACGACGCATCCAGGCGGTACACTGGGCAGCTAGCTACTCTTACATAAAGATAGTGGCCATCATTACCATTATCATGATCAGGCGAAACTTCTGTGAAACGTACCAAACCCCCTTCTAAGTGAGAGAAGTACGCGGCGAACACTAGACCCGCCACCACAGCGCTATCGCTTGTATTCTCCTCACACATTATCTCTCTTTTAACTATTGCAAGGGGACAATCATCCAGCTATTTTCCTTGCCTTTTGTCAACAGCTTATAATTTAACACAGAACAGCACGCAAATTTGTTGGTTAGATCAATTACACGAAGGGGTGCAAAAGACGGAGAATTTTCTGTTGAGTTTATTTATTCATAAGATCAATTTGGGCGAATCTCATAGAACGTCAATTAACATGAAATTGAGTAAATACACAAGACCATCTTGCTGAAGATGTCTTCCACATTATTCTTGAAAAAACTCAACAAGCAATTCACTTTATTAAGGGCTGCTTAAAATATGAGCACCATTTTTCATCTCTGGACACGTTACGGTAGATATTAGTCACACCAAGGAGCTGTAAACATTGCGCCCTTGGACAACTTCGGCTCGTTATAGCAAGCGGATTCTATTCAACTTTGCAACATCACAAATAGAGAAACACCCCAGAATAGTATACATTCTGTTGGCCCTAGCTTTGAAATTTATGAAAAATAGAATCCATGCTTTTTGAAGTATCCGTTGATGGGAGCCTCATTGACACCCAAATTTATCCGGTCCTTTAAATTTCAAGAGACAGAAATCACACCATAGCAGTTGTTGGTTCGAGTCCTGTGAAGGTCTCGTCATAACCATTCGGGTGAGGCAAGTGATGAATGAATATTCGTCTTATGCATGGCTATGCATGGCTATATATTGCTATGTATGGCTATGTATGTAGATATGTAGGTATGTACGTATGTATGTATGTTTGTATGTATGTATGTATGTATGTATGTATGTATGTATGTATGTATGTATGTATGTATGTATGTATGTATGTATGTATGTACGTATGTATGTATGTATGTATGTATGGCTATTTATGCATGTATGGCTACGTCTGTATGTATTGCTATGTATGAATAATTCTTCCCTTATCTCATATTTACAAGTTATGAAAGCTAAAAAGAAATGGAACTGTAAGAATTAAAAACAAAGATAAACAAGTCCAATTTCATTGGCATTACAGTAAGTAGCCAAGCTGGCCATATTTCCATAATGGTCCCTTTTCAGGCGCTGGTTTTAACAACAATGGCCCCCTTCCAAAAAATCTTCTCTCACATTTCCATGCTTGCTTCTGGATTCGAAAAAAACGTGCAGCGTACTTACTCTCAAGCGTGGCAGATTGTTTGCTCGAGAAATGGATCGAATGAGCTGGTTTCCTTTGACTTCTTTACTCATCACATGAACTCAAGAGCCCTTCCATCTGATATCTCGTGCTTAACGCCAATAAAATTAGCATCACGAGTTGTAGTTCTACTACCCTCAAAATCGTGTGTGCCGAACATCATTGCAGTGTAGATAACACTCCAGAATCACTCTGAGAGGAGTTTTGCGGGTCAAGCACCACATAAGTGTGAACGAGAATCACGCACATGGCCTAAGATGAGTTACAAACGAAAGGCCTGTAGTGAACACTAACCCAAATTTCCTATCTTCCTCCCAGCCTATTGTTCTCATCATCTTTAAAATCTATTGCGCACACACAAAGTTATATATCTTTTTTCTTTTCCTTTTTGTTATCAATTCAATTAACATGTTAACGACTTTTAAATAGTTAAGAGTTTTAGCGAGAAGACGAACGGACGCACAAAACATGGTGATTTTTCTTGTGCCTACCTTTTCTACTCAATACGTTGGCGATGCCAGAAATGTTCATCCGAAATTATATTAGTAAAATATAAACATACATTTTACTAAAGGCCTCTAGATCATTGGATTTCACACTGCGTTGATCCTGCTGCCATCCGTATGCCGCTTAACTGTGTGATCGAATTTCGTCAAGACAATTCGAAATCAGACGCGTTAAATTGTCATGGTGTAACGGTTAAGCGAGCAGACTCATTGCGCAGGAGTTGTGAGTTCGAATCCTAAGTATCACAATAGAAACGACCTCATATCATCCACTTTCCTAGAAAAACTCAGAGCCCTGTCTCTGGTTTCTGCTACGCTCGAAATCGAGAGTGCAAGGCATTCATGAAGCCAAACAACTCTATTTAAAGACTCCCACCCGACAATCGGTGGCTAAAAGTCATCCGGTGTTCACCTAGTATCGTGACCACTACAAATGTTGCAAGCATACGGGAAATAGAAATAACACTGACAGAAATATCGAAATTGTGGTTGGAACATCGAAGAATGGAAACTGCAGTCAGCTGTTGGAGTGAAAATTGTAAATATTGATGAATTTCTTCTAACTTGGTATTCAGCTATTTTTACCAGTGACCAGATGGCAAGAGATTTGACGATTGCAGAGCCCTGAAGTGGAGCTGAAGGACAGAAATGCGGTTCGTGCAATCGAGTGGATGGCAGTTCGGGTCGGCGTTGGGTCAATTAGTTCATGGGATACGAGCAGCAATGGAAAACTTCTGTGATCCCAAGAATGCGAATAATGACGGTAGCACATTATAACTGCCAGGTCCAATGCTGGCTTGCACATCATCTCTTATCGTCCAATGGGGCTTACCATCGTGAGAAACACCTGTCATTCTCCGAATCGCCAAAAGGCAAAGTCAGCCCCAGACTTAACACGCACTCGTACCATTGGCGTAGATAGGAATTTTCGGAGGGAGGAGGGAGGAGGGAGATCCCGAAAATATCCCAACAAAAGGGCGTGCAGATATAGGCATATCCATTGTGACGGTAGGTAGATCGGACAAGGAAATTTTCGTGGGTTTGGTTTGAAAAAAAGGTTTGGTGGGGGCAGCTGCCCCTTGCCCCCTTCAGCTACGCCACAGACTCGTATGCTTACCTCAGAAAGACTGGAAAGCTGGGCTGGCTTTGCCTATGATCGTTCTGGAGAGAAGGCTCGAAATAGCCTAAATGGTGGATTGAGCCTGGGTTCCTGGCGTAGAAGCATAAACTATTTTCCACTGTAACAGTACGACTACCAGATGCGCTTCAATAAGGCCTAATGATCAGATGAGCTAGTCCAAACACCAAAACTAAAATATTTTGATGGCTCCAAACTTCCATTTCTCTTTGAATTATATGAAACCAGCCTTCTTGTACTAAAAAAATCAAAAATAATTTTACCCCTTGCATCCATTAAAGAGAATCTCAAATTAAACAGCGTTCTGGCTACAGTCGATAAAGAACTCATTTCAGATCTAATTAGATTTAGGCCATCAATCGCTATCAATTTTTTTCAAGATCCTTGTAACAGCTCTCGATCTTCTTGACCCAGAGGTTCTGCTTGAATTGATAATCATTGTCTAGAGCTTCCAACATCCGTAAGTCCTGGTACCTCAATTCTATTGATGTTTCTAAAGAGAACCACGTCCTTTGACTAATCTTATCAACGAAGTTTTCTGTATCGCAAGCCAAATTACATACTGGCTGATTCCTTATCAAGCCAGAAAGAAGACAATAACATTTTAAAGTATCATACAGTTGAAGAGGAAAAAGCCATATAGGCATAAATATATTAAAATTTACATACATACACAGCATATATCGCAATACACGAATAGCCATACATGCATAGCCATACATGCATAGCCATACATGCATAGCCATACATGCATAGCCATACATAAAAGGCCATACATTTATAGCCATACAGAGCCATACATACATAGCCATACATACATAGCCATCATACATAGCCATACATACATAGCCATACATACATAGCCATACATACATAGCCATACATGCATAGCCATACATACATAGCCATACATACATAGCCATACATACATAGCCATCATACATAGCCATACATACATAACCATGCATGCATAGCAATACATATATAGCCATGTATAGCCATACACATATAGCCATACACACGTTAATAGCCATAAGTAGTCATACATAGCCATACATAGCTATGCATAGTCATACATAACCATACATAACCATATATACATAACCATACATAGCCATACATAGTCATACATAGCCATACATACATAACAATACATAGCCATACATGCATAGACATACATAGCCATACATGCATAGCCATGCATAGCCATACATAGCCATACATGCATAGCCATACATATATACATGGCTATGCATTCATAGCCATGCAAATATAACCATACATAGACATACAATGCAATATATATTCTTCATTAGAGCTGGTAGGCATTGAATTTACGATGGCTTTGGGTTTTATATAATACCAATCTACGTTCTAATTTTGGAAGGTATACATCATATGGAAATAAACACAAAGAAAAATCTCCGTATTCTTTAGAAAAGAAGATGGCAAATGTTCTCGTACTCAATTAGAATTCATTTGCATCTTTAAACCTTGCTAGACTTCTTGACATAACAGCAAAAAGTTTCTTGTCACAAGATCGCGTCAGTCGTTTGTTGCTGTTTAAAATGTCTACTTGCTTTGTACTGGCTACATAGTACGTTTAAACTAGGCGGTAAATAGAGGGCGTGGAAAGCCAGTCTTATCGCCAAGCAAGAAGCAATTCTCCCTTCAAAAATTTACTTTTTCGATATGATTGCTCAACCACGCGTCAAGCCGTCCATTCAAAGTGATAGTTATCGATGTCAGCGTCCCAATTATTGTCAAAAGCTGTGAGGCTTTATGTAATATAGTTTTATGGTTGGAGTTCGTGCAATCTTTAACATTGCTCTTTGTTTGTATTCAAGGATGGTGGCTTAGGACTACTGAAACAAGAAAGAATTTTGATTGCTGCTTTGCACGAAAAGGTTACACGGCGTGGACCTCGTTAGATGTGATACTCTGCGATTGGTCCACGACGAAGCTTCCCTTCCAAATGGATAGGTAATTGATACGTGTATGTTGCTTACTGAACGCACAAGCCAAGACAACCTCAATCCAGTCTCTGAGAATGAGATGAGGTGGCACATGTGTCAAACGTAAGTTGGACCCTGCGTTGGTTAAATACTCCGAATTGCTTTGTTCTTCAAGGGCTCTGCTTACATTTGACCTCATATCTTTCTCCAATTCAATGTGATTTGATACAGCAATTAGAGTAACCAATTTTCGTTCTTAATTGAGATTGGTTTCTTGCTAAAAGCCGTTCAAATTTACACCAATCGATTTACAAGAACAACAGAAAGATTCAGTTTTAACTAACTAAAGCAGCCGCTAAGGATGGCCTGAATCGCCTTCAATTTCAAACCCAACCGAAATTCCAAGATGGCTGTACTGTGGTGAACATTTCTGGTTATAAAAATCGACAGGAGCCATCAAAAGGACATTGACTATTACTCTGCATTGGTATTTTGACTCGAAAATTTTCTAAAGCAATTTTCACCACTGAGGAAGTTCGCTAAATTGTCTCCAAAAAGAGAAGTAATGCGAAAGAAAGCAGGGGGTCTGTGAAGCAAGGAATTGGCAGAAATTTTTCAACGCTTGCAGCTACAATTTTTTTATAAGAACCAGATAATTTTTGCCGAGCCTCAATTTTCTTAACTTTTTGATAACTTTAAGCTAAAATGTTCTTAAATTTTTCTTACTTTAAGAGTGATTCTTTTGCAAATATTTGAGAAGTTACATGCTGTATATAGTTTCTAAGACATTTTACCGGAAAATCTAAAAAAGAAAGCAATGACTGCTAGTGTTTATGGACGAACTCGTTGAACTTATATTTATCAAGATAATGTTGGAGTTTGTTGAATGTCAAGAGAATGTTGAATGTTTGAAGTAAATTTGAAAATGCGAATGGGTCTTTTTTTAATTTCTCATCTGAAGCTGAGCATGTCCCAGCAATGTTCTTATTTTTTGGGCAAATCGAGCCGTTGTTCTTATAAAATGTCTTGTTATGAAAAAAGCAGTGTGCTACTGAGGAAGGCAATTTAGAATACACTATTTTGTGCTCAGAACAAAAGCTACAAGCAGAGCTCTGAATTTAATAATGGGGCAATCGATATTCTGTAGCAGTTTCCCATTGTCTTTCTCAAGAGTCTATTGTGTAACATGGAGGATTCAAAGACACAACCCCCGTGCTGAGTCTGCACGCTTAAGGACTTCACCACATCACTACAGTATTTTTACAAGTAAGACGGGGGCTGCCGGGAACTGTCCGAAAAGTTACACTGCTAGGCAATACCCAAGAAATAAAAAAAAGGGTTCATGAATATTGATCGGGCAAATTTGGATAGCAGAGATTTCATTTTGACAAGGATCGTCTTATACGTCCTTAGTCAGCTTAGAGAGATAGCATTTGTAAAAATGAATCAGAAAAGTTGTATTCTCAAGTCAACCAGGAGTAGCTGGTAGTCTCTTTGGATTCTGAAATCAATTAGAAAAGTTCTCAAGGAGACCTAGATGAAATTGATTTGGGATTCACCATCCAAGGTATTCCTCATTCCAACTTGGATCCAAATTTCCAAGAAGACCCCCAGACTGGCACCCTGGGTACTTCCTCTATCCATGGAGAGGAAGAAGGAACCACGCGTGGAAGAAGGAGACCGCAGCCCCAGCAATACCAGCCGATCAATGATGATGATGATGATGATGATCCATGGAGACTTTTGTACAACACAAAATATTTCCCTGACGATTCCGTTAGAGTTGAACATGAAAATCCCGTTTAACAAACAAAGCATGCAGGATTGAAAACTGTTAAAGCTTTTGATTCGAAATTGTCAGAGTATCGTATATACATCTGGCAAATGATAGCCATCTTTGATGACTCCTTCGTTTTAGTGAAACATTTCTTTCAATGGTGTGCTTTTTCTCAGTACTAAAAGTAGCTACACAAATAGAAGCCATGTCTGACGTGAAAAGTAGAATCGGGTGTCATACTCAAAGTTAGCGTTCGGAGCACCTTGTAAGAGAGGTACGATTCTGAGCCAGGGTAGTCTAAGATAGGCTGGGCAATTCCCTTCATCGCTAATGGGGACACCTGGTTATGAGGTACCATTCTGAGCCACGGCAATGTTAGGTAAAGTGGTCAGATGCGTCACTCGCCGCACTTTCACCTCAACTATACGCCACTACAGCTGGTTGGGCAGAGAGGGAGGGTATCCAGAAAGAAGAGATTACTTTCTTTCAACACGGAACTTGTAACACCACAGAAGTGTAGAAGTGTGCTGTAATCATTTGGTCTCTGTTAACAAACCTAATGCCTGCCAGGAACCTTGGGGTGATGTCATATGCCAACAGAATACGAAACCGATTATGGTGATACACATGAATTCAGATTCCCCAGTCTCAAATCAAATCAACCCATGCCAAAGCTTGGGAGGGGAGAATGGAGCGTCTCAGAACCCAACCTATTCCTTACAGGATAATACCAGCCGAATAAAACATTAGTTAGAGGGATCGATTAAAATCCTGTCTCTTGTTGGGGGCTTGAAATCCAAATAGTCATGACGTGGAGGAAAGTTGTGCTTTTCATGGCAGCAAAGGAACGCTATTGAGTAAGCCACAAATCGCTAGGAGCAGCGACTCTGGGGCATGTTTCCTCAAATTTGACTTCATCGGGTTCCACAGTTACAACTGCCTGGATTCGCCCATGACATGTACAAATGAATTGAATACAGAACGGGCAACAAAGAACACGTGGCTACTCATAGCACAGTGGGGGGTTTTGCTTCTATGCAGTGTCAATTTTTAAACCCAATACTTGGCAAACGTGCTTATCTCTACGATGTATATGAGGGCACTCGTACAATGTCAATTGTTTTCATTGTCACTCTACCTTATTGTTGTGAACTGTACGAGAATAAGGATGACCAGCTGCTGCTTATGGATATTCTCGTCGCAATCCACGCAAAAACAGCGGACTAACAAGATCCCGTCGAATGACAGGATTCTTGACAGCATTGGGTTGGTAGAACAGTGGTCATAACACGCCCTTACGGGGGGTGGGGAGGGGGGATAGAACCACCCTGCTTCGTCATGCAGCAATCCAGGAAGGTGCTTTTCTAGCAAGATACTTCCAATTCGTATGCCTTACTTTACATTACATTAGATGTTAAAATCGCGCAAATCCTGTTTTGCTAGTTCATTATTTTGGGGGAGGCTATGGTGGTCTATAGAAAAGTTCGAACAAAGGACAAAGAGAAAGGCTTAGAGGAGTGGGTGATAAGATAACGTTTGCTGAAATTGGATTTCAAAGCACACAAGTGGTAGGACCATGGGGTGGTAGATGAAGTTAAGACGCTCCAAGGATTGCAAGTTCTTAAGATTAATAAGCTTTGTTGAAAAATTGACTTAAATCAGGGCGAAAAAAATGGTCTTTTAGGATTTACTATCTTGCCGGCCCAAATAAAGTCAGTTATTAGGGACGAAATTTTCTGAAGAGACTTTAATGAACCTAGTGTATACAAAAACAGAAAATAGCGAAAAAAACAACAATCATTTCGCAATGAACCCCGACACGCTGTACTTTAACAACAAATTCAATCAATAACGCTATACTCATGTACTCTCTCTCCGGGTCTCTCTCTCCGGGTCTCTCTCTCAGGGTCTCTCTCTCAGGGTCTCTCTCTCAGGGTCTCTCTCTCAGGGTCTCTCTCTCAGGGTCTCTCTCTCTCTCTCTCTCTCTCTCATGGTCTCTCTCTCATGGTCTCTCTCTCATGGTCTCTCTCTCATGGTGTCTCTCTCTCTCTCTCTCTCTCTCTCTCTCTCTCTCTCTCTCTCTCTCTCTCTCTCTCTCTCTCTCTCTCTCTCTCTCTCTCTCTCTCTCTCTCTCTCTCTCTCTCTCTCTCTCTCTCTCTCTCTCTCTCTCTCTCTCTCACTCAGAGCCCGAGGCATGAATAATGCGGGGCCCCTAAGAGTCATTTTCACAAAAATGCTTTGCATGTCACCATCACTTAGAGATAGATTTTAGCACAATGACAGGCCATGTATATAGAACAATTTCCTGGGCCTTTTTCACGATTGACGTCATGCAAAAGTCCCACTATTCACGAATCTAAGGTAGACTTCTTGATATTGAAGAGCTATGCTTATCGAGCAGTGCTCTTGTCTTTCTCATGATATAACGCCATGTCAAGATTCCTATGATTCATGAATAGTGAAGTAGATGAGTGGTAAGATTCTTGTGCATTGATCCGATGGTCATTGGTTCGAGTCAACTCTCAGCTAAACTTTCACATAGAGTGAGGAGAGTCACCAACTCTCTGTAATTCCAGGTTGGAATCACGAGGTGTGGTCACATCGAGAGGAAGGAATATATATATATATTTATGATTCTATCTAGATGTCAAAGGCATACATGTGGACACTGAGAAGCTTTTTGCTCATCGAGCAATGTCCAGGTCCCTCCTCTCGATGTGAGCACACCTCGTGATTCCAACCTGGAATTACAGAGAGCTGGCGACTCTCCTCACTCTATGTAAAAGTATAGCTGAGAGTTGATTCGAGCCATTGACTATACGGTTTGCGAGCAAATAAGTTCCTCAACGTTGAGTCTTGGCCTTTCGAAACGATATTAAGAGTAATTTGGAAATAATCAATCCTTCGCATTAATAGATATCATTTCCAACTAATGGGAATTCCTCATCGGATTAACCTTTCCGATATTTTTAGAAATTATATCGATTCACGTGATTGAATTGGCTTTAGTGCAAATACGGACCATTAACACATATTCTTCCGATCCCTTACAAAAGTATGTTACCAGATGAAGTTACAGGTTGCGTTGTCTCGTGAGTGGAATTATCCGTACAACCGTACACTTTATCCGAGATGATCAACGTGTGAAATAACCTGGACCTTGTTTAGCAGTTACGCGTGTAAACCCCTGACACAAGGGATTTGGGTTCTAGACACTTCACGGGAAACTTTTTTTACTGCGTTGCATACTCGATTTCGAGCGCAGCAGAAACCAGAGACAGGGCTCTGAGTTTTTTCTAGGGAAGTGGAATTCATGAGGTGGTTTCCCGTTGCCTTCCTCACCAATAGTGTTTAGCATATACTCGATTTCGAGTGTAGCAGAAACCAGAGACAGGGCTCTGAGTTTTTTCTAGGGAAGTGGAATTCATGAGGTGGTTTCCCGTTGCCTTCCTCACCAATAGTGTTTAGCATATACTCGATTTCGAGTGTAGCAGAAACCAGAGACAGGGCTCTGAGTTTTTTCTAGGGAAGTGGAATTCATGAGGTGGTTTCCCGTTGCCTTCCTCACCAATAGTGTTTAGCATATACTCGATTTCGAGTGTAGCAGAAACCAGAGACAGGGCTCTGAGTTTTTTCTAGGGAAGTGGAATTCATGAGGTGGTTTCCCGTTGCCTTCCTCACCAATAGTGTTTAGCATATACTCGATTTCGAGTGTAGCAGAAACCAGAGACAGGGCTCTGAGTTTTTTCTAGGGAAGTGGAATTCATGAGGTGGTTTCCCGTTGCCTTCCTCACCAATAGTGTTTAGCATATACTCGATTTCGAGCGCAGCAGAAACCAGAGACAGGGCTCTGAGTTTTTTCTAGGGAAGTGGAATTCATGAGGTGGTTTCCCGTTGCCTTCCTCACCAATAGTGTTTAGCATATACTCGATTTCGAGCGCAGCAGAAACCAGAGACAGGGCTCTGAGTTTTTTCTAGGGAAGTGGAATTCATGAGGTGGTTTCCCGTTGCCTTCCTCACCAATAGTGTTTAGCATATACTCGATTTCGAGTGTAGCAGAAACCAGAGACAGGGCTCTGAGTTTTTTCTAGGGAAGTGGAATTCATGAGGTGGTTTCCCGTTGCCTTCCTCACCAATAGTGTTTAGCATATACTCGATTTCGAGTGTAGCAGAAACCAGAGACAGGGCTCTGAGTTTTTTCTAGGGAAGTGGAATTCATGAGGTGGTTTCCCGTTGCCTTCCTCACCAATAGTGTTTAGCATATACTCCATTTCGAGTGTAGCAGAAACCAGAGACAGGGCTCTGAGTTTTTTCTAGGGAAGTGGAATTCATGAGGTGGTTTCCCGTTGCCTTCCTCACCAATAGTGTTTAGCATATACTCCATTTCGAGTGTAGCAGAAACCAGAGACAGGGCTCTGAGTTTTTTCTAGGGAAGTGGAATTCATGAGGTGGTTTCCCGTTGCCTTCCTCACCAATAGTGTTTAGCATATACTCGATTTCGAGCGCAGCAGAAACCAGAGACAGGGCTCTGAGTTTTTTCTAGGGAAGTGGAATTCATGAGGTGGTTTCCCGTTGCCTTCCTCACCAATAGTGTTTAGCATATACTCGATTTCGAGCGCAGCAGAAACCAGAGACAGGGCTCTGAGTTTTTTCTAGGGAAGTGGAATTCATGAGGTGGTTTCCCGTTGCCTTCCTCACCAATAGTGTTTAGCATATACTCGATTTCGAGTGTAGCAGAAACCAGAGACAGGGCTCTGAGTTTTTTCTAGGGAAGTGGAATTCATGAGGTGGTTTCCCGTTGCCTTCCTCACCAATAGTGTTTAGCATATACTCGATTTCGAGTGTAGCAGAAACCAGAGACAGGGCTCTGAGTTTTTTCTAGGGAAGTGGAATTCATGAGGTGGTTTCCCGTTGCCTTCCTCACCAATAGTGTTTAGCATATACTCGATTTCGAGTGTAGCAGAAACCAGAGACAGGGCTCTGAGTTTTTTCTAGGGAAGTGGAATTCATGAGGTGGTTTCCCGTTGCCTTCCTCACCAATAGTGTTTAGCATATACTCCATTTCGAGTGTAGCAGAAACCAGAGACAGGGCTCTGAGTTTTTTCTAGGGAAGTGGAATTCATGAGGTGGTTTCCCGTTGCCTTCCTCGCCAATGGCGTTTTAAAAGTGACACATGGAGGAATCGAACTGACAACCCCTGTGTTGTGAGTCCGCATGCTTAACCACTACGCCACGGCAGGGAAACTACCTAATAAAAACCCACCTCCATTGTAAAATCCCAAAGCTCTCGTGTGGATTCTGCAACGCCAGTAATTATGCATCCTATGCGGTCCACCTTAAGAAATCCACTTCTCTAGGTAAAAACTCTGCGTTTGGCTTCTGATAAGCTATGAAATTAATCAGTCGATAATCGACCATACAAGAAGAATAGCTAGAGGCCTGTCAAAAGTGCACCTTGGTGGAAAAATCCAAGGAAGGCCCCAGCGAAGATACATGACGACAGCAGAGATTGAATAAAGAATGGGATTCCGTTGAAATTTGAATTGAGCAAGAATGCGTTTTCTGCCCTGGCTGAAGATGCAATTTCTGATGAGGAATAAAATACGCTAGGCAGTTGTGAGGCTATGAATTAGAAGAAGCAATGTCAGTGTAACCATGTGTGCAATGATAGCCCAGCGGTAACGAACTTGTTCCCAGATCCAAAGGTCAGAGGTGAGTGAGGAAAATCGATAGATATACTTATTTGCAGGTGTAGGAGTCACGACATGTAGTCAAATCAAGAGGAAGGACCAGGTAACTGTGTTTGACGCATATCCTGCCCCACTGTTGTAAACGCACCCTCGGGCGCCGTGGAGAAGATATTGATGGAACGTCAAGGTCGATTGATGACGTACTCCGACATTGAGTAAAAGGGAATACAAGTTTATAGAGGGCGATAGCTACCGCAAGATTAAGACTTTTTACTGAACAACTTCTGCAACTGATTAATTAATCACTATTTTGTTATAGCATTTAACTTTTTTCATTTCTATTGATTCATTTCTTCGTTACTTTCTCATATTCACCATAATCCTAATTTTTCTTTCCTTTATCTTATTCTTATTTTTCTTTCTTAATTATTTCATACTGTTGTTGTTGTTTCTTCCCAAACATAAAAATGTAATTTAATACACGTCATTTTTACCCTAAGTTCTTTCCATGTGTCCATCAGCCTAATTTGAAATTGTTATTTTGATATTTGTATATTGTAGTTAATCAACTTTATGCTGAAAAAATATTTTGAGTTTGAGTATGATTAATAATTGAGAATGAGGAGGCGAAAAGCATGTATATAGGGAGCTGAAGAATCAACGCGACAAGGCCGAAAGATACAGAAATAAGGAAGAGCAAGACGAGAGCCGAGAAATTTGCAAAATAGAACAGAAGCTGAATTCTTCAAAATTGGAAAAGGGATTGAAAGATTTAGCGAAAATGTGGAAAAAATTAATTAAAAGTCTACGGAAAAGTATGGGTCGATCTGATACATTCAAGTTCAAACCGTATAACTTACTCTTCAGACCAGGTTAGAACAAGTTTCATCAGGCCTTGAAATTTTCCCACTGAGGTTCTTCGTCTCAATGTAATCATTATTATCATCATCATTCAATTCTTATTTAGAACCTTTTTTAGCTTCCTTTAGCTGACTTATCATTATTACTATTGCTACTATCATAATCATCGTTATTTTAAGTATCATTATCAGGTTTATGATCGCTATCATAATTACTGTTTGCAAATACATGGTAATGCAGTGTGTTCGATTGAAGATGGCAACTCGCAGCAATGGCACTTGCATCGCAGGGGCAAGAGCATCACGAAAAAATAATAAAAGTGAAGTTCTACTCAGGATTCTTACCATCTGAGAGATTTCGAATAAAAATATGCATTTGGTTCTGTAGCTACCTCTGCTTGTCACAGAGAATACTTCCCACAGTGCTTTTACAGGCAATTTCCCTGAATGTTCTTTCAATGTCTATGGAGAGCTGTTCTTCGGCTTTCAAACGGGGGTTATCGTCGCTTTCAGTTGTACTTCCACTTCTACGGTCCATTTCTGCGGTGCAATCCATGTCTTCTTCCTGGAAACCCTTGTCATCGCTTTCATCGTCGTCACTTAGCATCACGGATGAGGAAATTCTCCCCGCACCTGCAAAGAGAATAGGAAAATAAACCCAACGGTTCCACACAATTTGAAGACGAAATTGCATCCCCGGTGCAACAGATTGTCAATATCCTTTACCTAATACTCTTTTTCTTATAACTTTAACCTTGAGATGGTGAGTAATTGCATGAAAATCGGAGACTAAATGATATGACGCATTCTCTAGCAATGGACGTCAAATTTAAAGACCGAATTTCTTCTGGTAGGAGATGAAAATCAATTTCAGAAGTTCGAAAAAATTTATGAGAAACACATCGCTACCAGAAGACCGGCCCGAAATTGTTGCATTCACCGTGCATGCATGGGTGCATATCCAAATATAAAAGAAACAACTTTTATTTCAACCTTATCGGAGTTAGAAAGTCAAAACGACAAAAATATTGGCATAATGGTATTTCCCTCGAACGATTTCGTAGGAAAACCTTCTTCTACCTCGTCAGATCTCTCCAACCTCTCTCTCATCGTAGTTTAGTTAGTTTTTTACAGTTTTTCTACACATACTTTCTCTCAGGAAATCAGGGATATTGTTCTAGTTCCTCTGAGGCGTGTCAGGACCACCAGAAGCTCAACTCATTAACACCCTTTCCAATTTTGATTGCCTAATCCACGAAATCTATCTCACAAATCATCATTCATCCCAAGAACATGCAACTTATGGAACGTCTTGCCTTCTTCTTGCTTTCCTGAGTCCTACAACTTGCCATCTTTCAAATCTAAGATCAATAAACTTGATCTGATCTCTCTCTTCTCTTAGCCCTTCGCTTCCTCCTTTCTTATATTGCTGGGGATTTGTATAGTCCACCATGGCCTTTCCTCAGCATAACTCAAAAAAGGAAAAGATCTTCTTTCAATAGACTAAGCCAACAGGAAGTTCGGGAAATTAGATGAATTTCGATACTTATTATGAATACTGTATTTAGAGTGATTGTGGAAGAAGCGCAATGAAAGTGGAAATGTAGCATGTGGTCAATAATTACCGTTAATTGTCGTGTTTAAGTATTAAAATGATAATTCACACACAACGGAACACTTTTCGCTGGATATGAAATCTTACGGATTTATCACTCATTAGATAGAGGGAAAAGTCCAGTGACACCTTAATCCAGCAACTGGGATGCAAATCAAGTGCTAGTCTCAAGCCCGGGTGAATGTGGAGGGGGGCTGCAGGGAAGGCATACACCTGTACTCATGCAAGACTTCACATGACACGGGTGCATACGAAAGCTTGTCTGCACCGGCAAGCTCACTGAAGTAAGGTTAAACTAAAAGAAGGGAAAGAAGAAGAAGAAGAAGAGACAGAAGAAGAAGAAGAAGACCAGAAAGAAGAAGAAGAAGAAGAAGAGGAGAAAGAAGAAGAAGAGAAAGAAGAAGAAGACCAGAAAGAAGAAGAAGAAGAAGAAGAAGAAGAAGAAGAAGAAGAAGAAGGATATCATCGATCGAGCATTGGTATTCTGATGACAACTTCGACAACTAACAGATTTTCCATTGCGATACAATAAGCCATACTAAGGTCCAGTTTTTAATCTGATGGAAAGAAAGATAATTTAAACCCGCCTTTATATTGTGTAACCTTTTGCAGCTCAAGTTATTTTCGCACATTTTTTCCTCTTAATTTGTTAAACGACAGGGAAAAAGTCTCCGGGTAAATCATACCTGAATTTTCAAAACGAGATTTGAGTTATCAATTCAAGTGTAACTTTTTTAATCTGACTTCCAATAAAATACACCCTACCTTTGAGATTGCCATGTTTGACATGTGCCCGATGATATCATTGAAAAAGTGATCCAGATCTTCATAATAACTGTGGTAATGATCAGACGTATCTGGCTGGTGTTTTAGATGATAGAGACGGAACGGACGGAATCGACACCAGACAGACGTAGGAGTTTAAAACTCTTCATCAAATCTGTCAGTATTACAGAGTACTTTAGTGAAAGTGTGAGAGAGTGTGAGAGAGTGTGTGAGAGTGTGTGAGAGTGTGTGAAAGTGCGAGAGAGTGTGTGAGAGAGAGGGCAAGCGAAAAAGAAAGAGGGAGCGAAAGAGAGTGAATCAGAGTGAGACTGATTGGGAGTGTGAGAGAAAGAAGTCTAGCTGCTGATGGCACTGGCACTCTCTCTTTTGGTGTCTCGAGATAGGTTAGATTAAAGCGATTGAGGCGATTTGAGCGATGGAGTGATAAGAACGGGTGATGCGATTAGTTTGATTGAAGCGATTAGAGCGATAGAAGTGACTTGAGTTAGCATTCAAACAGGATCCAAATGCAACAAGATAATAAGGTGATTTATGGTCGACAATGGATTGGTCGCTAGCAAAAATTGTCCCATTGCCCGCGTTTGACGAACTACACGAGCTTGGGGTCACCGCTAGTCATAGGAGAACAGTTTGCAATGAAGGAATTACCCGATTAAAGATTTACTTAATATGAGAAAATAGCAGTTCTCGAAGAATCCCTGTCTATTTTGCTAACACGATTCATTAGATGTAATGAATTAAAAAGCAAGTTGATGAAAAACAGGCTAATAGTCTTGTGAGTCGCTCGAAAACAGATTTAACCACTAAGGGCACTTCATGTGCCGAAATAATGGAGGTGATGTAAGATGTTGAGTTTTGCAATGAGCCTTATTAAAACTAAGATAATTATACAAGAAAACAGCTTTTATGACTCTACTTATGACATTGGTATTTATCGACGGGGATTGATTAACGCAGATTTGATTAATTATTGTTCATAGGAAAGCGATTCAAAACCCAGCGAAAACAAACCGTCTCAAAGACCATAGTAAGGATTGATTTATTCTTGGCAATCAAAGGAGGAGTTCGAAATGAAAACATAAAAACAAAGAAACAAGGAAACAAGGAGACAAGGAAACAAGGAAACAAGGGAAGAACATCCGTGTATCAAAATAGCATCGAAACAAGCCCGAGCATGCGCAGAGAGGAGAGAGCGTACCCTCAACTTTGTCAACATCTTTTGCGCCCAAGGTTTATCGCCGGTTTATGGGAGCAAACGTGTTAGTAACAGGGAGAAAGCATCCGGCCGTAAAAACCCCAACTGTCTACTCTATGGAACTGAATGAATGAAGACGGTTAATGGATGTATAATATGAAGCTATCCCACGAAGCAATTCTGGCAGTCTCAAATCGAATCACATCTTTCATAATTGGCCATTGCAGCAATTCAATCAAAACGCCTGCAGGAACATCTTACCTGCTAATGGTGATAAGTTTAGCCAAGCAATTCTGCAACATTTGAAGTCGAATCATTAGTACGTCAGCAAACGCGACCCAACTATACTTCTATGGGATTTGCAGAAGACACTCATTCGCAAAATTTCCCGTGCAGGTTTTAGAAAGCTTGATGAACGGGAGACCTTAGCTTGAACAGATTCAGTTGGTCCATCCTACTTATCAATCTTACTCGTTCCGAATTCATGTTATCTCAACTTTCTATCCAGCCTGCATACTGCAAATTCTCCTATATCTCTCTATCCTCTTAGCTGCTCGCTTTCTTCTTTCTTCCTTTGTTGGGGCTTTGTATAGGTCACCATGGCCTTTCCTCAACATAACCCACTAAAAAAAAAAAAAAAAAAAAAAAAAATTATTGAGACAAATGAACAACATTGTAGGATGAATCCTACTAAAGATTGCTTGCAACTGTTACATAAAACCACGAAATAATAAGTTAGTAGCACGAAATGAAACGGACACTTACGCAGACTTGAGGACGACTCTTTATTTAGCTGGGTGTGAGTAAGGCTTCCAAGTGTGATGAGAATTTCGGACGCTTCCTCGCGCAACGGAGGGAAAGCCGTGCAGATGCGCAACAGACATGGCATAACTGGTAGAAAGAACTGCGTCCTCTTTCTTGCGGGAAGCGCCACAGCTAATGATACCAGTCGGTTCATGGCGTGCTTGGCAACACTCAGCGACTTTGGTATGGGGTATTGCATTGATAAGTATGACAGCAATTGAATAGCAAACAACTGAAAGAAGTAAAAACATTCGTGGATCAAATCTAAGCTTTAGTCATAAGCAATGCATTGGTAACTATATGTCATAATTGTGAGCATAAACCAGATGAAAAATAAACGGAAAAGTTAATGGGCTGAAAAAGCCGTAAGGCATTGCCGATGAGCAATGTCATTTCTTTACTTTTCTGCTTTCTACCTTGCATCTGAAGGTACGTTATGGGACAATGAGAAGCTATGCTTATCGAGCAGTGTCCTGGTCCCTCCTCTCGATGTGACACTTTGTCAAGATTCCTATAATCCTCAAAAGGTAAATTCTAGCGAAGAGAGAGGCTGTGCTTATCGAGCAGTGTCCTGGTCCTTCCTTTCCATATGACCACACAGCATTACTTTTACTCATGGCATTACAGAGACCTTGTGGTTCTCCTCAATGAAAGTGAAACGCAAGGTTTGGCCTGAGTCGACAATCTGGGGATCTCTAAGCACGTGGCTTGCTAATCTCGCAGCTCAAACAGAAACACTTTTCAACGTCAGGGCCGATCAACTTACAGATTTGACATCAACAGAAATACGAAGCGTTAAACAAGAATTTTACGGTTTACGGAGTATTAAAGAACAAAAGTTGAAAGACATTATATATCCAGTGAAAATGGTGTGTAGAAGATTGGATCTTTACACTTGATTATTTTTCCTATGCGTCGCTAAGCACTCGAATGGAGAAATGGAAGGTGTTTCGTTAATCAGAAAATTGTTTCTAGGAAGGGTGGAAGGGGAGCAGAGGAACTTGAAGTATTCACTCACCGGAAGAAAAACAACAAAAAACGATAAAAGAGATGTATACTTTGAAAGATCGCACAATCAAATCGTGAATCAAATAGTGGCCTCATTAGAGTCTCAAGAAGGAAAGGCAGACGCAAGCTGACACCTTGAGAAATACAATGAAAAACTGTCTAAGAAACATTGCAAGGATTGCTGGCATCGTGGGACAAATGCTTTAGATGGAATCTCAAAAATGGACAAGAACACGTATCGCCGTATCACAACGGGCCTGTGACTTTATGGTGACTATTTCCTTTTCGTACTGACAACCAATGAATACAAATATACGCATTAAAATGGCGTTGTTAAAACCCCCTATGCTTGGTATTGCCGCAACCCGGATTGGCTTCACCTGACGTCCTTACGTAGCATGAGCAAAACCGCGACGACATTTGCCACCGCATTCGATCCCGTGGTATAATGGGAATATCACAGCCTAAGGGCCGTCTATTTATCATCCATGCTTGCTCTATTTATATGTTGGCCACGAAAATAGCCAAACGTTGAACATGCTTCACCTGTAGATAGCTAATAAAAGTCCACTAAAAAGGAGCGTCGTGAAAATTGAAAAGAGGTTGGTGACAGGTGTTTACGTCTATGTAAATGCAAACTAAACCGACATGAAGACGTGGACTTGAAAATACCTGACAGACCACAACAGCGAACCTACCTTGTAGCAGTAACTTGTAGCAGAAGCAGCGGTAGTCATAGTAAAATTAGTAGTAATAGTGGTAATAATAATAGTAGTAATAGTAGTAGTAGTAGAAGTAGTAGAAGTAGTAGTAGTAGTAGTAGTAGAAGTAGTAGTAGCAGTAGTAGTAGTAGTAGTAGTAGTACTTGTTTCCCTGAATCTTACAGCTTGTCATCTTTCAAATCTAATATCAATAAACTTGATCTGATATCCCTCTCCTCTTGCCTTTCGCTTTCTTCTTTCTTCCTTTGTTGGGGCTTTGTATAGGCCACCATGGCCTTTCCCCAACATAACTCACTAAAAACAAAGAAGTAGTAGTAAAAGTAGTAGAAATGGTAGAAGTAGTAGAAGTTGTAATAGTAGTAGAAATAGGAGAAGTAGTAGAAGTTGTAATAGTAGTAGAAATAGTACTAGAAATAGTAGTAGAAATAGTATTAGAAATTGTAGTAGAAATAGTAGTAGCAGTAGTAGAAGTAGTAGTAGTAGTAGAGATAGTAGAGATAGTAGTAGTAGTAGTAGTAGTAGTAGTAGTAGTAGTAGTAGTAGTAGTAGTAGTAGTAGTAGTAGTAGTAGTAGTAGTAGTAGTAGCAGTATTAATAGTAGTAGAAGTAGTAGAAATAGTAGTAGTAGTAGTAGTAGAAATAGTAGTAGTATTCGTAGTAATAGGATACGTTGAGCTGCTTTGTCATTGTCAATGCGAAATCTTTTTTCCGGAATAATACCAAAAACTCCTTATCATTCTTGACAAACATGGACGCCCTTCGCTGATGGCATTCCAAAGTCGCATTTGAATTCATTTGTTGCCAACGTTACTCCTTTTAACCTGAAATTCCAGAGTCGTTTACAAAAGCGAACCAAACTATTACTCCTCTCGAAACACGAAAAACAAATATGGCGAAGCGATCAGGAAATATCATCCTATTAAATCCGAAAGGCATTTGGTCTCAGCTTCTGAACCCGCTTCGGGAATCCGAAACATTTCACACAATTCTCTGATTGATTCCAAGATGTGGCGAAAGCGACCAAAACAAGACACGTTATGAGAACGGGAACAAGAGTACATAGCGAGGATCAACTTCAACAGCTCTGCTAATGACCAGGAAGATAAAATAACGTCTAATATATCCCATGTTCGACTCATAAACAGAGGTATTTAGCACACCATCAACGGAATATTCAACTCTTAAGATTTAATGAAATATCTAATGAACGAGTCGACTAAGAATCGGCGTAGTGTCAAATGCGGAATTCAACATGATAAGTACGAATAGACATAATAGGCGATTCAACCTTGGCAAGGCAATAGGCGATCAGGGGTGGTTGGCATGGAGGTTGGGCGGTGTGGTCGAGTGGTTATGGCGCAGTGTTTCGAATTTTGCAAAGTCTACTCGCGTGGGTTCGAATCCCGTCGTCGGAACCACTAACCACGAGTCAACAGTGAACTCAGCTGTCCATCCTTCGGAGGTCGATAAAAGGGCACTCAGAGATAGCTCTGAGGGCACAAGCAGTAATGCCGCAAGCCCACAGCAGCAGTATGGCTGCCGTATACCCAGCCTGCGTTAACAAATAAAAGTTGCTTGCTTGCTTGCCTTGCTGTGGTTGGAGCACCTCTACAAAGCTGAAGGTCCCAGATTTACGTTTCTGAATGCATTCTATCTGTTCACCAAGCACTAAATGAGTATCTGGTGCAAGGCTAGAGCTGAAGCGAGACGCGGAAGGAATTTGCCACCCTACCTCATACTATGCCGTGGCTGAAGATAGTGAATCATTGACAAGTTTCTACAGACGTTCATATCTAGCATGGGACTAAAAGTTGAGATTTTTTAGGCCTTTAGACAGAGCGACAAGAGAATAGTTAATTGAATACTGTTGCCTAGATACGAATCGTAATATGTCACTCCTCCGACATGCTGGTCCGTTGATTGTTGCTAGAGGAAAGGGAATGATGGTTGTTGTGAAAGGGAGTTGATTGTTCAAGAAATTATGCATATCCTCAAGTGAATGACAGATTAATGGAGAAAGAGGAAAGCACAGTAATCGGAAAACATTGGACAAAACATAAAGAAGGATACCGATGATGACGAGTGATTGATGAATCCAAAATGAGGCCTTTTTATCAAGGAAAACGAATGAAAGCAGAGCTGGTTTATGATTAAATGGATGACGCAAAAGGAAACAGAACTGGATACTCGTGGCGATCAGCCCCGTGGGCAGGTGAGCAGAATCACAGGTGAAGCAAGCCTGAAATAGCATCGTGAAAACTAAACAAATTGTTCCCCTACTTCAAAGATGATTGGCTTCGCAGCGCTTTGGCGTGTGGCGTGTGGCGTGTGACGTACGACGTGTGGCGTCGGGCGTTTGGCTTGAGTGTGCAAACCATAACGAACGGGTTATGTTCCAAGCCCGCATAGTTTCCAATTAAAAACTTGATAACAAAGCCAGATGTATAATTGTCAAAGCACATAACTTTGTTGGATGTGAGAATGTCAAATGCTGCCGCACAAGGTACGGTGAAGATCCATACTTGAAACGCGCGCTGCGGTCAAAAGGGGCTAATTTGAGTGACAGCTTTGCGAGGTAGAAGGGCGAGCTCCTCTACTCGCTGCACTTAACTACCAGCTCCACGCCAGCTGCAAATTTACCACTGAATAGACAGCATTCGGGCGTAAAGAAAGGTGGAACCAAATCCATGACGAAAACCAGCACAGAAGGCATATGTTCTAACCACAATGCCAAGAATGTCTCCAAACACGCAAAAAAATCTATAAAACCTGTCATAATAATTACACAGGAAACCAAGAAGAGGCACACCTACAGAGAAAATGTCCCGAGGGAGAGAAATGCTATAAAAAGGGTCTCAAGTGGTAGGCCATCGAACTTAATCGAGCAATCCAAATAAGTTGGAATGATTCCTCTTACGGTTTACGGCTCTCGACCCCTTTCTATAGTGACAGTGCAAGAGAAAATGGGGGTCAGACCTGATGCATCAAGAGCGACAGAGTACAGGCAAGGAGTAAATCTGGTGCATACAAATCTACCGGATGGCCATCCCCCCCCAGTGTTATTATCCACTGCGTTTGCACAGCGGTGTTGCCTAACTGCTAGGGGAACGAAGAAAGGCACCACCATATTCATATAAATACTGATGGAAGGAGCCGTTATATAATTTGATTTGCAAGCGGGAAAGGCTCTATCTTAAAAACCTGATGTTGACCAACGGTCTCTTGCTATAAATATTGATTGAAGATCTCACCCTTAAATGATTGCTAAAGACAAATGACCCTTACATCCTGGCAAATTAACCGTGTCAGGATAGCTAAGTAGGTGCCAGGATAGCTCAGTGGTAAGATTCTCGCGCATTGATCCCATGGTCAGTGGTTCGACTCCACCCTCAGCCAAACTTTCACTTAGAGTGAGAAGAGTCGCCAGCTCTCTGTAATTCCAGGCGTAGGAATCACGAGGCGTGGTCTCATCTACAGGAAGGAACTGGAAATTGCTCGACAAGCTAAAGGCTTTTCAATGTCCAAATTCCTACCTTTGACATCTAGGTAGAAGCGTATAAAAAACTTCGCTTTAAGTTATAATCTCAGCGTGAATTTAAAGAAATTCTTTCAACCTTCTTTGCATATTCTGCAGAGATACTATTCTCAGCTTCGAAGCAACTTTACACATTGAAAATGAAGAGAGAAAGTAAGAGAAAGAACTCCACTAACTGCCTTACGAAGCTACGGTGTGCGTTACGCTTGAAGGAGACTCAGTTGGCGAAAAGGGAAGGCCATTTAGCGGTAGGCTACTACGGGTGACGATAGGGGAAGACCGTTTGCGGTAGGCAACAGAAATGGGTGATACATTACACTTGAATGGAAATAATATAGGACAATTACATAAAGACAGAACGCGCGGACTATACTAATTACAATGGCGTTCTTGTTGCTTTTACCAGCTTCAATAGACTTAATAAAACGTTTCAAGGTTTTAAACGTTGGCTGGCTGATAACGGGGCAACCATGCCAGCTTTGCATCCCATTCAGAAGCGCTTCTAAACACGATCGACGTCTGTGGACGAAGTTCTTTCAATTTAAACCTGCCGACAACATACAAACAATGCGAGCTAATTCTAAATAATTGGCAGCTTTGTCGGAAGGTCAAATCGACAACGAGGCTTTTGAAAATACGGCGAACTCGCAACCCTTCCTATCTCAGTAATGATGAGCAAGCAAATGAAAACGAGGCCACATTAGTGAAGTATAGAATGTACCCCCGTCCCAGCAAACAATGCACAGAAACCGTGAATATTTTTAGCTACAAATAGGATAACACAGGGTGTACTGTTATTGCACCAGGGCACAGATTATTGAAAACCGAAATTTAATTGAAATATATCAAGGTTAACCATTGCCAAAAGAGGATCATCTTATAACTAAGACGTGCCCAATACAGAAGCTAACGTCGGGAAAAATCCACCAAAGCCGTTACATGCAAATACCTTGGCGTCGATACAATCCTTTATTCAGAAGGAATGGCATTTCCGTTAAAATGTAATAGAATATGCAAAATATCCAATCGAATGTAGGGGTAACCAAAATTGCAAATATTTCAAAGCTTTGACTCTACCGTAAACAAACAGAAGGATGCAATATATTGTTGGAGGTATGCTGTAGATTCAATCTACAAGTGTGACATGCGCAATAGAGACTGTCACACACGCATCGGTCTCTTTTGTCGCAGCAGGTGTTGTTCCAGCAGAACAGACAGCTGCAAAAAGAGCCCAGGATTTATCTTCCATGGTCATTACAGACTGACGGAGGCCAACAATACTGTAGATTTATTGGTAAAGGTGGGAACTCGAAACGCAATGGCTTCGCGTTGGAATCCAAACACGGTTCGCAATAAAAAAGTTGTCGGCAAAGAAAACAACGGAAAACCATGTTACAAAACCCCTTCTCGAGAAAAACTCAGCGTCTTGCCTCTGGTATTGACTAAACTCAGAATCAAATATGCTATGCAATCTAATTAGACAATTCCATTTCCCTAAAAAAAAAACTCGAAGTCCTGTTACTGCGGAGCTCAGAATAGAGTATGCTACGCAGGTGGAAGATTGGAGCAAACGATTTCCAATCAGACCTCTGTCACATAAATCCCCAGCATTTTATATCTTTGCTCCCTTGATTATCATTTTTTGAATCATTTTTCTAGTGAGTTATGTTGGGGAAAGGCCATGGTGGCCTATACAAAGCCCCAACAAAGGAAGAGAGAGAAGAGAGAGAGATCAGATCAAGTTTATTGATCTTAGATTTGAAAGATGGCAAGCTGTAAGGTTCAGGAAAGCAAGAAGAAAGCAAGACGTTCCATAAATTGCATGTTCCAGGGATGAATGGTGATTTTTGGAATAAAGATCGTGGATTAGGCAGTGAAACTTGGAAAGGGTGTGAATGAGTTGATAATTAACGATTCTTTATACAGGACTTCTTTACAGCTATATCATATTTACGCTAGGTAAAAATATGCACTGTTGTCACCGACGTAAAAATAAATGAAAAAAAGAAAGTTAGATATTATTTCTAAAATCAAAGTAAATATCGATTAGTCTGACTTAATTTTTCTTGAGAGTTCTAAGTTTCTGCTTCTTTTGCAAAGACTCCTGTTTATACATAAAAATTCCAAGGCGGGGGCGATAATCAGGTTCGACTGACTGCAATGATTTTAAAGATAATAACTGCGATTATGTACAGGATATCAGTGATTATTCACACCTATTCAAAAAAGAATTTAGAATGACGAGCTCGGTGGATCTTCCCTCCTCGCGCTGGTATTGCTAATGATAGCCAACTTTTGACATACATACGAAAAATTCTCTAGAAAAATATCAGTCAATCATGAATGTCTAAATAGCAGGCAAACCTGCGATTGATTATGATTATCTTTAGACGATTCCACCTAGATGCCAAGGTAGGCATTTCGGCACTGAGACGCTTTTTGCTTATCGAGCAGTGTCCATGTCCTTCCTCTCGATGCGACCACACCTCGTGATTCCTACGCCTGGAATTACAGAGAGCTGGCTACTCTTCTGACTCCAAGTTACAGTTTAGCTGAGGGTGAATGCGAGCCACTGAGAGCTATCCAATCATTGATAATGATCATGATTTTGATGATGAAAAATATAATGCAGTGAGAGTTGAAACGTCTTCAGGGTCTGTTGGCAGCTCAATCGTAAGGCAGCTGTTAGTTCATTAATGAGCAATGGTGTGATTCCACCTCCAGCTTAACTTTCAGTTACAGCAAAGAACACTGCTAGCTCTTTGCGATTTCAGGTATTGGAACAAAAAATTGTGGTAGCATCGCCAGGAGGACCAGTAAAGTGTTATTAGTAAGCAAATTCCTCGATCAACATCGCCTCTTGGCTTCTTGGTGTCCTAGGGTCTACCTTAGATATTCATGAATCACAGGAATGTTGACAAGACATTACATTGCGAGAAACGGCCAGAGCACTGGTACACTGGCATGGTTTCTCAGCACCTGACAACACAAAGAGCATTGAGCCTAAAATGCTACGTGGGAGGCATAAACAAAAATCGAAACGCAGCTGACAAACCTGCTTCTCAAGTTGCGGCATGTTCAAAAGCTCTGGTATGAAATCAAATGAGATGTGCATTGACGGCACACCAGCGACAGTCACTGAAAGAAGTTCTGCTTGATAACCCTGCGAAAAAGACAAGGTGCACTTGGTTATTGTACGAATCTCAGGCATTGGTGCCTGTGGTGAGGCATTACGTGGCGATTCAGTTAAAAAACTATGACTCGTGCAGAATTTTCGAACATCGTCCTTTAACAATTTCAATTTCCAAGCTGTTGCTGCTGTCAGCTTTTTGCGATAATAGCAAGGCAGAAAATGGTCAAATAGAATCTTCGTTCACTAGAAGGAAGGGTTCGAAGAAGGCTTTTTGCCAGAAGGTTAGTTTTTTTAGTGGGTTATGTTGAGGAAGTTATGTTTACTGCAAACATAATCTTTCTAACCATGTTGAGATTCTGCACAACAAAACGCTGCAATAATGCAGAGATTTCATGGAAATTGTAACATTTTCTAACTTTCAAATTTCAAGGAATTTTATTGATCTTTTGCAAGTTAAAGAAACGGTATCAAAAATATTTCTAAATGACATTAATAGCAATAACAATGATGCCAGAAATGACAATTATGATGATGATGAAAAGAATGATTAAAAAAGTAATTTTGATATTGATTGTAAAAATGTTAACTTTACTATGAACGACTACTATGATATATAATAAGGAACAATAACAACAATAATGGAATGATAGTGGTGATAATAAACAATGATCATAATCATCGTACTAATTGAACTTTATCTTTAAAGGTCAGAAATGAAAGAAATCTAAGCTATCAACAAAGGATGCGCTAAAATCTTGAGGTGATCGAAAGAGACATTTTCCTTCCGAAATAGCTCACATTTTCAGCATGACATCCCTAAAAAGTATAACCGCAAGCCACTGACAAAACGTCAAATATTCCTTGGACAAAAAGAAAGTCGGCATTTTCGGAAACATAATCTTTCTTCGTTGTGTCCCCTCCGCTTCGTAGTTTGAAAGGCGAATTACTATCTCCTCTATTTATAACTCGATGACGGATACATGGACGTTTACGCAAAGAATTAATCACAGAGGATAACAAGATTTTCTCTTTTCTATCTGGTTTGAAGTAGAATGGGTCCCATCCTCTCTACGAGCGTCTGAGGGCGCCTGGTAGAAGATTTCTCATCTTGAAAGACGAATTGTGAGCTCGGATGGCAAAGGTCCCAACGTCGTAAAACAATATAAGATACTCTCTCCAGTTTCAAAAGGACAATCAGAGCCTGGAGAAGAGAGGCATGTCACCACAGATTATGCAGACCTTTAGGAGCTCAGGTCGGACCCTTAAAGAGATAAAATACTTGATGCATGGACAAACGTGGAAAATACTTGAACATTGTTAATGTCTGTACATGTTTCTGTATATAATTACATTGCATGATTTTATTTCATCTTCATTTTGCTAGATAGTAGGGGTAAATTAGCTTTCGTTGTCGCTATTATCTGCTTACTTACGGTAAATAAATTGATAACACTAGTAATAATGATAACAATGATACTATGATAAAGAAGAAAACTGAAGATGATATCAAGCAAATTCTAGGGAATCCTTGTCTGCAAGAATTGCAAAGTGAACCCCGGAATATTCAGAACATCAACTATGTTCTCTAGCCAGAAAACTGCTTACTCAACTATCCGATGTATCTAACTCGAATTCCGCTTTCTCGTTTAACGTTGCATGCGAAGAAGCTTTATAGTAACATTCAGAGCCATGTATTTGAAGTGGATGAGAAAATGCTTACCTGAAAATGCACCAATTTTACCATGTTTGGGTCAGCGATGAAGACTTGATGGAGAAATGAGCAGACGCGGCATTGTATCTCACGAAGCGTGTGCATTGCGGCATTGTCTGATTGCTGCCAATGAAAACAGAACTTCGTCTCTTTAGGTGAAAATGAAGAAGAAACCGAGCTGGAGTTGCATAGTATCAAACGTAAAACCATGGAGCCCAATAGGAAAGAAGTGGATCACGAAAAAACGCCATCAACTGCAAGATGATTTACCACTGAGGCCGGAATAACCGGACTGTGCTATTCATACGCTGAGTTAAAGCAAAGAACGGTATCGAACCAGAAGCTGTGATATCTCAGGCCCTTTTTTCTAGTGAGTTATGTTGGGGAAAAGCCTTAGTGGCTTACACAAAACCCCGCCAAAGGAAGAGAGAAGTTGACAGGCTAAGAAGAGAGAGAGAGACAATATCAAATCCATTGATCTCGGATTTGCAAGAGGGCAAGATATGGGATTCGGGAAAAGAAAAAGGAGGCCCTATCGACTGAACTAACGGCAAAGGAAAAGTTGATCGACGCTGCCTTATGATACGATCTAAAGCAAAAACAAGAGTTGCAAGGACAGCTTTCGCAGCATCAAAACGGAGAAAAATCCCAGCTGATGTGGTTTACAGCGAATCGATTCGGTGAGATTGGCAAACAGGGTAACGAATCACGCGCCGAGATACACGTTTGGTCCTAGAGTCGCTGCATTAAGTCTCAAATTTTAAAAATGAGTTTTTAGTCCAGATCAGATGGTTTCCCTCATTCCGGCGATTACAGCTGGGTGTATCAGCAGGTCAGTTATGAAACAGATGAAATACTAAATACCTGTCTCTCCTCCTCCGTAGGTAAACATATCTCTAGTAGAATCTGCACGATTGCACTCTCCTGCGCAGCGACAAGTGCGCCTTTTAGCTCTTCCCGTTCAATATCAGCGCTGTTTCCACTCGTTCCCATGCCCCTCTTGGCGGGTGGCACGGGATGCGATTGGATATGATGCGAAAGGAAAGCCCGCGATGCATCCATGTAAGCGGATAAAATACGTAGCATTATATCGAAAAGCGGAGCACACCTGTGTAAGCAAATGTAAGAAAATGAGAAGAATGGGAGGGGGGAGATTGGGGGGAATGCAAGCAATGAGACGTACATAACTTCATTGTCACTGAATAGTGACAAAGGAATGCGTATAATCAAGCTTAGGTGGAGGAGCATAACTTATATCCAATTCGTATTGTTCACCTCTGATGCATGATTTCACGGTGGAAGCTTTCGAACTGAGAGTGTGGCGAAAACTCCTGGGGACTTCATGGAGAGAACATAAAACCAACGAGTGTGTCCTCCAGTGCGTCGGACAACCTCAAAGTCTCCTCAACAAGATTGCGGTCTCGCAACACGGCTACTTTGCCCGTCTGTCTCGAGACGACGGCGACGAGCGGACAGATAGCTGGAAGCAGAGGCCGAGGTCGTCCAAGAACAACATGGACCGACAACATCACGACAGCGGCGGGGAAAAAGCTGCACGATCTGTGCACGATGATCGTTTCGTCTTCCAGGTCACAAGAGGACGCCAAGCGGCCTCATGGCTCGTTCTCTCGAATGCATCACTAAACTGAATGTGAATCACTAATGCCTGCTCGTTTCCACTTCATGATAAACAAGAGAGAGGCAGTCTCCCAGCTTTGGTTGTTTTTCAAGGGCCTAACATTTTTACAAATTATCAAACGTTTTTCTTCCTTCTTCAATCCATCTTTCTTCCTTATCTTTGTGAGGCAAGGTATTTATGAAGACAACTTGGTGTCATAAATAAGGAGCTACAATTGCTAGAGAAAGAAACTCAAACCTGAACAATGGACGATCGCATCTAAGAATAATCAAAGGATCTTTGACGATTTCCTCATATGTGAATGGCTCGTTTCGAAGCGAGGTATCATTCGATTGAGGACAGCATAAAACATTGACTGTATCCAGCCAGATCCTAAAGAATGCAGAGAAAATAAGTTATGAACTGAGATGGCTTACGTATCAGCAGTCTTTCCATCATTTTATGTCAGTGAAAGGCCCTAGTGGCCTAAACAAAGCCCTTAAAAAATGAAGAAAGAGAAAGGTCGAGAGGAGAACGAGATGAGATCAAGTTTGATGACGTTAGATTTTAGAGAAGACCAGTTGTAGGATTCTGGTAAGGAAGAAGAAGGAAAGAATTTCAATAGATTGTAAGCCATTGAAATGAATGATAATCTATGACGTAGAATTCGAGGATCGAGTCGTGAAATAAGAGTGGTGCGCGTGGATTCAGCTTTTGGTGACCCTGACATTATTTTTTTAGTGGGTTATGTTCAGGAAAGGCTATGGGGGCCTATACAAAGCCCCAACATAGGAAGAAAGAAGAGAGCGAACAGCTATAAGACATGCTTCTGAGGAAGAGGTTTAACGTTCTTAATTTCCTGACAACAATGTCCATGACAGTGTCTTTAAAAGATGGAAAGAGAGCCTCGTCCAATACGGGGTTGCATGGCACAGGAGCAGCCCATGAAAGAAAATCCCAGGCAACATCACACTTGCTCATATTATACTCTATATTATATATTATATACTATATATTATATTCCCATTAGTTTCTGCTGTTGCACTTGATCAGCCTTTTACATCTGTTTTTTCCAATTTATCTTCGTGTGCTCAACTTACGTACAGCTCCTGCTTAATCCCATCCATGCACTAGCTTTATACATTCTATTTCCTGTTCTTCCACCCATATTCCCACTAGTAAGGGGCTGTTACACTTGGTATACCTTTCCATCCATTTGCGCACACCTTTTTCAATATCATCCACCCTCCTTCTCTCCAACTTCCCCCCTGAAACTCTCTCACGATACCTTTGGAATGACGTTTTCCCACAGTGTCCACACCACTCAAATCTTCCTTCTTTCATATTGGCTGTCACTCCCGCTAACTTCATCATTTCTCTGCTCCGTTTCTTCCTAATTCTGTCCTCTCACTCAACTCCACACAAGCATGGATCCAAGACGTATTGGAAGACACTGTTAATGGGTCTGCATTAAAAGTTTCCACACAATTAGTCTACTTTAGCTCAGAGCATTCAAAGTTTGCTTGAACCGATCAACAAAGAGAGTGTTGGAAATGGCATCCGATCACCTTCTAGGTATGACTGTGTTGAGTTTGCACCATATCGAGCAGCAAAGAGTTTGCACCTTGCGAGGAACCGAGCTTTGGAGAAGTGACGTAAGACTTCTGACAAGCGCATCAGAAAACGGGACCAAGTCGTTTGAATCCAAAGTGGAAAGCTTCGACAACAGAAGAACAGCTTTAGGCCATTTCGTACCGGCATTCTGAAGTGCTACGGCGAAATGAGAAAACGATTTTCTGGCAAATGGTTTGAAGCAAGTTTATCAAAATCATATCGATAAGAAGACAATAAAAATATCTATAGGGATATCGTACTGCTGAGTATATTGTATTATTCCGTAGATTTGAGTTGACTACGTATTGCAGATAGTCACTCGTGGTGCATTTGATTGATGGCACACGCATCACCGGAGACTGAAATTAATCCTATCATCAACCGGCACTCAATTACTGACTTCAGAAGGTTAGAAAGGTAAATCGACTTCTTGAGGCAAGCTTCCAGGAGGACAGGTTATAGACTGCTTTTTGGAATCTACACCCGGCTTCTCTCCGCTAAGCGAAAAGAAAACTGTTCTGTAATTCATAGTGTCATTGAGAGCTGAGTTTGCTGTGACATCGAACGCCTAAGAGGGCAGGTTGGAGCTGCACCCATATAAACATCATTTCCTACACTAAAGAAGTTAACTAGGTGACATGGAAATCTCTCTGGCCGGGGACTTTCGACGGGGCAAGGAGTGAAAGGGCTGTGACAAAAATAATCCATCCTTAGAAGCTGCCAAACAACAGAGGCTAAATGAAAAGTTTATTTCAACTTTCATATACTTTTGTAGAAAATATTCTAAGTATAAGTAAGTTGAGAGCTTCCTTCATTTTCAATTCTGATCAAACCAAGACTTATCTTCACACCGTCATTATCAATGAAAGCTATAAGAGAATTGAAACCAAAATCAAAGTATAAGCATACTGATCCGGTGGAAGATTTCATTAAAGCAGTATTTGGAATTTCGTAAAACTTTTCGATGGAAATACGTGCATAATAAAAGTCAAGTCAAGTCCCATATTCGAAACAGCCTTGGGAAATACCTTGTTGGAGCTGTACAATTCTGAGCCACAGCAATGCTAGTTAGCGTAGCCAATTCACTTCCTCACCCCACTTTACCCGCAGCTTCATACCAGATACCCTTTAATTGCTGGGTGGACAGACAAAGGGCATAGAGAAATGGAATAGACCGTACCATGATCCCGGAATCAATAGCACGGCATATGTGTGCTCGAAACACTATGCTTATACATTGATTTTACTGCACCTTTACGTACATTCGATGTAACCGATTACCTCTCAAGTCAAACCTTCAAAAAGGCACAAACCTGTACTTAGCTCATCGGGCGTGCAAATCTTGTCTCTACGCAGAGTTCCTGGGCTTTTCAAGCTAAAAGTGCTTGACGCTTTCTCTTCTTTGATCTCCTCTTCAAACATGTAGTCTTCAACAAGGCACAAATGCGGGAAACTCTTAATGACCAGTCGCAGCAGTGGAGGGTATATGTCTTCGTAGAGGTTTTGGTTCTCTCTGGAAACCAACAGCAATTTCTTGATTGGCATTTGGTAGTACAAATCAGCAGAGTATTCTGTCGGTCGTTTCGAACTGTTCACTAAATTGAAGAAATGGAAAATTCACATGCGGGCTAAGGGCGCAGCAGAGGTAAGAAATTCTGCTTTGAGTATCAATCGTCATTGCATGAAGACCGATCCATCCAACAATTTGATAAACCTCCTATACATTTACATAAATAAATTTCTATATAAATATATATACATATACATTTATATATATATATTTATATAGATGAATACATATATATTTATATAGATGAATACATATATATTTATATACATAAAACTATGGAAGGTCTTGCCATCTTTTTGCTTTCCTGAATCCTACAACTTGCCATCTTCCAAACCAAGAGCAATAAACTTGATCTGATCTCTCTCTCCTCGTATCCTTTCGCTTTCTTCTTTCTTCCTTGATTGGGGCTTAGTATAGGCCATCATTGCCTTTCCCCAACATAACTCATTAAAAAAAGTTGGATAGAATCTGTAATCTACTTACCTAAATTTGACATATTTGACAGCAGGCAGCTCTGGTATAACAAAGCATAGAACAGCATCAGCAATTGGCTGGTTGTTTCACATGTCAGAGTGACATCAGCAGCTCCCTTGAGGATGCAAAATGAATAAATTAATTTCAGAGATTGACAAAAGGGACATTATTGCTTCGTGAGAGATGGGTGAGGGGAATCTGTACTAGAGTCGTTTTCATTTAACAGAAATTTCTTTAATAAAGAACATGTTGGAAGCTCTAGAAATGTGGTGCTACCCAAGAATGATGCAGATATCCTGGGGGAAAATAATTTCGAAAGAGCACGTTCACGTTCTTGATATGGTCGGTACGGAAAGAAGGTTGTTAGTGACGATGAGAAAATGACAGTTATTAATCACAGTTGTGGGACATGTGGGGAAGAAAAGGAGTTTATGGAAGCTGATACTGACAGAGCAGATCAACGGAATGAGACAAAGAGGATGAAAGAGGCTGAGGTACACGGAGGGACTGGCGCTGGCTGCTAATGTGGTGCGGTGGACATTTTGCGACAGGGGGGTGACCGTGTTGGTTTTAGGGAAATGACAGCCAAAGTCATCCTCGGAGAAGGCACTCCAAAGAAGTCTTTTGCTTATTTTTATAAATTAAGTTAGATGTGAGGATAGCTCAGCGTACGAAACTCTTTTATTCATCTTAAGAACTGAGTCGCTTGCTCCCTGCAACTCCACGTGTATGGATAATGAGGTGTGATCACAATGAGAGAAAGGACCTTTGAACTGCTTTAATAACAATCACATCTTTTAAGGGTTCTAAAGCTAACAACATATGCTAGGTAGAGCACTTTAAGAAGCTTTTTCTATACCACTCTGGTATAATGGCCTATTTCGCAACATTAATCATATCACCGGTTTGTCTTCTGAGAAGGCGCAACACATTTAAAATCACAACATACCTTCCTAAACAGTCTAAAAACACTTTCTTCAGAGAACCGATCGAGGTTGACTGATTTGTGATGCTTCCCTGTTTTCCCGATTTGAACTGGTTGAATGATGGATTGAACGAACGCATCGATAAGTGGCACCATTACCGGATGAAGCGGTGCGCTTGACGTGCAAATTTGGGCGTAAATCCAATCCTGTGCGTTAGAAATGCTCTCATCTCAATCATCACAATATTAGTGTCAAATATAAACGGCGATGGCGGATCAAGTAACATATAAATTGTGAAAAGACCGTGACTGGGCAAATCAAGTAATGGTTATTGCAAAGAAGAACGGGAAGATGATTAAAATGAATACTTATACATAATATTATATGAATGTTAGAATATTTTTAGCCTCTTCTTGTAAACGCAGGTCCTTTATTGATAGCAGAATGTATTTTCTGAAAAAGTTAACCTGTTAAAACATGTTTGATAATAATAATAATAATAATAATAATAATAAGACCTTTCATTCGACACCCATCAAAGTATGAAACTACGTGCAGCGGGCGACATGAAACAGCTGGCAGCTGCGCATGCACGAGATGGAGCTGGGTACGTGATTGGGAAGGTCTTGAAATGAGTCATCTGCTGCCCAGTACACTCAATCCCGAGCTCACTTGTTACCAGAGATAGAGCTTCAACAGTTTTCAAGGGAAGTTGATTCCTTGACTAAACCAAACAGCATACTCAATTCCCAGTACGAGTGATGCCAGAGATAAGGCTTTGTAAGAGAAGCTGATTTTATACCAACTAGCTTCCTGTCACCCTTCTTAGCCTATTTTTTTTTTCTTTTTTTTTTTAGTGGGTTATGTGGAGGAAAGGCCATGGTGGCCGATACAAAGCCCCAACAAAGGAAGAAAGAAGAAAGCGAGCAGCTAAGAGGATAGAGAGATAAGATCAAGTTTATGAATATCGTCAATATAAACCAACAAGGGTACCTTGACTTCGACGCGGTGTTTGCTAAAGACCCTGGACTTCAGTAGCTGATGAACGCAGTGGACGGGCAGGAATCCAGTTAGTTTCGCATTCAAATTTTTCGTAACGGGAACGGTAAGTGCATGCTCAGCTGCTATCTGCAAGTTTAAAAATCAACCAGTGAGATATTACGAGAAATCTGCATAACCGAATTTTCTTCCTTTTCGCATCGGATTCCCGCACCCATTCATTCCATCCCAAACAACAGCTTCCTTTGTCTCCACCGTTCCCGTTAGTCAGTCATTTATATGTTTCTTCATTTAACTAATTCATCATTCATTCATTTGCTTCATTCATCCCGTCATACGTTGATTGATTGAAAATCCGTCACTTTCACTTGTCTTTCATTTTTATTCTTTAATCATCTCATTTTCTTATCACAATGCTCTTAATTTTGATGCTATTTCATGCCTCCTTTATTTATCTATTTTACCCGTTATTCATTAATTCATAAGGCATTCCCTCATTCGTTCAAGCATTCTTTTCATCCTTCATTTCTTAACCTTGCCTTCGTTCACTCTCCTTCATCCTTTATAAAAAGGTTCATTGATCAATGAATCAATTCATTTGCTCATTCATTCATTCATTCATTCATTCATTCATTCATTCATTCATTCATTCATTCATCCATACATTCATTCATTCATTCATTCATTAATTCATTCATACATTCATTCATTCATTCATTAATTAATTCATTCATACATTCATTCAATCCTTCATTATCTCGCTTCATGGAGAATTGCACAAAAGCATATTATAGAAAATTAAAAAATAAACTTTTGAACCGACCTTCTCTGGAAACAGTTGCTGTGTGAAAAGAATCTTCATTTTGGTCAGTGATCCTAACTTCAATTTCATGCAAAGTGTCGTTGTTACAAGGTCCACAATTGCTTCTAGGTTATTGCCATGAAAATGAATGGCAATCAGCAGTAGCATTTCACCGAATGACGAGCCCACTGCCTCATTGTGTCCAAAGTCTGCTTGGTGGGCGCACAACCATTCAATCCACTTCGTAGCTTGAGATTCCCGCTCTTGATTGCTATTTGGAAAACGAAATTTCACAGTGTGACAAAGGATGGCATTCATGACAAATACGGTCTATTCAAATTTCCCCCAAAAGCGCTAGACCTAACGTGGCCGGCTTGTGAACGGTTAAGAGACACCATTGCTACTTTGCTGATGCAAGGAGCTATTTAAACATAGGGGGCACGTGAACTGCTACCCCACCCTTCCCCTTACCCTCTCGTATCTCCTATCTGCCTAGCCTTTCAAAAGTCACCGATCTTTGCCAGATCCTGCTCGAGTTTATCAAGGGAACGGAAGTGCCATTAAATATTTTGAGTTTTGAAAGTTATCAATAGTCTCCACACTGCAAGACAGAATCAGAAAATAAGCTCTCCATCTCTGTTGTAAATGCCCGGTGTGTTCATAGGAACACACCGGATGCTATGCATGAACGCTATGCATTGCATTTTTACTTGGTCTTTCGAAATCAAACTTTGTAGGCCTACACTAACAAGTGGTTTCCCTTCAACAAATTTGTCTCCTTTGCAAAGGAGATTCTCGAACCGTAAAAAACACTAGCACAATGTTTGGTATTAAGGTACGTGCCACTAGAAACCAGAAAAAAGCTAAATTCAGCTTGGCGGTTGAGAGTTGGTCAGATCTGCTCTAAAAACTCCGCTATTACTGCAACTTCCAGGGCTGGAGAGCAGCGCTAATGGCCAGTCAATGAAAACAAATTAAAAAAATTAAATTAAATCAAGAGCACGTACTTGATGACAAACGTACATGCAAGAAGTGCAGATAGGCCAATTGCAATGAACAGCACACCATCACTAGAAGCTGGAGGGTGACACGTGATCAGTTTCAAAAACGCGTCTGATTCCTCATTGGATATCTTGTAACCAATCATGCCCTTCAATGCACAGAACAGCCGTATCAAAGCAATGCCTTTCGCGAAGTTACTGTTTAAGGATTGGTTGTCCGTTTCCATTGCTGAAAATACGATCAGTGCTTTAAGACATCTTTATAAGGATCAAAATCAAACAGTATTTCAACATCGCAAGATCTTGCCATCTTTTATAGATACTTCCACAGGCATTGCTCTCAGGAAATCAGGGATATTATTCCAGTTCCTCTGAGGCGTGTCAGGACCACCAGAAGCTTAACTAATTCACACCCTTTCCAAGTCTCATTGCCTACTTCGTGAACTCTGTCCCACAAATTATCATTCATGCCAAGAACATGCAATTTATGGAACGTCTTGCTTCTTTCTCCTTTCCTGAATCCTACAACTTGCCATCTTTCAAATGTAAGATCAACAAACATGATCTATCCTCTCTCTCCTCTTAACATTTCACTTTCATCTTTCTTCCATTATTGGGGCCTTGTATACGTCGCCATGACCTTTCCTCAACATAATTCTCTAAAAACGAGCTTAAAAAAACAAGCCTTTCATTAGTTTAATTTATTTCGAACTTTCTGTCTTTCCGTTTATCGAATACCTTGCTTATCCTTATCATAAAAGTTCGCTTTAGCTCAAACATTTAAAATTTATGTCTCCGAAGGAAGTTTTTGCTTATATTGACTTTTTTAGGTCTTACCATCTGACTGGTCTTCAGTGAGGCGGGAAAAATCGCCAACAACCGCCAACGCATCTTTAATAAGTTGAGTTCGGAGAGCATAAATGGAGGAATTTGGAGCATCCTAAAATCCAACGATTATCTAGATTTGAAAATCAGATGGAAGAAAATATGAATTGAAAATGAATGAAGGAGTGCATGCAAGACCAAATGGGACGGATGAGAAAATGCCTGCAGGGTCACGTACGTATATATATGTTTGACTATTAATCTATGTATGCATGGCTATGCATAGCTATGTATGTATGTATGTATGTATGTATGTATGTATGTATGTATGTATGTATGTATGTATGTATGTATGTATGTATGTATGTATGTATGTATGTATGTATGTATGTATGTATGTATGTATGTATGTATGTATGTATGTATATATATATGTATGTATGTATGTATGTATGTATGTATGTATGTATCTATGTATGCATGTTTGGCTATGTATATATGTATATTTTACATATGTATGAACGAATGAATGAATGAATGAATAACTAAAAAGTATGTAACACATTTAGAAACTGGAAATAATAAAACAATGAATCTTCTAATCATCAATCATTTGATCAATCAATCAATCAGTCAATCCTGCATTAATGAATCAACTGAATAATGTAATCAATCCATCGTTAACTAAATGATTTGTCCAAGTACAGCACTTATCTGTCTGTAGTAAACAGTGTCACCTTTTGAGCATTTCTGATGTACTCAGCTAACCATTCCTTCACTTTAACATCACTTGTAAGCAAAATTCCAGACAGAAATTGAACAAGATCAGATTCACAGCCTATAAATTAGAAATCAAAACAGCATTTTGAAACTGGTAAAAGGTTATTTTATTCATCTCTACAATAATGTAATGCATAACGCAGTAACACTCCTGGTATGCAGCCATGCAATATAAATAAATAAAAATATTTTGTAATTTTCCTTCACAAACCTTCTAAACCATTTGACACTGATAGCTCAATAGCAAGACCAGGAAGCTGGCATCTTGACATAGCCTCAGATCTAAGTGACTTGATGTATGATGGATTCATGGCGCATAAAAGTTTGAGGGCCTTAGTCCGGCTTTGCGTGTTGATGTTGTTTTCATCAGACGATGTTGCATTTGACAGAATGCTTATGCAAGCTAAAAGGAGATATACAGCAACTACTTTACTAAGGCATGAAATAGTGATGAGAAAAATTTAGAAGCCATGCAAAGCTCAAATTCTAGATGATAGGAAAGAGTTAAGAGCAGAAAATTGTTGCAAAGTAAAAATCAACCCAACCAAATGTCCATAATTTCAATACTTTTGAATGGATCAGCTGAAATAGATTTGAATTACTTGCTTGGTAAACATTAGCTAAGACCACAATTTTGATTAGATAATTTTGAAATCATTGCACATTTTATTTTCAAGGAAATCTTCCTCTATGTCAGCACAAGCTGAACAAAAACTGCTCAGACAGCACCACACACAAGCTATTGAGATGAAATTAGTATATGAGATCAATTACATCTCCTACTTGCAGTAGAGGACTAACAAACTGGTATGGCAAGATTTACATGCAGCCTGTGTTAGATAAGGACCACTCCTAATGATACTCAAGCAAGGAAGGTTTAATATGTTTTGGCACGCATGGCAGCACGACCCTTTGCTAAGACCATCCTACAGAGAATGACAGTAAGCAGGTCAAATCAAGCAAGACCAAGAAAGAGGTGGCTTTGTAACATCCAGAAGTGGGCTAGCCTAACTAGATTACCATCATTTGGGAAACGAAGATCCCTTCGGCTTGCTGACATGAGTCTGAAATGAACTGATTGATGATACGATTTATAAAATGGCATTCAAGGAAGATACCAGTGGCTACTTGCGGCATCTATGAAAACGACATAATCGTTGACACAGTAGTTGGAGAATGTGCTGACTGTGTGGAATATAACAGGTTTTGTCCCTTTTATGTGAACTTCTCTGTGCCCTCTATTCATTTACGAAGCATTGTAAGGACAGCAAATGGCTACCTTACTTGATAAAACTACACATATGAAAGGCACCTCTCTCACCAAGCTCTCCTCAATGTCCTCCCAGTTCTGGAGTATGGGAGTCAGGTTAAAATCAAGGAATGCATTGAAAATTCATGAGAGCTTCAGTTCTCATTACATATTAAGCAGATCATTTCTTTAAGAACAAGCGGTTTGTTTGAATACACTTAATGGGATCTTGCAAGGACTGTTGAACTAGGAAAGAAGTAAATGGCAAACCTTGCTCAAAACAATCTGGTGCATTCCCTACCAGACGGCATAGCAACCATGGACCATATTTGACTTTCAATAGGCCTTCTGCAACGTCTTTGAGTGGCAAAAGGCCTGGGAGCTCTGTAAAGAAGAAAAGTTGTGTAAGATCCAAGAAAGAAAGAAAGAAAGAAAGAAAGAAAGAAAGAATGAAAGAAAGAGAGAAAGAAAGAGAGAAAGAAAGAAAGAAAGAAAGAAAGAAAGAAAGAAGGAAAGAAAGAAATAAATAAAGAAAGAAAGAAAGAAAGAGAGAGAGAAGGAGAGAAGGAGAGAAGGAAAGAAAGAAAGAAATAAAGAAAGAAAGAAAGAAAGAAGGAAAGAAAGAGAGAAAGAAACAAAGAAAGAAAGAAAGAAAGAAAGAAAGAAAAAGAGAAAGAAACAAAGAAAGAAGGAAAGAAAGAAGGAAAGAAAGAAAGAAAATTAACATTGGATCCAAAAAATGCTATTGGGACAGACAAAGAACTGTGAAATATTTCTTATACTGCATCATACTCTGTAAAAAATGGAGAGAAAACAAGCATGGCTAGTAAGGGATGTAACTCAATCAGGAGGTTATCCCGGGGGGAGGATTTTCCCACTGTTACAATATTAGTAATACAACTTAAAAAACATTGCCTTTTTGAAATAACCTCATGCTCATCTTTTGCATTACTTTTTAAAGTGAAATAGAGACTACAGTACTCACCTGCAAAGCAGATGCATAAAATGTCAGAAACTTCTTGAAGGTAAACAGCACATTCAAACAGTTCAACAGTGTCCAGTGAAGTGCTCCGCGCTTCAGAAGTCTAGGGGCAAGAATTCTTACTTATCCAACGATTCTATGGTTGAAAAACATTGCATTCTGATGCATACTCAACAAGATAAAAATCCCTCACATAGCACAAAGGTTAACGTAACAAAAATGTCACCAAACAAATGCCCATCTTTGAGTTGAAGCAGTGGAGCTTTTACTGTTGGATATCACATTTATGTTAAGATACTTGGACACAGTGATACAAAAAAAATTCTATGGTGCATCCCCATGTGCATGGATTCCTTGCTTCATGCAATGTCAGAAATAATTTCATAGATTTCTTTAATTCACCTCCCTCCTAAACCAGTCTTCTTAATTGGGTTGATAATTTATCAGTTGTAAACTGCGTAATCCCTAGATCATATCTACTGCTCCCTTCCTCAGTGTTCCTCAATGTAGCACTATTGGTTACGTTCTCCGCTGGTATTTGATATACTCAAATAAAGAAATGAAATAAGCTAGTATACCTGGCAGCAAAAAGAGAAGCATTTACTTGCAAAATAGCATTATGAAACAGCTCAGTCAGGCAAATGAAAATTACAAAAGATGGACTTTTCTACTCAGTAAGGGAAATCATTTTGGATATGGCTTGGCATCAAATTGAAGGGGAAGTTTATTGCTTTAAAACAATAAATCTGTTGATTGCCTGAGCAACACAGTGGAACAACAACAAATATACACGCTTACATTATTTGAGCAAGTCTTCAAACAAAAAAAGGACCAGAACTATGAAGACTTTAACATACCATGGAGCAAAGCCTCAAAAGTTCGCTCAGAACCAGCCTGATCCTCCTAAATGGTTCACTTCTCTCGAATTCTGCAAGAAGGCTGCCATTCTCAATAGAATCAGCAAGGTAGCTTTCCCCCAGGGAATTTCCACCTAATTTTCTCCTCAACTGCTGCTCTTTCATGGCATCTTCACGTATGACAGCAAAATCCACTGAGAGCAAGGACACAATAGAAGTTACGGCCTCAATACCGGCCATGAGTCTCTGTAGCTCTTTCATCACTAATCGGAACTTGTCACTTATGTCTAGTGTAGAACAAAGTGCTGCTCTTGATATGCAAGGTAGGATAGTTCGTAACTCTTTCTGGTCTAGTTCTGATAGCTGTTGTATGGATGCTGACTGAACTGCTTTGAATGCTGCACATGTTGGCACAAAATTGTCTGAAAGTGGTATATCCATGATTGGGACTTTCTTTTTCCAGCTTTGCTACTTCAGATCAGAAGCCCTTCACAATTTCCTGCGTAAAAATAGATCAAACAATACATCAAAAACACTTTTAGCTTTCATTAAGAGGTTTTATAAAGGCACCGTTGAAGACTATTTCAGTGAGAGGGGTAGATAGCAGAACTCAGGTAGCACCCTTTTGTATTCAGAGAAAAAATGTACGATTTTCCAAGTAGGGAAATTAGTCACTCGGGCAACCCGGGAATTCGAAAGAAAATTGATTTCAACATTAATGCGAAATTTTCCCATATTCCATTTAGTGTCGGACCTGGTCTTCTCGGTCTCTCGTAGCTTAGGCCAGGTGGCCTAAAATGATACACCCGGGAAATGAATGAAGTTATCTAAGTTTGGTTGAACCTCGATACTCACCATAGCATAGGCCGCACCAAAATATATCATGCGATATCAGATAATCATGGAATCCATTTTGTGAATTAAAAGAATCAAGTGTTAACACAGATCAATTTGCTTTCCCGCGGTCAATCTTACACACACGGGCAAAACATTAAGTACTTCATGTAGAAATAGCACTTCGACAATCTTCCTTTGTTAGAATTCTTTTGCTTCGAACTCTTAATTCTTGGACGATCAACCAATATCGCCATCGTATTCATCATCTCGCATCACATTATTCTCAATCAATTGGATTTCATAACACTTATTTTATTTTCATTACTCTACGTTAATCGTGATAGTCAGTGGACCTTATTGTAAAGTTTTATCTTTCTAGGTAGGTCATTAAAGGTCACTAGCGATTTCAAATATACAAGCAATGCGGTAAACACTATGTCACATTAAATGATAAGTGAGTTCGTTTTATTTTTTCTGCCTTTTTATACACATGATTCTATCTAGATTTCAAAGGTAGACATTTGGACACTAAGAATCTGTCTGCTTATCAAGCAGTGTCTATGTCCTTCCTCTCGATGTGACCACACCTCATGATTCCTACGCCTGTAGTTACAGAGAGCTGGCGACTCTTCTCACACTACGTGAAAGGTTAGCTGAGGGCGGATTCGTACCACTGACCATAGGAGCAATACATAAGATCTTGCCAATGAGCTATCCTGAAACCTAAGTTCATGATATAGCATTTTATTGTATTTAGTCCTTTTAAGTCGTGTCCAACTACAAAGCAGCGCGATTTATAAGGAAGGGGTTTCGTGCTCCGATCATACAAGGCTCACAATATGCTGTGGGTGACAAAGCCAACCGATCATCACTTCAATATAATCAGCTTCCCAAAGCACCTGGCAGTCATGTCTCTAGCCTCATCTAATCATGGAATCGAGCACGATAGTCTAATTGAAGAAATCCACTGTCCTAAGAAACACTCGTAGCGCTTCGTAGCCGAGACACGGCAAGCGTCCTCGATGTATAGTTTCAAGAAAATTATTAAGAAAAAGAGAGATTTATTTCTTCTCATTGTTTCCCGTATGTTCTTAAATTATTGGGCTTAAATTTCAATAATTGTAAACAGGGCTTTGAATTTCATTTTAATTTACTGTTCTCCTTAAGTAGGTTGTAATTGATGTTTTTGTCGGAGGCCCATTGAAAACCAGCTTATGCTGAAGGGTAACCCCCCTTAACAGAATTATATATAATATACAAAAATAAATATGGGGTCTGAAAGCTTTTGGGATAAATGCCAATACAGATCCATGTATTCAAACTATGGAAAGCGGAACTGCAAGAATGTGATAGTCCCAAGGCTTAAAACTGAACACGCCAAAAGAGGATTTCACTACTCCGCCTTGAAGGCTTGAGGAGGTATCCCAAGTGATATCAGAGAAATTAAAAAAACCAGGGTGCTTCATGGAGGAACCAAAAGCGCATTTGAGAATGCGAATTATAAACACAATAAGAAGGCGATCCTCTGGAAAAGTCGCCCATCTTTATTAGTTATTTATTTGATTAACTACGTATTTGTATTGGTTTTATCTGAATGTGGTATTGGTGTAATGATTATGGCAATGGACAACTATGGAGTGGATGTCAGCGGACAATTAGCGGCCTAAAGGGCGACCAAGACATGCGTGCAGAAGAACCATCAAAAAGGACTTGACAAGAGCCGGTACATCGTAGCATCGATTCTGCTTCCTCGTTGTGGGCAGGAATTCATTACAGCATTTCATCGACCGATGCTCTGAATCTGGAGTTGACGGAATTAAGGTGATATATGCATGTGTGTCTTCTTGTCATGGAAGACCGAATGGCAAATGATGTTCTACAACTTTCTCATGTAGAATGATACACTGGTGTCTTCGATTGATAACGAAGGAATAGGTTGAGGAAACGCAAAGTCTTCTACCTATCAATGATAACAAGTATCAATAATATTGCTGCTCACTCACGGAGCCTACTTAAAACTATCCTAGAAAACTCACAAAACATTTGTGACTATGGGACGAATCAATCGGTCTATTCCAAACCGAAATTGAAAATTCTACATTGAATGAGAAACGCTAAAACTTTGAATGGACGAGGAATTAACAGATTTCGTTAACTAATAAGAAACTTTGAATTGTAAACAGGGCAACGGCTTTATAAAATAGAGATAAAAGAAGGAGGCCTTGTTTTGGCTAAAATGGAACTCTTATTCTGGATTGAAAAGAAATCACGGAGAATCGTTGCACTGCTGGCTGCTCAAAACGTAATTTCATCAGCACAGCTGGGTAAATTTTCTTGGGAAAAATCCTCCAACTCGATAGGACCAAAGGGGATAATGAAAAGCATACTCGTGAAGGAAGTCAGGAGAAATGAAAACAATCCAGAAGAAGAAAGACCTTGAATGAAATTCATCTACAGCATTACATATAGATTTGATGGCGGGAAGGTAAAAGAGTCGTGTTTTTGTGTTCCCGAGGAAAGCAATTCTCAAACTTTCAATCGATATGAACAATTTAATAACGTCTATTGTAAAAAAAATTAATATCGAGTTGGGAATTGGCCGTGTTATCCACGGCCAACTTGTATCAGCTAATCTAGTAGATCTTCGGCTCAGACTTTGTCAAACGGAAAAAGGACGTTCCAGAAACGACTGCGAGACCTCACACACAGATTCGTATAAAAAGCAATAAAAAGACAGAACTTTCAGACAGCCACTAAATACAAAAAAATCTGCCAATTTCAACAACACGCGTTTTTCATTTACATGCCAATGGACCTTGTTAGTACAAATGACAGTTTAGCATTTATCAGCTTCGAGGTTCTATTCAAACACGAACTGTTGTTCTAATTCATCAAGAAATGCAGGCTCGTCTGCTTCTAAAAAGTCTTCCGCCTCATCGTGGCTTATCTTATGATGTTCTGAGCTAGAATCATATAGTTCACTGCTTGCATAGCCTTTGTTAAAGATGGATGGGTATAAAGACTCCTCTTCTTCAATGCTATCGTCTTCGTCGTCGCTTGGATAGAACGGTGCTGCGAAAATCAACGAAGTAATGATTAATAACTGTCTTGGAAAAAGTTCCGCGCATGGGTAATATCAGCTTAAAATCACGCAAAAAAAAAACAAAGAAAAATTAATACCATGGAGAAGCAAGCACGTATTCCCTCGAGTGAGAAGTCGGCGCCCTGCTTCTGGTCTATGTACCTATGGTTCTGCCTAGATGTCAAAGGCAGACATTTGGATATTAAGAAGCTTTCTGCTTATCAAGCAGTGTCTATAACTTTCCTCTCCATATGACCACACCTCATGATTCCTACACCTAGAATTACAGAAACCTCGCAACTCTCCTCACTCTAAGTGAAAGTCTAGCTGAGGGTTGACTCGATCCACTGACTATAAGATCAACGCGCAAGAATTTTACCACTGAGCTATCCACTGATCTATGTCATACTCAAAATTAAGTATGATGTACATGTCATTTAGAATTTACTTATTATTTTTGAAATTGATAACAAGTATGAGTTGAGATTCAGAAGCCATAAGTGCAAACGAATCGATTATACACAGCAGGAATTGAAAAATGCAGAATTAATGCTCTCCCGAATGTATTCTTTACGATAAAAATTAGGCCAGTCACAAGACCATGCCACAAAATGATCAAGTTTCTGCCTTCTTCTTGCAAAAACCACTTTGGGGAAACTCTGTGAAGTAAACATGGTTAGAGGACATGTCGAATATGCTGAAGAGCTTAGCGCTTGATCACGTGTTCATCAATGTTTCAGGATGGCCTCTCTCTGTCCAACCAGCGGTAAAAGGAGGCCTGGCGCAAAGCTGTGAATAAAGGCGATGAGGACAGAAACCGACCCCATTTCATCAAAATGGCGTGGCTCGGATTGTACCTCTCTGGCAAGGTACTAACGTTCGCATGAATAAGATGGCACTTAACTTCACTCATTAGCTAAAGAGGCTACTTTTATTGATCGTGCAAGAAAGATTCTGATGTACTCATGTCAAAAATAGTCAAAGTTCCATCCCTCGCCATTTTTGGTGAATAGGGCGGTGGCCATCTTCGTTTCATTAGCCTTTGGGTCACACAGCTGTGTAAGCACATTGAATGCTACAGTTGAAGGCTGGCCGTCTGGTAGTGCTATCTGATTCACTCCCATACTCTTTCCCAAAGTGCTGAATGTTAAAGCAGCGAAACAGCACGTGCTTTTCCTTAAGTCCGGTATGACTCGACCAGGTATCGAACCCCAATCTACCGCGTAACAAGCGAGCATTCTGCCACTAGGCCACGGACGCGTTTATAATCAAATCGCAAGGAAAATCGAAAGTCACGATCTTACTCATTGCCATTTGATCAAAATCTTTTCTAAGCCTGTTGTTGTATCTCTTCTCATAAAGGACATGGCAGTTGCCAATTTTCTCTTGCAAAGCTTGAACTCCATCCAATGTCATCGTCGTTCCTAAAAGACAAGATCGAAATGATTCCTAATACACGCTTTTCCTTCTCAAAATAATCTAAAGAATTGCCTTGGGGTAAAATGAACCAGCGATTTCAGAGTGCGGATTCAAACTGCTGGGGTTGTGGCTTCGCAGTGCCGTGGTTAAGCATGACGATTCACAGCACAGGGGTTGTCAGTTCGATTCCTCCATGTGTCACCTTTAAAGCACCATTGGTGAGGAAGGCAACGGGAAACCACCTCATGAATTCCACTTCCCTAGAAAAAACTCAGAGCCCTGTCTCTGGTTTTTGCTACGCTCAAAATCGAGTATGCAACGCAGTTTTAGTGGCATCCAGCACTGGTCCCCATAAAAACCCTTTAGTTGAGGAAGGCGAGGGCAACTGCTTTATAAAAATGATAACTTTCCTGAAGAGAAGTCATAGCTTTGTCTCTGCTACGCTCAGAATCGAGCATGCTGTGCAGTGATAGATGTGCTCTGCCCAGCACAAAAGACAGGCGTAGGAAGGCTAACAAGTATTGATAATCAAGCAGTAACCCGGCCCTTCCTCAACTAAAGGGTTTTCATGAGGACCAGTGCTATAATCAAGTCTCGTGATTCCTAGGCCTGGATTTGCATAGAGCTAATCGCTCTTCTCATTGTAAATCAAAGTTAAGCTGGAAGTGGAGGTCGAATCGGCTAGCAAGTGCCTCACCAAAAAGATCAAAAATATCACATCCTGATTTAGAAACACGAAACGGATTTTCAAAATTTCAAAGGGTATTCATTTTTTCCATTTCTTTGTAACTTGGCGCTGACTGGATGATATTTTGCCTTACCTTTATCTACCGAAAAAAAATCCAATAAAATATCACAGCTTGATTTTGAAACATGAAACGGATTTTCCGATTTAAGGGATCTTAATTTTCTATTTATTTTCTACGCGTTGAATGGTGAAATTTTTTACAGTACCATAACAAAATACGGGAAAATCACAGAGCAGAAGGTACGCTGAACAGGTGACAATACGAAAAGCATTTAGCTCCATTCAATAGAAATGATTGAAAATACTATTCCAGCATCTTCGATTTGATATCCATTCACTTTGATGTATTTCTGACACCTTTCAAGGACATTATCTATCTTAGAGATTGGTTTGATTCGACGTTGGAGAAGAATACTCAGTAAGGCGATCATGCGTATTTTCGTGATTCCTACCTCCAACGTTGATTTGAATCCTCTGCAAATGTTCGTCTCTTTCGGTTAGGCGCGTATCATTCAGAATTACGTCATCTATAGCACAGCAACCACAAACATCAATGCACACCAAAGACCCTCCGCCAAAGATAAGCAATGCCAACAGACCTGAAAGAGGTCAGTTGATTTAAAGCAAATGGAAGGACTGAATGCGGTATTTCACACGACTCTTATTTTCAATTCAAAGGTACATTTCATGGCATTAATTAGGTAAGCTGATCCATCTAGGGCTGCGAGCTTTCCTCGTGTTATGATCAAATTTTGCGTTTCTTTCAATCCATCTTTCATGATATAAACACTCAAAGGCTATAATTATGAATCAAAATACACTATTATTTTCTCCCATTTTCACCAAATATCTGTTTTCCATTATTCATATAGATAGTGTCATTCTTCATTTCTAAAAAGACCTTAACTTTAACTTGCCTTGACCCACCCAATCCCCAATGCCTAGCCTTCTTCACACAGGTAGAGAAATTACTCACCCGCGGAGTAGGACTTAATTCAAAGATTGCCCATTAAGTTAGGTTGTCCTTGCTAACACCACTGATAATATCAATTTACACGACAAATGCCATTTCTGTTTAAAAGATCGACGCTTTTTCATTTAGGCTACTTTTTCCTTAATAACAAGCTCATAAGAGTCACTCTGCATTTACGAAAAGGCTATGCCTACCAAATGACATCTTTCGGTTTTACCTCTCGACATTTCAGAAAATTGGCAGTTCAACTCAGCCTTCATAATTTTTACACAAGGCAAAACTTGAAAAACCGTCGGCAAAAAACACATTAACCACATTTCTAATATGAAAACTAAGGAATGGCTTGCGTGCCAAGCAATATGAACCTTGCACAAGTATCAGCGCAGAACTCTCTAAAGCAAATGAGTTACCTTCGTTGGTGACTCCTGGACAGGCCTTGCATGTCAGTGACCTCAAAGGAGAATTCGCGGCAAGGTGCTCCAAACAGCCATCGGTCACCTTAAGTGGAACAGAAGGACATCATTAGCGGTGTAGGGATAGAAAAACGACTAGTAGGGCTTTAAGAACTGGGTGAAGTGGCATTCTATATCGAGTGTAGCAGAAACCAGAGAGAGGGCTATAGTTCTTTTCAAATGGAAGAAAATAAAACCGAGGAGAAATTATCACCTTGACATGTGTTCCTTTAAGGATCATAAATTATCGGCAAAGCAGTAAATCATTGACAAAATGATAAGATAAAATCTGCAATTGAACAAGAAAACAAAGGATTTTCCACAAAATCGAAGCAAATAGGAGAGCTAAACCCTCCCCCCCCCCCAGAGCCCTTGCTATACAGCCCCGGATATATCATCCGGAGGGACGCCACAACAGGTCATCAAACAAATTAAATTCTCTAGAAAACGGAGTCTCAATCCCTAGGCAACAGTGGAAGCTCCATCTCTGGTCTCTGCAGAGTCCGGAATCGAGTATATGATGCAGAAAAAGAAGATGGCCATTTAGAAAGAGCGACCCGGGAAAACAGCACCCTGCTTTGATGTAAGGGATATGAACTAAACATCAAATGATAGGAAGGAAAACAAACAGACTGGAAAGAAATGACTAGTGGGCGACAAAGTTATAATAGGTCAAAACAGAAATAAGAAAGAAACAGGTCGTGTGTCATGATGATGTCAGTTAAACGGCTATATGCGCACAGTCTTGTGAAAGCAGACTTAAGATAAACTGCCAAGATCGCAATTAACTTAACAGAAACAAGGATGTGACAAAAAATGCCTTAAAAAGATTATAATTATTTGAGAGAATTGTGGAGGAATCGTTACGAAGATGGTATGTATTAGAGATAGAAGATATAGAAGATCGCCTTGCTAATGTTATCCTCAAAATTAGCATTTCATTGCGAGCGAAAAATCAGCCGTTCTTCTGCATCAAGAGGCAGTTCTTAAAACGTGTAAATTTACCTCAGCTAAGTAGCTTATATTCAAATCTTCCAGCAGTTCAAGATTTGACAAGACCTTGATACCAGTTTCTGTGATAGAGCCATGGCAAGCTTCGATGTTTAAGAACCTTTATAAAGAAGAGGAACAACATATCCTATTATTCAATTACATACCACACCATAGCTACATCCCTAAATAACTATTATACATACATGTGTGTGTGTGTGTGTGTGTGTGTGTGTGTGTGTGTGTGTGTGTGTGTGTGTGTGTGCGTGTGTGTGTGTGTGTGTGTGTGTGTGTGTGTGTGTGTGTGTGCGTGTGTGTGTGTGTGGTGTGATGGGAATAGGCCCAGAAGCGTAAACAATTTTGAAAAGTTGACAATACGAACCTAGAACGATAAGACAGTAGCGAAAAAAATACCGGCTCCGGTTCTCTAAGATTGTGGAGCATTCAATACGCATAGTAACGCCATGGTTGGCTTTCACCCTTTCCTATTTCTTTTTATACGTTGTTTGAAAGGGCATCGAAAATAAGCTGACAAAATTCAAGCACAGAGAAGCTTACATTAAGGAACATTGCAGCATAACATACCTTAGCTTCGTACAATGGCTTACAATTTGTCCCAATACGTCGTCATCCACGCTGTCATTTCGAGACAAGTTCAAGAATTCCTGTGTGAAATGATAGTCGAAGTTATTCATTGGCAAACTTAATGACAACATAACGACTCTGTAAACAGGATATACATTTCAACAAAAGATGCCGTTATCAACATGGATCCTGTAATGTAAGGAAAAGAAAGAAAAACTTACAAGATGACTATTTGATAAAACTTAGCAATAATCCCATTGATGATTTACAAGTTTTAGATATATCACAGGTTTTAAAAGAAATGCCTCTTTAACAGATCTTCGAATTGCTTTGACGATTCAGTTTTCCTGTTTTCGATTGGAAGTTTGATGTAGATCTTTGCACCCACGAAACGGAAAGACTGGGGACAATGATAGAAGACCTTTCTAACTAAGTGAGACAAGAATCATAAAATCACAAACGTTCACTTAAGACATTCATTCTGCGGGCTCGAAAATTCCCCACTAAACTGAAAAATAAGATGGTTGACTCATGCCAGATTTTGTGGCACTAAAGAGGTGGATGCCAAAAATAGGGCTAAGTGAACGATGGCTACCCTCACCGACGAAACAGCTAAGAGGATCAGAAGATAAGAGAAGGAGATTCTTTGATAAGTCACACATAAACTGCGAGCCATAACGACTGCCCAAAAGTGCATAATGAACACAAGACGACAAATTGTATGAACCGAGCGGTTCTAGAAAGAATAGAGGACTAAGGGCTTGCCCAAGAATCATCTTTAAACCACGCCCCCCAATCAAAGAAAGGGCTATTTTGGAAGATATGCCCTGTGAAATTTTGTATCCCATATTGGTATCTGGAAATTCGAATCACAGACTTTAAAAAAACGGACAATGTGACATGCTAGCAGAAATCTCGAAGAATAAATTATCTTGAAATGCAACATGTCGCTGCTTCCAGTTTTTGCTGTTTTTGCAATTTGTCATCTTTCACAAATTGACTTACCAAATGTGTAAGTTGTCCTACGGCCATCAGACCCTCATCTGTAACTGAAAAGAACGATTACGTAGCAACTAATATCCGCCATCTACATATCAGAACCAAAAAGCAGTAAAATTATGCCTGGCAGGCAATCTTTCTCCATATAGACTCAAATGCCGTCATCATTATTTCTTTTTCACAGTCATGTTAATTCGAAGCAGTTATTAAGTCAAAACTTATAAGCGTGCAAAAATAAGCCGAACTGAGTCAATAGAGGCGCAGTTTGCAACTGCAAATAGCATAAGCCCAGTTTTTATCCTCTTTTCAAAATCAAAATACCTTGCTCATTTTTTAAAATTGCTTTTCAGAGCTTTCTATAGGAAACTACCTACAAATGACAGGAATTTTTTATCAAAGGTTAAAAGCTATTATTTCTGACAGTTAGCCTATATTTCGAAGTCTTGTTTACTACGTCTTTGAGCCTTTCGTCACAGGTTTCTGTGAACGCTGACGATACGTCTCTAGTAGAAAGATTGCTCAAAGCCTTCTTCCAGTCAATGAAAATGAGGACAGTGATGACATATCGTTTCAAAGAAACATTTAAAATCTAGAACCTTGTAGTCTCAATTTATATTGTAAAATAATTTCATCTTAGAGAGCTTCATTGTAATCGTAACATCAATTTCAAACTATTTAGTTTTCATATATGAATTCTATGCTTTGTAGATCATGTTCCTAAACATAAATGCGATACTATCGCGACCCGACGATCTGATCACCATCGTAAGACGAAAAATTAACGTTATGGGCAACACCAATTACAGGAGAAAGGTCATTCAAAGCATCGCAGAAGAGACCGCGATGGTTAGAGACTGTGGGGGGAAGGGTTGATTTGCTAATTTCGGATGTGACTGCGGCGATAAAGAGTTGAACGATAATTGTTGATGACATGAGCTACTGAAATAGCGTAATGAAATAGAGTATGAAAATTTCTCCATCAACAAGGGAATCTTCGTTTTCTCGAGCCTCAACCGATTTGGGGTTTTAAAAGTATTCATTTTCAGCACTAGCTTCGCTTCTATTTCAGTGTTGATTTCACAGCGAGACTACCTTCCACATGATGTCACTACGGCATCTTGTTTCAAATAAGGCGAAATCTTTTATTGGGAAAAAAAATTCTTCAAAATTTGATCTTATATCCTTAAATGCTTTTTCTTGGAAACTAATCATTTCTTATTAGCAATTAAAAAAATTCAAAATTCAGACAAAACGTGTTTACAAGAATGATACCCTCGGGAACATGATAAGAATGGGTACTTGAATGGTCTTTAACAAAAAAAATCAACACAAATACTTAAAAGCCATGTCAAGAGTTTCTGTTCGAATAAATACAATCTTATTTGGAAAAAGCAAACAAGAACTTCCTTTGCTGGGAAAAAAGGGAAAGAATCATGCAAGCTATGTCATCATTACCTAGCTTCCCTGCCTCTGACAGAACAAGCTTTCGCAGCAAATTGTTGCTCTGCAAGAAAAAGATTTCAGAATAAAACAATAGCATATTTTGAAACGATTACAGCAAAAAAGAACCTTCCCTTTCTTTATGAATTGCTGTTATATTATCTTAATTATAATCATTCATTTTCACGCTTATTGATTAAATTCACATCATATGGACGTTGGAGCACGTATGATCCAGGCTTTATCATCCAGAGTATCACCTAGTGCTGCTTACTTCATGTGCAGCGTGACCATGTGCAAATTATTTAACGGTCCAATAAGATCACATGCAAGCTATGAATAAACGAGAGGCTATGCTCGGAGCAATGAGGACTCTGCCAAAGCAAGTAAGCAAGTGATACGCTGCTCAATTCAATGGTATATGAAACAAGGATGAGAGTAAATAGGCTGAAAAGAAATTCAGTACGTACGTGACAAATATTTGTTAGGCCAACGTCGGACACAAGTAGACAGTTGCTTATATCCAAGCTCAAGAGATTCACGGCTCGTTTACAAATGTTATCAAGACCGTCGTCACTCAGCTATAAATGAAAATCCAGCAATCAAGAGTAGATCGCAAGTGGAAAAGAGAGACATAAAAGAGAGCTGTCATGACGGAGTGAATGGGTGAAGCAGTGAATGAATGAATGAATGAATGAATGAACTAGTGAATGAAAAAAATGCATGAATCGAAGATCAATCAATAAATCAATCAATCAAGCCATAAATTATAAAAACAGTTGATGGAAGAACAGAAGGGTGGGAAAATAAACTAATCAATTAACAACTGAATCAATGTATCAATATATAGAAAGATGAACAAATGAAGAAAAGAATGAGTTAAATAATGAATCAATAAGTGGCCAAATAAATCCATGGATGGGTTAACTAAAGAATAAATGAAGAAACCATACCGTCAATTATGCTTAACGATGATTGATGATGATAACTGATGATGATTAACAAATGATCGATAATGATGATTGATGAAGTTGATGATGATGATTAATGATGATAACTGATGATGATCAACAATGATCGATGATGATGATTGATGAAGGTGATGATGATGATTAATGATGACGATCATGATGTGTTAAAGCCAAAATAATGCACGTCGCCTCTAATTCATACAAATCAAACAGGTGACTCACCTTCATACAACTATTGAAGTTCAGAATTTGACACGTGCTCGGAAGCATCCACAAACTCTATAAGTCCAAGAAAAATTATTCTCAACAACCTGAAACGGCCATCGTTTATTCTAGATTATCGAAATTGCAGCTCGTGGAGATGATTTACGATAAAACTGAGCGTGCGACTCTAATGAAACTACAGATGAAAGCGCGATTCAAAATTGCGAGTCTTGATGGAATCAAGTCAAGTACAACCATTCTTGTAACGCGGTATGTCTTATTTCCTTCATCTGGGTAACAGCCGAAAAAACTTCCATTTTGCAAATTCCTTCTTTCGTGCTTCTATTCTAAGAGAGCCGTGTAATAGTGGATATCGCGTGTGAATGATAGAAAAATACAAGGTACAGCGCTATTAGGAAGATCAGCTAATCAGAATGATGTAGTCTTACTTCTGGAAGGGCGCACTTTCGCTTCCCACGATAAAGGGGAACGCACGGGAATAAAAAAAACTGCATCGCATGCTCGATTTTGAGCGTAGCAGAGAACAAAGACAGGGCTCTGAGTTTTCATAGGGAAGTGGATTTTGTAAGATGGTTTCCCGTTGCCTTCCTCACCAATGGAATTTTTAATGTGACACGTGCATGATTCGAACTGAGAACACCTGCGTTACGAGTCTGCTGGCTTAACCATGGCACCACGGCACAACTCACGAGAAGGAAAGATAAAGAAAATTTCAGAAAGAAGTGAGGCAAAACGATTGACAATCGTTATTCAGAGCGTTCGAGCTGCTGAGGTTGATAATGCAATGCCCGTCTGATCCCAGAAATTGACTTAAGCAGCTCAAACTCAAATGCCTTCCGTTGGACGTTAACGGAAGAGACGAAACGAACAAGGGGGAAAACGAAGCAGTGCAACCCTGCTAAGGATATCAACAAACCTTGCCAGTGACGCGAACATTGTCTGATACTTCAAGACGTTTGAGATTCTTTGCTTCCTTTAAAAACCACCAAAGACTAAAAATAGAATAATCGTCTTTATAAGCAAAGGCAATTGGGCAATAAACCAGTTAAGAAAATGCTATAAGGAAACCTTTTTTTAACCAACAATCAAGAGACTACTTTCAGGCTTTCTACCAAGCATCCGATGGTAGAATTGTGGAAACTTGGAAGCTGTGCTTACCTAAGCTGAGTTTTTTCTGTCGATGTGAAGACAGCTTCATTTGTGTTCACGATTCTTACGCTGGGCATTAAAAAGAGTTTGCGATCCTCCTTATCATTGAGGTGGACTCGAACCATTCACCACAGGAAAAATGAGCAAGCCCCACCTACCCTTGCAAGTCAAAGATGGAGCTCACATATTTTAATACGGTGCAAGGCCTCATGGCATTCTAGATGGAGTCCTATCTTTATTTTTACCCCACAAATACAAATTTACATTTAGGTTAACCACATACTAATGGCGCAAGTCAGACAATAATTGGTTATACCGTGAACTCTGTCTAATTCGAACTCTTTGGAGGATCGTAAACATGTTCGAATTACAGAAAGTTCGAATTATAGAGGCTTCTTGTTGGGGGATTTTCAAGGTACTTGAAAATTTTGTTAGTTCCCATTCCTTTTCTTTTGTGCCGTGTCAAAATACATCGGCGAGCAATGTTCTAGCGAAACAATTGTCGAAGATTTCTCGCAACGTGAGGCTGGTCAATCATTTGATCTGGCCCATGAATTTGCTCTATTATAGTTCCAATTAAACGAGCTCAAATTAGACAGAGTTGACTATATGTAATTTCAATGTGTGGTGTAGTGCATTCTATTGGTTTTGCATTGCAAAGAAAATACCCATTTAAGTCCCGCCCTCGAAACGAGCAGCGCTGAGCACCTTGCAAGAGAGGTACCATCTTGTGCCACGGTATCGTTAGGTCGAGTGGCAAGCTTCTTTCCTCTTCCCTCAGCTTTACACACGTCTCATTCACTGCTTGATTGCCTGATCGTTCAAGAAATCATTTTACTTAGCACTGAATGATCTCCCGTAGATTTCCCAGCCGTTATATGTAAATTATAGATAAAGGGAACCTGAAGACAAGAAGGCGTGTGACTCCAGCCCAGAACTCTCACCCCGATAAACGCAATCTAAAAAATTCTGCCAGCTTCTTCTGCGTATTACAAATCAACTGTTACACAAAATGAAGGAATTCAAGTGTCAATGCTAACGATGACAAGATAAATCTGAGGCGTTTCCCGCCACTGACGATACACGAAGCTTGTATGCAGTTTGATCGCGTTTCGTGGTCGTAAAAAAGACATTTCATACGCAGAATCGCCATCTTGGTATTTGAAGGCCAACTTCAGCAGAAAAACAAGCGATCAATTACCCTTTTTCTCCAAAATCTTTGCATCCGCCGAGGATGAGTGTCTGAAAGAAAAAACCGTTTTCAAATGGAGATCTCACTTCGCAAAACGAGAAAGTTTAGATTGCAGGTCATTGAGAAACTATGGAAATCCACAAGTATCCCGGACCTTCCTTTCGATGGGATCACGCCTCTGATTCCTGCGCCGATAATTACGGAGACCTCCTAACAGCTCTCCTCACTCAGAGCAAAGTCGATCTCCGGTCGGGGGTCGAACCAATGGTCACTTTCTCAAAAGAGCATGCCATTTAATTACTACGCTATCCTGACACCAAATCCTTACCCAAGGTGCTATCGGTTACTGCTCACTTCTTTTCACACGAGATCTCTCGTGTCGGCTCCGTTTCACCTTGATATGCACTCGATCACCTCTAAAAGTAAGCTAGTAAGCTAGTTGGGCCCGCACTCGACGTGAACGCGGGAGTATCTTTCTTACAGATGCACTAACTTGAGTCGCAGCATCGCTTAAGATGTTGACCCATTCTTAGCCATTGTGAGTTAGGGTGGCTGCTTCTTTTCCTTGCCATCATTAGTGTCTGGCATTACGGAAGGTACCACATTGCGGTTGTGTGGACCGACAGCGGGCATCCAAATACAGGAGCAAGGGTGCTTCGAACCGGGGATTTTGAGCAAGTAAAGATGAGCCCCAACCAACATGCCAATTACCCCCGTCTGACAAATGCATATCATTTCACGTGAGAGACAGTTTTCAATCAGACAATTGTGACAAATAATGATTCAGCTAAAAAAATGTCCACCAATTAAGAAAAAGTTATGCTTCAGGCAAAACCATCAACCTGTTCATCAAATCTTAGCTACAGCCTTGGCTAAGTGATCTTAATTCGACCTTCTTCCTGTGTACAGCTATATGAAGGAGCCAGAATTGGCCTTGAACTGGCAATTAATAGTTCCTTTCATTTATTTACTTACCTCGATATCCTTGCATTTGGAGCCAATTTCTTTCAGGTTTTGATTGCTAACTGCGACATTTGATAGGTTTAGAACTTTCAATGCGTTGCACAGTTTGGCTACAAAAAGACAGATTTCTTTACCAACCAGATGGCTTTCAAAGAACACGAAATTTCAACGAAATATTGCATTTAACAATGACGAAAGGGTCGACAATCTAATGAGCATGAATCAACTGATGGATAAAGGTAATGCTTAATTTCTTTTTAATCTGGGTGATGATTTAACATTTTTAAAGATTAGATGACTAGTGCATTGATTGATTTATCAAATGACTGGCTGATATAGTAATCGATTGGCCGATCATTTGACAGGTTGATTGAGTGATTGGCTGACATTTCGTGGATTGATTGAGTGATTGGCTGCTTGGCGTATGTGAAAGAGATCGATTCGATTCGATCGATCGATCATTGATTTGATAAATAAATGGCTGTTAAATTGCATTGTGATCGATCGATCAATCGATTGACTGAATGATTTATTGATGACCGCGTCACGATTCAATGACGATTGATAGAATGACTGATTGTGTGATTCATTCACTCGTTATTAGATGAATTAATTGTATGGCTTTTAAGAGAGGGTGATAGCATCAAGTTCTTTGATTTTGCATTTCAAGGGAAACGAATGGTAGCATACTGGAAAAGAAAAGGAAGGTCAGACGCGCCATTGATCGCAAGTTCATGGAATTAATGGTGAGGTGTGAGATAGAAGTTACGCATATCTAATTGATCTACTTATTGATTGATAACGACACAGATGAACCTCTCGCTGATTGATTCAATGATTCAATTGATTGGTGGATTGATTGGGTGATTCAAAACGATCGATGCCCCACCTATGTTATGAAGTCCAAATGACGTCAGCAGATATGGTGACCCTGACAAATCCAACTCGTGCAAGTTCTCGCAGCCTCGTTTCAAAATGGATAGGAAAATTGTGTCCGTAAGGCCTAGAAGGGATACAATTTCGGTTAAAAAGAATTCAACACTGTCTTGATTCTACATACATCGTTGTTACACAGAATGACTTCGATATTCGAAATTGGTAGAAAGATCGCGGAATCATGCTATGATGAATTCAACTTGAATTCTTTGATTGACTGGAGAACGAAGGGATACGTCGAAACGCGATTATCAAATTGAACAGCCCATCGGTTTACCAAAAAACCAAGGAATAATTGATCTTTGGTCTATTATGTGATTAGCTTTGAGAGGAAAACCACCTAAGGCTGACACAAGGTTTCGGTAAATTAACCTGAGCTAAATTTAACACATTTTCGTCTATTGTCCTCGGCCAATGACGTTCGGCTTACTTTAACATGGCTATCAATGCAGCATCATAGCGGGAACTCTATTTTGTATAGTTAAGTGAAGTTCTTTCCACATAAATAAACTCCAAGAAATAGCGGGGTAATGGTGAAATATTCTCTTGACCACATTGAGAATCCACTTCATGACTGAATCATTGCATCGGATTGGCTCGTAGCGTGTGATCACAGACGCTACGGTCAGTAATTCAAACTTAACCCAATTCCAAAACTTCACCTAGAGGAAGGAGAGTCGCCAGGTCTCTATGATTCCAGGCGTAAGAATGACCAAGGGAAGTGGAATCGATAGGAAGGACCAGAACATTAGTTGATAGGCATAACCTTAAACTGCGTTGCATACTCGATTTTTAGCGTAGCAGAAACCCGAGACAGGGCTCTGAGTTTTTCTAGGGAAGTGGATTTCATGAGGTGGTTTCCCGTTGCCTTCCTCACCAATGGT